>CM029791.1:19432235-20093461 GCA_017562165.1 Ectropis grisescens
ACATGCTAACAGGTGACGAAAGCTAGATTTACTGTTATGATCCTGAAACCAAAAGACAATCTGCTCAGTGGGTGTTTCCTTTCGAGGAGTTGCCAACTAAAGTGAAGAGAGATCGAAGTGCGGGGAAAAATGGTGGCCTCGTTCTTTGGAAGGATAGGTCATTTCGCAACAATTGTGTTAGAGGATCAAAAACAGTTTCTGCAGAATGGTACACTACCAATTGTTTGCCACTTGTCTTGGAAAAAGTTCGAGAGAAACGACCTCGCAGTAGGATCCTCTTTCACCACGACAACGCCTCATCGCACACCGCCAAGCGAACGATCGACTATTTGGCGACATCAAACGTTGAATTACTGGGTCACCCGCCGTATACCCCCGACCTCGCGCCTTGTGATTTTTATTTATTTTCAAAAATTAAAGAAAAACTTAAAGGAAAGCGGTTTATGAATGCTGAAGAAGCGGTGGCTGCGTATCGCGATGCCATTGAAGTGACCCCTAAGGACGAGTGGGCAAAGTGCTTTTCCCAGTGGTTCCATCGCATGCAGCGGTGTATTGACGTGAATGGACAATATTTTGAAAAGATATAATAAAACTAATAACTGGCTAATGTAATCAGTTTTTGATTTTCTAAGAACTTTCAGTTTGACCCTCGTATATGTACTTGTATATAGCTTTTTATTCAAGAAGACCACAAAAGTGATGGGTTGACAATATAATAAAAGCGGCAGGGAAAAGCGGGCTGATATAGCACAAGATAGAGAGAGATCAATGGAGGAAAATGGAGGAGGCCCATACCCTATCAGGGATTTCATAAACTTAAAATAAAATGTTAAAATTTTCGTATATAAACTAGCTATATTATATGCAACTATGCTACGCAACTAGCTGTATTATAAGAATATTTACCAACACTTTTTAAAAACAAATTTATATGTTAAGTAAAAATATGGGGACCAGGGCTGACTTTTAAGTTCAACTTGTTGTTTGTCCCTTAAAAAAACTTTCCAAATCAATTGCATGTAAGTACACATATTTCATGTATGCCCATTAATATTTATGTATTGATGGATATAAATCAAATATGGTATATTTATTTCGCTTACGCCTATGTCTTGGCCCAAAATACCTCGGGCCAAGATAAATTATTATTTTTATAGTACTCCCTGAGATAGATTGTCCGTGATTCAAGGCTTTTAGGATTTCGGCGCCGAGAGCGGAACGTTCATTAGTGAAGGTGGATACGTCTTCATCTGACTTTGTTTGCGTTTGTTTTATAAAGGAACAAGGGCGTTATACTGATTAGCAGATTTAGGTCTTATTGAAAAAAGCAAAAAACAAGACTGGTGGGACAGGTTAGTGTTAATAAAGTTATTATTTAGTTGGGTAGAAAGATCCTTTTCGTGTCTATTCTATTTTTAGGTACTTAGACCAAAATTAAAATTAATTACAAATAAGTTGAAATGTTAGTCAACAACTTGAACTGTTTTATTAACTTTTGCTCCACCACCGTCATCCAACATTTGCTAAAGGCGTATGTGAACTAAATAGTTATTAAGTCAAGTTGATCTTATAAGGTTCTTTGCAGAGTAAAGGTACAAGTTCGCCTGGAGACCGCGACACGAGACCGCGACGCGAGACCGCGACTGAGACACGTATCGCGAGACATGTGTCGCGGTCTTGGCGCGAACTGGCGTCCATACAATTCCATAGAGTCAAGTACCTGTCGCGCTCTCCGGTCGCGGTCTCGCGTCGCGGTCTCGTGTCGCGGTCTCCGGGCGAACTTGTACCTTTACGAGGGTATAAATCCCTCGTAAAGGTACAAGTTCGCCCGGACAGTACAGAGGGTACCATACCATAAGATATAATTTTTCTAGCACCAAACAGTGAAATTTAAGCATTACTATGTTATGGTTTAAAAAGTAGGTAATATTTTCACAGAAAATTTAAGTCAAAGTATTTTGTCTTATTGTATAAAGCGACGTCGTTTCATGGTTGACGAATCAATGACATGAACGAAGGTTTGACTTTACTTTCGCGATAAGAATTTCTAGGCTGTGGAATGTGTTGTCGGAGTGGGAATTCCATGTAGTTATAGAATTATATGGTTACAAATCGAGAGTGTATCAGTTTCTTTTAGATTAGTACGCGCGATTGTAGACTTTTTGGCGGTCAAGTGTAAACCTTTATTAATAAAGACATTTAAGATTCAACGCCACCTAGGAAATATTGGGAGAAATAGCCAAGTAAATCTTGACACAGTGCTGAAGGACAGCAATATTTAGTATGAAGAACGACTGTGTTACCAAAAATTACAACTTTTAAGATAAATAACTTATTTTTCCGGTCAAATCTTGTTTTATGCGTTAGAAAATAATGTTGCATTTCGATATAAGTATACTTTTTGCGCAATTTTGCACTAATATCTCATAAAATTAACTATTCTTTCGGAGGGACCAGTTTTTAGGCATAAAAAAGTATTTTGGCCCATTAGTTAAACTCTGGGTAACACGTGCAGTACAGTCCTAGGCAGTGAATAGGACTCTTCATGTTTAAGCATTTAGGTGGCATTGTGTTGTTAAACGCATGGTTGTTTCTTAACATCAGGTGTTTGTTTTACTAGTCTCTTTACTATAAACTTTAAACAATCAATAAATTAAAAAAAGAAGTGTGGCACTCGGAGACTGCCGCGGTAAATCTATTGCATGTTGCATGCATTTTTATCAACATATGCAATAGGGATATTAACAATTTTTCGAAATTGCTTTTATTTTGAAGAGTGACATTTGTTTACCATAAAAAATATCACGGGAAATCCGTTAAGTTGGCAACACTGCTAAGAGCATTTAGTCTGTAAAGCTAATACAAATAAGATTCAAAACCGAATGACTGAGTGGGGAGGACGGCGGTCTTCCGTCCCTCTTTCTTGTGAACATAAGAAAGAGATCCACGATCACTAAAATTCGGTCCCCAGGCTCGCGATAAAAGCTATGCAATAGCTTAAAAACTGATTAACTTTAAGTTATCTTTTCTATGGAAAGTGTTAATTACGTGTCATGTACACGTAGTGGTAGGGCTTCTTGCAGAGTCCGCCTACATCACATCTACCGCCAAGCAGTAATATGGAAATATTACTGCGTTCCGATTTCATTCAAAGGTCAAGTATTCAGTGAAATTACAGGCCATACAGATGAAATATCTTATATCTGGGTGACGACTGCAGAGCAGTGCTGAGTAATAAATTAGACTCTTCATGTTCCAGTAGCTGCGTGTCACTGTGCTGTTATACGCCGACGTAATTCTTATTATCAGACACATCTTGCTCTTCGCTTTTCTATTACGAAAAATTGCCACCCTATCAGTTTTTTATCCGATACACTTTAGAGAGTGTGCGACTGATTTGCATGATCTGATATCACCTTGCCCTTTTTTCTATCGGAATGCTCGTAGCTTGAAAAACCGACATCGTTTCATGGTTGATGTTCCAAAGACACGAACGAAGAGATTTGACTCTACTTTTGTTATAAGAACGTCTAGGCTGTGGAATACGTTGCCTGAGTTGGTTTTACCGATGGTTACAATCTTTGTGTCTTCAAATCGAGAGTGAATCGGTTTCTTCTAGGTAAACACACTCCATCGTAGACCCTTCAACGGCCAAGTCAACTACAACATTAACTATAATAATAAAGAAATAGCAATAAGGAACCTTAGACTTGGCACGGCTTTGTCTAGATTTCATTACTTTTTAGAGATAAATATGCAGCTCCATCGAGACTTGGCTAGTTTTTACAGAATGTTTTTGTGGGATAATCTTTCATGAAACTACTCATTACGTGTCTATCATAATTTACGTTCGACACCTCAGAACATTTCCAATAATGCATAGACACGCTCGATCATGCCCTTATCTGAATGTCAGCACATAGTAGCCAGAACCAAGGTTTATCAATTTGTAAATACGTAGAACTTTATTAACTGGAAGTGGGTAATGGATTACACACGTGTCGTGATACGGTTGATCGATCGGAGACTGATATCTCATTGTATTGGTATACCCGACTGCCGTGACAGCGTCGCTTACATACCCATTTTGTCATAACTTATTAATGACTGAAGTGACAAAAATAATTTTCATCCCACCAACTCGGAAAGAGTACTTTTGCTCCTCGATATCGGGGCGCAAAAGTCGTTTGTACCCTCTAGAGGTTAAAGTAAATTTGAATTTAGAACATCGTGTGTACTGAGGTTTTGAATTCAAAACATAATTCAACCTATTTATTTCTACCTCCTTGGTGCCGAATGCATCATAATTTTTTTCTTAATATATTAAAAACTCAGACTCGGAACCTCCTTGGTGTACTTACTTTTTTTTAATTTGCTTAGCGCAAAAACATTAAAAAATTTGCATTTTGTCATTTCCTCGCTGAGGTGGAAAGTTACGTGTTGCACTCGAGTGCAAAGATTTGTCACCTTGTAATGCTTTTTTGATTCCCTTGCTACGCTCAGGATTTAATTTTAGAATCCTTTGCTTGCTCGGTCATCAAAATTGAGCACGCGGTTAAAAATCAACTTTGCACTCTTGTATAACATATTTCATAACAACTATTTGAAACTTTTTTTTTAAATAAAGATTTACGAGACGATCAGGACATGTGCCTGATGGTAAGATATTATTATCAGTTACTGTGTTATTAAGGTAAAATGTTAATTAATTTTAAATTACCTGGAATATACATCCAGGTAATTTAAAATTTGGTGTATTTAATTAAATTGTATTAAAATTATACGTAGATAATTTAAATAATATTAAAAAAAAACATTATGTTGTAGATTTGAATGGGAAGAACACAAAATCACAAGGAATAAGTGGTCTCAATCTAGATTGACACTCCATGCTGGCGTAAGTGGATTGTCCTATATTGCACCCGCAGTATTGTCATCAACTAATTCAATTGTCAATACGTGGCACCTAAACTGAATAGGATAAATTTCATAAAATTCAAACAAGTGAGTCAAAATTTTCTAAAATTTTTGCTCAAACTTAGCTGCAACCCACATGTTGCCTTCACTCTGTTTCTTGTATGTTTTTAACCCCCGGCCAAAAAAAGGAGAGTTATAAGTTTGACGTCGACGTCTGTCTGTCTGTCTGTGTGTTTGTCTGTCTGTGGCACCGTAGAGCTCAAACGTATGTGCCGATTTCGATCCCGTTTTTTTTCGTTTTTTTTTATTTGAAGGTTAATATCCGTGCGGATGTTCTTAGCTATGTTTGGTTAATATCAATTCAAGATGGCCGCTTCCACAAAATGGCGAAATACATTTTTTTGCACAACTCCCTTAATATGGGTATCAAATGAAAGGGCTTTACTAGTAGAATGTTGCACAGATAATAAATCCGAGGTAGTCGGGGGCTAGTCAAAATTTAATTTTGTTCTTGTTTTAAATAAAACGTGATGAGGCGGGCAAGAACATGCGCCATCAGGCAATAGGCAGGTAATAAGCAATATGCCACATAACAACGCAGTGACACGCAGCTATTGGAACATGAAGAGTCCAAATAATAATCTAGCAATGCACTGGGCTCATCACCCAGAGATTTAAGATGATATATCTCTAAGCCATGTAATTCCTCTGGAAACAATGCCTTTCAAACCGGAACACTGTAATGTTTGCATATTACTGCTTGGCGGTAGAATAATTGGCAAAGGCAAGGAATGATTTACATGAATTAAATTGACATCAAAATAAATTATTATCTAATGAACTTTAAGGAAAGATTGATTAAAACATCACTAATAATAATTATTTTATATTATCAAAAACGCTTCATCTTACTTTTTCTTAGATTACCTTAGGAATAGAGGCTAGATGCTTGGGCGAAGGTGTGAGGCCTACCACTACTGATGTGAAATGCTTTCTGTCACGAATGTTTTTCTAGAAGGAATAACGATAAGGGCGCTATTAATGGCATCAGTTATAAATATCTCATCTATTCTCACTTTTTTAACTTTTCAGAAGTGCATGATAGTGTTTCTCTTCTGTCTAGAAGGCGGGCTTTTTTTTCTCACGAGGAGAGATGTAAAACCGATCTGTACCCAAAGGTCAACCAACTAGCTTGATATCTTTATCTAGAATCCCACTTCCAGGAGCGCTGACACGATTCATAATAACGGCGTGTCCGTATATGTTATAGGACAGAGGAGTTGCTTATCAGGCGATAAGGAAGGCGTTGGTAGTCTAAATATAAACGTTTACGGCGTGTGCAGGTATCGTAGTTGTATACACACAAGCAGCCCAATAAATGTTTCCATTACTGCAACTTGGATCCTTCTCTGACAAAGAGAGAGGCTGTAATCCACCACGCTGGCCCAGTGAGGGTTGGCGGAAGACGCATGATCTCGAAACACTATTGAGACATTTCGGTTTCTCCACAAGGTTTTCCTCCATCGTGTTAGATTCGGACTCTTCTCTGTCAAAGAAAAGAGATCCGAGCCAGCGTGGTGAATATTGGTCTTGACTCACCACGCTGGCTCAGTGCTGTTTGGCGGATGACGCATGATACCAAAACAATATTGAGGAATCATATTTTCTTCACTATGATGTCTTACACCGTCAAAGCTAGTGGTGATGGCATAATTGTAGATCTGCACTTGGATATGTCATATGTAAAGATTTATACATCAATCATTTAACCTGTCACTTATGGTACCCGGGAAGAATGAATCGGTTTGCTGGCAGCGTTACTCCGCTGAATGACAATGGACAATCATGCATCAACTATAAGCTAAAGAGTCAGTGACCACCATTATCGTTTATTCGATGTCTCACTAATACCTCTCTTGTCTGAGTGCGCCATTATTATTTAACAATTAATTAGTAATCATTGAACTGGAAAACGTTAAATGATTCAGCAATTAATACACACGCCGTGATAAAACGTCCAAATTAAGCACACAAAATAACAACTAAATTTTAAAATAACTTATTCAAAACCTACCAACTTCACTTCCAATTTAATTTGTAATCATGTCGCTCAATTAAATTCATCACAGGATAAGTTGCTAGGTTAATAAATGCAAAATTATTAATTAAAATCAGACAATTTTAATCTCATCTAATTGATATTCATCCGTTAAAATAACTATCAAAATTTTCGCTGTTACCAATATAAATGGTGTTATTTAAAATACTTCTTTATAGCAATTCCAGATATCCCACAGTTGGGCAAATGTTATCTCCAACTCTCTTAATTTTCTTCCGATCAAAACTTCTCTTAATTTTTTTGATTGACTCAAATTGACGTCAAAATAAATTACTATCTAATAAACTTTAAGGAAGGATTGATTAAAACATCACTAATAATTATTATTTTATATAATCAAAAAAGCTCCATCTTACTTTTTCTTAGATTATCGTACTTGACTGATGGAACCTAAGCGAAAAATACATTTGAAAAACATTAACAAAGCCATGCAATCTCTTACGAGCACAAAACATGAGAAATTGTATTACAATTTTTCAAATAAAATCCATTCCACACGACGCAAGTTGATTTCACAGTACAAAAGGGATCGACTGTTCCAGTCCAGTTAAATAGATTTAGTTCAAATATTTGTACGAGTGGCTGGAAGCTGATCAAATAGAGGCGACATCCACGGTCTTGGGGCTACAATTGGATTTCTGTGGGGAATTTAGACAGAAAAAGAGCGCGTAACATTGGATACAATGTACTACAAAAGAGTGAGCGTGAGTGTTTGCCTAATTTTAGGCAAATGACAAAAGGCAATTAGGCAAACACTCGATGTCGAGTCGATTACTAGCCGAATCCCAACCGGTAGTTATCGGTTCTACAGATGCGCACACACAGGATTAGATTTTAAATGGACCCAACTCCCCCCTATTTTCCTCTTCTTCTCCTTATCCAAGAAATGTGTAAAAAAAAACAATTGATATGACAAAGATCACGGACCCCGGAGTCTATGGAGTGGCTAATTTAAAAAAACTACAAAAGAGTATAAAGAGCACAACAAGGTAAATATCGGAATATTTGACAAGATTTAAGTTACGGCTCACCTAATTTAATTACCAAGTTCCCTTGGCCATCTTCCAGTTCCATCATTAGACCAGCTCCATGGATTGTCATCTAAATTATATAATTGTACCAAATTTCAGCTCAATCGGTAATCGAGAAGTGAATACAATTTAACTTGTAAGATTCTATTACAGACAGACATCGGACAGATGAAACTAAATAAAAGCTTGTAGCATAAACATAAACAGCCCAAAGAGAGAGTCAAGGCCTTAATTCACCACGATAACCCACTGCTGGTTGATAGATGACCCATGAGTTCGAAAGATTAGGTACAAGTCGGTTTCCTCGCGATGTTTTCGTTCACTATTTTAAGTTAGCATTACGCATGCCTTCGAAAAGACAGTGGAGCGCGGGGTTTTATATCCGGGTTTCCAGATCGGCTGTCGCCGTTCTCCCTAAAAGACCAGCCGTAACTTAACATCGTCGGTTTTATACATATTCTCTATTTAAATCTCCATTCTTAGTTCCAAAACTTCCTTTGCCCAGCAAAGAGCTCTCTAGAGTAAATCGAAGCGCGCACTTACTTTAAACGTTTCAATTTCTTTACCATCAATAAGAGCAACAATTCCACGTATTCACAGCTCGGCAGTTTGATTGAGCACGCGAGGGATACCATTGACAGTTTTATCAGACTTTACTATCACTTTTCGATCCGTTTTACTTCTCGAAGGAATTTCTTTAGGGATAATGTATGGCTCACCTTGGCCTGACCGTCGTTTTTTAGAATTCCCGTAATAGTTTCTTGCGACTTGTTTTCGTTTTCCGAGTTTTACTGCCGTGTTTCAAAACTTTACTTAGGAACAGTTTTGTTTCTTTATGTTGGTGAAAATTGAAAATTGTGAATTGTGAAATATGTTGCAGTAGCCCGGGGGAAATCTTCCTAAATTACCCAGCTATATTGGTGTACAAAAAAGGTTATGAGGGATTAAAAAGGGCTACCTCGCTCGCACAACTGTCAACTTATGGGGAAGAAAGGTTCTCGAGTGGCAACCACGAAACGGAAGACGCAGTGTTGGACGACCATTCATTAGATACAGATGACCTCACAAAGGTCGCTGGAAACTGCTGGTTGCTGGTTGTGGAACTCTTGGTGGGAGGCCTGTTTAGCAGTGGACGTCTTGCGGCTGATGATAGTGATGACCCAGTAAAACTCTCTCGGTGGCCTCTACGTCTTTGTGTCTTACGATGATCACCGGAATCTCCAGAGGAGCGCATCAGTTAATATCGTAGCGGCCTGGTGACCAGGATCTTACATACCTAACGATGAGGTCGTATACTCTTTCTGTTTATCTAACGCCTGAAATAAAAACTATTATATGACATGTCACGTGTTTTACGAATGAAAATAGATTATAAATAGGATTTATAAAAGAACTAACACCACCCTGTGGTTTTAACCACCTGGTTTCCAATCCCGTCATTGTCCCAGGATTAAAAATCGAATGGATATGTTTTATTCCTTATTATTACTTATCTATTTTTGTACCAAATTTTATCCAAATCCCCTCAGTAGTTTACGCTCAGCAGTATATGAAAGAGTAACAAACGTTATCGTTTCTAAGCAATTAGTAACGCGTTAGAAAGGATAAGAAATATATAAAAACGTTTTTAGAACAGAATGACATGACACATTACCAAACCGACCCCCGGCCGGTCAACATATATGCGAAAATGTCATTCGACCAGAGCCGGGTAGTCAACAGTTGACAGGATAATATTAGTAGAATAGGATAATAACTTCAGCTAGCTAATGAAGGCAACAATTAGAGGTAAAGTTATTTGACTCGGTCCTTAAAGACAGCAAGCGACGGAGCTTGCTTAGTATTGACGAGCAAGGCGTTTCACAACTGAACAGGTTGAAAACCAAACGACTTGCTATAAAATAATCACTAAACATTTTGAATCAGTAAAGACTTTGCCATTTTGTATTGATAATAAATTCAGAAAGGTGTTCCAAGATATAATGGCAAGAGATTATGAACTGTATGATATATGTACTTATTATCATTTCCTTACGTTTTCTTCGAACTTACATTATCCTAAAAATACGTACTCGCATTATCTTAAGAGCTTTCATGGTGTATTTCCTTATTGCATCAGGTTATACCCTCTGACTTTCTCTTATTTGTGTATATTTTCTTTGTTTCCGCGTACGTTGGACTTTTCGGTGATTTTATCAGAGTGTGTTTGTGTTGCTCGGGAATTAAGTAAAACAATGTCATTGTGAAATAAGCGGGTAATAGTGACGGTTTGACACGCGGGTTCCGTATTAGTCTACGCAGCTAACGAAGGCCACGCTAGGTATTGATTTCGACCCATCATGTTCCAATAGCTCTGTGATACTATGTTGTTATGACGGTAAGAGTATGAACAATCGTGTTGCTTAGTTCCAGGCTCATTTATGTCCTAAAGGTCCGTCAATCTAAATAAGGTCACAATGGGGGCGTTCTTTTGTTTCTTTTGGAATTGTTTCCACAAAATACTGCTCGAATAGTCTGTCTTAAAACAATGTAAGATTATATTTGTTACATAAACAACATAATAAAAGAATTGTGTGAAAATATTCAACTAAAAAAATGACTTTTTAATATGATTGAGACTATTCGCTTCTCAACATCACCATTCATGACATATAACAACAAAAAGAATGACAAAATCGTAAAGCGTAACGTTTAAAAAACATACTTATGTACAAAAAAAGTTTTTCTTTATAGCTGATATTAGCTATCTGCTAGTGAATATTCCGTTACAATCAGTTCAACCCGTTTAGAGATTAACCTAAAGAAACAGACAGACAAAAGTATTCAAATTGTTTTTTTTACGTAAGTCCTTTCAAATGCTTTTAATCAAAACTTCTTAATTTGAAATCACATGTAGATTTTTTTTAAATTTGTAAGATTCACTATCCTTGTATGACACAGTCTTAGGTCCTAGTACTGGGAACATAAAAATGTGCTGCATGCTTACGCAACAAGACACCTAGCAAATACAAGGTATGAATGAACCCGCCTGTCCAAAAAAACATTTGACTCAAGACTTCAAAGCACCCAAACCATTAGCACAATACGTTTAGAAGTCAACAATCACAAAAGCACGACAAATTTTTTACCTGAAATCCGTATCTATCATTTGTACGCCAACTCAAAATAGATCGCGCGTCAAAATGTCAACAGACTGAGTAGGGACAGAAAAAAAATTAGAAAAATCGTATTCCCGGCTTGCCTTGACAATTTGCTACGGTCGCGATGGATGACGTTTGTAATCGATTGCTGTTACTACCAGTTTCCACACGGTTAACTCGATGATGGCTGTATGTGAGAATAGGTCTCACTGACTAGATTATAATTTATCAAGGTGCAATTTTTTTGGTGCTACTTGTATTTTTTTTTTTACCAAGTCAGAGTGATGGGACGAGCAGAACATGTGACTGATGGTAACCAACTCGCCTGACATCTATGACTATAACATCACAGTGTCATACAGCTATTGGGACATGAAAAGCCTAGATCATTACATCTCATAGATTGAGAGGTATAAGATGATTCATAATATTATGTTGTATTATTAGACTTTTGACGTGACAACGTCTAATAAATCGATGAACCCTGCTGCATGCACGAAAAAGTGTCCCGTTATGTCCCGTTACGTTCATTGTACGCTTGTGCCGCATCTATGAATAATTTGTTATGACGTTGTCACGTTAAACTATAATAGTCCGTAAACCAACCGATTTTACAGACAACCAATATTTTTCTGAAAAACATCAATTACCTTTCAAATAAAATAAATGGTGATGTGCACATTACTGCCTGGCGTTAGAATAACTGGCAAAAATTGTACTCCCGCGTCTCTGTAGAATGCAGGAAATATATCCGTCGGTTTATTCGTCTTATTGTAAGATTCCGTTTGAGATAAAAACTGAAAATAATGAAAACAAAGGTTTGTCGATCAAAATCTGAACGCGAGTTTTTTTAGATCATGTCATTTCGAGAATTTGAGAATTTAGTAAAACCAACACAACTTAAATAGGCACTTTATGATTGTGCACTCTTTTTAACAGATGATTAGTGAAGTTTTTACATTTCTGTTTGACTTTCCAATAGTTGTACTATGTCACTGGGTAGGTTACTATGTTACTGCTAAGGGGAGGTATGTTTCTTACCGCCAGGCACATGTCCTGTGATAGTCTCGTCACAATTTAATACGAAAAAAAGTTAAATTTAAAAGTTCTGCATAATAATGTTAGACTGTAAAATCGAGATAAAAAAACAGTAAAATACTTATTTACTACGTAGTAACATACGCTATATCTATTTAATCGCAATCGTGTTTCGCGATTAACTTGGTTACTGTAAAAATCACGATGGTATACCAATCAAACGATGGTATGTGCGTACATTAGAACTAAATAGTGTTGCCATACCTGTACTTCTTGCAATCTATGCATTTCCTCATTCAATTTTTGGTGAAGTTGATGCTTACCTGCAAAACAAAACGAAAATTGAATTTGAAATAAAAGTAACATTTTTGACCTTTTGTATTAACTCTTAATGAAATTAATTCACTTCGTGGAAAACGGCTCTATCTATGCACACCGTAAAATAAAACTAATAAAAAATAAATAATCATAAGCAACATTTTAAAAGTACCGCGCCGAGTTAATTTATTCGTAAATGTTCGAGGAATATCGGAAACTATTTGAAAAACTATGTAATTTATGTGGTGTACCTCATTCTAGGCTATTATGAATATAGTAGATTATTACTAGTAGCATCCGGCGGTTTCACCCTCTTTGTTTATATCGCACCTTTGCAGAAATACCTACTTACTTGATATCTCGAAATGAGCGATTTTACAGGAGGCTACTTACAAACATTTGAATTGGAATATCTTTTCAAGCATTGAATTTTACGCTTACATTTGTATGAAACGTATGTTTTTTAGCTATTAAACTAATGTTAAACTAGAATATGTTATACTATAACTACTCCAAACAGCATCAAATTATGGTTTAAAAAAATAACATATTTCACGTTGTTTGTGCAAAAAAGAGCAGTCACATCATTCATTAGCTTATAATTTCAGACAATTTTCTATAATTGTACCAATTTTCATCCAGATCCAGTAATTACAGTAGTTCTTGCTTGAAAAGTTTGTATGTTTGTTTAAACATACATTCACACATACAACATTTTGCATATATACAATACTTGTAGAAATTTAAGTAGAAATTACACTAGATGTATAAAGCATACAAAGTCGAGGCGGGCAAATAGTAAGAGCATAAAGATAAAGATCATAAAATATAACATAAAAAAACTCGAGTGCATCTAACAAGGCCGCCCACCATTAAGCCTGTCTGTTCAAACCCACTTGAAAATTACAAAGATGCCGTATCTATAGTAGTAATATATAATGCTATAAATCATGCTTAAGCAGATCCTAGCTACTTGAGCTACTACTTAGAGACAGGTGGTTACATCGCAATTTCAGATAATGTACTTGTCTTTTTGTGCATGTAGATTGGCTGGTCTTGTGAAGTAATGATCGTCTGATAGTTCAATCTCTTGACGGCAAGGAAAAAAAAAAATGTGAACACATAGAAAAAAATGTGTGCACTTAAGACCGCACGGCAGAAGTGAAAACTAAAATAAGAAATACTTATATTTAAAGACCACTAAATTATTTTAATAACTAAAAATATCTACAAATTATAATTGAAAATTAGTATATACCTAGTAAGCACAGAGTACATCAACACGTGAATAACATGTGGCGAAATAATAAGTATCTATGGCCATGAATAAATTTAAAAAAAAAATACGCGGTTCGGAAATAGGGTTTGACTAACAAATTTTTTAGTGTTTTTTGTATGCTATTTATTTACTTATTTTATAGGCATTTCGCTAAATATTTGTTGTGTTTAAGGTGTATATGTAAGTGCTGTGATGAAAATAGGTATCATTTTGTGTGTTTACGTAGTGTAAGTGCTGTGATAAAACAGTAATAGGTACGAGTATATTACAACAAAAACTTTTTTGCTATGGATGTGAAATGCAAATTTAATATTTCGTGACAAGTTCAATTAATGACATTAGTGTGGTAAGTACCTAGAAGTTAATGTCGGTATAAAAAAGATGTAAACATAATAAATACAGGTTCACAGGGACTAAATGTATTATCTTTCTCGCTCTGCCGCGATGGTTCACTGTATTTTGTTTCTCGCTCTAGCATCCCGAGTTCATCCGGAAATTATTATCATACCCGAGCGTGATGGTAAAATGCATTTTACAGCCCACGAAAATTTTGTCTCAACGCACCTAAAGGAGTTTGCACTTCAAAACAATTTTTATGACTGCAGTACTGTACTATGTAGACAGCAATTTGGACTCTTCAAGTTCAAATGGCTGCGTAGCAAAATATTGCTCAACGCAGGTGTTGCATGCGTTGAAATAAACTACTTTCAAATACTAATACTGAGTACTTACTATTTGTACAATATGCTTGGCAGTAGAATAACTGGAAAAGGTGTAGTACTCTCCCAGACAGACTTTACAAATAAATAATCCTACAAAACACTACGATCAAAAGTCCTACGATGTACGTAATCAGAACGCAGTATCATTATTTGTATATCTACGTTTATACATCCACGTATTGTTTTAAAATACAATTTTTTTATCATTGCGTAGAGGAAAAAAATTTTTATACGTAGAAGAGAATTCACTCAGTCAAGTAGTAAAATTTAGTTAATTCCATTTTATTAAATAATTACTTTCTTCGCATTATAACTTATATGAACCCAAACAGTTATTTAATTATTTTACTACGTACAAAGACAAGAGTTGGATTTATATTCGTTTTATGACTTTGGCCATTCACAGGTCGATTTAGGTCCATTCATAAGCAAATGGATGAGAGAGATTTATTTGTAGAGATAACTACTTTCCCATGGTTATGTGGAATTAAACTTGATAGTTCTTTCGTAAGTGATGTTTTTGAAATTTTGAGTTGATTGCGTAGATTATTGACAGGGACTATTCATGTTTAAATCAAAAAACGTAATGGTGTATAGTTTATTATTATTTAGTTAAGTTGTAATAATTTATTGGACTCAGACATAGCAACTACCTACCGACTGGCAAACTGACTGGTCAAAAATGAAAGCTTAGTTTAGTGTTAAGAGATTTCAATTTCGTTTAAATATTGATTTTTACTTTTTAATGTTGAGATTTTTTTATATATAGAATTTTAGTAATTCCTGATTTTTATTTGTAGAAAATAATTTGTACTATTATTTTTGAAATTAAATATCACAAAATTTAAAACACAAAAATAAATTTCGATGGAAAATTTGCAATATCCTTTTGTTAAAAATTTATATCACTGGACTAGCAGTTTCGTTTACTTTTTCACTTTTAGTAATAGATCCCTAGAAGCCACGGTAAAAAAAAAGGATTCGAAAGATTACTAAAATTTTTATGGCTATGGTTTGTTTCACTGCTTTGTTAAACTATACTTATTTATAATATGATTTCCAGATTCCGATATACATACTTACAAAAAATCAAATCATCGAAACAACTGGTAGCATTGTAAACGAAGTCTTCTAGGATTTCTATTTGGAAAAATAACGTGGTATGCAACAAAACTATATAAACAACTTCGTTCAAATTAACTTGGTTCAAAAACGTAACAATATATTTCATTCGAGTCATTTTTTAATAAATGTCTGACCAAAACGAAGAAACGAAATAATTCTACATCTATCGTATCACACGGCTACGTTTCGAATTTCGATCTTATTTCGCAAATTCCTCAAAATATCACAAACAAAAAACAACCAAACGGAACTCACAGAAAAAAATATTTCTTTGAAGACAAATCTTCTTCACAAAAAACGTAAACCTATTCATATAAATCGATCAAAGAAATAAAGTAACAAACAGATGTAGAGGAAGCAGATTTCCAAACAAGCTAAGCCGAATATGGGCGCTATTCATATCATTCATATTATTGTGTCCTCGTCAATAAAATGTACCTATATGGGACATTATTTGTTGCCGTTTGTACAAGGTTGCTTTTTAAAATTACGTTATAGCGAGTAACTTTTATATTATTTTATTTAATAGGTTTTGTGGATTTTTTTAAATGGAGGATCGACCTGACAGGATTGTTATAGAAAAGGCATTTTGTCCAGCACTGCAGTGGATTAAGATGTACTAGTGATGATGGCAATGAATACATATATAAATAAATAAATATAATAAACGTCGCGCCGATGATAAACTCGGAATCGTAGTGTAAGTTCTACATAGTGACACACCGACCAATAGAACAAAAAAAGATAAACGTTATAATTTGAAAAAACTCTGGTGACTAAGGTAAACAAATGCAATTTAATCATACACAACAAAAAATCACGTGCCCTTTATAGCATAGCTGGTACAATATTCGAAATAAACACGTCCTAGATTATGAAAGCAACTAAACAGCAAACAAAAGATCATAGATAGTCATAGTTTTTATCAACTTTGGCAACTTAAAAATTACGATAAACAAAAATATATAATGTAAAACAATGTAATTTTGTTGTCGTGACTACAGTTAAATAGCAGTACATAAATAGAGTGGGTGTGACGTTAAATGGAGTGTATTATTGTATAAAAAACATACATACGGTCGAATTGAGAAACCTCCTTTTTTGAAGTCGGTTAAAAACACTATAGGTAAACCACACAAATTCAAGCAATTCCACGAATCAAGAAGTTGTCGTTAAATTGAGTAACGTTGTAAAAAGTTTGCACTGTATTAGTTATTATTAATTACATTAAACTAAGCGAGCTGTGGTAGTTTAATTTTAAAATTGCAGTCTGTTGTTTCGTTCTGGTAATAATATAACTATCTCATGTACATACTGAATAACTATTACCTAATATTTAACAATGAGAAAGCCAAGAACGCAAATTTTGTTTAGCAGTTTGTGTGAAATTTTTAATCTGATCTTATAATATTCTTGTAGTAATATGACATTAGTAAATGTTTCTAATCATACCATGCTTAGTAAATTTTGTTAAATAATTTAATATTTATTAAAATGTAATGAACAGTTGTTACCCTGTATAAGATTTTGTCTCCAGTTATATTTATGCGAATATCAGTGTAGGTAGAGATGCGCGGACTTCCGGACGTATTGTGCGGGACGAATCGTAATGGTTGTAGAATGACAGACGTTGCGTTATGGTGACCGCAGATCATTTGTTATTTACAACGTATTGTTGGTTAACCAGACAAGGTAACGATGCTTCTATAGATGGATCATCATCATCAAAAGCCGTTTGCTGCCACTGCTAGAAGCCTGTCATTTCTAAATCCTACTGTCATACTACTTCCTCCTTATACTATAAATACGAAAATTTTGATATTTTTTATTCCATTATGTCGAAACGGCTATATGGATCGGGCTGTAATAGTCCGATAACACATAAGCTATTGTTTATTCTCGCAAAATAATAGGATTAGGAACTACGCTAGTGAAATGACGGGATACTGACAACACAATATACAAATGCAGAAAATCTTTATTGCTGTTCTCCAACAATGAAGATTATAAATATAGACAAGTCTGAATTGAATACATATATTGTGATGTACACTGTCCTAGTAAGGGTTTACAGTTGACGCATAGCCTCGAAAAAATGTCGGTCTTGTTTTCTCAAGATGTTTTCCGTAGTTAAAATAAGTACTATTGACAATCTTGTACATAATTTGGGAAAATAACTCAAAGGTGCAAGCGGGTTTTAAGCCTACAACCGCTAGGGACTAAGTCTCAATTTTACATTAACATGACTCCAAACTTATGACGTGCCTCACGCGCATCGAGAGTAAAATAAAAAAAAAAGTGTAAAAATAAAAAATTAAACGAAGGCATTCACAAAACAACATGATACTCAGGCCTCAAGTTACATGTTGAGTCACTATTATTCTTGATGAAAGACCCTTTTTTGTATTATGTGTGATGTTCTTGAGCGTTTAAATATGTGTGCGAAATCTCGGATAAAAGTAATGAAAATGTTATTTTTGTCTGTGGCATGGACATATGAAAAAGTCGGACGTAGTGTCGCTTAAACAAAAACTGTGTCACTAGAGTCAGCCACATTTGCACGTCCACGTCCAAATCATTACCTAGCACTGCACTGCGCTCGTCTCCCAGAGATCTAAGTTATTGATATGTAAGCCCTGGAGATCTAATTTCTCATCCTGATTTATGTTGATCTCTAAGCCTAGAATTTCTCTGGAAACATTGCCCTTCAAACCGGAGCACAGCGATGTTTTCACATTACAGCTTGGCGGTACATTAGCTGTCAAAGGTGTGGTACTTCCCCAGGTGGAGTCCTAACGCTACATTTTGATGGAAGTTTATTTCAATATTGCTTAAATATAAAAAAATAATCCAATGCTGCATTTACATGTTTTGGTTTATTTGTCGTATTGTATATTCCAGTTTTTCCATTTAAGATAAATACTGAAAATAGCGCAAACAAAGCTTTGTCGAACGTAAGCTGAGAGCAGGTTTTTCAGACTACATCATTCAAAGAAATTGGAGAAAAAGAGGAAGGTAAAAATATTTATAGAAAACCCAAAAATACCCATTATAATAGATTAGCTCGATTTTGTGTCTTTTCTAATGCAGGTAACAGTTTTTTAAATTAAACGTTTATCTAAATATATATATTGTATTAATATCTGCACTCAACTTTCTAACAGATCCTAAAAGGAAACGACTTAATTAGACATTTGGTAGAAGTGTTTCGACGATCTAATATTATGAATGTCAAAGTTTGGATGTTTTTTTGCTCAATCACGTTGCAAAAACAGATCAGTGTGAAAGGTGCCTTAGAAGTAGCCTGAGTAAAGTTACTTTATATTTTGCAAAAAGAAGTAGTAAAGTGTTGAAAAAAAGGATGAAATTTTATTTGAAAGTTTCCTCATTTTTGAACCCAGACACATCTTGTTTAGGCATTTGATTACATGCATAAATAAAAATAACAATCATATTTTGTAACAAAAATATTGTTAGGAAACGTCCCGCAATTTCGCCTAAGTAGTTCCCGGTTCCGATATTTTCTTGAATTAAAAAGCAGCCCGTGTGTTTTACCAAAAGAATTTACATATACTACGTATAGAGTTAGATTTTCCGCACGGTTCCTTTGTGTCAATCGTAAGCAGATGACGTGCATACTCGTACTTTCTATGAGAGCAGAGAGATGTGGCGCGACAAAAGTATGACACTTCCACAAGAGCGATAAGGCAAGAAAGATGCTACCCGTGCTTTCGGTGTAAAGCGTTTGTTCCAACTCTATACGTAGTGGTTTTTCCAGACTAATGTCTAGTATCAAATTTTTTTCAGATCCTTTTTGTAGTTTTTGCGTCAAAGAGTAATAAACGTACATATATATTCAGAAACTTTTGAGTTTAAATTATTGGTATTATAGATGTCATAGTCTGAATGGGGCTGTATATTTTATTCAGCCTCCCTTTCATCCCTTAAATATGATACCCAGCGAGTGGATTGCCAACAAAAGGCCATTTTGATTTTGTTTTGACTAAAACCGAGAGATATGGAGGTATTGGGTTTCGGTAAATCTGTTTGTCCTGATATATAATGTATCATGACTTTCTTTTATGGTTGGGGTCGATGAGCGATAGTGCATTATAGGTTTATTGGAATATGTTATGGATTTGGGGCTTAGAAAATTGAAGATAGAGAATATAAGCTTTTTTGTTTACAAAATATTATAAACATATTAGTAGCATTCCGCGCATTTACTCGAGTAGTTCTTAATTTTCTGGGATTAAATGTAGTTTATGAGTGAAACAAGATTATTAAATTAATGGTAGTTTTACATTGCAGAATCTTTTGACAACATATTGTATCTATCAATAACTGTTTGTTGCCCTTGACAACTAATGTAATTGGTTAGAATCCCACCACCACTGTCTTAAAAGTAATGCGTAGTGTTACTAACTTAAAAAAGATGAAGTAAAATATCGTAAGAAAACCGGCATGGTCTATGAATCATGCATCATATACTAACATGCATTATGCATGCTAGCATGGTGGATCATAATCCACTATAGTAATAGCTCGTTGCGTTTGCAAGATGACGCATTTCTCGAAAGGTGTCTTTTTTTAAACGTGCCGTTTTTTCCAGATTCTTTACATCACCATGAAAGCTAATGGTGGTGACAAACACTTACCTACATCTATACTTGGTTCTGGCGAATACGCAAAAATGAAGGCAGGATTCGAACCTACGAGATCCTACGATTTAGTATTAGAAGTTAGGTACTGGATTTATTGACTTCAAGATATTTCAAATTGCATCAACCCATATTTTCAACAATATAATATCGTGACAAAAACTATCAAAAACGGCTAAAAACATTTTTCTAAAACTTTATAACCCTCGAAAACTTAATCCCCTTGTAAATAGTATCCTATCCCAGGTAACCGACAGTTTGTTCGCCTTTTTTAGAAGCTGAGGGTTAAATTCGCTTTCACGGTAAATCGGTCCGAAAAAGAACCCTTTGAATTAGTATAAAAAAGATTTCCGTGTACCTCACTGACCTGCAAACGATTTAAGGAAAGATTTAAAGAATTAAGAGTGAGTTTCTGCTGAAACATCCTAATCCCATTAATTTGTTTTTTGGGGAGATTATGTTTTATTGAGGTATCAACAGAAGTTGGGAATATGAATTTATTGCCGCAACAGAGACGCGATTTAAACTTTGTAACGCTTTTTGTGATTATTTTTTGTAATTTGGCCACCAACTCGACTGGCGAAATGCGGAGTATCGTTGAAGATGGAGCACATAGTTATACATCTAACAGGTTTATTGAAGATCAATTTTTTGGTACCCAATGTGTAGGCCTCAGGAAACAAGGAGAATATAATGACAATGTTCTAAGCTACTCTAAGTAACTAAATTTTAACTATTCAAGTTTGTGTTAAAAATTGGAAGCGAACTTTTTGTCACGAGCCGGTAGACTATGTAGTCTTGCATTTACTAAGGTTTTATTACTTTTAGGTGGTTTAGGCAACTTTGTCGAATAGGCATGGTGACTAAAAAATAATTAGTGTGTCGGTTATACTATTTAAAACATGTAATTGTATACGTATTTCTTCTTTTGTTTCAGAAACAAAATGGACGTAGAAATAGTGCTTATAAATTTCATCTTACGTTAAATTTATATGCGATATTTATGTAGACTTGACGTCACAACCAAACAAACTGTCGGAGTAGGGGTACTCGGTTGATGAACACAGATTAAATAGCCTGTTGATCGGTAATGAAACGAATCTTGCTTAAATTACAACTCACCAGCGGGGGCGCAGGACGAGATAAAAAAGCCGTGCTGTAATAAGCCGAATATCCGTGTGACGTGGCACTACTTTCCACCAATGATCAGACTAAACGAGATAGATTATGCAAACAGATTATTCTAAGAACAGAGCAGGATGCAAAGAAAGACATCAACGGGTTCCCATATCTTTTTTTTAAATGTTCCATTGAATTTTGTATTTTTTTAAATGTTCGTTTTAATATTGTAGGTTGATGATGTTATGTTTTTTTTTTAATTATTGCATTACATTACTTATGTATTTGTGAAATTATATACCATCCTTTGTAAAAATTAATGTCCTGCTATTTTTGACGTGACAACGTCTTATAAATTGGTTTGCCGGGTGACACTTCAAGAAACTGCGTTACGCTCCGCTCACGTTATGCGCTCACAACGAGAGCGAGTGAGAGGCACGCGTCCCTTCCACTCGGGCATGGTTAGCCCGCCTAAGAGCGAGAGAGACAGACATAAAAAGTGAAAGGCACGCGTCCCTTCCGTAAAATTATTTTACCACTCAAAGTCGTTGTCACGTAAAACTTTCGCCCGTATACCGACTTTACAGGCAACCAATTTTTTTCTGCACCGTTTCACTAAGCAAAACCCCACATTTTAAATTTGATTCAAAAATATCAAAATTGATTCACAATTGCGCAACAATCACGTAACAATACATACAAGAAAAAAACCTGCCACTGAATTGAGAGCCTCCTCCTTTTTTGTGAAGTCGGATAAAAATAATATTATCATTAATTTAGCCTCTAAATGCACAATTTATTTACAGATATGATTTGTTTTTATTGCAAGTTGATGTAATTATGGATTCTATTTTTGTTTTTAAACATAGGACTTTCATCTATTGTGTATCTATGATATATTTAAATCCTATAAGAAGATACAAAAAAAAATCGAGTTACGAAGCCATTTCAATCGTGACCAGAATAATAATCTCCGAATAACGCGACAAAATAAACCCATAACGTCTCAATATGGTGGAAGATTAACCTTAATAAATTCATTACACAAATACCCGTATAAATCAATGAAACAAGATGCGATACAGTAACAATGGTACTGATTCTTAAATACTATCACAATGTTTATAGAAAATCAGTATCATATGTCCTTTCTTTTAAGAAAACACAACTGCAACATCAATTTTTTTATAGTTACATCGAGCTTTTAGAGTGCGATGGTGAACTTACGATTAAATTGTGAACAATTGACATTGCAATTGTAATAAATATACAGTATAACTAGCAGACCCGGCAAACGTTGTTTTGCCATATAAATAATTTCCTAATAAAATAAAGGTTGATCGTAGAAGGGTGAAAATTGAGGATTGTATGTATTTTTGTATGTTGTATCATAGAAAAATAGAAATTAAAAATTTTGTCTAAAAATTAAAAAAATAAATTTTGGGGTGGACTACCCTTAACGTTTAGGGGGTTGAAAAATAGATGTTGGCCGATTCTCATAGATACCGGATAAGCACAAAAAGTTTCATCAAAATCGGTCGAGCCGTTTCGGAGGAGTATGGCAACGAAAACTGTGACACGAGAATTTTATATATTAGAAGATGTTGAATACTTATCTGCACGATAATTATTATAGTACAGTGAAATGTTCAATTAAAACGCCGAAAATGTACAACGGTAACGTGAAAATATTACTGTGTTCCGGTTTGAAGGGCAATGTTTCCAGAGAAATGACAGAGCTAACATTTTAAATCTCTGGGCGACGAGCGCAGTGTAGTGCTAGGTAATGATTAGGATCTTCATGTTCCAATCGCTGCGTGTCACTGTGCTGTTATGTGGCAGGCATGTTGCTTACCATCAGGCACATGTCTTGCTCGTCTCATCACTCTTTATTTAAAAAAAAAGTTTCATTTTGCAAGCAAAATGTGACCTAATACATTACTAGGTGGCAAATTGTAGATCTCATTCACTGTTCTACATACATTCACGATCGCTGTAGTGAAACTCGTGATAAACTAACCGGAGAACAGTCACGAAGCGAGTTTATTAACCGTATTCCTTATAAAATAGTTTAAATAGTCGTTGATGGTGAGACGATACGTTGAGATTTGTTGCTGGGTGTTTTTGTACTGAAATTGAAAACAAAATTGCTGTAAAATGTTCTTTCATGAGACATGAGCCCACCCTCTTACATTCAATTAATATCTTAATTCTTGTTGATTGCGTCTAAATTGGCTTAACTGCACCTTCTTCCTGATCCAGTAAAAAGTTAACCAGGCTACGAGTATTTATCATTGGTAGGATTCTTTGCAGAGTCCGTCTGGGGAAGTACCACACCTTTGCCAGTTATTCTACCGCCAAGCAGTAATCTGCAAACATTACTGTTTTCCGATTCGAAGGGCAATGTTTCCAGTGAAATTACATCTTATATCTCTGGGTGACGAGCGCAGTGCAGTGATAAGTAATGATTTGTACTCTTCATGTTTCAATAGCTACGTGTCACTGTGTTTGCGGCAGGCTTGTTGCTTACCATCAGGCACATGTCATGCTCGTCTCTTCACTTTATACTAAAAAAAATAAAAAAAAATAATATGCATGCAATGTTCATGTTACTGTAAAATCGTAAATAAATACCTGCAGATCATAGAGGTATTCTAAAGACTCCAAATTAAAAACTAATCTACTTTAGTTTTATAATTTCACGCGATTGATTATAATCGAATGATAAAATAATAAACAAGAACAAAATTAAAAAATTTGACTAACCCCCTACTACCTCGGATTTGTAATCTGTACAACATTTTACTAGTCAAGCCCTTTCATTTGATGCCCATATTAAGGGAGTTGTGAAAAAAGAAATGTATTTCGCCATTTTTTTGTAGCGGCCATCTTGGATTTGAAATTTGTCATAGTGCAAAGTATTCTACTAGTCAAGCCCTTTCGTTTGATACCCATATCGAGGAAGTAGTGAAAAAAAAAATATAATTCGGCATTTTGTGGTGGCGGCCATCTTGGATTTGATTTTTTTAAAGTGTATAGTATTCTACTAGTCAAGCCCTTTCATTTGATACCCATATTGAGGTAAGTTGTGAAGAAATATTTTGTCCGCCATTTTGTAGAGGCGGCCATTTTGAATAGATATTAACCAAACATAGCTAAGAACACTCGCACGGATATTATCTTTCAAATAAAAAAAACCGCACCGAAATCGGCCCATTCGTTTGAGCTCTACGGTGCCACAGACAGACACACACACAGACAGACAGACAGACAGACAGACAGACAGACAGACAGACAGACAGACAGACAGACAGACAGACAGACAGACAGATAGACAGACAGACAGACAGACAGACAGACAGACAGACATCGACGTCAAACTTATAACACCCCTTTTTTTGGTCGGGGGTTAAAAAAACGATAACCGACTTCGATGTTAAATTACATTCAGACATTAAACACATTCCATGGAATCTATCACTATATCGCAAATTTTAGTTTTTTTGTTCATATTTTTAAAACCGCTACAATGATTTCGATGAAATTTATTTGGGATCACCTCTGAAGTCTGATCTACCTAACAAAAAAGAACCATTAATATCGATTCACAATTGACGGCGATATCGCGTAACATACAGGCAAAAAAACATTAAAAACCTTCTCTTTTTTTAGAGATTTATATTAAGAGACTACGTATAGTGACGATGTGTTTAAAACAGTAGGGAGTGGGTGGAAACGGGAAGCTAAAGAAACAGATGAGTGCCTAAGTATGAAAGTCACAGACTATGCCCATCAGTGGACAAGGTAGGCTAATAATGATGCTTTACCATAAAAATATACAATGCTTTGTAAAATAATTTCATTTTCGACAAAAAAAAAAAACAAATTCATTTTAAAATTTAATCAGACTAAAGCTATGATTACGTCGTCCAGGTAAATGAAAGAAATTTTTTTTGTAGATGTTACAAAAACCACCTTGCCGATGTCGATAAAATGTGTGTGGGATCATCTATGAAATACTAGTGCTACTACCAAACCAAAAGAATCATCAAATCTATTCAAAATTAGCGGAGTTATCGCGTAACACACATACAAATATAACATCCAACCAATACAAATAACTGAAATACTCCTCCTATTTTTAACTGAATCATCACTAAACAAAGTATTATCATTCTGAAATTTTATAACATTAATTGTGTAGATAATTTAAAACATACTGATTATGTAAATTATTATAATAATATTGAAACAACTAAATATAAAGCACTTATGAGTATTACAGTAGAAAATATTAATAATTTAACAAAATGTTGTCTTCGTCTATTTCAACACAATATTAAAGCACCTTACAATCGGTCACGTATTTACGACTAACGGTTACGTACAATATGGGACTTGAGAAATGTTGACCACTCGCTGAGCCCTCTTTGTATCGCTTATTGTCTTTGTAACATCGAGCACAAAAGTCTCAATGGCTCTCAACTCTACCAACATATATTTCACTTCCTGTAAACCTATCACCATTGAAATATAGAACTTCATCACTTGCAATAGAGTCTTTAGCTTGATCATGTTCGACCGTTTCATCCGTTTTGTTAACTATGTCGAATACACTTGTAACTTGTCATAGTTGTCTGTTAATTTGGATTGTTCGGTTGCCTTCAATACGCAGAAAAGGTATTCGAAAGTTGACTTGTAAAAAATCTTAAGCGTCCGTCCGTATCTTTATTGCATTGATTGCTGCTTTGTCTTTAGAATTCTTCTTATTGTTTGTTAATGTATTAACAAAGGACAGTTGCAAAAACTGGTTGTCTAATACCTTGTCGTCAATCATCTTCAAATGATTGTAAATTTAGAACACGATCAGTTAGGTACTTTTGTATCCTGAACGGGTTCGTTACTTTAATTATAGTTCAAAATACTTACACATTCGACGTTTAGTACCTTTAAAGTAATATCTTTAATTGATCCAAGATTTTGTTTCTGTGCTTTGAGTTGTGGTGATGATTTTTCATGTAGTAATTAATCTAATACGAAATCAATTGCTCATTAATCTGTAGTTTCATTGCATTTTATTGAGTTATAGCTCTATAATTACAGATAAAGGTAGCCTCAATTGATTTACCACTACCTTCCCAGCAGTAAATTTGTAAGATCTACCTCCAACACCGATCGAATAAATTAACTACTATCCAAATTAAATCTACTTTGAAAGCACGTATCTGGTCCATATATTATCGATACAAATCTCAACCAGAGTACCCCTAAAGTTTGCTCAGCATACTAATAAGCCGTTAAAGGGAACCCTGGTTTCAGCATCAAAGGATATCGGTCGGAACCAGGAAACTAAAACCGAACACTTTAAAGTTTACGCAATCCGCGAGGACCGAGTAACCTGAATAAATAGGTATGATATAAAGTTCGATGTAATATCAGTTTTATGAATTTGAAAAGTTCAGGTACAATTTAACAAACAACGTGGGTATTAGAGAGAGAAAGAGAGTAATGGCAAGAGTTGTGTTTATAAAATACTATGAATGCTTCGACAGTGACGCAGGGGTAGTCAGTCTACTCACTGAGTCATCATGAGTTCTATTTCAACTTAAGATACGCACATATACATATAAGATACATATACATACATACAGAACATTATGTAGGTTTAGGTCATGATTTCTGATGTTTGTTCTTTTGAATAAAACAGGGGTTTAAAGAAATCACCGCGGTTCAAATTTTGCTAAGGTTTAAAATAAATGAAGATAATTATATGAAAGCATTCATTTCTTATGATATAATTTGCTTCAAAGATTATTTAGAACTCTAAATTAACCATAACTTTGTTCGAGCTACTTTTATAAACGCGAGTTAATTAAAATATATTATCTGATCATTTAGTTGTTCTGATTTCATTTTACATAAATTTATTTAAGTAGATGGTTAACGATTACGGTACTGAGCCTACTATACCGTCTATAGATACATATCGGTTTTATTATTCAGAATCTACCACAATCGGTCCTAGTTTTAAAATTGACTACCTCAGTGTACAGTGCACACATTAGTTCGCAAATTTATTTTGCGCTATTTTCTAAAATTTCGAGTGCATTACATGCCCCAGGGATTAAAAAAAGATATCCGTAGTTAAGAACCTGGAATTTTGCATCCCTTTGGCGTTTTTGGCTTCGGAGAATATTTCAATGGAACAGCTGAGATTAAAAAGCTTTTAAGAATTTAATTTTACACAAGTGGTCTGCGTTAATTAAATGACATTAAAATGGGATAGTAACATCACCATCATTAAGATTATTTTTTCTTCAAAGTAGTTTTCAGTACACGCTCTGTTTTTGACCGACTTCAAATAAGAAGGAGATTCTCAATTTGGTCGTATGTATGTTATGCCATAGCTTCAATCAATTTTGATTCGTTCTTGTTTTTTTTTGGCAGATCACAAATCAGAACAGGGGCGGTAGAACATATCACATGTGACTGTAATAACCATTCTTACGTTCTCAAATTCTTTCTACTAAAATCCTAAAATCTGGAAGTATGTTGTTCATTCACGTCATAACGTGTCTACGGATCAGATTAAAAATTGTAACACAGCTAAACTATAGTTCGGAAGAACACACATACTACTTTTTATCCCCAGAAATAACGGGAACGGGAACTAAGCGTGTAAACCCGCGGGGAACTATTGGTACCATAATATTTTTTTATTTAAGCGAGATTGTTTTAAATCATTCTAAAAACCATACTGGCTCGATTTAATCAATGCAAAGACAACAAACGCTCAATTCATATTAAAATATCAATGTTTTAAAATAGAAATAATAGAATATTAAAAGAAATATCAACTTCCCTAATATTTAATTATTTACATGCGAAAGTAACTCTTGTCTGTCTGTCTGTTACGTTTTCACATCAAAATTACTGATCAAAATCAAAGTTAAATTAAATTTGGTAAAGATACGTCTATAGGCTGAATTCCTCTTACAATAATAATAACAAAGGATACATAATTATTTATTCATAAAAAAATGAATGGGACTTAGGGAATAAAAACTCGTAATTTTTAAAGCTAGAAGCTTGAAACTAATTTGTAGGCTTTTGACAAGATAAATAAATATGACAGTCAAAGTTCTTGTAAAAATACCGCTTCATCGTACTTTGCGATAATTCATTATCCTAAAAAAATATTATGGGCGGGATAGATAATTCGCGTTAGTTTGATATAAATTTTAATTAAATACTGAAATATTCTCGGAAAGCATTGATATGTGAAAATAATCTACTATACGGTACGGTACGTACATCCTTTTTGCGTCATCTCTCTAGTAAAAAAGTATTCTCTTTCCAAATATTTGCTGATCGAAGTTGTTTGCACCTAAAGCCTCATATCGGCGAAACACTCGATGATTCATAAGTTGAGTCAAACGAAAATGTTTGTTTTTTCGTGAACCGTCCGGGTGGTATGGCTTCAGATAAGCGCAAACCTTTAAACAGTTGTAATACTCTTTTGGGTTTTAAGTTTGTTAAAAAAGTTACGTCTGACATTGATTTGTTGGGCTTGTCATACACAGTTGCACTTGCACTTCATCATCATCATTTTGTATCTTACTGCTAGGTTTAGGCCTTTCACTTACTTTACTGTAAGACTGTACTGTTTACTTTACGGCCTTTTGTATAGTGGTTGGCTATTGGCAGAGCCCGCCTGGGGAAATACCACACCTTTTCCAGTTATTCTACCGCCAAGCAGTAATGTGCAAATGTGTTCCTGTTTAAAAGGCAATGTTTCCAGAGAAGTTATAGGGCTTAGAGATATAAGATCTTAGATCTCTAGGTGACGAGCGCAGTGCAGTGCTAGGTAATGATTAGGAATCTTCATGTTTCAATATCAGCGTGTCACTGTGCTGTTATGTATCAGGCATGTTGCTTACCATCAGGCAAATGTGCTGATCGCCTCGTCAATCTTTATTAAAAAAAAAATTGGTTGCCTGTAAAGTCGGTATACGGGCGAAAGTTTTACGTGACAACGACTTTGAGTGGTAAATTAATTTTACGGAAGGGACGCGTGCACGGTGGACGCGTGCCTTTCACTTTTTATGTCTGTCTCTCTCGCTCTTAGGCGGGCTAACCATGCCCGAGTGGAAGGGACGCGTGCCTCTCACTCGCTCTCGTTGTGAGCGCATAACGTGAGCGGAGCGTAACGCAGTTTCTTGAAGTGTCACCCGGCAAACCAATTTATAAGACGTTATCACGTCAAAAAAACAATTGCCTCGGTTCTATGTTGATGGAGTCCAGATTAGGTTAGGTTAGTCCTCGGTTAGATAGATTGTGGTGGCGCGTGCAGTGTTTCTGCGCGCCAAACAAAAGAAAGGGAATTTTATCCATATACGGGTACGGGTTCTGGGAGACTAGCGCCGCCGGCGCCGGGCCCCGTGCCTCTACCAACTAACTAAATCAGCTATGACTTTGCTATTGTTGTCTTTATCATTTCAAGCGCAAAGAAAAGAGAAAGAAACATCAAAACGAAGACAGTTTTCGATCGGCGGTATATCCCCCCGGTAGAGTGCAAAAGCGTTCCCGTAGCTCCGGCAAACAGGCGCACGGATGAAACACCCCAGAGTTTTTAGTGAGTAGGCTGCTAATCTAGCAAAAAAACCCACATATCCTAATTATCACTGAAGCCGGGGATAATTCATAAAGAATTGCAAAAAAAGGCTAGTCCTCGAGACATAGTAACGCACAGCTTTTTTAACATGAAGCATTCAAATATTGCATGGTAGTGTAGTTCGTCTTTTGAAAAAAAAAAAAAAAAACAGAAAGATTCAGAACTATTTATATAATAGTGATGGGATGATCAGGACATGTACCTGAAGGTAAGAAACATGACTGCTCATATTGCACAGTGTTACACTGGAATATGAAAAATCCAAATTATTACCTACTGCACTGCGCTCGTCACGTTCCTAATAATATTATTAGTGTGAAATTAAAAGTGAAATTACAGGGCATAGAGATAAAACGTCTTAAATCTTTGGATAACGAGCACAGTGCGGTATTAGGTAATGAATTAAACTTTTCATGTTCCAATACTTCCGTGTCATTGTATTGTTAGCATGCATGTTGCGTATCATCAAGCACATGTCCTGTTCGTATTGTTAAATAATACTGTAAAAAAAGTTTGGATGTTTGTTTATGGCTCAATTAGTACCCGGTCCGTTCTCCCGCTCTATTCAGAACGGATCGGGTATGTATAGTCCACTTTTCATCGCTAGAAAATTACAGCACTACGCGGATAAAACCGCTAAACGGTTCTATTTAGTTATACATATGGTATATTTTCGCATACCTTTCTTAACCAATATTAATCTACCAGCTGGTTGCTGGTTGGTTGAAGAGCACTTGGCTATCTCGAAAGGTTACATCAAATCAATTGGCCGGCGAGTAATGAAGACATTACTGTCTATTCCGCAGATATCTATCTCGAGATCTTCTGTAATCGCCCCATCACGATCTTGGGTAGCATCGCGGACAAAAGTGAAATTCATTTGTAATATTTCTATTTTGTGTTTTTTTTTTGTTTATTCAAGTTTCATTTTTTATACCATAAATGCACATATAAATAGAAGTACTTTATTAGTCTCACCAGAAAAAAAAAAACAATCATGACATACATACATTGAAATATTTTAATTATGCTCTAGCTTTACAAAAAGTGACCTTATTGCTGAGAGAGCAATCTCTTCTAGGCAAGCAGCAATCAAACAGCTGAAACAAAGAGTTATACAATGACAATGACAATGGCAATAAACATCTAACCTTCACATTTACAATTTTAGTTGGATAGTTCCACTCCAATTTACATCCCAATAACAGTTATGCTCAAGTTTCAAACCGTTAGCTAGCTTCATTTGTAGAGCGATAATTTTAAATAAATTATACCATTAAAATCATTTTTCAACAACACTAAAAGTAATGGATTCAAGTGGTTTGTTATAATTTATAAGCCAATACGTAAACAACGCAGATACGATACTTGTTAACAGTCTTCCAATAATTTTGCAAAAGCTGTGTTTGTTTCAACTTAATGTGTTCAGCGGTTGTGACGTAATAAAGCAACATTGTATCCAAACTTTCGCATTTACAATGTTAGTCAGACAAACAACATACTTCGGAATTTTCTTGAAACTGAGTAATCCATCTGAATTTAAAATAAATTTAATTTTGCTTTGCCTTTTCTTGTTATCTGTACTTTGGTTTCCTCAGAACACTTTTTGCGAGAAGTTAATAGCGGTGGTGTCTTAATATTTTTCTACTTTAATTAACAATTTAGCCGATATAGATCTCCAAGGAAAAATACTGAATAAAGTACCTTTTCTTGAAATTTATATTTTTAGTCCCTTACGTTGCTTAGTCTTCTAAGTATTTAAGTTACAAAAAAGGACTTTGAGAACAGGATCAATCTTTTTTTATCTCTGAGTGACGGCCGCATTTCAATTACATAAATTCTTAATGTTAAAATGTATCTGTGTGTTTTTAGAGCAGGTGTATTGTTTATAAGCATTGCTAATTAGCGTGGTAATGCCACCAGCATGCTAGGCACGCTTCCGACCGGTACTGGGCTAGATCATCTGTATTATAATAATATTTAGACTTTTATTGGTCTATGGACAATTCAGGTGTTATTAATGTAAGTAGTTAGGTGTGCAGTGTAGTATGTAAGTACTCACTGTAATTTTTACTTCACATACACACACTTTCACTTTAGTTTTGCAACTAAAGGTTCTGTCTGTTAAAAATAAGTGTAGATAGATAAACTCGTTATTGCTCTTAACAAAAGAAACATTGTAAAACAATCTAAAAATGTAGAACCAAATGCCGACCTTCTCGCTAAAAGCAATCTCTTCAAGGCAACCGTCGAACCAAGAAACATTTTTGTACTTACTAACATCGCACAACAGTGCAGCTGTGGTACATCAATAAGCAATATTTTAAGGGGAAAATAGCGTATTTATTAATCCAGATAATGAACTGGCTAAGTACATATTGGATATCATTCAAATCCGTTCATAAACACAGTTACAGACATACACAGAAATAAATATACTTACTTTAAAAAACACAAACTTTCGCCTTTATGGTATAAGTGTGATAACTCATTACTATCTATGCATCTTTGGAAAAGATGAAGATGAGATGAATGATGAGACTCATGACTGATGAGTCCTATACTTTGAAAAAATACACAAATTATCGCCTTTATGGTATAAATCTGATGACTCATTACTATCTATGCATCTTTGGAAAAGGTGAAGATGAGATGAAAGATGAGACTCATCAGTGATGAGTCCAATACTTTGAAACACACAAACTTTCGTCTTTATGGTATAAGTGTGATGACTTATCACTATCTAAGCATATTTGCAAAAGATGAAGATGAGATGAAAGATGAGACTCATCAGTAATGAGTCTCATGCAATCCTTTTGCATAGAATTTTTTAAAACTATAACTAGTAAGACCCTGTGGTATTTCAGAGTAATCCGCGTTGTCGATATTATCCAGTTATGAAAATTACGTTTCTGTAATCCAGACAAAAAACTATCAGTGTTCCAAATTACAGTTTAATTTGTTAAGTTGTTCAGACGTGATTGAGTAATAAACATCCTAACTGTCGCATTCACAATTCAATTATGATTATCATCTCCACATATTTCGTTATCCGCTTTCATATTGCATTCTCATATCAGTGCAAGTATGTCAAGAGGTCCATACGTCGTTAATATTAATACGCTGTCAATGAATGTCCAGTATCTAATATTAGACAATTCATTAGAAGTAATTGTTGTGAATGAGTCAGCTAGGTTCAGTTACATACATAATGTATGTATGTGCCTTTGATTATAATCGCCGTGCATACAGTGCAGCTACACAAAGTTTATCTTATCGTGTTATTCCAAATATTTATACTAGACTTCCGCGACCTAAACCGAAGTAAAATTGAGTTTAGTCACATTGGTATAGAAGTTTCCAACTTGGTAATGCAATATTATCATCATTATCAGGATACGCTTGTTCCACTGTTGAGTGAACTCCAAGGAGGTCACGAGGAGATTTGACTTTAGTTTTCTGTAGGTTGTGAAATGTGTTTCCTGGGTGGGTTTGTCCTAGTGGTTACAATCTTCGTGTTTTCAAATCAAGAGTAAATCGGTTTCTTCTAGGTAAACACGCTTCATTGTAGACCGCATCGTAACATAACATCAGTTGAGATGGCCGTTAAGGTAAAGATATAGCATGCTGTGCACGCGTCCGACTAGTAGTGTACTTGAATATCTTGATTATCTGTGGACTTTCATCTGATAATTCAAGTGTGCTTAGTGTAATAGAGCGTAGTGTAGTTTTCGTTGTATTTTAGTTTTGTTAAGGCTCTACCCGTTGCAAAAAATATATATTATGATAGTTAAAAATGAAAAAATGTGGCAATAGAAAATACGCTTCTAAATCTTATTTTCGGCTTTACGTTTTTAACCGCCACCTTTCGTAAATCGTCACTCCATCTAGTCTCAGTGCGTAACATTATTTCACCATTCACGATCTCCACTACAAAATCCGTCTACCCCAACGGTTATCGGTACAACGACAGATATTATTACAAGACCACTGACATTTCAGATTGCTAAGCCGCTGAGCTATGTCAGTGACCTTAGTTCTCTGACGAATTACCTTATTTCAAATGCAATTCCTCAGAGGAAAGCCCGACATAGCTCGTTGAGCGACTTTGAACTTACGGATCGCTTTCACTGTCATTGTCTACGTTTCAGCATCGTAGGACATGCCAGGTATTGTTGTACAAAACTTATTTGGTATTTGTATAACGTTTTCCAGGGGGCGTGAGTGTCAAGGAATGGCGTATTGGCTATTCTTTGTGGCTTGACGGCGGCGTTAGTTCCCATTTTGGCCATGAACCAAAACACTCTGGTAGCAGCACTATAGGATGCATTGTGGACATACCTATGTCCGCTAATTGTTGCTAACCGTGTGTTCATTCCGTTACTATGTATTCATTATTCAATTTTCTCAGAAAAAAACAAAAGCTGACTTAATTTAAAATTATACTCAGCCACTTGACTGGCTTGATTTTATGTTTTTGTTTAAATTTACTAAACACACTGTTCTAATGAAACAGTCGTCCAGGTGAGCAAATTTTAGATTTACTAAAACTGAAGTAACAGGAAGGAAGACAATTTAAATTGGGTATTATTTATAATAAGTATGTATTTAAAACCATATAAGTATTATATCAGCTATCTAGCCGCCATAGTACAAGCTTAGTTTGGGATCAGATGGTGTTGTGTGTGAATTGTCCACCAATATTTATTTATGACTTAAAAAAGGATTTTCAAGAAGACGGATCCTTTTTGTGGGATATTCTACCTGCTAGGTGATCTATGTTCATTTTGCCCCGCTACTCACTAGGCAGGTCTGCCTTCGCGTTGGCACGGTAATATTATCTATACAGTAATTTAACTGAGCCGTTTCTTTGAAATTCATATCTACAGCTGCGGGCACGTAAAAAAGCGATAAGGCTTATGCGACTTACGCGTCTCGGCTACCTTATGTCATGCACGTTAAGATAGAGATTACATTGGCAACGCGCCTCGAGCGCACCCCGAGATCGAGGCGCGTAGGTATATATAAGCTTGCGTTTCGTCCATTTGTATGAAGTTGGAGTACTGTATTATAATATTACCGTGGCGTTGGGGTACAATAGGAAATCAATATGACAAATTTTCAGCTTGCCTCAAAAAGGTACCTACTCAAACTTTGCGGTCAGATCTCGGAAAATAAGTAATACAGGATATAAACAATGTCCATAATACAACAAAGATGTAAAACATAACAAAAACCACAACGAACATCTTCAACCATGTTCAGTACTATTCCACAGTCATGCATTTGGTATTTCCGCTAGACGACAATGACTTTACTGGAACCGCTAATGAGGACTGTATTTCTGTACAAAAATGAGTAAACCTCAAATGGAAAGATAATGAATACAAAAAGTAGATACAGGTCAAAAGCAATGGTTCAAGATATGACACATCATAATGTGGTCATGTTTTCACAGAACAACAATATTTATTTGAAATGACGTTATGATTGCCAAATTATGTCATGTTTGTAATAAGTAAGCAAATGAAATGGTTCTTGTTTATTTTGTAATAGTAATAATTTAATCAACGTAAATGTTATTACGTGCAAATTTTATTTTATTTTCACAGGCTGGAGAGACTCAAAAAATATTATGATACAATAAATATCCTACTAAAGTTTGTAGTTCAATCACGATGGAACGGCTGTACGGTTCAAGTTAAAATTTGAAACACAGATAATAATTACACTACAAAATCACACAAGCTACTTTCCACGTCAGCAAAATTACGGGAACTAAGCGGGTAAAACCGCGGGGAGGAGTTGGAACAAGAATCTCCAAATCATTACTTAACACCGCACTGTCCTCGTCATCTAAAGAAATAAGATGAATTATCACCAAACTCTACTTTCTCAAAAAACATTGCCCTTCAAACCTAAAACCAAAATTGTTGGCACATCACTCATTAGCGGTAGAACAACTGGTAGTACTTCTCCTCGCATACTCTGCAAAAAGTCTAGCCACTACTTAAATATACAAAATAATTAGAGTACATAGTTCCGTAATCAAATAATTGAGTGGTTTTAATAACCCATATTCATGGACGTATAAGAAAGTCGGACGTAGTCTCTCTAAAATTAAAAATGTGTCTATCAAGTCGGCCACATAATATGCACGTGTGCGCTGTCACATACAGGCTGACACGCACACATCAGTGGGTTATTACACGCGCTACTTGTGTATATGTTGCGTGTCAGCCTATCAGTGACAACTTGACAATTCAAACGTGCAAATGTGGCCGACTCTAGCGACACAGTTTTTGTTTTAGCGAGACTACGTCCGACTTTTTGTACGTCCATGCCCGTATTTAAATTAATGTCTTCACCACTGTCTGCCAATGTCTGTTCCACATTGTTATCTTGTATAATGTTACTTATCAGTGTCTATCTAAAACAAACCATCAACAGGTTAACAAATCTCACCATCTATCCACTTCGAAGACAAAGAAAAATCCGATGCTAAGTCAAATGCAAATTACCCAACCTTTTTCAATCCACTGCGCGTTAACTTCCAATCTTGTTAAGTTAGTATTTAGAGTACAAGGCAGTTGAAATGCGGCGCCACTCTTGTATTATGATATTAATTTAGAGTTTTTTGTATCTAATCATTTAGTTTGTACTTTGTCACTGTCTGTATGGGCCCTGTTAAAGATTTATTCAAAACAGCACAACAATTTACAGGAGCGATAGCGTCAATACAAAGTGAGTGACTCTTTTTATGTACTTAATATTTTTTTAATTATTTTATTAAAGTTCTAAAAAAGTTTAAGCGAAGAACGAAGCGTTCTCAATATGAAAATATAGGAATAGCACCTGTCAATTTATTTTTATTATTTTTATACAATTTTTTTTTCTCAATTTCACAGAGTGTGGTGCCAAATGATTTATTTCGTGAAATTGCTCTATCAATATGGAACGTTGCGTTGGCGCCATTTATGGTGCACTTCAGGACAATCATCATAGACAATCTATCCCTACTAATATTATACACTCGAAGAGGTTTTTCGATTGAACGCGCTAATTTCAGGAACTACTAACGCAATTTCAAATAATATTTTATCGTTGAATATATACGTGACTTTTGAGTGCAACGGGCTGTATAAATATTTACATTTTTATAATTAATTAAGAATGGCAAGACGAGCAGGACATATGCCTGATGGGAAGCAACATGCTTTCTCATAACAGCACAGTGACACACAGCTATTGGAACATGAAGAGTACAAATCGTTACCTACCACCACACTGCGCTCGAGGACTATCATGTACAACGGGCGAAGCCTGGGCGGACCGTTACTCTTCTGGTAAAAAATTTGAAGAAATTTTATTTTAATTATATTACGTGTTTTCAAGACTCATATACTAGCGGTATTTGCTACGGTTTTAAAAACGCGGGGCACTGCTATTATAGTTTAAAAATGTGAAAGTTAGAATGTTTGTTGCTCACTCACTGAGCACCGGCTGAACCAATAATCTAAAAATTTGAATAACAGATAATTTATAAGTCTGGAATAGCAGGCAGATAAACTAGCTCACAAACTTAGACAAACTAGCGACAAAATTATGGGAGCGGGAAATAGGTTGGTAAAAATAAGGCACACAGGTGCTAGTACGAAAAAAAAACTAAAAGTCTTGATGTGTTCTTTTCACTCCTAAACTTCGTTTAATAATAACAGAACGTTTCCAAACACATTAGTTAACAAAGCATAACTTTATCGCCACTCAAACCATCATTAACACAAGCCACTGCTACTACTCCCATCAACATTCACAACACCGTCTGTATTACCATATGAATATTCGAGAATAAAACTAAAAGAGTATTAGTCACAGGTCGGGTTAGCAGCCTTTAGAAAATATCCGTTTAGTATTCATAGCGCATATGCTTCATATTCCCTTGCCATTTAATACGACATCACGCGACCACCGTAGCACAAAACCAAACCATTGACCTTCCCCACCCCCCTTATCCTATTCAAAAACTGGACCCGTGACACGGATTCTACTTAAAGCTCCAGATCAAGTTATGGTGGACATGTTATCTGGTACTTGCCCTCATCTCTTTGTTTCAAAAGAACGTGATATAAAAGATTAACTTATTAGTATTCGAGGGATGGTTGAGATCGGAAGGTTGAAACGGCGAAGACCATGTTGTTATTTGAGCTAAGAAATATGGTAAAAAAATTACTGTCAGATCGTGATCACTTGAGACTTTGTTTCTACAGTACAGTTATTAGGGTCATGATTTCGGAGTGTCGACTGCTGAGTCATATTATCAAATACGTACGAATGCATTTTGTGTTTACGTGTTATATTGAAAAATGAAATAATATTAGAAAAATTGCTTAAAACGAATTAATTAACTGATTTCGGGAGGAAAAAGAAGCCGTTGTCCCGTTATGTCCCGTTACGCTCATTGCACGTTTGCGCCGCATCTATCAATGTTTTGGTATAACGTTAAACTATCGTCCGTAATCCAGACTTTACAGACAACCAATTTTTTTTGTTACTTTTAAAAATGTTGAAACCTCTTTTCTTTTTCTAAAACGTGGATGATCAACTTGAAATTTAGAACACAGACAAACTACAGTCTGGAGTAACACAAATAGGCAACCTTAAATTGCCCTAAAATAATAGGAAAGGGAACTGCGGGGGGGAAGGGAAATATTGAAGCTCAAATTATAAGTATAAAACAAAATGATTTGAGTTTGTATAGATTTTTTGTAATGCGGTATACGAAATACGAATTTCATTTCGAGCAAATTCTAACCAAATAAAGACAAAGATTAAAACAAAAACCAAAATACAATAACGCTTTTATTTGCCAAATTAATTCACACCTAAAGGGATGTAACACAATAACACTTTTCACAGAACCCAGAAAGCTTCCAATAAAACTTTTAAACGGTACATCAAAGAGTGTATATTAATTGAATTAACACTTACCTCAGAAGTGGGATATACAAAGTAGGTAAGAACTTAAGAGCCGAAAGTCCAAAACATAAATAAAACTGTTAACATTGGATTCTCGGTGTAATGAAAGAAATAAAGCAAGTTAATTGCATCCGAGAGATGAAAGAGAGAATTCTATAGTGTTGGGATAAGGAAAACTGTATTTGTTTTGGTCAGTTTTCTAGAACCAAAGCGTTATCCACACTATTATTACTATGATTACTAGTACATAAGTATAATTTTCACCGAAAAAAGTATAAAATTTCTTCAGTATATAACGCCTATAACGACGATAGAATATAAACTAATCTTATCTAACCTGTTGTACATTTATAATCTTTTGCTTTTTAGTAATAAACGCTTAGTATTTACAATTTTACGGTAACGGTGACATATCCAAGTAAAGTAAGTATTTAAAATGTGCATAATTATGTGACAGGATGAAATTTATTGAACCTGCATCTTACTTACACTAAATCACAGCACATTTTGACAAAATGACAAATACGTCGATTAAAATTTTGAAAACAGGCAGACAGCTCACATTGATTTTTATTTTGTATTTTTTTATGTAGTTCGATAGAATTTTTTTATCTAAATTCAAAAAGTATTATTGTTTACTTGCTTCGTCAACATTTTAACAACTAAAGTTCAGCAAATTTTATTACAAGACTATACAAAACGACGATCTTTAAAACATAGTCTACAAGAATGTTTCAACAGCAAAAATAAAATGATGAAACTATCCTTGCTATTATTCATTTACAGTAATTTATGAATCTCTCAGTCCGATCTGGTTTTCTCACTAACTTACTCTATTTACACACAAAGGAAGAGGCTTGAAAAAAGACTAGTTTTGTAAAAAACGAGACTGGTTTGGCACATCACTAGCTATCCGTAGATGTTATTTACTTGGGATTCCAATAACTCCGCTTTTATTGGAAGTTAAAAGTTTCCGTTATTTGCAATTGAAAATTGTATAATTTTAATTATTTTCTGTTACCAGATTTAGTTTTTTTACCATTTTGATACTTCTGTCTATAAATAGATTTGTATCTTTTATACCTTTTTAACCAACTTCAAAAAAGGGGGTTCGCTATTCGGTTGTATTTTTTTTGATACATGTTTTAGTTCCACCAGTAGTGAATCGATTTTGGTGGTTATTTTTTGTTTGGTAGACCATACTTCACGATATGAATTTTATCAAAAATGGTATAGTGGTTTCTAAAAATAAAAAATTATCTAAAAAACCCACCGCGAGACAATCATTGTATTCGATTAATTTCACATAGAATATGTTACATTTTCTTTTTTTGGTTTTTGTATTTTCGGAATAAAAATAGTTCAAATTTAAAATGAAAATACAGGTAACTCACGTGATGTACAGTAGTCTGTCTAGTGCGAATTAAGTTTTGGCCGCGTCCAGCGACCTTTTTCAAGGAGAGTGCATGCGCGACCACCGCAGCTCATTTTTCCGTTTCTGATTCAAAATTTTGAACACAATACGGTATTTGACTAAATTTGTCAAACCGTTAAAAATGATTTTTGATTACATAATACAAATACCGCACACATTCCGCAAGTTTCACTGTTTTAACATTAAAAATACATGTTTAAAGTATAAAGTTCGAATACGCCGCCAAAAACGCTGTGTCTGGTCATGTGACGCGCGTGACGTCACACGCCAGTAAATAAATCACTGTTCTTATAGAAAACGTTTACTATAAATGGCATATTTACTGGCGTGTGACGTCACCAGCGTTGCCATCCTTAACAGTGCGTTTACGTTGATGATAAAACTAAAGTATTTTTTAATTTTCATTGGCGTATTTTACAAAAAAAAACACACTATATCTTACAAAATGGAGTGAAATATGTTTATTTAATGTGTTATCTACCAATTACTACGGGATTTGCGCGAATAAAAGCGCGCAGACGTGCTGCGTGGTTTTATCCGCGCAATTCCCGCGTTTATTTTAAGTTATTTTTCACTATTTTGAAGTCGTTTTTTTAAATCACATGCTACCTTTTAGGGATGGATATGAACATTAAAATGTAACACTCATAACCTGGTCATGATTTGCACCCGGGCAAATGTTAAAGCCGTGGATGTCTAAAAACGTCTAGATGCGTCCAAATCGGGCGCTGTTAGGGAAACGACGCCGCACGGGTAATTTCAAGGGCCATTATGGAAGCCTGGCCTATCGCCGGCAGCGGCGTGCGTTCTTGTGCTGTCACGACTTTACATGAACTTTGAATCCTAGATGTTCTTGATTTAAAATCAGCGTAAAATTAGTCAACTACTGGGAAGCGTTTAAACTGGTGTAGTCGGGAGAACGGCGACTGCCGATCCGAAACCAGGGGGTTTGAATCCCACGCGCATCTTATCTTTTCAAAGTCATGTGTGTAATACAGTTAACTTAAAAACAATGAAGGATAAGATCGAGATTTCTGGAATATGGTGTGAACTTTTAGTTGCCTGTTTATGCTGGTACAAGGCTCGTTTACGTAAAGTTAAGCTAAGCTGATATTTTATCCACTGAACCTCAGAAATAGTGACTTTTTGAAAAAAAAAAAACAAAACGATACAAACGTATTGTGACGACGGCACACCTATTTCAAAAACAATTAAAAATAAAAGAAGTGTGGCACTCGGGGACTGCCGCGGTAAAGCTATTGCATGTTGCATGCATTTTTATCAACGTTAGCAATAGGGATGTTAACATTTTTACAGAATTGCTTTTATTTTGGAAGAGTGACATTTGTTTACCATAAAAAATATCACGGGAAATCCGTTAGCAACACTGCTAAGAGCATTTAGTCTGTAAAGCTAATACAAATAAGATTCAAAGTCGAATGACCGAGTGGGGAGGACGGCGTTACGGTCTTCCATCCCTCTTTCTTGTGAACATAAGAAAGAGATGCACGATCACTAAAATTCGGTCCCCAGGTCCGCGATAAAAGCTATGCAATAGCTTAAAAACTGAGGCAAAGTCTATTTTGGTCTGATTGTAAAAAAATACATGGTTATGTGGTTAAAACGTTTATTTCACAATTGTGAGGATGTAGCTTCAAATGTTCGTATGAATTTACATCCCCAGCCAGATAGCCACTAACACTGTCGTTAATGGTGAAGGAAAACAGCGTGAGTAAACCAAAGTGCTAAAAAACACTAGACCAACATCATCATGGATTTAACTCTCTTCTTGTGGAAGGCCACGAACCCCAAACGTGGGAATTTAAAGTGAAATATTTATGCGTAAGCTTGTGTCATATGGAAAGTGATTTTTTCCTACGAATGTACCTATATTTTTGGATTTAATAAATATCGTGGTTTAGATTTCCGCTGTTATAAATGTTTTATAAAGGTATAGGTGTAGGTGTATGTGATATAAGATATTTAAGTACTTACGAAGACAGCTCTAGTGGATACTTATGTTTTATAGCTCAATACAAGGAAACTAGATAGATGTTCGATGTTATGTAAATTGTATTAAGGTCCTAATCCTTATCCTTATTTCTTTTGCAATATGACGTTTCCAAAAAATAACAGGGCCGATCAATTTTAATTGGTTTTAACCGACTTCAAAGGAGGAGAAGATTAAAAAATATATAAATATCCACGTTTTTTAGGTATATTCTCCGATTTCTAATGAATTTTCAAACCGGTTTTGATATTTTTTTAGTTTGATTATAGGTAATAGTCCCACATTTTTTATCAAAATTAGTTAAGCAGTTTTGTAAAAACAGCAAAAATAAAAATAATAATTAAATTACCTACACACACTCAAATTCACACATCGATTATACCTATATTAATTCTATAAAATAAGTGAACCGTGTGAGTTTCATTTTTAATTGAAATCAGTTGTATTACTTTTTTTTTTTCAGAGAAAAACAGTAAAATTATTTTCATTGTGCTCATACGATTATAAAATGGATAAATACGAGATTTGATCAAATATCCTATCAGTTGTGATTTTCTTCAGTAATTCGTTTAAAATTAAAATGTATCTTTTTTCCACAAATAAAAATCCTCTGATTTTCAGAGAAAAATAATCATGTTAAATCTAAATTTATATTTAAATTCTCTATTTGACTAGTGAGATGGTGAAACTCAAGATCTCAAAACAATCACGCATCATGCGTGGGAGCTGGAATTATCGTACAGCGACATGTATGTATGTAGGCAGCTGTTCCCACTCCTACTCAAAACCTAGCCTACATAATAGCAGAAACCTGACTGTGGGATCCTTATTACACTTGTCTCAATTTAGTGACTGAATTCAGACGCAAGGTTTCGTAGAATTTATAATATACTAGCGGCCCGTCCCGGCGTCGCTCGGATAATAACCTAGATACCAACTGCAGCGCCATCTGCCGGGCCGATTTGTGAATCTAAACCATCGCGGGCCCTACCCAAACGTATACAAACAAAATCATTCAAATCGGTCCAGCCGTTTAGGAGGAGTTCACTTACAACGAAAAGTGGCATTAATTTTTATACATATAATAGAATATTAGGAAAGGAAACATGGATGTGTTGTGTTTTAATCACATCGAAGCGGTGTGACTGACCATCAAGCATTAGTTAATAATGAAGAAAAAACGCATTGTTTTATTGAAAAAAACAGTAAAATTATAGTCTGGAAAAACACAAAAACTATTTTGTATTCCAGGAAAATTCTAGACACGGGAACAACGTGGGTAATACCGCTGGGCACTGCTATTAAATTTTTTCACCACCCTTACTCTGATTTAACCGCAATCAGGAATGTAATGACACTTATAATCGAACTGTGACTTTTTCTTTACCATTCCTCACAAGTGAGTTGAGTTTTTTGTATTTGTTGATATAGCTTTATTATTGGTTAAGTTGATTTGTTCTTCAAAAAAATTCGATAGAAAAAAACGTGTTTAATATAAAAAAATAATTAAAATAAGTACGTTATATTGTTTGCTCGTTTTAGTTAATAAAATAAATAAATATTCACTACTCACGTGTATCACCAACTTAACACACTTAAATATAAAATAAATAAATATGGGTGGACATTTCACACACAACACCATCTGACCCCAAACTAAGCAAAACTTGTAATATGGAAGCCAGATAGCTGATATAATACTATAAGTATTATAATATAACATATCAGATTTGGCTGGGCAGGGAGAGAAAAACGAGTGGTGAAGGTGAGTGTTGATGTACGTCAGAAAGGGCCCCTTAAACCTACGCCCGAGTCACAAGTCTCGGGAACTACTCGAGTTTTCTCTCTCTGCCACACGATGGACCCAGCACCCGCACGGTGAATCCATGGAATGCTAAGAAGATCGTCTCTAAATATTTTTAAACACATACTTATTATACATAAAAAATACCCAGGCACAGTACAAACATTTGCATTCATCACACACACATTTGCATTGGGTGGGGATCGAACCCACGACCCACGGCTTCGCAGGCAGGCTTACTACCAACTAAGCCACCAGGCCAGCCTTGTACCATAAAATATTATTTTTGTCTTTCATGCCTTTATTTGACAATATATTAATAGAAATAATAATTTTATCAACTAATAAAATAACGAATTCTCTACGATACTAAAAAAACTCAATATCCGATTATTAAAAATGATCGCCAATCCAAGCCAAGGATACTTCAAATTCAATCGATCATCCATCCTTGAAAGATCACAGAAATTATTGAAAGGCCAAGATTGAGGTAATAACAAATTTCCCAACTTATCACAAAAGAAAGCCTCATTCACGGTCGATGCTTCCAAAAGGGAATAATTAAGAAAATCTGACTTAAGCTGGTCTCTTATCGCTTCTAAGATTTATCTAAATTCTTTTAAACATAGGGATCAATAGATATTGGTTGTTATAAAACGATTATCAGACTTTTTAATTGAAATCTGATCCACTCTGCGTAGGTGAAAGAATTTGGAATAGTAATCGCTTTTTTCTGAATTATTGCTTTATTTTAATTGGCTTATTGCATCAAAGGTTGAACATGTGTGCTCTAAAAATAAATTTTCTTTGCTCTCCAGGTGGTTTACAAATAAACGAAAATCAATTTAATACGTATTGTGGTAGCAAAAGATAAATCTGTATAATTAATGGGGCTTACACACTAACGTATTAACCCAACTGAATGAGTGACGCCAACTTTCAAGTGTTAAAGAATAAAATGTGATTGATATTTAATTTCACTTTCTTTTTTTTGGAGATTTGTATTAGGTTTTATTAACCGACTTCAAAAAAGGAGGTTTCTCAATTCGACCGTATGTATGTTCATTTTTTTTTTTTTTTTTTATGTGTGTTCGCGGATAACTTCGTCGTTTATGAACCGATTTTGATGATTCTTTTTTGTTGTAAAGGAGATATTCCAAGGGTGGTACCATGATAAGGAAACCAGGATCTGATGATGGTATCCTAGAGAAATCGAGGATAACTTTCGAAAATTGTAAAGATGACTAGTGCGTTAGTTAAGTTTTTGCTTGAGCATTTTAAAGCAGTATAGTTTAAAGATGGTCTGGAGTCGATCTGATGAGGGAACGGAAAGACGGTCGAGGAACTCCTCGACGGTACATAGTAGTTACCTTGTGTTTGGGCTCGATGAATTTGTATTGATGAGAACTTTTTACATGGATGGGTTGTGACTGTCATTAGTGGTCTGATGATGAAGATAAAGGACAGTCAAGGGAATTTCTTAACGGTTTACAGGAACTACCCAGTGTTTGGGTTTAATTCATGTATTGAGATCTCAACACGAAATCGTGTAAATGCATTAGTGAAAACTTGTTTAGCACTAAAAAGGGTAAAATAAACTGTTTTTACAAAATTAAACCGACTTCAACACCACAAATAGACACTCAAAAGTGAAAAATAATTTAATATAGGTAATTATTATAACCTCTACTCACTCATCTATATGAAGTCGGTGCCAGCCAAATCTAACAGGTAGTAGATAGATACTACTTACCTGTGCCTACTTACTTACTACCTCGTACATAGTACGAGTATATCTGCTAACTTTTTAACTAGCCTGGCACCGACTTCATATGGATGAGTGAGTAGAGGTTATAATAATTACCTATATTAAATTATTTTTCACTTTTGAGTGTCTATTTGTGGTGTTGAAGTCGGTTTAATTTTTTGTAAAAAACAGTTTATTAAGGTAATCTTTCGTCACCACAGATACTAGAGTCCGCGCTCTGTGTCAGAATTTTCATTTGTGAGCAAGATTAGACATTATAAACGAAACCTTGGACTTTAGTGAGCCACAAAGCAATGCAATTTCCACAGAACCTAGAAACAGACTAGAAATCCGTTCACGAGTATGAACTCGTATTTTATACGTAGGTTTCATATGTCTAAATAATTAGTCTCTTTGGTCATATTTGGGGGGAAGAGCGAAAAAGGGAAGAGACCCGCCAAAAAAAGCCGCAAGAAGAAGATAAAGAAGAGTGTTGCTGAATTACGTTGGAACAGCCGAACAGGTCATGATTTCGGTTACAATTTGGTACACGAATACAGTGTGGAAAAGCACATAATTTGCTATTTTACTTCAGATGCTAGTAATAAATTGCCGGATAGAATAAAATAAACGGCTCATCAAATGTTCCTATAGCTGTGGAACGCGGTCTTCCCTCACTAGGGGAGAGTCAAGACCATAATTCACCACGCTGTGCTGGCCTAGTGCAATATTACAAATTTATTAGAAATTTATTACAAATTAGAGAAATTACAGGGCTTAGAGATATAAGATCTTAGATCTCTGGGTGACGAGCGCAGTGCAGTGCTGGGTAATGATTTGGACTCTTCATGTTCCAATAGCTGCGTGTCACTGTGCTGTTATGTGTCAGGCATGTTGCTTACCATCAGGCACATGTCCGGATCGTCTCGTCACCATTTATTTAAAAAAAAAAAAAATATTAGCTGATGACGTACGATTTCGAAAGTTTTTAGAGAGATACCAGTTTCCTCACGATATATTTTTCACTGTTAATGCTAGTGACACATGTATATCTGCATTTGGAAAAATACTCAGATATGAAGGCAAGAACAGAACACACGACCTCATGATTGCAAATCGTATGACCCAGCCGCTACACCACAACAGCTAATTAAATTGCCAGATAAAATGGCTAAAATAACAATAAATCGCTAGCCACAATATCATTCAAAGATAAAGTAAGTAAAAAGCTAGCTAGAAGTTATAAATTTACCACTTAGCTATCGCCGGAACGTTAATGAACGAGCAGGGAAGTAATGGCGCAATTACTGCCCTGTTTTGCATAAAACCCACTGGCTGATGCATTAGGAAATAAATATGGAAATACGGTGTACAGGCTACTTAGCGAGGTAAAATTGTTGTTTATCCGACCTGATTTTAAGTAAGGTTGGTAAAATTTGATTGAAATAATAAAACGTAACATCTTTCTTCTCTCTCTTTCCCTCGCCTCATCTCCTCGCTCTCTCTCCCTCGCTTTGTTTTCTGTCCATATCTCCTCACTCCCTGTTATTATTTCCTTATCCTCATCTCCCCTTTTTTTCCTCTCCCTTTTCTACTATCTATTTATCTCCCTTTTCTACTACAGGCTACTTAGCGAGGTAAAATTGTTGTTTATCCGACCTGATTTTAAGTAAGGTTGGTAAATAATTTGGATGAAATAATAAAACGTAACATCTTTCTTCTCTCTCTTTCCCTCGCCTCATCTCCTCGCTCTCTCTCCCTCGCTTTGTTTTCTGTCCATATCTCCTCACTCCCTGTTATTATTTCCTTATCCTCATCTCCCCTTTTTTTCCTCTCCCTATCTACTATCTATTTTTCTCAATGTTTTCTCTCTCACTCTCTTTCTCTTTCAGGCGGCGAGAGTCCACCGGCGGGTTCACCTCTTCGAGTTGATTTTAAACAGAAAATCTAATAGATAGAGAATTTATTTAACTTTTTTGCAAATGTGTTTTATAAACGGATTAAGTATTTCATGTTGTTTGTTCTTCTCGCGATATTTATTAAAAAATAATGTTTATATTCCATTAGTTATGTTTAAAAAACATTACTAAGTTCTCTTTACCAATTTATGGACGAATTTCGACCACTGGACGTCCTCGCGTACATTTAAATCTATCAATTTTCAATTTCACCATATTTTGTTACCTAATTTGTCATATATTAAGTTAGCGACTCTGACACACGCGAGAAAAACCTCACGAAAAAAAAACATTAAAGAAACATAGCACTTGCTAACAGCTTACCCGCAACCTCGCCATATATTATTGTTAAACACCCGAACGATTTGCATTCACCCGAAACGGATCCCACAGTAAAGCTGAGATAAAACTTGAAATTCAATCCCCAGCTTCCCATAAATGGCACATACGACTGCACCGAACTCTTGGCAATCACGAAATTGGCGAAAACAATCGAGTTAATAGAAAACCTTCATAATGCCAACACTTACGAGTGAAGACGACTACAGGGCGTATTGGATTGGAGCAAACGATATAAAGGTACATGTATGTATGTATATCTATGGGCGGTTTGGATGACAAAGTTACAATAGGCGTGACGACAGCTCCTGCAATTACATAATATATTAAATTATTTGAAATAATGACAGTATTTAAATAGAATAAATTATGCACAAATTTTAATTTTGATATTTTTTAGTTTAACTTACTTAATGATCGTTCAAAGATGGATGGGCAAGTCCATTTCAAAAGTACGAAATCATTAGAAAATCTATTAACTATTGGATAACCCATTCTATTGCAAGTTATTTTTGTTATCAAACCAGTTTTCTAAACGCAATATTAATATATCTACTATACAAACTTTACGCGCAACGCATAGAAAATACGACAGTGTGACGTCATGTTTCTGTAGTGTATTTATGAAGTGTTTTTGGGAGAGTCCAAAATTATGATTTGAAAATTGTGATATCACGGGAAGTTTTTAAGATAACAAAGTAACAATTTCACCTACGTTTCAGTTATTGAGTAGTCTTTTGATGGTACATTAAATCATAAATGAGTCGACATGTCTATTTTGATGTCTTCGAATCGAGAGTGAATCGGATTCTTCTAAGTCTAAGTAAACACGCTAAGACAGCGTAGTCGCTTAATATTGGAAACCTATCATACTTACTTTAAAAGTAGAATATCGATATGAAAATGGCACATTCTGTATTAACAAATACATTTATTTACGGCGGTATTGGTCATCCGCCAACGTGGCCCAAAACGTGGTGTATTGTCCGTGGTGGCCTTGACTTTGCCCTTGTAATAGAAGGCCACGAGTCCCAGCAGAGGTATAAAGTGGATATAAAATACTGCTTAATGCAAGAAGAGTTCAAACAATTCTGCAACTATTTGTTCTATCCCGCCTTACAATTCAATCCTTCTGAAAGCCCTTGCAAGGAAGCTCTTAAAGAAACAGCGAATTCCTTTCTATCACTCCATTTCGAATCCAAAATACGTTGTTTCCTAAATTTCCTAAAACATTGTCAGTGTGAGCAAAGTAGCGTATCGATAAACCTTCGCCAAAGCTATTTCCAGTTTCCCGCCCTTTCCAGAACCCGTACTACTAACCCTTACAACGGATTGCTGTGTGCGACAATGAGGAGTTTGTTTTTTCTTAAATTAGATAAAATAATTACACATCAGCAAATAAATGACGATTAGGGCATCGTAAATGGTCAATTTCGATACTAAAAATTTTTATATATTATTTAATTTATTTTATAAAGATAATAAAATTTCATATTATAGATTAATAAAAAAAGTTTCGTTATTATACTGACATTGACATTTGCAGTTTATAACGCCAGCGCCATCTTGAAAATCGAGACAAAGTATGGCTCGATTTTAGATAATGATTATTATTTTGTGCACTGCAAATTCTATTCTTACGGCGAAATGAAAATAATTGATTAAGATTCCGATTATTCTCAAAAAATTACGTCTTTTCTATAAACGTGTCAGCGATTCAAACTCAAAAGTGTTCAACACAACTAAAAAGTTTTAATTTAAAAAAATTCGTATACACAATATCTATTTGTAACTATCCTAGTAAGTTTTGCTGAAACATCGACTGATAGCTATTTTTAAATAAGAGCTCTTTTCGGATACTTGTGTTAAAAGAATTCATGGTACTGCAAAGTTCCCCCAGTAAGGTATAAAGTGAATTGCACATCCTTATCTACTCGGATATGAGTGCTCTCGATGACAGGAATCGGGAACGGGGGACTATTTTTGTTCCACACTTTTTAAAGGTCTAAAGTTCGGTACAGTAACGCTTTTCTTAGGTTCTTTTTACCAAGAAAACAGTAACAGGTATTTAGGGTCCTGTATTTCTAACGGTAACCTAAAAGTTCAGAAGGCCACTATAGAAGCATTTTGATGGCAAATATGATGATATAAGATGATAAATCAAAAATGAGTCGTCATGCCTATCCACAGCCTATCTACCTTTGTAAAAAATACACGACACTACTTTTTTGTGGTTGCCAAAAGCACATAGGTCCGCGTTTGAGCATTACCTCGTCAAATGGTAAGCGATGGTGTGGTCGATAATGACGCACCTATACTTAGAAAATACCTGTTCAACATGACTCTCTATCACCTATTACTATAAGTCGAACAGCACGCCTGTCTACCGAGTCAAAAGCTTCGATCCGGTACTTTGCCGATCCAATAGGTGGCAACAGTGATCCACATAGTTACTTACTTAAACATTTAAATTGTCTATAAACGGATGAAGGTCTAGAAATAATCGAAATGGCATGCGCACTACCAGTCGGAAGCAGAAATAAATGAATGTTAATATTTTAAGTTGAGTTAACTACATAGAGCATTTTGGTCACACATTGCGTTGACAAAGCGTTTTGAAAAAAAGGTAATTTAAAAGTAAAGACGAGATTCGAACCTAAGATTTTACGCTCGTAAAATTGAAAGTCCTTACCACTAAGCCACTACGGCGTTTATCTAGCCGAGAAAACCAACATAACTCAAACCTAACAATATATTTTCGTAAAATTTCGTAACATTTCAACGCGGATGTTCTAAGCGCTCATAAAGTAAACCGTTATCAGATCCTAATGTTCAAATCTACTCTCTTATGACCTCCATAATTTATCTATTGTATAAAACTCAACGTTTATTGTTTTATATCACTTCTCATGTTTCATTAGCAAGTTTTATGCGATGATAGCTTTAGTTGGTGCCACAATAACATTGGGAGGCTTTCACACTGAATATAAATATATAGTCAAATTTTATAGCAAAATCAGTGGTAACATTGTGTTTAGAACGTGTTTCTCATAGAACTAGATTCTCAATTGTGAAAGGATGTGTTCGAATCCTGTCTTTACCTAAGTGTATTTTAGCTTGTGTACCTAGATGTACAAGTTTTTCATTACCAGTGGCTTTAGCGCCTTCACTATCTCCTTGCATAAGAAGGTCCTGGGTCCCAGCAGTATGAACAGCTGACCTATTTTTATGAAAAGAACGTTAAGGCTGTAGAATTCGTTGCCTGAGTGGATTTTATCCGATGTTTATGATTTTAGTGTCCTTAAATCGAGAGTTAATTGGTTTCTTCTAGGTAAGCACGCTACATCATAGACCGCATCGATGGTTAAAATCAATGGCGTTCAACTGTAAACCTATAAAAGTAAAAAAATAAAATATTAGCCTGTCTACACTAAAGATTATTTAGATGTAAATAAATGTGTAGATTTTATTATAACTTAGTTCTGTAAAAATGTGTCTACCAAAAAAAAAAAAAAAAAAAAATGGAACCGATCCACAACATGTTCTAAATTCAAAATCAAAAACATACAGTGTGTACGCGGTCTTTTGTCAAAGAATCAAAGCTTAGTTCCGTTATATTTGGTTTCGAAATACGCCATCGAAAATTTAACGGCAATTTCAGTGCATAGCAATTTGTTTGATTGTTGATACTGAGGATTCAACTATTAATTGCTGGATTAAATGAATTCACATTTGAGTAAATCAGACGCGAATTTCGAAATAGTTTACTATAGTCAAATTATTTTTACCTACCATAACAAAAGAAATAGTTTTTTACAGAACAGACTGACAAACAGGAGAGGTGGTGACTGATGGTAAGCACCATGCCAGGCCATAACATCACAGTGTCACGCAGCTATTGGATCATGAAGAGTCCCAATCATTACATTAGAGCACTGTAAAGCACTCGTCACTGAGAGATATAGAATAGTTTGTCTCTATGCCCTGTATATTTTCTGGGAGCATTGCTATTCAAAGTCATAGCTATGTATATTGGTAGACAATTCACACACAACATCATCCGACCCTAAACTAAGCAAAGCTTGTAATATGGCGGCCAGATAGATATAATACTTATGTAGTTGTTAATACATACTTATTATGCATGCAGAAACACCCAGATACAGTGTTAATATTTGAATTTATCACACAAATATTTGCACTGGGTGGGAATCGAACCCACGACCCTCGGCTTCGCAGGCAGAGTTACTACCCACTAAGCCACGAGGCCAGTCAAATAGCTATAACAGCTATGTTTGTATGTAAATGCTTGGCGGTAGCAAAACTGGCAAAGGTGTGGTACGAGTACTTTCCCAAGCGGACTGAGAGGTAAGGTATAGGTAAGTACATTACCTACCTTGATATACATTGAGCTAACAAAAAAAAACATACAAACAAACAGTACAAACGCGTTAGCTTTCTAATGAGTCCTAAACTAAGCTTAGGCTGATATCTTAGGGCTCGTGACTTAGAAACATGGCATTGTCATTCTGTAAAAAATACTTACTCAAGACCGTGTGATATGCTGAAAAATACAGATGTCGAAGATGTGATTAACGATTTTGCTCAACTCAAATCTTAATAAGATAAGAAGGATATTTTTTCACTCAGCATAAGGGCATAATATGTAAGAGAGACATACATCAGGACTAAAATTGTGTGTTCGTTCATCGTTCATAGACATAATACATGGTGTATTAGATGAATAATAATCAGCTCTAAAGTATACCGCATTGCAGTGTATGTGAGTTACTGCAAGCTTGTGGTGATAACGTTACAGGTATGGGCAAATCAGATCAATATTGATGTGCCTATCAATGTCCGTAATGGAATATCGGTTAAAGGGGTCCTATTTGAACAGGAAACCACCTATATAAACTGTTGTGATGATTTTTTAAACTATTGTAGTTTTACACTTGACCGGCATTTCAATTGATGCTAATTGACGATGCGGTCTGCGATGGACCGTGATTCCCTAGAAGAAACCGATTCACTCTCGATTTGAAGACACCAAGATTGTAACCATGCCGAAACGATGCAGTTTTTTCGTGACACGAGCAGTTTATTAAATAAAGCGCAAGGTAGTAGTATCATGCATATCAGTTGCACACTATCCGAAGTGTATCCGATAAAAACCCGATAAGCTAGCAAACGAACACCTAAGACTATGTGGCAGGCTTATTACTGCTTTTAAATCACAAAGCCAAACAATAAGTTATTTTATGGTTCCAGTATTGGTGTTGCTAAAAACTTTTGTTTGATTCTGAATATTCCATCTTATCCCTTAATTAACTATTTTAAGACTAGTATTATAATGTTTATGATGTACAGGACTTAATCACGATTTAATTCATTGTTTAAATACATCGACGTTTCGGCAGCGTTACAACCGCCGTGGTCACGAGAAGACTGTCTTCTGTCTGCTCAAATCACGAAAGTTTAAAAACAATAAAAGACTAGTATTATTAGTAAAAATATTAAACGTATAAATTTGAAGTTATCTAAGTTACGCTGTTTAGTGTCTTGGTAAGAAATTCTTGAAATGAAATAATTTTAAACCACATCATTATGTAGTGGTAGGACTCTTGGCAGAGTCCGCCTGGGGAAGTACCACACCTTTGCCAGTTATTCTACCGCCAAGCAGTAATGTGCAAACATTACTGTGTTCCGGTTTGAAGGGCAATGTTTCCAGAGAAATTACAGGGCTTAGAGATATAAGATCTTAGATCTCTGGGTGACGAGCGCAGTGCAGTGCTAGGTAATGATTTGGACTCTTCATGTTCCAATAGCTGCGTGTCACTGTGCTGTTATGTGTCAGGCATGTTGCTCACCATCAGGCACATGTCCTGGTCGTCTCGTCACTCTTTAGTTAAAAAAAAAAAAAAAAAAAAAAAAACATCAAAATACTGATATACTATAAGCCAACGGTTGATATCTAGAGGTACATCAGATACCTACATTAACTCAAGAGAAACATTTACCTCTAATACTGATATACCAAAGATTTATTTCAAACGAGCAGCGTCCCGTGGTTTACCTTATCCGCTTAGTTCCCGTTCCCGTTATTTTTCCTTAATAAAGAGCTAATGTTGTATTCCAGACTTTAATCTATATTCCATTGCCCTCCAAACCTGAACACTGTAATGTTTGCACATTGCTGCTTGCAGATATAATAATCGGCAAAAGTGTAGTACTTCCCCAGACGCACTCTGCAAAGAGTTCTACTCTAAGCACTGCATATAAATCTCAGATACTTGTATTGTATAACACATAGTAGGTACATCTAAAATTAATGAATAAAAAGCAACTGAAACCAAAAGAAAACAAGCTAGAGAAAGAAAATAAGACCAAAAAATCTTTCAAACAGAGAAACACAAAACGGAATCAAAAAACCTCGATGTTTTAAGTAAAGGGAAGTTTCCATTAACACTCTCATTAGCGTATGGCTTAATGAAAAAGCCAATTAAATTCCATAGAATAAGTGAATGAAAAGGGCTCTAACAGCTAGCTTGCTTCCTGCTCTAAATTGTTTTATTGCTTCTTACAAAGAAATGCTCAATACGAACATATTTTAGGATTCTGTTTTGAGCATTGAGAAACCCTTACAACTATTGCGCTTGATGCTGTACTAAAATGTATCTGGGGCTACACATTTGTTTAAATGCGAGTAGATAGAAAATCTACCTACTTATATCAGCTATCTGGCTGCCATCACACAAGCTTTGCAGATGATGTTGTGTGTGAATTTGTTACGTACCAGTACCTACACATGTCTGCACAACGTGAGCTGCATTCCAGCACGAGGTTCAAGTCAGCAATTTCAACAGAACTCGGCAGTAGGAATGATCTGCCTCGTGCCAACTACAATTCGCTGATGCTCATCTCAATAAATTGTGACCCAGATGACCCTTCATCAAAGCTGATTTCAATAAAGAAGCCAGAGTCGTTCGATCGTCGAAGGCATTCGCACCTAAGTTAGATAGGCTTAATATCCTAAGATGTAAGTGTCGTTCTCATATCGAACGCATTCGCGTCTAGGTTAAATAGTTTTAATATATTTTAATGTGAGTTTAAGTATAGTAAAGTTCGTTCTAAGCAATTCTAGTTTCCTTTCGAACCCTCCGTCTGCAGCTTTCGTAATTAATTGTCCAACAATATTTATTTATTTATTATTTTTATAGCAAGCACTTACACTAAATAATATTAAAAAAAAAATACACAAAATCTTTATTTTAAAGTATAGAGTGACGAGAAGAGTAGAACATATGCTTGATGGTAAGCAACATCCCTGCCACATAACAGCACAGTGACACGCAGCTATTGGAACACGAAGAGTCCAAATCATTGCCTAGCACTGCACTGTGCTTGTCAGCCAGATATCTAAGATATTATATATTTTTTTTTAACTTTAATAGGTTTACACTTGACCGCCATCTCGCCTGATTTTAAGCGACGATGCGGTCTACGGATCTCTTTATCCCGGATCTCTTTGAGCCCTGTAATATCTTTGGAAACGTTTCCCTTCACACACAATGTTTGCACATTACTAATTTAGAATATGTGACAAAGGTGTAGTACTTCTTCAGGAAGACTTTGCCAAGAGTCCTACTACTGCAACAGAACTTTAAACAAAGTAGTGATAGTTGGCAACCTTATTGCTTTAAGAGCGTTTTCCTTCAAGCAACTGTAGGATGAAAAAAAGAGGCACATATTTTATATTATAGGAAGATGATGAATACAATTACTTGTAGATGGATATCGTACCTGTACTTACTTTATTTATTAATTTATATGTCAAATTTAATAAATATATTACCCTGCGCCTTCTGTTTATAGGTACTAGGGCGTCAACTATTTACCGAAAAAAAAGTTACGAAATATCTAACAAAATACTTGTAAATGTAATATGGGATCAGCTGCAAACAAATAACATGACCCCAAAATCTTAATTCCGATTCAAATTAAATTATGAGTAAATATTTTTTCGACGGAACCGTAAACCATGCGAAGTCTAACATAAACTTGACTTTATCTCTCATTTTTATGGGTGGTACTGCTTACACAAAAGACGCACACAGTCTATTCAAACACTGTTTTTATTATATCTTCAAGTGCTGTCACCCTATCCATTGTATTCACCTGTTGCAACCATACCATACAGTTCTTGAGATATTTTCAAGTTCATTACGCATCGGGGAACCGCACATTACAATTCGGACTTGAAATACTTAATTAACTTAATTAAGTGATAATTAACTCAAACGTTGTTAATGAGTGTTTTAAGAAACTGTAGGTTTTTACCAGTCTCCAATTAATGCCAAGATTTATTTGGAAAGGAAGTTAATGGTGTATGAATAACATATTAGGGTACAGTTTGTTGTTAACTTTGTACAAATAAATATACTAGACTATTGCATCCGGTTTAATCCGCGTAGTCCCCGATCCGTTATTTTTCTGGGATAAAAGTTGTTTATGTGTTATTTTCGACAAATATATTAAATATATCTTTGTACCAAAATTCATATTCTTAAGATATTACTTGTAGCTTTCTGAGTTTTGCGTATAAGAAAAAGCTTTATTTCGTTGTCAAAAAGTGATTTAATTTGTTGTTTTATCTTTTATGCGTAATGTTGTAAAGATGTGATTTTTGCAGGATACGAAAGAGAAATACTACACCATTGTTATGCCACCTCCAGCAGCGAACACATTACTGTATTCTGATATGAAGAGCAATGTTTTCGGAGAAATGACAAAACATAGAGATAAATCATCTCATATCTCGGGTGACGAGCGTAGTGCAGTTGTAGTTAGTGATTTGGAATCTTCATTTTAAAACAGCTGTCTGGAACTGTGGTATTATTGACAGACGTGTTACTTACTATCAAGCACTTGTACTGTTCGTACTGTCACTATGTTTAATCAAATAACTAGGAGCATCCCGCGGTTTTACCAGCGAAGTTACCGTTCCAGTAATTTTCTCGTAATAAAAATGTGTGTCATGTGTGCTATTTTATACTACAATTTAAGTGTTTAGAATTTCAACCCCATTCGTTCAGACAAAATTGAGCAGCAAACAACTTAAATTTTAAGCATTCGTAATTTTGTATTTATTATACAAGTAGGATAGCTGGAATCAGCACATTTTGATAAATAACTATTAAGTAGTATCTAACTTAGTAAGTAAAAATTATGCAAATGTCGATTGTTTCATTTGAATAGCTCATAAAACACTTTGTTGGCAGAATGTTCCTTAAAACGCTCCCTATTATTAAGCGAAGCGTCTGCAAAGTATTTCATAACCAATGTACATAAAATAAAAGTTTATTTTCGAGGAACCGACACACATGATTACCTCCAAAGCCGACATGAACAGACTAAGCATACGAAGTTTCGCCTCCACATTATTGCAAAGATGGCCGAGTAATTTCCCAGCTCCAAAACTCTGAAACGATTTTACTTAAAACTTTCCATTCGTTTAATGAATCAACATTGGCGAAAGGTATTTTTTCTCTTATTGACACTTTTACGTCGACCCAAGATTTGGCAACCTCAGGATTCGAGATTTGGTGTCGAAAATATTTTAATATAGCCGGGGTTGTCTAGCAAACTTGTGACGTCAACTGCGGTGACTCGATGGGGAAACTTTTTTAATAAAATATGTACCGGGGAAAGAACAAGACCCGACTCGTTCTTTATGACGCCATCACGATTTTATTATGCTAAATTCGTAATTATGTCATATTCTCATACTCTCCTTTATGGCCGTTTGCTTGGGTTCATTAAAATTTCGATACTGTAAATCAGTGTAATATATTTACGGTATCATTCATTTACGACTATAATTGCTTAGAGTTACGTCAGAAATTCTCTTTTAAAGTTGTTTACGATGGTCATATATTAATCAGTATTGAATTATAATATGGGAGAAAATTCGAATAGAGGTCTGGTGTAATAAAGCGATCTTTACGAGTATTTGTTCGATACGTATTTTGCCCCGTAAATCGCGTAAACATATTAGCTTACACGCCACTCGCTGGTGGGCTTAGGTTGCCTCTCGATTGTCATGTTACCTAAGTTGCTTGTTTTTTGCACCCTTTGAAACAGGAGGAGGTTGTATTTTTTTATGGATGTGCGTAGAATATGTTATATCTACGCACATATGGTTATTATCATATTTATGTTAAATTCTAATTTTATTGTGTTGATTCAATAACGTATTTGTAAAATATTATTACATTGTACAAATTGGAGTCAATACATAACTTGAAATTAATAATTTGAGTTTGAATATTCCGTCAATTAAGAAACGATTTAAACAAGGTTTTCTGGATTTGTTAGTTTTTTAGCTTCCGACCAAAAAGAGCGGTGTTTATAAGTTTGACGTTGGTGTCTGTGACATCGTCACTCTCAAACGGATAGACCCCTTTTGATGTTTTTTTCATTTCTAAGCCTTGCGTTGGTTCTTTAATAAATAAATATAAGTGGACAATTCACACACAATACCATCTGACCCCAAACTAAGTTGATCTTGTATCTTTGCTATGTTTGGTTGACATCGATTCAAGATGGCCGCCTCCACAAAATGGCGGATATTTTTTTCACAGCCACCCTCATTATGGCTATTGAATGAAAGGACTTGACTAGTAGAATACTGTAACAAATTTCAAATCAAAGGCAGTCCAAACCAAACCGATTTTTTTTTTTTTCAAAATGTATTGGGGATAGGACGAACAGGACATATGCCTGATGGTAAGCAACACGCCTGCCCATAACAACACAGAAAGCCGTAGCTATTGTCACGTGAAGATTCCAACTTACAATATAGTACTGTACTGCACTCATCACCAAGATATATAATATAGCATAAACAACCCACTAAATGTTCCCACTGCTGGGACTCGCGGGGTCTTCTTTCGCAAGAAGAGATTCATGATCCACCACGCTGGTCAAATGCGGGTTGGTGGATGACACACGACCTCGAAAGATTCTAGGTACATGGTATTATGGTACACGTGTGTCCTCACGATGTTTTGTTTCACTGTTTTTAAGTTAGCAGCATTACGAAAGGTATAAAATGATTTATCTCTATAGCCTATGAATTTTTTTAATAACTACATGTTCTCTACACTAGTATTATCAATTACGGAATATTACAACATTATAGATTTAGACAGCCCGTTTATAAAAATAACAGTATACTTTGTACGTATTTTCATTAGATTTTAAGGAGCAAACGGGAGCTACTTTTTAAAAAGCTTCAGCGTCTTTTGACATAAAAATAACTCTATCGTTAAAAATTATGTCTTTGGTAACTTCAGTTATAAAAATAGACGGTACGTCTGGCGCGTCATAAATTCCAAGTCAACCTTGTCTATTTTCGGTAGAATTTAAGATATTTAGATGTGCCATAAATTTAAACAGTTTTAATAGTTATGATAATATACAATTATGAGTCTCTTTTGGGTTTCTTTTATACTAATGAATATACTAATCGGTAGCGCTCGTAATATTTTTACCTTATTACTAATTTGTGGTACGAAAATTGGTGCATTTCAACCTTATTGGGAGAACAAAAGATATTTAACTGTGTCATATTTTTTATGATATACTAAACAGTATAGCTTGTAGTTGTAATGTTGTATTACGAAAATTGTAGTGCGAAAATTGATAACCCCACATAGGTCTTTGAAGATGAAAACTAAAATGCCTCTTTTGACTGTGCTTGTCTCCCAAAGATGGTTTATCTCTTTGTCCTGTAAGCATAGAATAGACAAAAATGTCAATACACAGATGTGCCCTCCCAGGGCGCACGGAATCATGTCATTGTTGGGAAGAGTGAGCTCACTCATTCCGTTCCAGTCGGTTGCAGGAAGCGGTTAACGCCGGACGTTTTTACTTATCACTATTCGTTGTCAACAACCAAAATAAGTAGAACCACAGCATATCGCGCCGCTAGCGATTCTAGGGGTCAAGTAGATTGGTTATTTGTAAACTACTTACGACACACATAGAGACGCGGTTTATTACCAATTTCAAGTTACTCAGGGCACATCCATTACACATCTGTTCAGCGGTAAAATAACTGATAATGGGGAGGCACTAAGTGGAATAAAATTACTAAATGGGATAATTATGGTACCACACTTTTGCTAGTTATTCTGCCACCGAACAGTAGTGTGCAAACATTACTCAGGTTTCGGTTCGAAGAGCAATTTTTCCAGAGAAATTACACAGGGCTTAGAGATTTAGATAATATAATAATTGACGTGTAAATTGTACATTTAATAAAGTACTTTGACTTTGACTTTAGATATATACTATCTTAAATCTCTGGGTGCTGGCGCAGTGCAGTGCTAGGTAATGATTTGAACTCTTTTTGTTCCAGTAGCTGCGTGTCACTGTGCTCTTATGTGCAGGCATGTTGCTTGCCATCACATTTCCTGCTTCTCTTGTCACTCTATACTATAAAAAATGTAAAGTATTTTTAGACACTTTTAGACATTCCTACACAAAACAATTTTGTTTTAATCTATTTTAAAATGCCAAGAGGTACATTAATCATATTACCAATAGGTAATACTGGCACCTACAGTAAGAAGGTAAATTTTTAGTTACTTTTTAGGTTTTTTTAATCTAACCTGTATAAAATCTTTTTCACTAATAACAACTAAAATGCGACTGACACTTGTCATTGTCTTGACAATGTCGTCTCATTTTTTAATGTATTTTTTTGATCTAAATAGAAAAATCTTTGTAAATTTCTAGTCCGAAATCTCATCATTATTTTAAGGCTTTAAGCACAGATTTCTAAAACAAAAGCAGATGGAACGTGCAGAACACAGATCCTTAGGTCCGGAAAGCAAATATTAAACGCCAAAGCAAATACAAACTCCAGTCAGTACGAAACTGACTTCCGTCTCGTATGGGAGTCCCGTGTGATTTTATGTTTTGTTTAATATTATGCCGTCTTGTGTCATCAAACATTGCAAACATTGTTCCCAAAAATAAAAAAAGGAAATTTCATAGGAAAGTTTGAATATTTTACTGGTATTTATTAAATTTAGACGATTTTATTTCGATTGATGAATAGAAACACAACACCTCAACGAAAATAGGTCAGTGTTGCTATACTAAATTGAAATTATTTTCCCTGAAGTTAAGGTAAAATATAGATTCTAATTTTGTTTTGAAGATACTCGTAGACCAAATTATTAATGAACATTGTATAATTCAATTTTAAGCCCTATTTTTATAATCGTTATTTTTTATTTATTTAATGTGAATCGATGCCAAGAACAAATCCTCGCCGTTACTAGGGTTAATAAAAATACTAATAGTGTTGATGAAAACTATAGTTATGAAACGAATAGATAAGAACAAATCCTCGCCGTTATGAAACGTCTCGTCTATGACCTGTGGATTCTAACTTGATCTGTGCAGTGCTGTTAGCATATATATTTTTAATAATACGAACATATTTTTTTCTTACTCCTTGTTGAATTAGAGCCTCCCAGAGCAGATTGTGTTTGATTGAGTCGAAAGCTTTATTGTAGTCGAGAAATGCAATGTATAGGTCTTTCCCATACACTTGAGATTTTTCTATTAACTATTTTAATACATGCATATGATCAATAGTTGAAAACCCTGCTCTAAAACCAGCTTGTTCAATAGGCTGTTCTTAATCTATAGTCATTGATATTCTATTTAGGATCAGCTTTGAAAAAACTTTGTAAATGTTTGACATGAGGCTAATAGGTCTATAATTTTCAATTACGTTTCTGTCTCTTTTTTGTGGAGCAAGTTATTAACAAGAAATCCTTGCATTATATTATCGGTGTAATAATAAATTATTTAAAAATAATGTTGTATGCGTTTATTATACGTGAAAATTTCCAAATTTTAACAACACAACATATTAAGGCACATATTGGTGGGATTCAAGGTGCTCCTTAATGGGGGTCATTACTCACGGCGCCATGACAGAGTACTTGAAATCATACGTGAAGCCATGAGCCTTTCAGTAGCTAGAGCCCAAAAGGGATTGACGACAAACAAAGACAAATTAACTTTGTAAAGAAGGCTCAACATCAATCTCTAGGAACAAGCCTTACTCAATCCTGGGTACAGCACCTGATTGGACTATTTTAATGGACACGTATGAAAAGCACTACAAAATCCCAGAGGATGTGGGTGTTTCGTCATCCAGACCGGAAATTTTCCTTTTTTCTAGAGCTACAAAACGCATAGTCCTTGTAGAACTTACCGTACCGTGGGAAACTAATATACCTAAAGACCACGCGATGAAACAAAATAAGTATTACGACCTCCTAAACGAATTAACAAAAACGGCTATGTAGTTAGTTTATACGCTGTAGAAGTGGGAGCGAGAGGTATACCAGCAAAATCTCTCTATAACCTGCTGAAAGACCTTGGCTTATCCAGAAGTGCAGTAAGTTCTATACTAGAACGAGTATCTAAAGCTGCACTAGTAGGCTCATATCAGATTTGGCTGGGCAGGGAGAGAAAAACGAGTAGTGAAGGTGAGTGTTGATGTACGTCAGAAAGGGCCCCTTAAACCTACGCCCGAGTCACAAGTCTCGGGGTCTACTCGGTTTTTCTCTCTGCCATACGATGGACCCGGCACCCGCACGGTGAATCCATGGAATACTAAGAAAATCGTCTCAACAATAGTGGGACTTTTTTCTTAAGACTGGGAACATTACACGCACACCAACGTGAGTAATTTGACAACGTCTGTGAGAGCTGTCACGCATACATAACTAATGACTGGCCTCACAGTGTTGTTCACGAAGGTTTCATCTGTTTAGAAATCTGTGGCTTTAAGTAAAATTCTAAGCTAATTGTCTCTTAATGAAGGAATCACTTTCAAAAGAATGAAGGTTCTTTTTAGTCGTTATAGTCTAAGATCCCGCAATAGAACGACCTTCACCGAGCTTTTTATTGGATGAAAAGTATTTTATATGTAATTTAATATGTCAACAAATATATAGCAAATGGGTTACCTAAAAGTTTTAGTCCAGAATATGATTAAATAATAACGAAAAAATTTTTTTTTTAATATTTCACTTAAATTGATTGAATTTTAGAAAAAAACTATTACATAACTTATTATTTTGGCTTTACAATAATATTTTCAAACAATGAAAAGTTTCATACAAACATTCATCCCTTATTTTACTCCTTTGGAGGTTGAGTTTTGAAAAATACTGTAATATATTATTCATTACTTTAATTATGCTCTTGCTCAATTCGTGCGAAATTATATGCGAATATTTTTAAGAAATAAAATGTTTCATGCAAACTGCCATCCCTATTTCATACCTTTAGGGGTTGAATTTGGGTATGAGATTTAGTAAGCATTGAGTAAAGCCAAAATAGTAAGTTATGTAATACAGTTTTTCTAAAATTCAATCAATTTAAGTGCAAAATTTAAAAAAAAAATTCATTGTTGTTTATTCGTATTCTGGACCGAATTTTTTTAGGCAACCCATTTGCAATATATTTATTGACATATTAAATTACATATAAAACACTTTTCATCCAATAAACAGCTCGGTGAAGATCGGTGTATAGCGGGATCTCCTACTATTTATTATATTGTTTTACTTTAACGCCTTAATTATTTTCTTCGTATTTTTCTTTTCATTCTTGCGTTGTTTTATCGTAACATTGTCAGTGTGAAAGCTAGTATTTTGTTGACACTTAAGTGCACTTATTTTTTCTTTTTTGCTAACCGACTTCAACAAAAGAGGAGGTCATCAATTCGGCTTTATCTTTTTTTTTTATAAAGAGTGACGAGACGAGCTGGACATGTGTCTGATGGTAAGCAATATGCCTGCCACATAACAGCACAGTGACACGCAGTGGACACGCAGCTATTGGAACATGAAGAGTCCAAATCATTACCTAGCACTGCACTGCGCTCGTCACCCAGAGATCTAAGATTTTATATCTCTAAGCCCTGTAATTTCTCTGGAAACATTGCCCTTCAAACTGGAACATAGTAATGCTTGCCCATTACTGCTTGGCGGTAGAATAACTGGCAAAGGCGTGGTACCTCCCCAGGTGGACTTTGAGTTTTTTTTACTATGTGCGTTATGCAATAGCTCCGCTAATTTTGAATACATTTGTATGATTATCTTTTTGTGCGGTTGAAAATACTATTATTACTGTAGTATTGCTGATAGAAAAGGAAAAATCGAAATTCGCATTCATTAATCTGGATAACTTGGTGACAGATTTTTATGAAAGTTGATGTAAGTTTGTAGATTTTTGTGAGTGTAAGTGTGAATATTTGTATCGACGTTTCTCTGTAAGACTTTATTTTATTTTTTCATTTATAAATTAAGACTACAACAAATTGTCTTGCCCGACATATTGCATGCCTCTCGCAGAGGCCAGTTTGTATGGGGCAACTTTTAAAATGTTTTGTATCATCTTATCTCACCTACAAACAGCAATAAAGACTTTTGTATTTGTATTTATTTGTATTTGTAACGGCAGATTGAATAACAATGAAATCAAATGCGAAGTAAGTACATTTTTACGAAGTTGCAAGTAAATGCAGTAGTTTTCTACTACGGTGTGGTGTGTTATGTAGTTCCCGTGGGGACATTTCAAATACTTACTTGAGTATCTTTCAAGATGTTTAACGTATTCCATATGAACGAAATTACCTGGGTTAGCACATAGTATCATGATAAAATAATAGCAGTAATGTGTAATGTGTAATCATTGCTGTCTAGATTAAAGGATAATGTTTCCAGATAATATACAGTACATACAGATAACTCATCGTACATATAGGTACAATATATCTACGTATCTGTCTGTGGGTGACAACCACGCTAGTGCTAGGTAATTATTCATGTTCCTATAGCTGCGTGACATAATGTTGTTAAAGGCAGGCGTGTTGCTTGACTCCAGGCAGATGCCCTGTCCTTCTAGTCAATCCATTATACATAAAAAACTGTTCAGCCGCAGGTTTCATGGCGGGGCTTTAGCCGCAGGTTTCATGGCGGGGCGCAACTAGTACATCATGGTATAAAACAAAGTCACTTCCTGCCTCAGTCCGTACTTATATAATATGCTTAATCTTTAAAACCAGTAAACAGATTTTGACGCGAGTTTTATAATAGTGATTCAAGAGGAAGTTTTATATATATAATACCTGCACAAAATAGTAGAGAAACACTGATAATTGTAAAGGTTTCTGAAGTAATTTCATAAATTAAAACAATTTATGCGATTACATGGCAAACGCTGGCCGAACCGTATGCGCTATATAAATATAATGTACAGCAGTATACAACTGTAATTTACCCCTTTAAAAGCTCTACCAAACAAGTCTGCAATAGTATATGTCTATCTCTTAGAAACAACCCACAATAACCATTTTTATTAGTATATTCAGTACCAGCATTGCACGCGTGCAAAGCCGAGGCAAGTCGCTAGTAAATAAATTTACAGAAAACCTAAAATATTTTATCAAGGAACCCGAAAACTATTCTGAAATCGATTTAAACAGAACTGTTACAAATATAAATTTTATTATCCCCCCATCATAACTATTTAAAGTTTCCTTCCGTTTAAAAACCAATAACACATAACGATGGTCCATTAGCGTACTAAATGATCACACAAGAGATCAAACGAACTATTTATAAACGTAAAAACACCGGCCGGCAGTAAATGTTTTTTGAAAATCTTTTGTAAACACCATCAATTTGATTATTGTTGGTGCATGATATATTTTATGAGCGCAGCGGGCTGATATTGACATGTGATCGTCATTTTGTTTGCTTAGAGATGCATAAAGCTTATCTACGTATTATAGATAGATAGATAAACTCTTCATTGCACTCAAATAATAAAACAAAATACAGAAACACCTTAAAACAAAGTAACAATGGGTGACCTTATCGCTAAGAGCGAATTTTTCCAGGCAACTAACAAAAAGGTAAGCAACATGCCTGCCACATAACAGGACAGTGACACGCAGCTATTGGAACATGAAGAGTCCAAATCATTACCTAACACTGCACTGAGCTCGTCACCCAGAGATCTAAGACTTTGAAGCTCTAAGCACAGTATAATCTATTACTCTGGAAACATTTTTCTTCAAACCGGAACTCTGTAATGTTTGCACATTACTGCTTGGCGGTAGTATAACTGGCAAAGGTTTGGTACTTTCCCAGGCAGACTCTGCCAAGAGTCCTACCACTACCAAATTATTATGTAATGATTTGTGTAAAACTAGTATTACGAGAAAATTATTTTGCCCCGCTACTCACAAGCTAAGAAGATCTGTTTTAGTTTTGATGTTTCCCTCTCTTTTCTTTTCGTTTGAAATAATAGAGACAACAATAGCAAAACCATAGCTGATTTAGTTAGGCAGTAGAAGGCCAGGTCTGCATTTCCGTGTTGGGGTATAACAAGAGAGCTATGTAATATGTTTTCAGCTTACTTCAAACACTAACTTAAAATTTGCTACCAACTCAAGGAATATAGTTTTATCTGCGTAGTATATATAGCGTTTCCGTAATTTTCTTGGTATAAAAAATTGTTTCATATCTGACGTATCTAGTTATCGAGCTAATAACCATTAGGGTAGACGTCATGGACGTATAAAAAGTCGGACATAGAATAAAAACTGTGTCACTAGAGTCGGCCACATTTACACGTGTGCGTTGTCAGGTTGTCACTGATAGGCTGACACGCACACATACACGAACTCTGTATGTCTTCACATGCGCGAACTTTTGTATATACAAAAGTTCGCGCATGTGAAGACCACTGATATATGCGTTTATGTGACAGAGCACACCTGCATATCATGTGGCCGACTCGATGGACACAATTTTTGTTTTAGCGAGACTACGTCCGACTTTTTTATACGTCCATGGGTAAACGTAGTCTAGAATTGAGATCGCAAATCGAGAGATGTAGCGTAGGACTTTGAAACTTGATGGTGTGACGATATATGCAAAGCAGTAGACTGTGGCTGAAGAAGAAACTCCGAGGATTGGATTGAGTGGTGTATCATGAAACAGGTTTATGTCCAGCATTGAGCTTGTATAAGCTTGTGACAATGTAACTAGGACGTTTTAACTGCACTTTTACTAAAGCAGACGATATTTCGTACTACTGTATGAATATACCGACTGGCTTAGTGACTTAGTGATTTATACAGTTGATAGTGCATCTACCCGGAAAACCGTTGGTCATGAATTAGATTTTCACCCAGGGCAAATATTTGTGTGATGAATACAAATATTTTTCTGATATCTGGGTGGTTTGTATCCTTCTATATTTTAAATGCGAATAAATAGTAATAACATTTTATCAGCTATCTGCTGGCTGGCTAGCTTAGTTTGGGGCTAGATGCCTTCATGTGAGAAAAATCCATCAATATTTGTACAATACTTACACCGCCGTAAGTCTAGTCTAGTTACCAAGTTTGAGATTAATCTGGTTCAGTCCAGCTAAAGGCATCGGATAAAAGGCGACATTTCCAGCATCTCTGGCCGAGATAATGACCATTATTGCCCATGTCCAAGATAATGACGCCTTGGCACTGCTCTGGCCGTCATTAGGAAGATTTTAGTGTTAGATTGTGTGTTTGCTATACTATTCTTATTAAAATTAGCTTCAAAATGTCGGTCAAGAAAATTCGTTAAGTAAACGAAACTTGTTGAAATGCCTATAAATGTGCTTCTTTAAAACTTTAAGTAAGTATTAGGACTGACTTTTGGCTTTTTAGGCAGGAAAGTTTTCTTTGAAAAATGAAAAAAGAACTTATAACAGAAACAAGAGTAAAGAGCAAGAATTTGGAAAATTTTACACATCGTAATAACTGTATTAACTGTCGCATAATATACGAACAGGGTTGAAAAGCTCAATTTAAATGACGTAACTTAAGCTACTCAAAACAAGTAGACCGCTTTACGTCACTCTAATATTCATACCACGTCTAAAACTTTATCCACGCATATATTCCACCACTCTTAAATCTTTTGAGAACTTTTCACCAGGTAGAAAATTTTCAAAGACACTCGTTTGAAGTTAGTGATGTTTGCAGTAACTCGTATTTTATCGATAACTTCCAGTTATATAAGAATTGGGAGCGGGATTACAATAAAAAAATGATTGTGATACTGTTTTAAATTCAAGATAAGGTGAAATGTAAAGTCTCAAGGAATAAAATCTCAAATTAAATCAAATAACACCTACCACCATCATTTATACACTTAAATTGTCCTATCAGTATACGGAAAAAGTTGCGTTAGTTTATCAATCCTTGGACAATAAAGTATTGTGAAATTACAAATGTAAATAAATAAATATTGGTGATTTCACGCACTATGATGATCTAGTAGCAAGAACCTTTGACACAATCGTTAAATCGTGGGTTGAAATCCCGTCTACACCCTTGAGTATATTATCTAGTGCAGATATACTGATATATCATCACCACTAGTTTAAACTGTAAACATCGTGAAGAAACCAGAATTTTTCTGAAAGTATAGTTTGAAAAACATGCGTAACCTACCAAACCCTACTTGGGTTATGGCCTTGGTTTTCTTCTTGTACAAGAAAGTATAAAGACAGGTAGTAAATACCATATGAGGCTCACTCTCTTAGATGCCATCAACAACTGCTTAAGGAAAATAAATCCGCTAAATGCTACCAACTGCTCAAAGAGGGTAGTCAAGGCCAAAATTTACCATCTTGACCTAGTGTGGCCAGGCAGTTGACATCTTATAGAGATTCTTGAAACATGCCAGTTTTGTAACCATTGTTGTTCTGCTTTTGTAAAAGCCAATAATAACTTGAACATTTGTATTTGGAAAACAAAACTGATAAAATTTCGAGAATTGAGAAATCACACTCTTCCAATTGATATCAGAAGTAAGCATTCCTCACACAGTCTTGAAACTTGATGCCGAGCAAGTCTCGCTCCATCACCCTCTATGCTATATGGATTTTATACAAAATGATTAGTATATAATAGTCGCTTGTGATACACATATTGTCAAAAAATATGCAACAAATAGCTCAACAGACAAGTTGATGATCAAACATAGACTTATTTATGTTTTAAAATGTATCGACAAAGTAATCTCACTTCCCTATTCCTGTATCACTGACTTGAAAATACTGCTAAGATTTATATGGAGTGAGTTTGCTGTCTGTAAAGTCGTGCCAGATCTTCCAGTTGGGATAAATGTAGCGACACGATTTGAATACCATTAGACTCACCTACTTAGAACTCTGTTACCTTAGATTAAGAGATTTAAATTTGGATGCAAAAGAGCAGTGTAACATTTCGGTCTTAACTATGTATATTACCTACTTGAGACGCTTGCATTTTTTTAAAGATATTTTTGGCATAAGATTTTGGAACTTTATGAGCAATCAAATAAAGAAATATTTTGTAAAAAAAAAGGAAATCAAAGCCTACTAAATGATCCCACTGCTGGGACTTGGACCTTTTTTGCAAGGAGAGAGTCAAGGTCGTAATCCACAATGCTGGCCCAGTGCCGGTTGGTGGATGACATAATATGGCTTCGAAAGATTATCGGTAATGTTTTGTTTCCTGGAGATGTTTTCTTTTACCTTTTCAAGTTAGCAGCATTGCGTACATGACTTCGAAAAGATAGTGGTGTTGCATGGAATTTGACCTTTGGGTTCCAGTTCGCAGTCACCGTTCTCCCGACTAGACCGTCAGTAACTTTGTTGTAAAAATAAACGGAAAATTATTAAAGTAACATGTTGGATATGATAACAAATTAATTGTATATGAAATCTATTTTTGATAAAATGTACCTAGTGTGACCATATATGTAGCATGAGCATGTAAACACATACTTTTGATACATAGGAACAACCTCATACAGAATTAATTTTGGAATTTACCACAGAAATATCTGTCGGAAATTTACTACACGTCCTTTGACTTGGCTAGCAAACTTACTACCAACTAAACCATGAGAGAAAAAAACCGGGATGCGATTTCTAATACAAGTAAGTATTAGAACCCTATTTTACGTAAAATGCTAGCGTATCTCACAGATCACAAAAAACCTACTAAATTCATCAAAAAAAGTTTTACAGACGCTTCAAAGTTCGTGAGGCCACAACAAAGCTTGTTTTTTATTTATTCCTCATTTTCCCTGAAATTCTAATGATCTTTAATGAAAAGAAGCCGATACAGATTTTTCCCAGCTTTTAGCGTTTTCTATGTTTCATTTTAAGATGGCTGCCCTATTAATAGTGGATGACTGAGCTTGAATAAAATGTAGCAGAAAGCTTTTAGGTTCTGATCTGGATAGCACCTGTACCTAAAAACGTTCGAGATAGGAAAATAATACCTAGCTACATTGATTTAGTGCTCAGTTATACTGAGCAAGAAGATACGGTACGTCGAAAGGTTTTTTCCGATGAATAGGTACCGTTTTGGTGTCTTCAAATCGAGAGTGAAGTATTATCTTTTAGGTAAACGCGTTCTTTCGTGGGATGTATTGTCGCTTAAAATCAAGCGAGATCGTTAAGCATTCATTTGTTATTAATAAAAATCTTACTTTCCTGGTATCGAGTAAAAACTTAGTTACATAGTAATGTTATGTTATTAAACTGCAATTTAAAACCAAAAAACTCTAAAAATATACCTCACAGAAATAGATCAACAAATAAACCACAAAAAGGAAGATCCAAAAGCAATTCATTCATGGAATTTGAAAGCATCAGAATTGTAAAAAGACAACCATTCATGACGCATTCAATCTCGATCAACCTCAGAGTTTTTGCAGATGTAAATATGAAATTGTATATATCGAATATTAGAATTTATGAATTAGAATCTACTTTGCAAAATTTCTTATAGGAAACATCTTCGTTGTTCGAAAAGTTTAAATATTCCGTAAAGTAAGTTTTTGATCGGATTCATTTGAAAGAGTATGCAGCTGAAATATGTGACCGGACCATTACTTACATCAGAGTACCATGCCTAATTTACATTAGATCTCTTAGATTAGATCTTCTTGTCCTTAAAGGAACGTCTGGACTGTCCAGTTATCTATCCAGCTAGTAATCTAAAACTAAATTTTACTTTTTTGTTCTTATTTCAGAAACTGCTAAATCGATGTCTATAAAACTTATATGGAACTATCGCTTAACTATGATTTACCCAAAAACAAACATCGAAATCGATTCACAATAGGGTACAATCTTAAAAAAATACGAATGAGTCCGTTAGTTAGATTGCTAAAAAATTGTCTACATGTTTTCTTTTTCTTTTGTTTCATAAACAAAAAATGAAGAAGACATGCTTCTTCGAAGCCAGACGTCACTCGTGGGTACGATTTTTACCCACGAGTGACGTCACGACCCCATCTCGAAGTTTGTTTTATATCTGTCGATTTTTAATATTTAGAAAAATTTAAAATCCAATTAAAACTAATTAGAATGGTGTGTTTTTGACATAGTCTGCTACCCTTATATCTGCCAGACAACCTTAAGATGGAAATGGTTTGTAAACGAAAAAATAAACAAAATAAAACAAAAAATAAATGTTGTTTTATTTTGTTTATTTTTTGTTTATATAACTATAATTGCTTAAATATATTTTTAGATACACACCCCGCTTCATAATATATTCTTACAAACCATTTCCATCCAAAGGTTGTCTGGAAGATATCGCTTTTAGCGATAAGGCCGCCGATTGTAACACTAGTTTTTACTAATTTTTTTTATCCTGTATACGTGTTTTTCTTTGTTTTTGGTGTGTACAATAAAGAGTATCTATCTATCTAACGGCAGAGCTTTTGCGTAACGTACATAATATTAATTAACATACAGCCAAAATGTTAGCCTTGTCTTTTTTTATATATTGATTAAATAACTGATCAGTGGTAAAGACGCGCGACGGGGTACGAAAGTACGACCACATATTGTGAAGAAATAGGTCATTCTCTCACTAGATCACCACGGCTTACTAATACTGAACAATTATCAAATATATCACTTACTTGTTTATAGCGATTCCTTCATACACTGCCTTCTTCAATACCTTTAAAATAGTTTAACTGTTCCACTTTTCACTGCAGTTTTTAGTTTTTACAATAATTATTATTTTAGGATATGTTTTCTTCTCAAATCTAAATAATCACTCTGAAAGTAATAATATTTTACTACGTCTTACTCTGTAATAGATCTGATCAAGAATACTGCGAGATCTGCTTTCATTGCAATTGAAATCACAAATTAATTAATTTCGTTTCTAAGCATTATTTTAGACTATCAAGTTTGTTAGACTATCAATTACAACTTTATTAAATATGCGTTAGAGCTACGCCTGGTATTTTTGTATAGTTTCGTAATTGTGTTTATGATGAAATTCCTTACTCTCTTTCCTAAATATCAACGCTAAATACCTAGGAATTAATAAAATAAATTTAACTGCACCGAGTTTTCTGAAAAAAGTTTTAATAATTTTTACAATTTTCATTACTAAGGGGACTTTCAATAAGAAATTTTGTACATAAATGGTGTACATCCGTAAACTGGTTTAAAATGATTACTATCATTAGTAATCTATCTCAAAAAACTTGATGCCTCTCTTTTGAGGCTTCGAAATCGTTTCCATCTGTTAGAAAACAAAAACTGTACCTACAACACTCAAAAGCTCTGTCTTAAATATAATGCAACGTAATTCGTTATTTTTTGTAATGTATGTTTTAAATACGTATCATATTTTTTCCAATCTTATTTTATTCCTTACATTTTCACAAAAGTACATACATAGCACTAGCATTGAAAGAGCTAATTAAATTGTAATATTTAAATAACTCATCTTTATAGTGTCTCACAACAGTGATCACTGCAATAAAATGAACAAGTAAAAGTAATTCTATTACCACAAAATTTCTAATTAAGCCTAATTTGCATTTGTTTTGAAATCAGCATAGAACATAAACGATCAATAGTTCAATTAATCGCTTGTAGCATTGTTCTTCCCACTGATTTGTTCAACTCGAACAAACAAAATTAAATTAACAAAACCATAAACAATACACTATTGTAATGAATTGTTTTGTTTAGACGTTACATCCCCAAAATGCTGGATCATTGTGCCTTTTATTCCGCCCACATGTTTATTAGTAAAATACCTGCCCATTCATAGACCATTATACTTAATGTTCTTTTATTATTTTTTGTATTTTCATTCATACATCTAATTAGAATACGAATTATTCGTTTCTCGTTTATATTATCAATGAATACATTCTCTTTATCAGATGATTGTCGAGACACGTGCTAAAATTCTTTACTTAAATTATCAGAAATAGTTAAACCGTATTTAATCAGTTTCATCTGGAAGACAAAATAAAAAAGAGTACCTATGTAATTTAATATATTTAATGAAAAACATAAGTCTAAAACCTAAAAAAAACTATGTCGCTATGCAACAGCAAATTCATTTAGTACTCAATTTTAATTTGTCAAACCCAATTAAAATGCAATAAGCATTCGTTAATGTGCTAACTAGACTCATTCTAGTTAGATTAAACGCAGTAACTAGTCTGCAAATATCTCTTTCCGCCTTTCCGGTAATATAATCTTAACATCTACACAGAACATTGCAAAAGCTCATTTCGCTGAACCTAAATCATTTTCACATTTCCGCTCCGCTGTAGCCGTCTGTCTACACGTTCACTACATCCATTAAACTGTTTCCAGTCATCATTCGAGTCGGCAACATCGTTCTAATATTTACATCTGTCATGTTCATGTTTACTTTAGCCAATCAAACAGATCTCGCTGCATTAGTCGCATCCGCTATACTTGCAACATCAAAATTAATAATTGAATCGAACCGCACTTTCACATCGAGTCCGCACTCTGTCCCACGAATCCTGATAGGGTTTGTAGGGCGCACTATCTTGGAACAAACATCCCTATACAAACATGATGCACTGCGATGTTTCGAACGCGGCGGGAACGAACGACAACGAAACGCCTCCTCCGCCGGTCGAGAAGCGACTGGATATAATGTTTAGTCGAGGAACACACCGGCTATTGCATCCGAGCATAAACGAAAACGGCCGAATGTGATTTTGAGGTGCAAACGAGATGGGAGAGAGTTGGGAGGCGAGGGAAAAGGACGGGAATCCAGGTGGGGTGGCATGGGTTGAGTTAGGGCTGCATCGCTAAGCCGGAATCCTATGCAGGTCGACATTGCATTCGAGCGTAAGACGTCGACAACTTGCCGATCCCTGCGGCGTCAGCTAAACCTATCATTTTGGACTATTAATGAATTGATGACTTAACTGACCTGAATTGCGGCCAATTTTATTTAATTGTTGGTACGACGATAAAGCAATTTTATGATAAATTGGTTCGGAATTGAGATAATTGTTTTATGTGGGCAGATGTATTGCTTTGTACGATTGTGAGTGGTGATATATTTTGGCTCATCGTTATAATTACAGAACTCAAACAAGCAATTATAACTTCGAAGCTCTATTGATGAAGCAACAATACAAACTGTTACAATCACACATTTCCTTTTATATTTGATTTAATTAAAAATGTACTTGTCATGCCATTCAAACCCCTATTTTTGTCAATTCAATTAGCATGAATAACAGTGTAATATCGCTTCTTAAAATACACCAATAAAAGATTATTGAAATATTCTATAAAAATATAATACCAGAAATATTTTCTCACACAGAGCGCTTGCTCAAACAGGATTTTATTTATGGAGTGGGCTCTAAATCCCATGATCCCAGGAACTTAAGACGCAAAAACCCACACTTTACGCATTCAAACACCACTGTATTACCGCGCTCTGATAAAATATTTTATTCTGAGATGCTATAAAGAGCAGGATAATCTCATCTCTCATAAAAGGTATACGGGAGTAGGCACGGAGGAGCCAATGTCCAAAATAGTAAAGGTGCTTTATTGGAGTATTTAAATTTAGGCATACCTTTTTTATTTAGTGCCTATAAGACATGGACATGACTGTGTTTCATGGTACGCAATGTCCCTGCCCATAACAGCAGAGTGTTGCGCTGCTATTGAAACCAGAAGAGTCCAAATCATTACCCAGCACTGCACTGCGCTTGTCATCTAAGACAATTTATATCTATAACCTGTAATTTCTCTGAAATCATTGCCTTTCTACAACAATACCCTTATTGATATTAATATTAGTATTAATATTAGTATTACTATTTAGTTAAGTTAGTTGTTTTTATATTGTATTATGGCTTTTACTAAAGAGTTTTCTTATCTTATCTTACCCTGGTCTTACTACTAAACATAGCTGGCGTTCGATGGGTTAAAATATTTTTTATTTTTTCAATTATGTAATATGTAATTACAACGTAAAATAGTCGGTCGTTGTAATAAATATAACGACTACATAAAGTTTTACTTCAGTCTTGTTTTCCTCTTCTTTTTCAGTGTAAAACTTGTACACCTTTGATTATTTGTACCGCCAAACCACCAATCAGTGATGTACAGACATTATTGCGTTCCGGTTTAAAGAGCAATGTTTGCAGAGAAATTCTAAGACAACATAAACCACGTCACAAATTAAAATAAATTCAAAATATAAAAATAAAAGAAAACATTCAGGTGTTTCGTATAGCTCTCCGACTAAAAATTCGAATACAATATAGCATTCGTAGACAGGCTCCGACGGATGCCTTTTTCTACAAGGTGCTAAATAACAACACCCAGTAGGTAATATATCAGTCTACAGAAAACGCCTCAAATTAAAATATATGCTGAATTACTCAGATATATATTATTATTTGTTTGATTTACTTTTCTACTGTATTTTCTTATTTCATTCACCCATCTTGTTAACGTGTTAATTTTCCCAGTTCATCTGTTCCAGTATTTTTCATAGCTAAGCTATCGTGGTGGATCACGATCTTAACTCTGTCCTTATAAAAGAAAGCAAAGAATCAGTGGGGACAAAGTGGACTGTTAAGTACGATTTAAAAACTATTTTGAAAATACAAAAACCTAATTAAATAAAAATAAAAACATTATGGATGTATACAACAGTTTTATTGTTGTACATCGTGAACGGAACAATGCAAAGCTCCTGATATTACAGTGCAGTTTTATGCACCATGTCACAAGTCACACGCAGTTGACCAGTTTACTTTTATTTACTTGCCTATGATTTTGATGCATGAGCAAATAAGTCTAAGTTTTAAAAATTATCTCTAGCCATTTCAATAAACGCTCAAAAATGGACCTATGTGTCAAAATGGACCTATGTCGTCGGGGTTTGAGTTTTTAAATTATTTTATTTACTAAGTTTGTCTTTTTCAAGTGGATATCATAGAATGACAATTATTATTACGAGTATCTTGTCTATTTATATTTCTATAATTTTGTGCCTATTAGTTTTAAGCTTAAGAAAAAGAATTATATTTAATATACTACACATTTATTCTTTGATTTTTCTGTTGTCTATACAAAAAAAAAACACTGTGATGAACTTACAATTCATAAACGAGGATTTATCGAAAAAATAGAATTGTGGCGAATTTACACACACTTGTTTTTGTGGCGAATTAACTTTATGGCGAATCGACAATACCCCATCAAATTCGTTCCTTCCACTCGACACCACCAAAACGACACCATCCGTGGTGTCGTATGGAATCTCTAGTCCATACGACACCACCCTAGTGATGTGCTGTTCCGCCAGTAGTTTATATCATCGATATAATTAAGGAAACGAAGATGAGGTATGCCATAATCTAAAGACAACATAACGTGGCGAGAATTTGTTTAAAAATTTGAAAGTTGAATTGTCAGCGAAAGTACACAACTGTCAGCGAACGTACACAACTCCTTGTTGCGACTGAGACTAAATCAGGAGACGTCACCTGATTTTGCATCGCCATAGTAGAAGCGCGTTTGCCGCTTCTGCGTTTTTAAGAGTTCGATGGTTTATATGTATTTTATGTCGTCAGTATAAGTATCCATGTCCATTGTGAAAAATTAAAACATTCGGACGGAAAGACAATAATATGCAAATTGCAATGAACAATGTCAAGATGACCATTTGAGTGACAGATAAATATAAACTTTATCAAATGACATACCTCATTAATGAAACTGCTTGAACTTAATTGGCATTTTCATATCAACAACTTTGTATGTAGGTAACCTCACTATTAGTCGGTGGTGTCGTATGGATATCGGTATCTCGTGATCAAATTGATATTAAAATATGACTTCGACAGATCGGAACAAAAATTTGATAGTTTTTCTTGAATGACCTATAGTCAAAGAGTTTACATATTTTATACTGAGGATAGAGTTAGATTTTCCACACGGTTCCTTTGTGTCAATTGTAAGTAGATGACGTGCATACTTTCCATGGCAACAGTGATATGCCGTGACAAAAGTATGACACTTCCACAAGAGCGACAAGGCAAGAAAGATACTACCCGTTTCGGTGTAAAGCGTTTTGTGCCAACTCTATACGTAGTATATGTAAACTCTCCCTATAGTATACGGCTGAAAGTTACGGCTGGTCTAGTCAAGAGAAAGACGACTGTCTTTCTGGAACCCTGGGTCCCGGTGAAATCCCATGCGCATAGCTGTCTTTTCGAAGTCATGTGCATCGCTTACTTAAAACGGTAACAGGAAACATCGTGAGAGCACCGAAATGTACCTAGAACATTTCAAGGCTATGTGTTATTCACCAAACTGGGCTGGACCAGCGTGGTGGAGTATAAGCCTTGACTTGCTCCTTGCGAGAGAAGGCCTGGGTTCTCAACAGTGGGAACAGTTAGTAGGCTGTTGCTTGTGGGAACATTTAGGCTGTTTATGCGATAGGATATACTGTACAGCCATAAATACACCTTTTTTTTTTAATAATAATAGGTCTACATTTGACCGCCATCTACCCTCATGTTAGGTGACAATGCGGTCTACGATGGAGCGTGCTTACCTAACACCGATCCACTCTAGATTCTAGAAGACACCATCATTTCCACTAGGACCCACTCAAGCGAAGTATTCCACAGCTTAGATGTTCTTCAAATATTTACTCAGCAATCCTGCAAAATGTGTTTTAAATATAAATATTCAAAAATAGAACTGACAAGCAATTAGTAAGCGCGCCTTTAACAATATTTATTACCTATTTTGCGGTGTTTGAGAAATGGCCTTAAGCCTGCCCAATCATGTCTGGTAAATGTATTGTGACAGCGTAATTTAGTTTTTGAATTACTGCTCTGGTTTAGTTTATTGGGAAAATTGCTTTTGTTTTTCAGCAAGATTTATGTTTTACGCACTTGGTTTTGTTAAAATATAACAATATAATAATATAAAATATTGGTGGACACAATTCACACACAACACCATCTGACCTCAAACTAAGCAAAACTTGTAATATGGCGGCCTTATAGCTGATATAATACTTATGTAGTTGTAAATACATACTTATTTTACATACAAACAACAAGGCACAGTCAGTACAAATATTTGAATTCAAACTTTAGAGTTATGTAACAATATTTATAACAAATGTTTGTGATTTAAACTTAGCATTTTAATTGCTCTCGTAAGTCTTATGACTCCTATTTCATATGTCGTTCAGTCTATTTTGGTTTTCCACCGTTTTCCCTATACTTATTTACTCTAGATACATTTGTTATCAAATTTTTGAGAAAAATTAAATCGTTTGAGTTTGTGTTGAATTGTTCGACGTTTATTACGTCAAAAATACTTGAATACTTACAAAGAGTGTATCAGTGTATGACAAGAAAACAAAACGCTTCATTAAAAGCTACAATACAAGAGAGTAACGTGAACTTGACTAAATATAAAAAATACAATTTCATTTTACATAAATAAACGAGTAACTCACGTTTAATATAGTCAGTCCAGTCCGACTCAAGTTTCGATCGCGTCCGGCGATCTTTTTCAAGGAGAGTGCGCGCGCGGGTTCGCAGCTCGTTTAGCACTCTCCTTGAAAAAGATCTTAAGACTATATTAAACGTGAGTTACCCGTGTATTTATGTTAAATGTGTGTAGTAACCACGTTAGTTTTCATACTAAAATACAATTTCAATTGGCGGCCTAATCGCTTCCAGCGTTCTCTTCCTGGCAACCGTGTAAGGATTGGGCACAAAAGATTAAAATAGGGTCCTTAATATATACGTTTGACTCAGTACTTACTCGTACTAAAAATTAATAACTCGTACTAGTACGTAATAATAAATCGTACTAAAAGTAAAAATAAATTAAAAAAATAACAACATAGGTACTACATAATTTTAGTATTAAAATTAACGTGGTTGTTACACATATTTAATTGGATAACGGGACACTCACAGTGCCAAACGGGCAGCCACCGCGCGTGTGCACTCGCCTTGAAAAAGGCCGCCGGACGCGGCCGAAACTCGAGTCGGATTGACCGACCGTATATACGTGAGTGTCCCGTTATCCAATTAAATATACTACATAATTATTATTAAAAGAAGCATATACTTACACTTAACGTACCTGTGTTCTCATTTGATGAAACTCGAGAGTTCTCTGACAAAAAAGAGTACCAAGGTCATAATCTACCCATCCATCCATCAATTCCATTATTTCCAGTAATGGTAGGGCTCTTTCAGAGTCCGTCTGGAGAAGTACCACACCTTTTGATGGTAAGCAACATGCCTGCCACATAGAAGCACAGTGACACGCAGCTATTGGAGCATGAACACCTAGCACTGCATTGCGCTCGTTACCCAGAGATCATACATGTTAGATCTCTAAGCCATGTCATTTCTCTGGAAACATTGCCCTTCAAACCGGAGCACAGTAATGTTTACACATCACTGCTTCGCTGTAGAATAACTGGAAAATGTGTGGTACTTCCCCAGGCGGACTCTGCTAAGAGTCCTACCACTACTTTTCACTAAACTTTCGCATTTAAAACATAATAGAATTTATCTGCTCTATAAACTTAAACGAACTTCAAATATTGATTCAGAATTTGTAAAAGTAATGGGTAAATAAACTTTATTGTTAATTCAAACAGATTAATGGATTTGTTACGCAAATCTGGTAAATCCAATTAAGAGTGTATTGACATTTTAACACAATAGAATTTGTGTTTAATGGACGCTGTGACTATCACATAGCTAGGGGATGTATTTCTGCCCTTTTGATTATTTACTTATAGAGTAACAGTTGGACAGCCTTCAAATGCCGGCATAGTGAATATTATTATTTTATACCCTTCTATCATCCTACATACGTCTCCTGCTGTATTATATGGCTCATACATTTATGGGTGATTTTTGTACGGCATTGCGAAATAATGGATCAGAACAGATATTGAAACTATAAAAATTGAAAATTATTTTTTTCTAATTATTAGTTTTGTCACAAATATTTATGATTTTCCGTCGATGTTCAGGGTAAATTTGGTCATTTGATTGTGTACGGCGTTGGTTCCATACAGTTTCAATACTTGTTCTAATCCATTATTACAAAAATTATGCGTCAGAACCCCCCTCTTTAATTTGATTTCAGTTGGACAGCTTTCAAATACCATATAATATTGCTGCATCCTATACCCTTCTATCATCCTACATAGGTCTCCTGCTATATCATATGACCCATAAATTTTGTTCACGGGCCTCTAGTCTATTAGTGTCAATAAGCCATGGTGGCACAATGGTAAAAATGTTTGCTGTAACAATCGTGAAATCACTCAAAACAGTATAATGCCACACGGTTATTATCAAGGGCCTAAATGATTACCCAGAGCTGCACTAAGCTCGTCACCCAGAAATATATGATGGTTTATCTTTAAGCCCTAGTTATCTGGTAACATTTCGTTTCATTCAAATCGGAATACAGTGATGTTTGCACATTACTACTTGACGATAGATTAACTTGCAAAGGCACAGTACTTCCCAAGGGGGGTTCTACAAAGAGCCCTACTACAAAACTACCAGCTTCTACTAGCTATAATATAAAGGGTCCTATTCATACTACTCATACTTGACAACTTAACGTAAAGCTTGGTGGATCGGCATAAAAATAATCCTCTCGAATAGGCAAACTTAAGTGAGGGAGCGTATCACATAAGCTACCTATAAAATTACATTTCTTAACACAGCAAAATCTTTAACACAGGGACAAAACAGTACTATACTCAGTTACTGCTGATTTCAACTTTTTTAGTGACAAACATAAGCACGTAATATTTACGTGAATGTTGCCAGAAGGGAAACTATAGAACCTTTTCTCAATAAAATGGTAGCAGAAGTACACACTACGATTCAAGTCTTTTTGCTTGAATCAAACTAGCTACTGTTGACAACTGTTTAAAACAATAGAAAAAGTGTTGCCTTAAATTTAATTTTATTGCTATACAGCTAAAAAATCAATTACACTTCTCAAATATTCTATTCTATAAAATTACTGATTGCTTTTTAATTTCTAAGTTAATAGGTCTGGAGACGTACTTTTTATGTTTCCTACTCATTCTTTACGGACAAAAACTAATGTGCAAACATTTCTGGGTTTCAGTTTTAAAGATATTTATTGTCTTTAGCAAAACTACAGGGCAGAAGAAATAGATTAATCATTTAGTAACTCCTGGTGGTTCCATAATCGTGAAGTTGGGGACTCAAAACTACCTCAGACATTTTTTGTAAGTGCCGATGTAACAATTCGTAACTATCATAGAAGAAAAACATCGAACAAAACCAGGTTGTTCTAAGAAAGACAACTTTCGGGGACATGTGTCATCCAGGCTGCTTTTGACCAGTGTAGTGGAGTATGGTCTTGACTCTCTCCTTGTGAGAGCTCCGAATCCCAGCAAAAGGAACATAAATATGCTGCCTTACTATCACTTAATACTTGCTGTCTATAATGTAGTTTCTTTTACGTCCGCTAGGGGGACTCTTTGCTCAGTTGCTTACGTGGTGCTAACAAAAATGTTATTATTTTTACGTAGCTTACTAAATCCACGTACTCAAGACAGCAGTACAAAATCGAAATAAAAAACAGCATAGGTATATTCCGACAAGGTTCTCAAATGTAAAGGCTTGAGTCAATAATACAAGTATAGGAAAAAATTTAGTACGTTATCAAGAGCCGTAATAAAATTCTTGACCATATTCTACAGAGTGTTAGGACACGGGTGTGAGGCGTGAAATAGGGCGTGTTCATGGTGATAGCGTTAGACGATTATTATTTAAGTTTATATGCTAGTATGTTTGTCAGGAAAGTTATGGCAAAAGAAAAGGTATATTCGGTGTCATAAGTAGGTACGTCACACTAATTTATTGAGTTTTTGGCCCCATTCACGTCCTTATTACGGATGGTCAATGGTCATTTTTTGTCACCAATTTTGCAAATAAAGGTAAAAAATATGTACTGATATTAACTTATTACTCGTCACTTCAATCGATGTTCACTTCAATCAAATGAAATCATATTTGTCAACGAAGAATGTAGTTTCAATTTTGATTGGTGACGTTACGAAACTTAAAACCCTTATACTATTGACCCCCGTCAACAAATTGTAACATTGTTATGACAATAGTATACAATACAATGCCTCCCTTCACATGTGGCGTAATTTATGAATGACACCTTTCTAGAAGATAGTTAGATCTGATGATTTGCAGACACAATAGGCAAGACATCCAAAAACTTATTTTTAATAATTTTGCATGCGACGATATGACCGAGAAAGGAGTCAATGATAACATTGGAGTTTAATTCAAAACGTGCCAACTCTTCTTAGCAGGAATAAGACAAGAAGAGGATGAGAATGACTGGCGTCGTGGCTTAGTGGGTAGTAACTCTGCCTGCGAAGCCGAGGGTTCGACTCCCACCCAGTGCTAATATTTGTGCGATGAATGCAAATATTTGTTCTGTGTATGGGTGTGTTCTATGTATCATCATCATCATAATCAGCCCACATTCGTCCACTGCTGGACATAGGCCTCTCCCAATAATACGCCACTCAGCCCGATCCTCGGCTTTACGTTTCCAACCGCTACCAGCTAGATGTTATTAACAAGTCTTGAATAGGCTGATATTTTTTTTAATTACAATACCTCTCTGTTTACACTTGACCGCCATTTCGCCTGATATTTAGCGAGAATGCGATCTACGGTGGAACGTGCTTGTAAGCGATCGTGTTTTTTTTTTAAATATGACTCGAGTTCTGATATATATTTTCAGGGTATAAAATTAGTGACTTTATTGCCGTTCCGCTACCAGTATGCCCGCAACCGAACCCGCCTACACATATCCCGACACTTCTCCAATGTTCGCTCAAATGTGCGAAGCTCTGTGGGCGCAAATCTGACTTTATTGGATTCACTTATTCAGTTTATACCATATTATCACGAATACACCGTGTACGCTAATAAAAGACCGCAAAATACCGTAAAGACCGTAATCAGCTTACAGGTATTCCGTTTTATTTATGCATAGGTATTCTGCGAATTTTCATATCTACAAGATCTTTATGGAGAAAATTATGTTACGAGTTGTCTGAACTAGAGTGGGAGTTGAATAAATAACCATTTAATATTAATTATACTGGAATATGTCGATGGGAATATGTATCCACACGTAAACATCACATAGGCAGTTTGTTTTGAAGTGAAACTTCTTATGCGACTTTCAACAAAGTTGAGCTACCATGTAGGTAGCGAAACCACTGTTAAACAGAAACCACTGTTGCGGGGGACGGGGAATAGAAAGAGACAGAGTGAGAATGAAAAGTTTCACTTCTTCCACGTGGAGGGACTCCACGCACTATTTTTTGTTTTAATAGTTTGGTGACGAGACCAGCTGAACGAAGTCTGCGTCAGCTCAAAGTTCGGGAGACCAACTGCCATTATTTCCATAGGTGCAAAAAAAATACCAGGGACACGAGGTAGAAAAAAATATTTTCATGTATAACGTAACAGCCACACAGTTTGCAAAAAATAAAGCTAAATTCTACTATTTTTATGAAATACAATCATCTGAAAAATAAAATTGGCAACACTGGTCACGGCTACTTTTTAGAGTTCAAAGGTAGCGGTTCGCGCGGAGATCGCGACACGAGACCGCGACCGGCACTTGACATTATGGAATTGGATGGGCGCCAGTTCACGCCGTGACCGCGACTGGAGACCAAGACACGTGTCGCGAGACATATGTCGCGGTCTCGGCGCGAACTGGCGCCCATACAGTTCTATAGTGTCAAGTGCCTGTCGCGGTCTCCGGTCGCGGTCTCCAGTCGCGGTCTCGTGTCGCGGTGTCAGCGCAAACTTGTACCTTTACGTGTCATTTTCACTACATTTTCTCTTTACAAATTTAGTCTCACATTTTTCACGTCGGTTACGTAGCTAAATCCGTATCTCAGTCAAACCTGCCATAAGGAACTTCGAAACAAAAATGTGCTGCTTATCAACGAAGCAATCAAACAAATAAACCACGCAATTGATTACTTCCGCAAAGTCTGTCTAACCCCAAATCGCCAATAATTATCCTAAAAAAGTACCGTCTATTCCAACTCTCCTCTGAGACAGCGATCTATTATGTAGGCCAGTCCCAGTACGTAAATAATACAGTTAGTAATTACTGGGATCTTTCATTAGTACGTACTATCGTCTTGATTTGGGTCGGATTCTCACAGAATGTACTGTGACGTGGAGTGAATGAGATAGCTGAATAAATGTTCCGTGCCAATTACTTAAAATTAGATTAATTAGCCTTGATGTGTTCTATCTGAATATGTAGTATGAAGTTACGGCTGGTCTAGTCGGGAGAACGGCGCCTGCCGATCCGGAGACCCCGGGTTCAAACCCCACACGCACCACTGTCTTTTCGAAGTCATCTGCGTAAAGCCGCTAACATAAACGGTGAATGGAAACATAATGAAGAAACCGATATGTACCTAGAATCTTTCGAAGTCATGTGTCATCCACCAACCCACACTGGGCCAGCGTGGTGTATTATGGCCTTAACTCTCTCCTTGCGAGAGAAGGCTCAGAGTTCCAGCTGTGGGAACATTTATTGGTGTGTTGATGATGTGTTCTTCCTCGTTATCTCCATATCTGTTAGGTTTTGTTGTGTGTATTTATTTAACATGACTTCCTCATAAAGCTTTATCTATTCACAAAGTAATTAAAGGTTTAACTCTCATCTCTGTCTCCTTGCGAGAAAAGACCCCGAGTCACATCAATGGGTATGGAAACATTTAGTGAGCTGCTTAAGCTACTACGAGAATCAGATATCTGATATATTTACATAGTTTATCATACATAGAAACACTCAAACTCATCTATAAAATAAATCTTAAATACTGAAATTAAATATTAAGGTAAATGTATAAAACAAGTGTACAGATTAGGATACGCCACTACTCAAAGATTGTTTAGTTCTCGCGGACATCAATAAAGTTCTTGTTTGACAATGTTTAAAAAGTTAATTATAATACTAAATCAAACAATATACGATATGTTTCCCACAACGTCGAGCGTTATCCCAAACTTGACGTAATACTCAAATATATCCAATAAATGAGTAAAATGATTTAATAATTTTAAATTTGCACGGAGATTAATTAATGTAACAACGTAACAACTAAAATGTTTTAACTTATCTGAGTCGACATCGGCGCGCGAATTCGAAACACTCCCAGATCGGTGGAGCACGGCGTTCAATCCTTGTGAAATATTTTTAACCCCCGACCAAAAAGGGGTGTTATAAGTTTGACGTCGATGTCTGTCTGTCTGTCTGTCTCTGTGTGTGTCTGTCTGTGGCACCGTAGAGCTCAAACGGATGGGCCGATTGCAATGCGGTTTTTTTATTTGAAAGTTAATATCCGCACGGAGACCCCGGGTTCAAACCCCACACGCACCACTGTCTTTTCGAAGTCATCTGCGTAAAGCCGCTAACATAAACGGTGAATGGAAACATAATGAAGAAACCGATATGTACCTAGAATCTTTCGAAGTCATGTGTCATCCACCAACCCACACTGGGCCAGCGTGGTGTATTATGGCCTTAACTCTCTCCTTGCGAGAGAAGGCTCAGAGTTCCAGCTGTGGGAACATTTATTGGTGTGTTGATGATGTGTTCTTCCTCGTTATCTCCATATCTGTTAGGTTTTGTTGTGTGTATTTATTTAACATGACTTCCTCATAAAGCTTTATCTATTCACAAAGTAATTAAAGGTTTAACTCTCATCTCTGTCTCCTTGCGAGAAAAGACCCCGAGTCACATCAATGGGTATGGAAACATTTAGTGAGCTGCTTAGCTACTACGAGAATCAGATATCTGATATATTTACATAGTTTATCATACATAGAAACACTCAAACTCATCTATAAAATAAATCTTAAATACTGAAATTAAATATTAAGGTAAATGTATAAAACAAGTGTACAGATTAGGATACGCCACTACTCAAAGATTGTTTAGTTCTCGCGGACATCAATAAAGTTCTTGTTTGACAATGTTTAAAAAGTTAATTATAATACTAAATCAAACAATATACGATATGTTTCCCACAACGTCGAGCGTTATCCCAAACTTGACGTAATACTCAAATATATCCAATAAATGAGTAAAATGATTTAATAATTTTAAATTTGCACGGAGATTAATTAATGTAACAACGTAACAACTAAAATGTTTTAACTTATCTGAGTCGACATCGGCGCGCGAATTCGAAACACTCCCAGATCGGTGGAGCACGGCGTTCAATCCTTGTGAAATATTTTTAACCCCCGACCAAAAAAGGGGTGTTATAAGTTTGACGTCGATGTCTGTCTGTCTGTCTGTCTCTGTGTGTGTCTGTCTGTGGCACCGTAGAGCTCAAACGGATGGGCCGATTGCAATGCGGTTTTTTTATTTGAAAGTTAATATCCGTGCGGATGTTCTTAGCTATGTTTGATTAATATCGATTCAAGATGGCCGCCTCCACAAAATGGCGGACAAGATATTTCTTCACAACCTACCTCAATATGGGTATCAAATGAAAGGACTTGACTAGTAGAATACTTTGCACTATGACAAATTTCAAATCCAAAATGGCCGATACCACAAAATGGCGAATTACATTTCTTTTTACACAACTCCCTTAATATGGGTATCAAAAGAAAGAGCTTGACTAATAGTTGACTAATAGAATGTTGTACAGATAACAAATCCAAGGTAGTCGGGGGTTAATCAAAATTTTTAATTTTGTTCTTGTATATCTAGTGATAGATTAGTTATATCTAGGCTGCTTTGAGTTAGTTTATCATAAAGCTATTGAAATAAACTATAAGACTATGTATACTTGTTTTGTATTGTACTTTTATTTCGAAATTTAATTTGAATTTCAATATGGAACTAACTCCTGTAGATCCATTGTTTCAGGCATACATTTTATTTAAAAATCTTAAATAAGTTTCTTTAAATATCTTATTTTAAAACAAAACAGTTGAGTAACAGCTCATTGTCTCGCACGTAAAGGTGTCAGCAGAGAATTTACAGCTCATTTCGAGACTCGCCTCTCGCTACCTGAGATACTTTACTTCTGTTAAAATGTAGTGGCTTACCGACAAAACATATGTAAACTTGTTAAACTGAGGACAGCCGAGTTTTAAAAACAAATTACTAAAAAGTATCTGTACGTGTCCAGATATTTTTTTGTTGGTGAAGAAGTTCGGACGCTTTGAGACCACTTAAAGGAAGCATCACATCTTTGCTAGTTATTCTGCTGCTAAGCAGTTATGTGCATCATCACTGTGTTTCGGGTTGAAGGTCAATGTTTACAGAGAAATTAAGATGGATAAAGGGCGCATAAAGATGGATCATCTTATATCTCTGGGTGACAGCGCAGTACAGTGTTAGATAATGTTTTGAGCTCTTCGTGTTCTAATAGCTGTCTGTGTGTTACTGTGCTGCTATGGACTGACGTGTTGCTAAACATCAGGCGCATGTCTTGCTTGTTTTGTCACTCTATACTTACTATACAAAAAACAAACCACTTTATTTTACGTGAACGTGAACTATTCGATTGTAATCGCTGGGCAATGCTTATAAATACGTACACAAATACAACTAAATCTGGGATATAGTTTTAGTGGTTTTATTCACATGAACTATCTATATAATGTAAGTTATATAAGCTATTTTTATATAAGTTACGGCTGGTCTAGTAAGTTACAGCTATTCTAGAAGTTACGGCTAGTCTAGCAATTTGCAGCTGGTCTACTAAGTTACGGCTGGTCTAGAAGTTACGGCTGGTCTAGTAAATTACGGCTGGTCTAGTAAGTTACGGCTGGGCTAGAAAGTTACGGCTGGTCTAGAAGTTATCATCAATCTTAAGCTTAGGTATATTAAAATGGGATATTAACAGGATAACGGGTTTTAATTAAGAAGTTTATGTCTCTGGTCGTCAAGCGCAGTGCAGTGCTAGACGCTAGACAGTGATTTAGGCTCTTCTTATTCAAATAACTGCGTAACACTGCAGTTTTGGGAAAGCACAGCTCTTGTTAGATGCATGATTTGCTTGTCCTGTCAATCTTAAACACAAAAAAATGGTACCACGAAAGTGCCGACAGAAGCCACAATATACAGGCTTATTGGTAATTCAAGGGGATGCTAAGTACATTAAATAAGTCAACTTTTGTTCTACAGTTAGTAAAATTTCGTTTCTTTTTCTCACACAAAATAAAAAAAAAGTATATTTACCCAGTCTAAAAACGTGAAACTCTTAATAACAATTCGTAACAAGAGCGTGCGCGCTCTTTAACGCTCGATAAATGATGTGCTAATATAAACACTTAACAGCCGCTAAATAGTGCCAGAGACAACAAACTTTTTTTTTGGGATATGTATTGAGTTTCACAAAAGTTGTAGAACAAAAGTTGTTTATTTAGACATACAGAACATTCCCCTTAAACTGATGCAGGCAGATTACCAGCAACCCTGTATACAGTCTTATAAATAATGGTGTCGGTAATGGTAACAGAGTCGCGAGTTCGACTGAACATTTTGATCATGACTGTTTCATTTTATTAAATTGAAATGCGTGAAAATCAAATTATTGTTTTGTAATATCAAAAAACGCTTTCAAAAATGGTTTTGATTGTATAGAGTCTATAGAGTAACGCGCCATACTGGACATGTGCCTGATATGAAGTAACACGCTTTTCCATGTGTGTCACGCAACTATTGGAACATGAAGAGTCCACATCAGTACCTAGTGGGTACTGCAATGCGCTCGTCACCGAGACATATAGTGTCATTCATCTCTATGATTTGTAATCTCTCGTTGAAATTCCTACGAGTAAATTATTCCGCTCCTAAATGTTTGTTTCAATTATTCATTTTAAGTCGAAAGCAAACTATGATTCTTGTAATAGCGCAGTTCTCATTTATGTATAGTCTACAAAGGCTATTTCTTAATTACTGAGTACTTGCGTCTTCAGAATAAGTCCTAGTTTACCCCAGAGTTGGAGACTAATTACAGTCGCCCAATCGTAGAGGCCAGAATAATTCAGTCTTACTTTAAAGCTGTGTGAACAAGGACTTATAAATGTCACAAGTCTTAAGTATTAAAATTAACGTGGTTGTTACACATATTTAATTGGATAACGCCAAACGGGCAGCCACCGCGCGTGTGCACTCGCCTTGAAAAAGGCCGCCGGACGCGGCCGAAACTCGAGTCGGATTGACCGACCGTATATACGTGAGTGTCCCGTTATCCAATTAAATAAGTCACAAGTCTTCGTTTGGTGTCTTTGACACAGTTTTTTTTAAACTTTTATAGGTTTATACTTGACCTCTATCTCGTCTAATGTTAAGCGACGATGCAATCTACGATGGAGCGTGTTTACCTAGAAGAAGAAACCGATTTACTCTCGATTTGAAAACAAAAAGTTTGTATCTATCAGGGAAAACTACTCAGGCAATGTATTCCACAGTTAAAAAAACAATAAGCAACAAATTTTTTGCAAATGTTTTAAGATCAAGATCGAAGACTTTTCTCTATGCCTTACAATTGATTCCAAAGGCTGCAGCTGATATGTAGACCATCTCAAATGACATGTAAGTAGTTAGTGGGTACTTCATATACTCGTAAGAGAGACTCTGTGCTTGATATAACTGATCGGATTTGAAATACTTTCGAACCTTTGAGAAGACATTTTTTGCAATCTATACTATGATTATAAAGCTGAAGGAAGATTTAATTTGTTCGAACGCGTTAATATCAGGTATTCAATTGATTTCAAAAAATATTTCACCATTCACAAATATTTTGTACGTGATTTTTGAGTAATGTACCACGTATATTTGTACCACGGGCAAAGCCGGGGCGGAGCTGGACCCGGACCTGATCTGGATAAAGAGAGAAGAGGAACAAAACTGAGTCTATCTGTGTTTTGGGTGTTACTATAGTGGAAGAGACGTTTTTGGTTGCAAAATTTATAAAATAAACCGATCAAGTGTACGTTGAAACAAAACTTAAAAAACGAAAACGAAATTTTACTTACGTTAGAACACTAGTATAACTTTCTACTGAATTTTGGTTTAAATTATTTGCGTTAAGCCACAAAAACGGACAAAAACTGCTAAAATTTAGTTCCCAATGTAAATTAAACATAAATAATCATTTCACGCACACTTTTTGCCATCGTTTCCGCAAAAATACCACCTACACAAAATACACTTAAAGAACAGAGAAAGCTATTTTTGACTTTTCAAATTTGTGTCCAATGTTACTAACTTTAAAGTTGAGATTTGTGTGAAAGTTAATATTAAATGTAAGAGAGTCAGCTCCTACGCGTTTCAAGAATGAGATCATGATGCGGTTCGTACAAAAGGCATTAAAGGACCTCAGTGTTTAAGTACTCGTGTGAAATCTTATAATTCCGTAGCCCTTGAGAAACGGACGGTAGGAACGATTAATATAACACAGATGGGCAACTGACAAAAAGATTAAACCAACAAATTGAAGTAAGAAATAGTATGGGATGAGAATAATTTCAAAATTTACCATCACCATCCATAAAAAAAAATAAGAAATAAATTTGACATGGGACATACCATTGTATTAAAGCCATATTTTACTCGTATAATGCTTGACAGTTTTCTGTACAATATTTATTATAATACAGTAAAGTAGTCATTGCAAACTTTGAGAATGTATACAATTTTTATGCTCTTTCTTTTGTTTTTGTTTTTTATTAATTGACGTGTAAATTATCAATTTATGAATAAAGTACTTTGACTTTGACTTCACGCTATGACAACGAAAATAATATTTTTTTCCATTTGGAAGCCGTTTCATTTCAAAGATCAATTTATGCTTACATAAAGATACCAAATAAAATAAGTACACCGGATCTCGTAATATAATATTATGTAAATGTCACCCATAAAATGACCAATACCGTCAGATTATAATACAATGCGTGATATACGCGTGATATGTTAGTTTGTAATGTGACGGTGCTAGATTATAATCTAACGGTTTCCATAATTTTATGGTGGCATACACGAGTGCAATCATTTGTACCCCGATCTACTAAACTCTAAATTTACTGGTGGAAACACAAAACGCTTTTGCGTTACTACTAGTTAAGTACGGTAAAATAAGAAATAATTAAGGTAAAGGTAAGGTTCCTAGCACCCTGCACCTTCTACGATAGCCCAAAGTTTAGTAGACAGTATTTTATTGGGCCATTTTATTGAATGTCGAACATTAAAAATGATCCTTAGTCCTAATAATAATTTACGTAACAATACTGATACAAATATTTATCAGTTGATTTAATTATTATCTTATGAAAAAAATTAGTTCGAAAAAATATCTGAATTTACTCACCACATTAAAGATTATATAACGTGCCCTGTGAAGTATATAGTTACCGCCAAATACAAAAAGTTAAAGAAAAATTATTTATACTATATTAATATAAAAAAGTTAAAGTGAAATTACTTTTCTGTACAATTCTACCAAAACCAAATCGTACAATTGTACCAAACTTTGAACTTTTCCATCTGTGTTTCTTTTTCTTACGGCGGGTCAGTATCAGTAAGTTCGCCACGCATAGACGTCGTTTAACACTCATTGTGGTTATCGTAACAATGGTCTTAATAAATGGGCTCCAGAGGACGTAGAAACTAGATAATGTGTATATAGAACTATATGTTAATATCAAAGAGTTTAAATAAACTATGTATAGAGTTGGCACAAATGCTTTACACCAAAAGCACGGGTAGCATCTATATTGCCTTGTCGCTCTTGTGGAAGTGTCATACTTTAGTCACTCACATCATTCTGTTGCCATAAAAAGTACATAGAAAGTATGCACGTCATCTGCTTACGATTGACACAAAGAAACCGTGCGGAAATATATGTAGTAATATATTGTAAACTCTTTGGTTAATATACACAGTACATACATTAACTACTACAACTAACTCTTCGACTTGCTGTAGTTATTTTTTAGTAAGAAAACAACTTTAATACTTATTTAAATAATGAAAGGAATTCATTGGTATCTTCTAGGAACAAGGCGGCCTACGATGTCGTTGTCATCGTTACTCAAATAAAATAAAAACGCATCGAAATCGGACCATCCGTTTGAGCTCTACGGTGCCACAGACAGAATCACACACAGGTAGATTAGACATAACTTTATAACACCCCATTTTTTTGGTCGGGGATTAAAAATAGCTAAATATGATAATAAATAAATAATAAATATTGGTGGACAATTCACACACAACACCATCTGACCCCAAACTAAGCAAAGCTTGTGTGATGGCAGCCAGATAGCTGATATAATACTTATATAGTTTTAAATACATACTTATTATACATAGAAACACCCAGACACAGTGCAATCATTTGAATTCATCACACAAATATTTCCACTGGGTGGGGATCGAACCCACGACCCTCGGCTTCGCAGGCAGAGCTACTACCAACTAAGCCACTAGGGCAGTCAAACTTATGTGTACCAAATTTCATCTAAATCCCTTCAGTAGTTTTTGGGTGAAAGAGTAGCAAAATTACATCCACACATTCCTACAAACGTTATCCTTTGCGTTTATAATATTATGTTACTATAATGTGTTTAATTAGAATGGTGATTAGGCTTGGTGGCCATTAAATAACCGTTTTTTAATCCAGCATCTTGAAAAATACAGGTTAGTAAACATTTTCTCAGAAAAGGAATGCTTTCACTCCAGCCGTAGTCGCTGTTTTCGAGTAGATATAACAATTACGTACTACTCATCTAGAGCTCTTACGGCCATGTACTACCAGATCTAACACAAGAACAAAATTTTTTTTTTTTATTAACTACCTTAGATTTGTTATCTGTACAACATTCTACTAGTCAAGCCCTTTCATTTGATACCCATATTAAGGAAGTTGTGAAAAAAGAAATGTAATTTGCCATTTTATGGTAGCGGCCATCTTGGATTTGAAATTTGTCATAGTGCAAAGTATTCTACTAGTCAAGCCCTTTCGTTTGATACCCATATTGCGGTAGTAGTGAAAAAAAATTATATAATTCGCCATTTTGTGGTGGCGGCCACCTTGGATTTCAAAATTGTTATAGCGTATAGTACTCTGCTAGTCAAGCCCTTTCATTTGATACCCATATTGAGGTAGGTTGTGAAGAAATATTTTGTCCGCCATTTTGTGGAGGTGGCCATTTTGAATCGATATTAACCAGATATAGCTAAGAACACCCGCACGGATATTAACTTTCAAATAAAAAAAACCGCATCGAAATCGGCCCAACCGTTTGAGCTCTACGGTGCCACAGACAGACACACACACAGACAGACAGACAGACAGACAGACAGACAGACATCGACGTCAAACTTATAACACCCCTTTTTTTGGTCGGGGGTTAAAAAGATACTCTCACACCGCCTTGAGGAGCTTTATCCGGAAGACGCCACTTGTAATGTAAATACGGCATTGTTACCACCACACTGGGCGTTTCTACTCTAGTAGGAGAGTTATTATGGTAAGGTTATAACCGCCGTATTCAAATGTTTGTTCAAGAATGAAGCTAGCCAAAAAACACTACATACTCGTAGTATAAAACAAAGTCACATCCCGCGTCTGTCCGTCCCGATATATGCTTAGATCTTTAAAACCACCAAACAGATTTTGATGCGGGTTCTTCTAATAGATAGAGTGACTCAAGAGAAAATTTGATATGATTAATACATGTATAAAATAGTAAATAAACACGAATTTTAAAGGTTTCTAATGTAATGTCATAAATGAACACATTTTTTGAGCTTACACTGCAAACGCTGACGGAATTCTATGTGCTAGATCAAAATAATGTAGGTACAGCAATATTGTACCCCATCAAAAGGTCTACAAAAATATCTGCAATCTATCTTTTAGGAATAACCAATATTTATTTATTTATTTATATATGAATTATAAACTCTTTTCTCTTTTGTGCTAAATAAAAAAAAATCGTAAGAAAAAAAACCTAAACTGTTTGTAAAACTTGCTGGCCGTATTGCTGAATGCGATCTCTTCCAGGCAACCGTCGTATGGAAAAGGGTGAACAATAAAAGAAGACCAAAAATAATTAAAGTTGTTACATCATTAAGTAAGTATCTAAATTTGAAATAGTAAATCAACGTGTGCGTATGTTGTACCAATATACAACCATTTCACTGTTATTTTTGCTTTTAAATTGTAACAAAGTCAAAGTCAAAGTCAAAGTTCTTTATTGATAAATGTACAATTTACACGTCAATGTAACATGTATTATTTTGTCATCTCTTTATAAACCTCTCTCTCTCTCTCTCTCTCTCTCTCTGTTTGTTTATTGTGTGTCTGTCTGTCTGTCTGTGGCATCGTAGCTCCCAAGCGGTTGAACCTACTTTGATTTTATTACGTTTGAAATATTAATTAGTCGAGTGTGTCCTTACCTATATTTCATCAAAATCGGTTTGTTTTACTCTTCTTTCTTTTGTTTTACTTCTTCTGAGGTTTTACAGGCAAACAAATTTATGTGAACTAAAATAAATAAAAAAATTGGTTGCCTGTAAAGTCGGTATACGGGCGAAAGTTTTACGTGACAACGACTTTGAGTGGTAAAATAATTTTACGAAAGGGACGCGTGCCTTTCACTTTTTATATCTCTCTCTCTCTCGCTCTTAGGCGGGCTAACCATGCCCGAGTGGAAGGGACGCGTGCCTCTCACTCGCTCTCGTTGTGAGCGCATAACGTGAGCGGAGCGTAACGCAGTTTCTTGAAGTGTAACCCGGCAAACCAATTTATAAGACGTTGTCACGTCAAAAAAAAAGAATTTGATAAAATATGAAACAATGCTTAACGTAAAATTATTTATTGTAGGTGTGTATATTTCTTTATTTAGTTACCAATTACCAACCACGTTAGTTTTCTTAGTAAGATTCTATCCTGTAATCACTAATTATACATTTTTAATCTTCATTTTTTTTTTTTTTTACTTAAATTTTATAGGTTTACACTTGACCGCCATCTCGCCTCATGTTAAACGATGATGCGGTCTACGATGGAGCGTGTTTACCCAGAAGAAACCGATTCACTCTCGATTTGAAGACACAAAGTTTGTAACTATCGGGAAAAACCCTCTCAGGCAACGTATTCCACAGCCTAGACGTTCTTATTACGAAAGTAGAGTCAAATCTCTTCGTTCGTGTCTTTGGAACATCAACCATGAAACGATGTCGCTTTTTCGAGCTACGAGCATTCCGATAGAAAAAAGGGCAAAATCACTTACAAAATAACACCACAGTGGTATTACTGCTTTAAGCAACGTTTTCCAGGCCACTAATTTGATAGCTTTTTATCTCACAGTAATCTTTGTTAAATGTTATGAATACGGCTGTTAAGTTCTAAGTTATGCTAAATATTACACAGTTATATATACGAGTAGTATATTATTTTACATATTCTATTATATTTGCCAATAATCGATTATTTTTATTATTCAACAAACAACCATTCTGGCTGTTCTATTAAATGTGTGCAGAATAAGAAATAGGTTATTTATGGGTAGGTGTAAATCTTGAGCCTTCTGGTAAATGTCGTATTTCCTGTGGGAAAGGAAAAAGGAAAATTCGTGATCGTTGTGAGATTGTATTTTTGTTTGTTAGAAATTACCTAACTTGGTAACTGTTGGGTTTTGTACAAGTTATAATGGCTTGTATTCTTTGTACTTATAAGGTATTATTTTCGAAAACGTATTCTGCTGGAATTCGTCTTATAGTTCAATCTAAGCTGTAGAAATTTAGTAGCTAGTACATGCGATTCGTTTTCGTGAGGTCATAAGTTTGATACCGTTTTTCCGAATGAATATTTTTCTAAGCGCCAATGGGTAATTTTGTCGGTACCACTGGCTTCAACACTGAAGGAAAATACTTTAAGGAAATAGGCATGTTTGTAGATTCTTTCGTAATGCTACATTTCTTGATCTGGACTGGGCCAGCGTGATGGATTATTATCTTAACTATTTTTTGTGTGAGAAAGCTCTGAAGTAGGAACACTTAGTGGTCTGATTATGCTTTATGCTTGTCCCTATATAAGCTAGCAGTAGGAAAACTTCACGAGCTACATAAATGTTTTATTCTTGTGCACATCTAACAATTACATAAACAAATATGTTTTACTATACTTGAATTGTATTTATAGTCATTTTACTTTTCACGATATTATTATTATCAAATGTAATATAATATGGATATAAATACTCATCTTCTCTGAATATTAACTTTGTTACTACAGTACTTTATTCACTATTATCAATAATATAGTCTACAAAAAATAAAAACATTTGAGAAATATTCGCAATGTATTCTCTATTCTTATTCTATGATATTATTGAACGTGCAAAAACATACGTGTATTTTTAAACACTTCGTGTAATTAATTGTTATTTCATTGTTTCTTTCAGCTACTTTCAAATTATATTCTATTCAATGTAAAGGTATACTGTCCTATTCGTGCAAGGAAGAGATAGCTCAAAGTGATAAGGCCACCAGTTAAAATATTCAGCTTATAAGGTTCTTAAGTTACTTTTGTATTTTTTTTTTTGAGTTTTCTTATTCTTTCATTTTAATATCTTTTTCAAATGATAAAACCTTTTCTTATCGATAACTATTATTATTACTGTTGTTAAACGTAAAGTATCTTTTTCAAATATTAAAACCTTTTATTTTTGAGAACTAATAATATTATTGTTGCTAAAACATGAAACATGTCCACGATTTATGAATTTCTACGTAGTTTGCCGAAGGAATTCATACGATTACGCACTTTATTTGAAATACTTAATCATACATTACCAACAGACATTCGTCAGTGATATAACGTTTAGCAAACTCAACAAATTTAATAGCACATCACATAAAGTACTTCAATTCTGCGAATGCTTTGAAGTAGTTCCTCTAACTTTGTTCATTAATAATACATAGCTCATAAATAATTAGAAGAGGGATTATAGTGAGGAAACCGTCTGTTTCCAAGAAATTTCTACGACTTGTAACTTTTGTCAACCGGCACTTCCCCAGTTATGCCCAACCGACACGAGGCTAGTTTTTCCAGCTAGGCTAGTGTTAGTGTTTAACGCTACGCAACGCTGGCTTTGCCTACACGAAGCTAGAAGTACTTCTAGCTTCGTGTAGGTAACGCTACGCAACGCTAGCTTTGTCTAAAAAAAAAAAAACGAGCTTGAAAAACGAGCTTCGTGTCGCTCGGGCATTAGGTGAACTGTGGACAAGTGGTAGCTTTCCTTGGATAAGGTGCTAAATTTTAGTGGTGACTGAAAATGTATTGCATATTGGACTGCTCGTAGCTTGAAATAGTGACATAGTTGAATGGTTGATGTTTCAAAGACATGAACAAAGAAGTTTGACTCTACTTTTGTGATAAGAACATCTAGGCCGTCGAATGCCTGAGTGGGTTTTTCCCTATGGCTACGTAGTAGGTGTTTTCAAATCGAGACTGAATCGGCGTCTTCTAGGTAAGCACGTCCCATGGTAGACCGCATCATCGCTTAACATCAGGCGAGACGCCGGGTACAGTGTAAACTTTGAAAAGTAAAAAAAAAACTATATTAGCAGTGCCCCGTGGTATTGCCCGCGTTGTACATGTTCCCGTTACATTCCAATAGTAATAAGTACATAATAAATAATAACCTAGGTACTCTTCCAAGCTATAACCTGTGTTCCAAATTACAACCAAATCAGTTCAGCCATTACGATTTTTTTTTTTCTTAATTTATGGCGCGCGCTGTGACTTATGTTTGTCACATCTCGGCCAATGTCCGTTTCGTGGCAGCTTCATAAACGGCAGCGATTAACATTAATTTTATATGAATTTTCATTACGATATTATTGAGAACATAACATTAAGACTTTGACATTTAGTGACATTTATTCTCGATATTTTTTATTTTTTTTATTAAAAATCGTACCTCCACGGACTCCTAGGTCCATGCCTTTTTAAACGGTTTTTTTAAACATATTGTAACATAATTTGCTTTTAGTTATTTTCTTTGTCTAATGCAGGAAGACTTAAATATTAGATCGTATTTCTAGAAAACTAAGCATCTACATATTTATTACCTAAACTATTCTAGACATATTTTACAATAAAAGCTTCACCCCGACCTAGAGCCTCCACTACCGCCGCATTTCGATCTTTAATGGCCATTTGGAAGTTATAGTCTCTGATGGCACTTGATGGTGCGGTCGACGTTCGCAACACAAGACGACAAATCGCGTCATCCTCGACATCGTCGGTGTAGTAAACAAAGGTCCCAGTGTGCCGAGACAAAGCCACAACCGCGTGCGGAACACTCTCTATTCACTCTTTATTCTCGATTTGCACGTGTTAGGTTAGGAGTTCCTTGGAACTGCTCACATAACATTAAAAGTGAGGAAATGGATGGTTTATCATTGGATTAAATAGAGAATTGTGATATTGTTATGTAATAAGAAAGGAATATCAATTGGTGCTTTCTATTCATCCTACTACCGTTTAAGTAAATAACAGCACATTCACATCTAAGCTCACAGAATTTAAGCTATCCCACATAAATTAGGTCATAACAGCACAGAATCCTAAGAGATACTTCATCGTAGGCCGCATAGTCACTTAACGTCAGGCGAGATAGAAGATAGATTGGTCAAGAGAAAACCAACAATTTAAAAAAATTGTGGTTTCATATTTTTATTACTTTTACTGTTTCTTAATACCTTCGTATTTTCTCTGATACATTTTCCTACCTTTAAGGAATAACATTGGTCCCAAGAAAATACAACATCGATTTTACCGCCTCAAATCGAATCGCAATTTCACAATTTGTAATACGAAAAGCGCAGACCATCCCATACATATTTATCATTACGATGGAAAGACGTAGGCTGAGTCAGCGTCTTTTCGGCCATTAAGGGACTCACAAAAGGCTCCAGATACAAACGCGAAATGCGAAGGAAACAGAAAGATCATCCCCGTACCAGATGATGAATGATTTTAAAACGATTTCTTGATGGTCAGGTTTGGATAAGGAATATTGGAGTGGATGTTGATTGGATGTGGTATATCTAATTCTGTTACACTCTATGGGAGCAATAAATTGCATCACATAGCAATTTTCTTTCACAGATCGCAGAGACTTATTATCTTTATGTATATAATTCTACTGTACGTGTGTGCTTATGTCACTCAACTCCTCTTAAATGGCTGGACAGACTTGAACTTGCACAATTATAGTGACACGCAGCTAATGGAACATGAAGAATCAGAAACCAAATCATAACCTAGCACTGCACTTTGCTTGCCACCTAGAGATATTATATCTCTAAGCCCTGTAATTTCTCTGTGAACATTGTCTTTCAAACCAGAACACAGTCATGTTTGCACTTAACTGTTTGGCAGTAGAACAACTGGCAAAGGTGTGACACTTCCCTAGGTGGATTCTGCTAAGAGTCCTACCACTAGTAAACTTACTTAACTTACTGATATCCTATTAATACATCACAAATGCAAAAGTTAAGATGTTTTTGCTTAGTTGCGTCAAACGCCTGAACAGATTGGGATAAAATTAAGATCATAGATAAATTATAGTCTAGAATAAAACATAGGTTTTTTAACACGGGAAATTAAAACGGCAACTGCGCAGATAGCGCATGGCGCTGCTAATGTGAAATGAATAAAAAGAAATTTATAATTTAAAATTTTATTTTTAATTTAAATTTATTTTTAAATTTATAATATATATTTATCACACGTGAAAGCAATAATGATGACACAATAGTTTTAGTGATTAGACAAAAAATATTAGTTTTATAACTTTTTTTACGAAGCCGCTATCAAAACACGTTTCACACATCCGAACCATACATCATATCGCGGTATAATAAATCTACGGGTCACCTCGGGAGGATAAGGGAACTTCGTAGGTGTTGGCTTCAATTGCCTTTTGTTTACGAATTTCGGGTCGAGAATAAATTACTTCGAATTTTGGTACGGAGATAAAAATTAAGTGTTTCCAAAAGTTCTACACTGGTTTTGTATTTAATGTTATTTTGCCTCGTTCTACTGTTTTGTTTGATATTCAAGCAAAAATAGCGCACTAAATGTTTCCACTGCTAGACTCGTGGCTTCTCTCACAAGCACGCTTGAATTTAAACAAACTATGGGAAAGCTGTAAAATAAAAAGTTAAAAACCAAAAAATAATTGGCTTGAAAATGGTTCCAAGCAATTAAAATATAAAAAAATCTAATTTATAAAACGCAATCCAGTTTTTTGATTTTTTGCGTTGGTTTTATCATTTAAAATAATTTAAAACAGAATCACTACGTGTTTCTCATGATTTATAATCTAATAGCTCCTAGACCACTTGAGAACTCCAAGAAAGTGCAACTCAAGTGTCAAAATTGCTAGTTTACATTAATTTCAAGTTCATTAATTACAAATACCTACGGGGGTGGAATTGGGGGTTTCTTTTTTATTATTTATGATTATTTATTCTTGGGTCAAATTTAGTAATTCAAATTTCACCCTCTTCCTGTCAACCGATTAATCTGAAATTTTGTATACACTTTGGATTTTGGTGACAATACAATTATGTTTATTCATTACCATTATAAATTCAAGATGGCTGCCGCTACAAAATGGCGGATAATTTATGTTTTATTAATCCCATCAATATGGGTATCAAATGAAAGGGCTCAACAAGCAGAATACAATATACTATAAAAATTGAAATCCAAGATGGCGGCCACTACAAATGGCGGATAACGTAGGTTTTATCAATCCCATCAACATGGGTATCAAATGAAAGGGCTCAACAAGCAGAATACAATATACTATAAAAATTTAAATCCAAGATGGCGGCCGCTACACAATGGCGGATAACGTAGGTTTTATCAATCCCATCAATATGGGTATCAAATGAAAGTGCTCAACCAGTAGAATGCAATGTATTATATAAAATTAAAATCCAAGATGGCGGCCTCTACACAATGGCGGATAATTTGGGTTTTATGAACCCCATCAACATGGGTATCAAATAAAAGGGCTTGACAAGAAGAATACAGTGCACTATACAACCTCAATACTTAAGTTGGGCGCAGCCACTAAATGGCGTATCAGACTATCAGACAGAATTTTTGATAGTCGACGAGATTTCCATGGTGTCTTATCAAATGTTATGCACGATGGACGCTCGATTAAGGCAAATTAAGAACTGTAAAAATGAGTTTTTTGGAGGAGTAAACGTATTACTTTTCGGTAACCTTTTACAACTGCCTCCTATAAAATGATCAGGAACACCTGTTTTCAATTCTAATATGAAATTATATATATGAAAGTAACTCTCTCTGTCCGTTACCGTCTAACGCCTAAGCCACTTAAAGAGTTTGTTACAATTTGGTGCACAGATAGACTACCTAGACTTAGGAAAGGACAACGGCGACTTTTATCACAGAAAAGAGTTGAAAAGAGGAAATGAGGAGTAAAAGTGTGCATGGAAGGATCTTGGCACTCTTTGTATGCTATTTTTAACCGACTTCAAAAAAGAAGGAAGTTATCAATCCAGTTGTATTTCCAATTGTGAATCAATTTAGATGGTAATTTTTTTGGTTGGTAGATTATAGTTCAGAGGTGGTCATATAAATTTTATCGAAATCAGTGCGGCGGTTTTTGAAATATGAACAACAAACTAAAATTTGCGTTCATGTAATCAGTCGATATATCTACTAATATCTACTAATAGACTCTAATAAAATTTGGTGGACCGTCCCAATATGATTTTAAATTAAAGTCTGTTTTTGATTAATTTTTTGAGAACATAGTTTCTTTGTAATTTGTCGTGTAAATTGTACATTTATTAATAAATATAAAACTTTGACTTAGACCGATTTTGATTAGGAAACGTGAATTTGTATGGTAGTAGACATACGAGTAGGTACTGCCTCAATTACTTTAATAAATATGTGGCGCGGACGAAGTCGCGGGTAAAAGCTAGTTACAAATAAACGATAACGTTACAAATGTCTTCAAACGCTCTTGAAAATAATGGGCTTAAACAGAAACAAGTAAGTTGGCACTTCAATGCTGAAGCGTATACTTTTCCCGACAAAATTGTAAACGCGAGGAGGTGCTATTGTAGGAAGCGGATAAATACGGTATTTGAAATAACAAAAAAGGTTATTAACTTACCACAAGTTAATAAGTTCACTATCACTGTTCATGGTGGATATTCCAAAGACACGGATAAAGAGGTTTGACTTTACGTTTGTGATAAGAACGTCTAAGCCGTGGAATGAGCTTGAGTGGGTTTTTCCCGATAGTTATAATCTTGGTGTCTTCAAATCGAGAGTGAACCGGTTTCTTCTAGGTAAACACGCTCCATCGTAGACCGCATCGTCGCTTAAAATAAGACGAGATGGCAGTCAAGTGTAAACCTATAAAAGTAAAAAAAAAAAACAAGTAACCATGACAGAACGTTAGTTTTTTTTTGTAGATACATATATTATGTAAATTAATTTATTCTAGTGCCCATTTAAAGTGTCTTTTGACCACCAATTCTCATCTAAAGAGGATATTTGTCCGATCCTAAACGGACAAATAAATAACCCTTTCTGAGCGTCATAAATAAAGTTGACTTCAGAAGCAGTCGGGTTGTCTGTTTGAGTAGGTCAGTGTCGACCGTGCCAAGCCGTAAGGGCGAGATCACAGTGTTAATTTTAATGTAGATCTAATTTTAATAAAGACTGCCATAGTGGCTTAGTTGGTAGTAGCTCTGCCTGCGAAGCCGAGGGTCGTGGGTTCGATCCCCACCCAGTGCAAATATTTGTGTGATGAATTCAAATGTTTGCACTGTGTCTGGGTGTTTCTATGTATAATAAGTATGTATTTAAAACTATATAAGTATTACATCAGCTATCTGGCTGCCATCACACAAGATTTGCTTAGTTTGGGGTCAGATGGTGTTGTGTGTGAATTGTCCACCAATATTTATTTATTTAATTATTGTAATAATAATTATAATTTTAAAATAAATATTTTTAATTATTTAATTTAACATAATTTGTCATTAATTACTATTAATTATAACCGCCACCTATCGACTTTACGATATAAGAAATGGTACATTCAAAATATTTAAATAAGTTCATGTTTTCTTTCAGTATGTTATGATTTTCCAATTACCAACTATACTATCAGTTTGACAGTTTCGTCTATTTTTATGTTTTGGATTGACGAGACGGGCAGGACACGTACCTGATGGTAAGCAACAAGCCTACCCATAATAGCACAGCGACACTCAGCTATTGCAACATGAAGAGTCCAAATCGTTATTTAGCACTACCCTGCGCTAGTCACCCAGAAATATAAAGTGTTTATCTCTCTGCTCTGTGATTTCAATAGAAATATTGCATAGTGATGATTTCACATTACTGCTTGGCGGTAGAATAATTGGCAAAGGTGTGGTACTTCCCCAGGCGGACCCTGCTAGGAGTCCTACCACTACAAAGTAGTAGTTAGTAATCGTTTTTGCGTGAAAGAATAACAAACGTACATCCATACATTCTCACAAAGTTTCGCGTTCATAATATTAGTAGGATTATTAGGATACTCCACATTTTCATGGGTAATAAGGTTTTTAATGTGGACTCACCCTAAGCAAACAACAATATTGTGCCCAAAAGATGCCATTCCAACAGGGCAGCGCAGGTCACAAATTTAAAGGACGATCCGGGTTATATTAACTGAGCGATTTAAATAGTCTAGGTGCTATTGACATACTGATTCACTAGTCATGTCACAGATTGAGTATTTTCCTAAAGCAAACATAAAACTCACCATGTAGTTAGCCAAACAAACTATGTACCTAAGCCGTATTATGGAAAGTGTTTTTATCAAATAAAATCATCGATGTTGCTTAAATTAGGTTACTAATTATGTGAGGATTTAAGTTTTTATTTTTATTTATAACTAAATCATTTGGAAGTGTTTTTGCTTAGGTCAACCGATAGGAAATTTCGCAGAAAGGTTAATTCATTTATCAATTCATCATTAATCACATTCATATATATTTTATTTTGCTTAAAGTAGTTATATTATTTTTTGATGAGGAAATGACTTGCATGTCTATTTTAACGAATAAATTTTACAAGAAGTGTAAAAAAGTCAACTGAGGTTCAGAGAGAGTATTTAATTATAGGATCACAAAATTAAATGAACATATTTTTTTTTTGATTATTTTTAAATACGGGTAACCAGAAAAAAGATTTATTATTAAACCAGAAAAAAGGGAGGGTAATTTTAAAACTGCAAAAAATACAGGTTTATTTTGAATCACAGCAATAAAATACAGACCCAGTCTAATAAGCGACTCCAATAGCCCCTTACCTAAAATAAGGTCCACTGAAAAGTGAGCATTTCGTGGTTTCCAAACGATTCGGGTTAGACAAAGGCCCCAGAGGTCACCCTTCACAAAAATTCAGAAACACCGTACAAGACCCGTACCATAAGGTTTAATCGAAATAATTTTGCAACACAAATGAAGTTTAGCTTTTTGTACATTGCAATTTTGAACTGTATCCCACATTAATAAAGTTTTTGGTGCTGTTGCGCGAAATATTGACAGCATAACAAATCGTGACATTATTACATAAAGAATTCACGGTACGGGGCAGGTCGAGGATTCGGTGAAACAATTACAAACATCTCGAAATTGGTTATCTTTTAATTACTTACTAAATGGGCAGTTTTTAGTACTTACCATAGACAGTTTTAAAATAACTTTTCTATGAGCAAATAAAAGGATTTCTCTGTGATTTTGACTATTATCCCGTATAAACAGCGGGTAGCAAGCTTCTTTATACATCCGGGATGTATCCTATTTATTAGTTTAGGTCAATTAAACTGAGCAATACTTTGAGATTACAGCTCCATTTTATTAATTGGGATCCTTAACTATACGAAAATTATTTTAACTTTTTAGTTACTGTTAATCAAAATAATTTTCTCTGGATTGGACTCTGTGCAAAAACTGCCTGGCAAATCAGATACCACATTTTTGCCAGTTATTCTACCTCCAATAACTATGTGGAAACATCACTGTGCTCCGCTTTAAAGGACAATGTTTCCAGATAAGTAAGAGGGCATAGATATAAATCATCTTATGTCTCTGGGTGTCGAGCACAATACTGTGCTAGGTAATGATTTGGGCTCTTCATGTTTCAATGCCTGCATGATACTATGCTGTTGCGGACAGGCATATCACAAGTTCTGTTCATTTCACCACTCTTTAGCGTCGAATGTAAGTAACTAATATGTTACATAAAGAAGTGTGTTTACTTTTTACTAAGACTTGTTTATGTTTTGATTTCTCTTTTTAATTGATATTTTTAATTTTTGTCTATAAATTAAGGTCCAGTTTGGTATACTGTTTCCTATTCGTACACGGTTGCTTGGTAGAGATCGCTCTAAAGGCAGCGGTTCGCCCGGAGACCGCGACACGACACCGCGTCGCGAGACCGCGACAGGCACTTGACTCTATGGAATTGTATGGGCGCCAGTTCGCGCCGAGAGCGCGCCAGGAGACCGAGACACGTCGACACATGTATCGCGGTCTCGGTGCGAACTGGCGCCCGTACAATTCTATAGAGTCAAGTGCCTGTCGCGGTCTCCGGTCTCGGTCTCCTGTCGCGGTCTCAGCGCGAACTTGGCCAATTAAAAAGCTAAGTTCTTCTTTGTGTCGATGACAATACCTATTTTTTTACGCCTATCTTAATTTATCTAAACCACCTACCTAGTATTTAATATTTATTGTTTTTAATGTAATTGTGTATTAATAATTCTCTTCTTAATAAATCTGTTCTTGTGGCTTTTAATAAAGAGTTTTTGTATTGTTTAAGGAAATGTAAAACAGAAACATAATCTAACCCATATTACATCAAATATAACACCTAAGAGCTGGTTTAGAGGAACGACTGCCGCCGCGGGCGGCTCGTTATGTAGGACGTTTGAAAAATTTATTGTTATTAGTTACCTTGCCAACCGAACTGGTAACCAAACCACAACTTAAATTCCTTTGACGAAAGACTTAAACTTAAATACCTGTGTACAACAGCGTTGGATACTATGAGGCTAACGATAGTAACGCTAACTGTCAATTAATATGAACATTGGCGGAGAGTTTAGTGAGTGTACAAGACAGGTTTGCAACTGACTGGTGGCACTTTATTTCCTGGTCAATTTTTGTTTGTAATCACAGTTCTAGAAATTTTCAACTGTTATTTGAAATATTAGATTAAGTCTTAGCTATTAAATAGCAGCTAAATATAGCTGTTAAATTGAAAACATAATTAACAAAACCTTACAAGTAATAAGCGACCTTTTCGCAAAGAGCAACTTATTTCCAGTACACGCCGAATAGAAAAGGATAAATCGAGAATAGATATTTGCATTTGTATTTTTAGAAAGTATAAAATAGGTAAAATACTCTAACCCAAGCGCAAAAGGCGCAATTTGATTGGCTTCAGATGACCTTTACTGCTAATATTGTGAATATCAAAGGATGTTTGTTGCTCAATCCCGGCGAAACAGTTGTACGAATCTAGTTGAAATTTGGAATACAGTTAGATTATAGTCTGGAATAGCATATAAGCTACTTTTATTGCTGGAAAATATATTGGGTAAATCTATGAGGCACTACTAGTAAAAAAATAAATTGTATCATCTTTTCATTATTTCCTTGGTTTTTATTATGTCATCAGTTATGCATGGTTAGTTCAAATTTTGGCCGTGCGCAGTTTTTTATATGGTAAAATACACTGCCCGTCTGTCTAGTTGCTAGCATTCTGAATGGACTTACATGTGTTTTATGCAAAATGCTCCTGAAATTGCAGTTTCTCGTTGTTAGTTCAGTTTTTTGGTTGTGAATGTTTTATGGCCTATTAGGGGACTGGGAAAGAAAGTCAAATGCGACAACAAACGAGCTTTAATATAGCTTGTAATATGGTGGCCAGATAGCTGATCTAATACTTAAATTGTTGGAAATGCATACTTATTATATGTACATAGAAACACCCAGTCACAGTACAAATATTTGAATTAATCACACATGTATTTGCAGTGTACTTATATATTATATGTTTTATTGTTTATAGAGCTTAAAACTTGATGTTTCTACCAAATTACAAAAGTGTATATAATAATGCTTAGTGTAAGTAGTTAGCGTTGTTTAGTTCTCATTGTATTTTAATCCAACATCTATGAAATAATATGAAGGAGCCGATTCACCGATGAGGCGAGATAGTCGATTTTATTCAGTTCTCAAATTGATTTGTATCTTTATTGTGAGGTCCAAGCGAACCATAGAATATAACGTATGAGATACCGAACTGAAACCTGTTAGATAACATTGAAAGTTACTGAGGATAAATTACAGTTATGTACGCTTCCTTTGAATTGTAGTTTTAGTACAAGAAATGTTGCCTATTGTTTTTTTACCAACTTCCAAAAAGGAGGGGGTTTTCAATTCGGTAAATTTATGTTTTTTTGTGTGTACGTTATGGGATAGATCCGTTGATTGAGAATCGATTGTCACGGTTCTGTTTTATTTGATAGAGTAAAACCCTCTTCACACAAGCCCAAAAATCAGAGAAAATTACATAAAAGTAGTGGGGAGGACCCTACATATGATTTATTTATTTATTCAATGAGCACACAAAACAGAATGTAATAAACACAAACTATAACATAAGAGTATACTGTACAGAACTGTATTACATTCCAAACTATGTGGGCCTAGAAACAACATTTGATTGGTGATTTATGGGGCGATGTAGGCTCCTCCCCACTACTTTTACGTAATTTCCTGTGATTTTAGGGCTCGTGCGTAGAGGGTTTTACTTCAGAGGTAGTCTCATATAAATTCGGAGAAGTTGGTAAAAAATCTAAATTTGTCTACTATTTGACGCCACGAAGTATGGTCTAAACAAATGAATTGATTTTTTTACAGACAAAGAAATGAGATCATGACGCGCTACGCTGACAAGATGGGCAGAAACAATTTTTTTTAACATTTTGTTTGCCTAACAATATTTTCCATTACCGTTAGAACCAGACGAGCAAACACTTGTAGGTACATCACTTAAAACAATACTTGGAGGTGATAGTGGGATCTTAACCTACAATCTAACGATTGTAAAATCGTACATTGTTTATATACGATTTTACAATCGTTAGATCGATCGTACACTAAGCCACCATGGTTTTTAGAACAACAATAAATAATAGCACCTAATTAATAAACCAAATGTATTCCTTATTCCTTGTATAAAATAAAACTCAGACTAAGGGGTAGAGGAGGTAGCGTCGACTTTAATTTTGTGAAAATATCGTCTAGGCTGTGGAATGCATTATCTTAGTGGGTTCTCCCGATGCTTACAACCTTAGTGTCTTCAAATCGGGAGTAAATAGGTTTCATCTAGGTAAGAACGTCCCATCGTAGACTGTATCGTCGCTTAACATCAGGCGAGATGGCGGTCAAGTAAACACTTGAAAACCTATAAAAGTTAAAAAAAAACCATCGGTAAAATCCAGTGTAAAATACCGGACTACTTGCAGTCCACTACAGAGCAGAATAAAACCAAAAATTGTAATCCCACCAATTAATTACAGAATGGTCATCGCGATAGCGACTCACTATTAATCAGATTGTGATCCATCTGATAGCGATAGCGATGGCGAGGTGGCTTCAACACAATGCGGGATCGGCGGTGTTAATGTCGCTTGTGATGAATATGGGCATTATAATGTTTATCATTGAAGGCAGTCATCTGAAGGTACTCAAATTACTTTTGCCCTTTACACGAAATAAAGTTACCTATATAAACATTTTATTCCGGAAAGGAACAAACCAAAACAATGACCGAAGACATATTACATGGCCTGTGAAGTTTTTTGATTTACATGTCCTGAAAAAATAGCCTTCCTTGAAAAGAATTGCATGTATTGAAAGTATAGACTCATTTATACTTCGGGACCAGATGAAATAGTCAGAGATACGAGCGAGCAGTAAACCCACGACATCAAATTTAGAAATTGGACAATTTCCGTTCTGGGCTGCTGTAACTTACATCAAACTCATTCCAGAACTGAACATTTTCAACTGCAAAATCGTTTCAAATATACTAACTCGTAATAAAACGCCGCAAGCACCCGGCTCTCCTAATTATCCTTTTAATTTTCATTAAATTAAAGTACCAATAAAAATGGTGATATAAGGTCCATTTCGCTCCTTAGGCTAAGTAAATGCTGACCGTAGCTTTGGACACGACTTATTCTGTGAATTTTAACTCACTTCCATAAACTAATACTTTTAACAAGTACTAGAGGCCCATTCCGGCTTCGCTCGCATAATAACCTAGATACCAAGTGGAGCGCCATCTGCCGGGGTGATATGTGAATCTAAACCATCCAGGGCCCTACCCAAACGTATACAAAAAACATTCAAATCAGTCCAGCCGTTTAGGAGGAGTTTACTTACAACGAAAAGTGGCATTGATTTTTATATACATATATAGATTAGGCTTGAGCATATTGATTACCCTTAGACCTTGATCGGTCTATGAATAACTGGGATGATGACTGGCTCACAAAATATATATAATGAAATGAATATTCTAATTAGTCCATCAGAAAAATAGGACTATGGAAAACATTGGAACACGATTCTTTTGTTTAGTCTTATTATAAAAAATCTAGAAATATATTAATACAGATCATCAAACTCACGGAGGTCTTTGTAAAAATCCCACAATTAACTGATGTTAGTCGAAACTTTGAAACACTGTATCTTCATAATGTTTGTTTGTGAAACGAAAGAAAACATTTTTAGTGTGAAAACTAACGTGGTAACACATCTTAAATAAATACACGGGTAACTCACGTTTAATATTATAGTCAGTCCAGTCCGACTCAAGTTTCGATCGCGTTCGGCGATCTTTTCAAGGAGAGTGCGCGCGTATGGGTGACTATATAAAACGTGGGTTACCCGTGTATTTATTTAGAAAAAAACATAGTGTTTACATTATTTTTTTATAAACTAACTGAGACACAATTTTTTTTAGTCATCATACCTATTCAGTGAAGTTGTTTAAATGTGTGGTGTCGTGTTTATTTTCAATTAATTTCAGTCTTATGAACAAACCAATTTAACTTATAGTATTTTCCATCCAAATTGATCAATATTTTAAAAATCATTCGATCATTTATTCAATCAAAATATGTTGGCAAAATATTTAACGAAAGCTAACACAAGTTAAAAATATATTTAAAAAACGGTACTTGACTTATATTTTGGCGTTAAAACTATTCAAAACGGTGGATGCCACACACACTGAACCAATCAAATTTTGATTGTTATAGAATTGTATTATCCTATAGGAGCTTTTTTGCCTTACAATAAAAATGATACGAGTCGATGCCAACATAGTAAAAATATTACAACGTAACGTGTTGAGAAAAATTGAGGTTATCAAGCGTAAACTAACTAGACTAAAAAATGGACGAATAAAGGTAGTTATAGGTAGGTACTACCTTTTTTATTCATTTATAGTCTTACACTACTGCCAACATAAGAGAAAATCTGGAATTTTATTTTACCAACACTTTTTTTTTTAATCTTTATTTATGCGCTTTTCGCGTTTCGAAAATGTCGCGCTTTTCCAACACTAATGTTGCACAATGTATACTCTTAACTCAGTACATAATCTATATCGTTATAGATATGCAGGTGTTCCTCTACCAAAACACTAGAATAGATACAACACCATCTACGACAATTATTAAAATAATTTCCTTTAAAATAACATTAACTAAAGGAAGTATTTAATCGATGCCAACCTTCGAGAATATTCCTCCTGATTATATCTTCCGCTTTTATCGGTTCCAGATTCAAATTAAGACGTTAAAGGAACCTGAAGCGATGCTAATGGAACTCTTTTTAATTTTGCATAAAAGACTCAGCGCGCGTGGGTAAAATAACTCTCCTATCGTCATCTTTGGTGATTTTACGCGATAGGGTTTGTTAATTGAAGTACTTAAAAATGCACTGGTAATTTTAATCAATAAATAGATTACAAACGTGTGAATTTAAGTTCCAGTGGCATTCGGGTTCGGGTTTTTCATGAGACATGCTTTTTTTATTTATATTAGAATTATTCTATTACCACAGGATACTTTTGTCCAAAATTATTTTGGCTGTAGAGAACAGGGAACGAGGTGCACCGTAATACCAGCACTCAATTTATTTGCATTTTTGCCGCATCTCACTGAAGCAACCCCGTGATGGTTGACGTGTATGAGGAAGTGGGGCTGAGGAAGGGCCGGCAGTTATCTCTGAACGCGGCTTGCAACCCACAACCGTCTATCATTCAACTCACGGCCCGTCTTAGTTATGCCAGTGCCCATATGCCAAGTAGCCTACATGGCCGCAACGTCATCGGCTTTGAGATAAAGCTTAGAGGAACGGTCTTACCTCGGGTTCTACTTCGCTTTACTGTGGCTGACCATGTCATGGTCATGAGCCCTTCCTCAACAATGCGGGAACCTATTAGGTATGGGGTGGGAGAACGAGGGTTCTGAGCTATCGTTGGAGAGGTCTTCATTCAGTTGACAAATATGGAATTGCAATTGGTTTAATCAGTTATATTAATTTAAGTTAATTTTGAAAATTTAAGCAATTTCGTTAGTAAGAAGAAGTTTTGTCCGGCGCAAGCAATTGTTTAATCAATTTTGTTTGGCTTGATCAATTTCATTAGTTACCAATTTTGAAAACGTTGGGGTTTTTGTTTTAGGCTTATTACGAGTTTGCCATTTTGTTAAGTTTTAGAAAATTTTATAAGGCTTGAACTTGTTTTAACATAAATTGTACAGGCGCAGACATTTAAACAGAGTAAGATCATTTTTCTTTGAACAAGTGCTTGAAAGAATTATACACGTCGTGGCTCTTAAGTTCCAACATAATGAAGTAATTAGGCACTTAAGCCCTTGACTGTCTGCAAGTTTATTTTGTTAAGGAAATTTAAACGATACCTGCTCTCGTAATTGGGTTGGACCCGAATCAGGTTTTTTAATTGAGTCATCTTGTTATCCTCTTAAGGCGGGATCTTTGTTTTATTTACTGTTGTTTATTTTCGTGTTTTAAAAGCGACACCGGGATTTTTTTTAAATACTTCATGTCTAGGATATTGTTTGTGTCGTTTTTGTACTGGTAAATCTCTTGGCAGAGTCCGTATCTGGACTGGACAAACCATGCGTTTGTGTTGGTTGTGGACTCCTTGCCGAATCCATCTCTAGGCGGAATGATTAGCGTTTTTCCTATTTCAGTACATAAGAGTGACGTAAAATTTTACTGAGTTCCGGTTTGAAGGAACTGTTTTCGTGTTTGTCGTCGCCATTGCCGTGGAGAAGGAAAACAGCGTGACGTCAATAGAATATTTCGTCATAATTTGTGCCATCCCACAAGCCACTCTGAGTGATCCTGGCTTTGGCTTTCTCCTTGTGCAATAAGGACTCTAGTCCTAACAGTGGAAACATTTTAGTGGGTTCGAATTGTCAATCTATCAATCAGCAGCCTGGGGACCAGTTGCAGCCTAGGGGCTCCGGACTGGCAGTCGCCGTTCTCCCGATTAAGTCAGCCGTAGCTTTAAGTACACTACGATGGCCAAGTGAAAATTAACGGATAACGCATGACCCTGAAAATATTCTAGGATCATGGAGATTTCTTTACGTTTTCTATCACTGTTAAAACAGTGAAGAAAACCTTTTACATACTCAAAAGCGCATGTGGAATCTGAACCAACAACCACACGATTTTGATTCACATTTTCTAGTCCTGGACGATACTGGGTTATACGACACTGAGTTTAATTATTTTATTTTCATTTACTATATTATCTCATTCAAACTTCGATCCTCAAACCACTGAACACATCTGTTCGCTTGTAAACTCTTATAACTTACAAATCTGACTATACTATTATGCTCCCCACACTTAAAAGGTACACGCAACGTGTCTAACATGTACTAAAACACAACAATCCCGTTAACATCACCGTTTGTTCCAATACTAGGGCAGATTCCCACTTAAGGCATAGGGCTTAGGGCAATGCAGTAAATTTGCAGAACCTCTGGTTTTATCCCAAGACGCTCTCAATATGTAAATGGGTTTATGTCTAGACATCCAGAGATGTAACATTCTCGGAATAGATACACCTTTGATTCGACGTTTGAATTATTTATTTGGCACGGTTTTATTTTCGCGCCACAAATGTTTGTCAAGGTTACATTAATGTAAACAGTTACTATTTATAGGTCTTTTAAAACTGAAACGAAATAGCGGGTTTTGGGCACCAGTGTTAGTAGCAGTGAAAGATGTCGTGAGTTAATTGAATTGTACGTTTTTTTGGTTTATTCTGAACCTGATCCGAAAACCTGACCTGCTACCGGGTTAGGTTGGGAACAGCAAAAAAATATTAATTTTCATTCCCAACCTAACCCTCTTCCTAACCTGACCCGAAAACCATGATGTGGTTTATTCCGAACCTGACCCACTACCGGATTAGGTTAGGAACAAACAGCAAAAGTGATTCATTTTTTCATTACGATCGGAACCTGAGCCGGAAATAATGTTCCTAAGTTAACCTCGAATCTAAAACCCTACCTAGCAGTTTTAATATTAGTTCTATAGTTCCTGGAGTTAGGACTTTTTTTAGTAACCGGGTCAGGTTCGGAACATTATTTCGGATCAGGTTAGGAACATCATTTCGGTTCAGGTTAGGAAGAGGGTTAGGTTGGGAATGATAATTAATATTTTTTTGCTGTTCCTAACCTAACCCGGTAGCGGGTCAGGTTTTCGGGTCAGGTTCGGAATAAACCGTTTTTTTGAAGTGAAAAGTTCTTTTGGCGCGCCACAGACAGATTTTTCATGGGCTGTGAATAGAATTCTAGCGTCACTCGGGAATGATAAGACATCGGGTAATCTTGGGACCGTAGTCATTGGGCATTTAGGAATGAGTCAGCATTTCCCATTGACCATCTAGAAATCCGTCACTATTTCCAATTGGCCATCTAGAAATGCTGACAAACTTCCATGCTCATGGCCACGCCCTCCGGTTTCACCCGCGTAGTTTCCAAAGTAAGAAATCAAATTCTGAGTTACTAGTTTTCAATTCTATCGGTAGTTCCTATGACTGGCATTTTTTTGTATGTTTGTTACATTATGGCTCTGCCAGTTGTAATTCGATTTTGAATATTCCTTTTTTGTTTGAAAGATAATATTTCAGTGGTGATTCCACATATTTTATCATAATCAGTGTGGTGTTTTTTGAAATATGTACTTATTAGCAAAAAAACTAAAATTTTCTCACCTTTACCTGGACGACTTATTCGTAGAGTTCACAAAAAGATATAAAATTTAGTCGAGTGTTTAAATTTATTTTTAAATTGAAGTAAAATGTTGTTCTTCGGAGAAATTGAACTTTAAATGTTTGATCAAATAAGACGCGTAAATAAAAAGCAAAGAAAAAAACCAATTCAAAGAAACTCAATGTAAACACTGACAACGTAATAGCGGTTATGACAAGGGCATCGATTCAAATGTCTTACGAGATTACGTATCTCTTTTTAATGAAAAAGCAAAAGAGATTTAAGCTTTTTTTTAAGAATACTAGAAGTACGTAAATGAGCGCCTAGGTGGCATAGTTAGAACGTCCAATTTCACTTAACGTCGTCATAGGAATGAACTAACTTATTTATTCTTAGTATAGAGTGACAAGACGAGCAGGACGTGTGCATGATGGTAAACAAGCCTGCCCATAACAGTAATTACACGCAGCTATTGGAACACGAAGAGTCGGAATCATAACCTTACACCGCACTGCGCTCGTCACCCGGAGATATAAGTTGTTTTATATCTTAGACCAGTAATTTCTCTGGAAACATTGCCCTTCAAACCGGAACACAGTAATATTTACACTAGCACTAGTAGCACCAAGCACTTGTGTGCTTGGCCGCTGAATAGCTTGCAAAGGTTTGGTACATCCCCAGAAGGACTCTCCAAAGAGTCCTACCACTACCCTAACTGAATATCATAAAGCGTTGATAGACAGTAATAGCTTCTACAATATCCCTTTCGGCGTAGACATAGATCCTTCCTTTACCTACATCACTAGAAAGTGCTAAATAATCGTGTTAGTACATCTCAAGGCTACGCTGTGCCTTTGTAGCGTCCAACCCGATTATCTGCATCCGATGCTTCGAGATAACGGTAATCGAATCGGAGATAAATTTATATTCAAGACGTTCTCGGCAATTGTTTGGAATCGATTTATTGGTTATTCGAATTGTCAAATCGATTCTCGGGTGATTTGCATCTAGGAAATAAATTGGAAATTACCATCATTAATTTTGAAAAAAAAAGTAGCTAAATTATTATAGATAGATTATGGAGAGTTCGGGTGTTGTTGAGTATTCTGTGTGATTTTTGTAATTATTAAGCAAGAAGAAATTTTTGATTATCCCCTGACACCCCGGGTTTGTAATCGGTACAGCATTCTACTAGTTAAGCCCTTTCATTTATTAGATACCCATGTTGAGGGAGTAGTGAAATAAAATAATGTAATTCGCCATTTTGTGGTGGCGGCCATCTTAGATTTGAAATTTGTCATAGTACGTAGTATTTTACTAGTCAAGCCCTTTCATTTGATACCTTTTTTATTTGATTGAAATATTGTAATTCGACATTTTGTGGTAGTGTATGTTTATAGTGTATAGTATTTTACTAGTCAAGCCCTTTCATTTGATACCCATATTAAGGTAGATTGTGAAGAAATATTTTGTTCGCCATTTTGTGGAGGCGGCCATCTTGAGTCGATATTATTCAAACATAGCTAAGAAGTACTGCACAGAAATTGACCTTCAAATAAAAAGCGCATCGAAATTGGTCCATCCGTTTGAGCTCTACGGTGCCACAGACAGACACACACATAGACAAACACACAACCAGACTAATTTTAAGGTGCTCAGGGGATATGTAATGGTTTATATCGATGATTATAAATACATTCTTAGTAGGTATACAAATAAACACTCAAACATTGAACAAACATTTATCCGTTCATCACACAAATATTTGCTCTGGGTGAGAATCAAATCCACGACCCACGGGTTCGCAAGCAGACTTACTAGGTACCAACTAGGCTAATAAATCAGACAATAAAGAATTACATACATTCGTGTATTCGATTGCTTTGTATTACTAAAAAATAGCACAAACAAAGGAATAAATCAATTTCAAAATCGGAACTATGCGCAAAAAAAAACAGTTTTCGAATATTCAAAAACAGAACCCAGTGTAGATTTCCCTTATCTTCGCCATGGCGATCGGTTTTCAACGGAATAAATTTTGACGTGTTCGAATTTTTTCTTTTTTTTTTCGTTTCCATGTATGAGTCGAGGACAATGCGGTTTGGGCGTTACGAAATATTTGATTTATAAAACGTGTGTAAGCCGCCGCCGGCCCTAAAATCAATGTTAATGCTTCATCCAAGGTTCTGTTTACAAAATAATTTATTTTCTCTGATTAAACAAAATGCGACTTCAGTTTAAAATTCAATTCAGGCACTCGACTTGATTTCAAAGGAATCTACCACTAGCTACGCCATTTAAATGGATGAAAGCAAATTTTAGTTTTTTCAATTCAACTCTTACATAATCTTAATATATAAAAATGTTATGTTGGTTTGTGTACGCTTCAAAAACTCAAAAAGTTCTGCACCGATCGAGCTGACATTTTAGAATGATGTATAATCCGCATCAAAGATTGTTTTTATTTAATTTTTCATCAGTCACATATGTGCCACAGCGAAGCGTGGCAGGGTACAGCTAGTAACTTATAATAATGTATAAATTATTATGATGTACAAGTATTGTGATGATAATACAAAATATTATAAATTCTTGAAGTTATACTAATGTCTAGTTAAAATTAGAATGTTATACCTCCTTCGACCACTTTTTCCGTTTTGAATAAATTATTTGGTTGTGTAGAAGGATTTTCTTATACTTTGCTTTACTTTTTTACAGCAGTCTTAAACTTTTTTTCCTTGACTCCTACCAACTGATTCGGATTAATATTATAGGTATTTAATTCATTATGTCCAAAAACCACCACACCAATTTCGATAAAATTTATAAAGGTCTACCTCTGACGTATGATCAACCAAACAAAAAAAAAACTATCAAAATAGATTCTCAAATGGCGGCGCTTTCGCGTAACATACATTAAAAAACATACAATCGAATTGATAACCTCCTTTTTCTGAAAGTCAGTTAAACATACATCAGTTAGTGTTCTAGACATTTCGCAAAGCAAACAAACAATTTTTGCAACATGTTATCTTATACAGTCGCGAGCAAAATTGGAAAGCATGAGTGTTGAATACAAAGGTGGCATTATAAATTTAAAACGGAGTGCTCGTTAAAATATCGGGTTTACCATCTTGTTTATCTGTGTGGCATTGTGTTTATTTGTATGTGTCTTTGGGTAGGAGTCGCATTTTTATTTTACTAAGTAAATATAGATAAAAAATTGAACTTTTTTTTATCGACTAATAATTAATAGCTTTGCACTTGAGTACCATCTCACCTGATGTCAAGCATTGTTGCAATCTACGATGAAGCGTGGTTACATAGAATGAAACCGATTCACTCGATGTCAAAACACCAAAGTAATCATAGGAAAAAAGCCCACTCATCACAAATGTAAAGTCAAATCACTTTGCTCGAGTTCTTGGGACGTCAACCATGAAACAATGTCTATATTACAAGCTACATGCAGTTCAATAGAAGAAAAATAATGGCAGTCACAGGAACTGCCGATAAAAGTGAAAACTTATAACTCAGAATTTGATAGCTTACTTTGGAAACTACGCGGGTGAAACCGGAGGGCGTTGCCAATGGCCATGGTCCCGAGTTTACTCGAAGGTTTCTTATCATTCCCAAGCGTGACGCTAGAATTCAAATCACTGCCCACGAAAAATCTGTCAATAGCGAGCCAAAATATCTTATCGTGTTGGTATCTTAATTCTTTAATAAAAATCCGCGAATTAAATTACTAAGGTATTCTTTATAATAAATAAAAAAATTAATAGGTAGAACTTTCACACACAACATACCTTTGATTTGTAATTTTTTTGTGCCCTGTGGCTTTTTGAGAATAAAACATTGTATTTGCTTGTATTTTTTTTTAGTTCAGCGCGTTTATTTATATTGTCGCTAAATATCAGATGAGAAAGATGTTGCTCAAGCGGAAACTTATTGTCTTTAAAAAATAATTTTGTTTTTCAAATTACCTATAGTTGTGTTTATCTTATCTTTATTTCACTCAAAGACTTAAATGAACGAACGCGCGTTTCAAAAGTCAGTTATTCGATTTTAAGATACTCTCTCTACTTAGTCTGTGTAAGATACCTTGCTAACATTTTGGTCCCGGTGATCATTTATTCCGATTTAATATGTCATTAAGATTATGCCAAATAATGATGCTCAGTGGATTCTTCGGGTCGCAGTCCTTTTAATCTTTTGAGTTTTGTTTGAGCGGATACGATGAACGATATCTGTGTTTCGGTACATTCGTGCAGAAAACGCCAAATAAAAGAAGAGATTAAATGTTAAATAGACGAAACAATGAATAAGCATATTTTAGTTATTACCTACCACAGATAATAGATATTATGTTTCACTGAAAGATTTCATAACTGTTATAGGCATACAGTCAACTGCCATCTAATCTGAATAATCATTATCATCAATATCTTCGTTATTATTATCATCAACAACGTCCACATTTGAAGTTGGTTAAAAATGATAGTTTTCCAAAGCTTGTATGTTCAGGTTTCGAAAGTTTATTAAAACTATTAGTAGTAAGGCAGTTTTAGGAAATATTATGGGTGTACGACTTTTTCAGCACTAAGTAGTAGTATTAGTTTAAAAGATAGGTAATATTTAGCTAAACTATCAATCCAATAAATTATATTCGCAGTATATTTGTTGGAAGGAATAGTGTTGGCCTAGCCTTCCTTGCTTTGGGCTAGCACAAAAATCGTATGTCCTAAGTTAAACCTGTATCTTATCATTGCGCTATTTTTATATCAAGATAATTTAATTATAATACAATTACATGTGAAATCAAAATATTATTAAAATACAAGTCCACAAAGCCATTAACTAAAATAACACACCCTGAATTGTTCTTGATGCAAATGTGCCCAAAACGCTGGCTGCGTTGCCTCGAAAAATAGCGATAGCTATCCTCTGCCTCAGGAACGAGCCAGAGTGGGAGTCACCACTTCGGTTACGTAAAGGACGTCCAATCTCTCGGATTAAATCCTTTGCATCGGCTCCCTAACCGCCCATAGTCTCCACGGTCACCAGAACAAAAAACTACTGCAGCTCCATAAATTGCGACTTAACAAAATTGCTTTTTGCTTTTCTCGGATTTCATAAATTTGCCATACATTTATTGACCGCCTTCAAAAAGGTGGATCTCCTCAACTTGGTTGTGTGTTTTATTTCATATAATATGATAGCTTCACCAATTGTGAATCAATTGTGATTTGTTCTTGTTTACTAGATCATACTTTAGAGGTAATCCGTATAAATGTATTAAACCAATTAAAAAAAATTGGTAAATATCTAAAATTTGCTCACCTGGATGACGTACACGTATTACCTCGCTGTCTCATTAGAACAGCGTGTTAATCCGATTTCACAAAGATCATGAAATGTAGTAGAATGTCCGAGTAATTTTAAAGTCTTTTTTTAGAGTTTTTTGTTTTTCGGAGAAATTGTTTTACTATTAAACTTCATAAATTTTTATTTCTTGAATTCTGTGATTTTAACTTTTGTTTCACCTGTACCATACACGCAGTGGGCAGACAGAGTATAATGCAAACTGGTTCCAGCCCACCAATGCGTTTTCAATGCCCCTGCGAACCGCAATAACACATGCTTACTGCACAAAAAACCTACTATCTACCACCTTACAAGTTGCCACATAATCTAAACTACCGTTCAAGCTATAATACTCGTTAAATCGTTGACAAATAAGGTGTAAATCCTATGCAGAAAGTTAACATCAGCTGCAATTTCAATGGTAGCCTGTATAGATGCTCTACTCCTGTGATAGCATCTTCATCAATTTTATAGGCTATTGTGGACTTTTTGCCATTAGTAGAGGGATTAAAATGCTGTGATATTTTTGTTTTTTATGAAGAAATGATCATTTGGTTGTTAAACATGTGCGGTTTATTTATTTGTAAAAAAATTAAATGTTTAATAATTATGTCAAGCTACAAGTATACGATAAAAGTTAACGAAATAGTCTCGTAACTGTAATGTAATGTAGTGTTTGTCTAAATATACTTTTAAGTTTAATCTAGCTATGCCTGGAGATATTAATATTTTGATTTATTTTGAAGCGAGTAATTATTCGATATACTCGTAAAAAGAATGTTTCAATCCAACGGGGTAGATGCGAAACCAAAGATTTCCAAAGTTTATTACAATAATATGGGTAAATGTTTAAATAAATACAAATTGGCATTATAATAAAAAAACATTCATAACTTCTTATGCTCACATTCATAGTTTGCAAGGATACTTATTTTTTAACCCCCGACCAAAAAAAGGGGTGTTATAAGTTTGACGTCGATGTCTGTCTGTCTGTCTGTCTGTGTGTGTGTCTGTCTGTGGCACCGTAGAGCTCAAACGGATGAGCCGATTTCGATGCGGTTTTTTTATTTGAAAGTTAATATCCGTGCGGATGTTCTTATGATATATTTGGTTAATATCGATTCAAGATGGCCGCCGCCACAAATGGCGGACAAAATATATCTTCACAACCTACCTCAATATTGGTATCAAATGAAAGGGCTTGACTAGTAGAATACTATACACTATAAAATAATTCAAATCCAAGATAGCCGCCACCACAAAATGGCGAATTATATTATTTTTTTTCACTACTACCTCAATATGGGTATCAAACGAAAGGGCTTGACTAGTAAAATACATTGCATTGTGACAAATTTCAAATCCAAGATGGCCGCTTCCACAAAATGGCGAAATACATGTCTTTTTTCACAACTCACTTAATATGGGCATCAAATGAAAGGGCTTGACTAGTAGAATGTAGTAGGTGTTGTACAAATAACAAATCTGAGGTAGTCGGGGGTTAATCAAAATTTTTAATTTTGTTCTTGTTGGTAATTTAGTCTTGGACTCGATGAAAGAGACAGTTTTGAGCGCATGCGTATATATCTATTACGTGTGGAATAACAGCCATCTATTGGTCAATTGGTCTCCAAAGATATTTGTTTTTAGAAATATTACACACACGTCATAAATTTACAACTGCGAACATTTCCTATTTCAATAACTTTTCAAAACTAATCTTCAATTTCAAAGTCTGTCATTAAAACCCTACGCATACTTTCCTTATTAGGCTACCAGATGGTACCTAACATATTCTAGCCAGGTAACCAGCATTTGTAGATCTATTCTCTACCTTCAACATGTTCTACGTAGTTGTTTTAAAACAGGTCGAGTTAGGCTGGTTGGCTTATAGAAATAAAATATAGAAGATACAGGATAGGCGACGACAATGCATGTTTGGAATTTAAAATTAAGTGTAAAATTCAGAATCGTACATTCAGAAGGTATAATATTATTCCTTGTTTGTTGAGCCTGTCCTTTTGTCGGTCTCGAAGTAGAAGTCTTTTACTTTTTGTGTGTAAATAAATTCTGGAAAGTGCGAGAGAACTCGCTTTTGAAAAAATAACTGTTTTTTTTCCTGATTTAGGTTTATTTCATTTTTAACACTAGTGTTGGTACTTATGTTGTTTAACTCTATAAAATTTTAGCTCTTGTATTGATTGTAACATACCAATTTTATTGCCATTGGCGCTTTGCAAAGTTAATAATAAAATACAAAACTTGGCTGTTATATAGGGACAAACTCCACAGGCAGCCCAATTTGTGTTTCCACTGCAGGGCCTCGGAGCCTTAGCTCGAGAAAAGAGACAAGTTTCACCACACCAAGTGCTAAGACATTTACAAATAACAAAAATACATCTTATAAATGTAGGTGGCGAGCGCAGTGAAGTGTAGTGATTTGGAGAATTATGTGTACCTAAATAGCTGCGTGACACAATATACAGGGTTACTGGTAATCAGCCTGCATCCTTTTAAGGGTAAATTAAGGACATTTAATACGTCAACTTTTGTTCTACAATTTTTAAGAATACGATTTTTCTCATACAATATAAAGAAAAAGTTTTTTGTCTAAAAGCATCGAAATATCCAAAACAAGAGCGCGTGCGCTCTTTAACGCTCGACGAATGATGAACTGAACTAAATAAACACTAAAAAGTCGCTTAACAGCGCTAGAAAGGGCAACAAACATCATTTATTTTTGGGATAGTATGTATTGCGCGGTTATCCATCCAGCGGTTGCCTGGAAGAGATCGCTTTTAGCGATAAGGTCGCCAATTGTTACTTTGTTTTTTTTTAAGTTTTATATATTTTGTAATTTTGTTTACTTGTTAAGTGCAATAAAGAGTTTATCTATCTATCTATCTATTGAGTTTTAACGAAAGTTATAGGACAAAAGTTGTTTGTTTAAATAATATACAGAACATATTAATATTAAATGGATACAGGCTGATTGCCATTAACCCTGTATATGTATTATATTTGTTGACAATTAGGTAAATATTACATATTGAATTAGATGGTCGACAGTGAGATATGAGCAAGCACTAAATCATGGCGTTTGTGATCAGCAGCTGTCATAGATCTATAAAATGCTTCGATAATAATTTACAAAAGATTAAATACAATTTTTACAACACATCTAAGTGATTGTTTAATTTTATTCAACCATTTTACGGCCTATATAAAATATGTAACATATTTGAGTAATAGAGTGAAATCAAATCGTTTTAGAAATTTTAAAACGTTTAACCAAAACACAAACATGACGTTGTTTTTGCATCTAAGACTTAAAATAGAATTTTATCTATATAATAGGTCTCCAATAACAATTTCCGATCATAAACTATAACTACCATTGTCTTCAATATACATATCTGTTAATACGACGCCTTTACAGAATGATCGATGGAACCAGTTCCTTGTAACTTCGCTTCTAAATTATTACAACTTTATCTCATCCTGTTTTACATTCAACTTTATGGCTATTAAAATAAGGTTTACGAAATCTAACACCAGAAATGGTTTTGCATTGCACTGACAAGTCTATGGATGATACATCAGTAGTTAATCGTTTGCGCTGATTTTATCTTTTAAGAGCTTTGTATCGCGAAAGGCTTTCCTATTTTACTTTAAGTTGATAAAAAATTGAAATTGCATAAGAATAATCTGCCCAATTTGTCTTTTAACTGCTTAGACTCTGGGCTTTCTCATGCAAGCAGAGAGTTAATGTCGAAACCCACCATGCTGGCCTATTGTGGATTGACGAATAGCACATTTTATAGTATAATAATATTAATAAATAAATAAATATTGATGGACAATTCACACACAACACCATCTGACCCCAAACTAAGCAAAGCTTGTACTATGGCGGCCAGATAGCTGATACAATACTTATATAGTTCTAAATACATACTTATTATACAAAGTATAGACGAAAATAATACCTGTCTGATGATAAAGAATACCTGACTGATGATAAAGAACATATCTACCCATTACAGCACAGTGACATATAACTATTAAAACATAAAGAGTTCAAACCATGTAGTTTTGCCCTGTATTGCGCTCGTCAACCAGAGAAATGAGATGTTTTATCTCTATTCCCTATAATTTCACTGGACACATTGCCCTTCAAACCGGAACACAGTAATATATATTTTACACTAGCAGCGCAACGTGGTTTTAGCCACGTAGTTCCTGTTCTCGTTATTTTCTGAAATAAAAAGTAGCCTATGTCGTTTTTATTCCAGATTGTGACGTTTTCGCAGTTTTGATTGTTTTTCGGTAGAATACATCATTTTTGCTACGTAGATATATCTTTCTCCTAGTAAGCCGGTTTTTCACGATAATTTTTCCCGCTTTAAAGCCATTTTGCTAGCTAATAAAATGCTGTTACATCTGCACATGGGAAAATTCTCAAAATGGAGGAGGAGGAGGATTCAAACCTATGGCTGGGCGTTTGTGAAATCTGAAAAATGTTTTTGAATTTGTAAATTTTGACTGACCTCGTGGCTTAATGGGCAGTAACGACTGCGAAGCCGAGGGTCGTGGGTTCGATTCCCACCCAGTGCAAATATTTGTGTGATGAATTCAAATGTTTGCACCGTGTCTGGGTGTTTCTATGTATAATAAGTATGTATTTAAAATTATATAAGTATTATGTCAACTATGTGGCCGCCATATTACAAGCTTTGCGTAGTTTGGGGTCAGATGGTCTTGTGTGTGAATTGTCCACCAATATTTATTTATTTATTATTAATCAAGCGTTTGTGCCACTAAACCACCAACGTTCTATTTTCTTAATTTCCACCCTTAAAATGAATTTCTCACATAACATCATCAACAAACTCCTAGTTTCAGACCTTAATCGTTGCATTTTTGTGGATTACGCCCACGTTGTTTCTACTGAAGTATGCAGGTTACTTCGCTGCGATGAAATTGAAAAATGCCAAGTGAAAATTCTTTGCACGCTTGCTTTACAAGTTGGGTCAAATTTGTGTGTCACCTTCACTGAGTTAGTCGTTGCCTTTATTTAAATTTCTCTCGTATCATAAACGATGTTATTGATCCTATCGCAACTGAATTGACACAGTACCAAAGAAAATGGAAAGTCTACTCCGAATAATTGAACAAGCTGGGGATACAGCCTATAGTAATAACATTTATTTAATTGGATAACGGGACACTCACGTATTTACGGTCGGTCAATCCGAATCGAGTTTCAGCCGCGTCCGGCGGCCTTTTTCAAGGCGAGTGCACACTCGCGGTGGCTGCTCGTTTGGCACTGAAACGTTCTGAAACTGATTTGGCGTTCAGTGCCAAACGGCAGCCACCGCGCGTGTGCACTCGCCTTGAAAAAGCCGCCGGACGCGGCCGAAACTCGAGTCGGATTGACCGACCGTATATACGTGAGTGTCCCGTTATCCAATTAAATATGTGTAACAACCACGTTAATTTTAATAGTAATAACATTTCTAACTAAATTTCAAGTTTCAATGGTCATGTTACTAATAAAGCTCATTAAATAGGATATTAGCATATACCGATCATTTTTGTCCTAAAGTTTATAAACATTGGAATAGACTGGTTTTTAAATATTAAAACTTAACAAAATACTATAAGGCTTGTTTACATGAGACCAAATGAAAACTACTGTACGATGCAGTGCTCGAATTGAAAACCCAGCGATGGAATTTATGGATTGGATATTTTATGTTATAAGGTCTTGATACAGTAAAGGATAAAGTCTAAGGGTCTAAGGGTATATTAGTACTGGACTAGACATATTCTGCTACTGAAATTTCAGCAGGGGTTCTGCAATTTGCGCCATCTCGCTTGAAGGTAATCGACGATGTGGTCTACGATGGAGCGAGCTTACCTAGAAGAAACCGATTCACTCTCTCGATTTGAAGACACCCAGATTATAACTATCAGGAAAACCCCACTCAGGCAACTCATTCCGCAGTCTAAACGTTCTTATCACAAAAGTAAAGTCAAACCTCTTCGTTATCATGGGGTTGTTAAGCATTACTGTGTTTTATTACGATGTACCAACTACTTTTTTCTTCCTCAATACACTTGTTGTACGAATATTATTATCATCAACATTTTCAGCACACAACATAATGTAAATTTCCGTAAAAATAATAAGTACTTAAGCATTTTGTTTGACAATATTTTACTACAACCTTCTAAATATATTCAAATATTGTACTTACTGACTGTTTATGTTCAGTGTACGTGGGTGAGCTTGTAAATAAATATAACACAAGAAAATTAACTCTCGGTTCTTACACAAGCTTCAAAACATTCTATAAATCTGCAAAAAATATTCTTACATAAACACTGGAGCGAGGCGACGTGATAGAAGATGGAATATTTGAATTCACTGGCATTACGAACGTGCAATGGATAAGGCAATGTGTGTTTTGGAATAAATACTTGGTGCATTTTTGAGCGCATTAATTGTTTTTCATATTTTATCATATTTATAATTGTTCATCTAGCATAGACAAAATCTACAAGTATTATGTACAAATGACCTATTTGATAAGTGTATTTTTTCATGCCAATTAAGCTGTCGAATGTAATATTGATGCCATACAAAACAGGCAGACATACAAAATTTTACAATTGATGATTTCATCATCCAAATAGGTGCAATTCCTACGTCTTCTAGATCCTCCGCGAGGACTCTAATTAGCAAAACATAGTGCTCAGAGGATGGACAAGGCGCAATTTGAGTGCCGCGCTTTGAGTTTAAAAAACCTGTCGAACTCCCGACCACAGGCAAAAGCATGCGTTAATTAATTTCCTAAAAAATGCGTTAATAATTGGTCTATGATCATTTTGCCAGTTAGATTTGATGGTAACTTCCTATATAAACATAACACATGCGTAAAAGTTTGGATCTTTAGACGTTTGAAAAAAAAACAAAATCTCGGAAAACTGGAACTGAAATTAAATTTGGAACACGTTTAGATTATAGTCTGGAATAATACATTGGCACACCACGGACACTCCACTAAAATTCCATACAAACGCCGCTGTGGAGCTACCTACTCTTCACACAACTACGCAGATGTCGTTCGTACACACGCGTGAATGTGTGCGTTAGCGCTAGGGCTACTGAATTGTTTTATTGAATAGTTGTGCCCTTGAGTTCACCTGGTGACTTAAAATAGTCTATAAACTTGCTATAATGTTGAGTTACATAAATAGAATGGAGCCAAATTAATACTATTCTAATTAAAGGGTGTTTGCACAGATTTCTTTATTGTTTCAGAAATCTGTGGGTGTTTGTATTGCCGCGTAAAATGAAACGAAACCGATGATATATTATGTATAGATATCTATTACTGTTAGTAGGTACACATTTGCATTTTCTTTTACACTTACCCATGAAGGAAACTTTATTCTGTCACTATAATTATTCCTCCAGGCATTATCAATCGATGCTTGGCCACGTAAGTTACTGGCTGTGTAAGATACCAACTTCGAGTTACAAATGACTTCGTTATTATAAATAAATAAATATTGGTAGACAATTCACATACAACACTATCTGACCCCAAACCAAGCAAAGCTTGTAATATTAGAAAGCAACGTTATTGAAAAGTTTCTAATCTTACGTTATTATAAAGCTTTTAATCTTGTTCCGTTTAGTTGACGGACAGCCGTAAACAGCACAACAACCCACCATGATGATATTTCGTTAGAATTAGATGTTCGATACTAGCCCTTCCTTGAGTGCTCCTAGCGTATCCGAAACGGCCTGAGGGTGAGGAAGCTTGAAATTGGCGGGGTGGGAGTGTCCGTTCTATCTATATTATTGATTCTATGACATTGGCTACTTTTTATCGCGTTTATATATCGAGAACGGAAACTACGCAGGGAGTTGCTATTATAATATAGATAGATAGATTAACTCTTTAATGCACTTAATTTAAAAAACAAACAAAAGTTACTTATAACAAAACAGAATAAAGTAGCCATTGGCGACCTTATCACTAAAAGCGATCCAGACCACCATAGGATGGAAAGAGATATTTGAGAATAAGGAGGAGGGGAAGTACAAAAAGGATTAGTTGAGATTTTAAAAACTAAAATACCAAATAATATATTGATATACTTACACAGTTATTATATATCATAATATGTAGATAATAATATGTAGATGGGATAAAATAATACTACCACATCCACAGTTCTTCCATCCCCGAACATTCCTCCGCTCGCGGTGTCGCGACAAAGTTTTGCTCCCGCTTTCGACTTATTTGCATAAGTTCTTACAACAGCAATCGAGATCGCCATCCACAGTCAATAATGCCACTTCTAGAGCAAATATTTTGATCCCTGAGTATTGGAACGATTTGTCTGAGATTTGAATAAATTTATTTTGTGGCGTTATTTATTCTGTTTGAAGGAGCTTATTAATATCAAATACCTGATACATAATATTTTCTTTATTTTCTTTATATCTGTTTGTTACCAAACTGTATTGTGGTGGTAGTATTTTCAATCAAATATGCATGATGCGTTTCAAATCGTAAAAAAGTGCTGCTTATTGGAGCTAGTACAAAAGTTGATTTCTTTTTCTTTATGTCAACGTTCTCGTGAGTTTTATTTACGTATTTTCATTAATTTTACTCGCCTTAAAAACTTTGTGAAACAAGCAATCAATTAACATCTGATTTTAACAGTCAAGGAAAATATTGTTAGGAAATCGTATCCTACGAATTTTATAAATGTCATACTTTGGATGTTAAGATGTGTGTAGCTCAATCACATCGAAATTTCTAAACTAAAAACAGATTATAGTCTGGAATAACACATACCTACGCTCTTTTATCCCGATAAAATAAAGCGAACGGGAACTACGCGGGTAAAACCGGCCCTTCGACCGCCTAGGTAAATCGGCTATCGCTTTGCTATTGCGGTCTCTATCATTGGCACCAGAAAGAAAAGAGAGAGCAGTATCAAAACTAAGATAGTTCTAGTTAGGAGGTAGACGCTCGGAAGGAGACGGCTCGCTGGAGTGTTTTAATAAAAAAACATTAATTGAGGGCGTGCCTCATCAGACCCTGAAAGTAACAAGAACAAAATTAAAAATTTTGACTAACCCCCGACTACCTCGGATTTGTAATCTGTACAACATTCTACTAGTAAAGCTCTTTCATTTGATATCCATATTGAGGTAAGTTGTGAAGAAATATTTTGTCCGCCATTTTGAGGAGGCGGCCATTTCGAATCGATATTAACCAAACATAGCTAAAAACACCCGCAAAAATATGAACTTTCAAATAAAAAAACCGCATCGAAATCGGCTCATCCGTTTGAGCTCTACGTTGCCACAGACAGACAGACAGAGAGACAGACAGACATCGACGTCAAACTAATAACACCCCTTTTTTGGTCGGGGGTTAAAAACATGAAATGAGCAGCTTATGTTTACAAATACAAATTAAATCAAAAACTTTGAAAACGAAAAGGATTTGTTACCTTAATCCATTTTCGATATTAACCGTAACTACAGCGTTTGTTCGTGATAGCACGCAATTTCGCGTGTTTCGGTCCCTCTAATTAGATTGGCGAGACTCAGTTTGTCGCTAAATTGACGTGGTCAGCTCAATAAATTAAAATCCAAACAGGTAACTCAGCAAGTAATATACGGGGAATTAAGTTAGAGATACTGGCAACATTATTACTTATTTAAATATACACGAAGACTGGTGTGAGACAGAGGTGAAGCTGTATTGAGGACGTCAGATTTCCAAGCTTGAGTGCTTTTTAAAGTGAAAACTTCTTTTGGCAGTCCACAGACAGATTTTTTGTGGGCTGTGAATTGAACTCTAGTGTCACGGGAATGATAAGAAATCTTTGGGAAATCTCGGGACCATGGCCATTTGCCACGCCCTCCGGTTTCACTCGCGTAGTTTCCAAACTAAGCTATTAAATTCCGAGTTATAAGTTTTCTTTTCTATCGGAAATTCTTATGACCGCACTTTTTTTTCAGCTCCGTTGAGTACTGTTTAGTGGGGATAATTTTTTTGGGTTTGCGGTCGCAGATGATTGGCTAACGCTTCGGCATCATTTTGCCCGATATAATATCTCTTCTTTGACGTATTCATCAAAAGTGAACCTGGCTACTTCGACGCCTTAAAAATATTTTGCATTAAGCAAACTGCAATAGACCTTTGTGTGAAGTTAAGCGACATTATTTTCCGCAATATATGATACTCGTATCATATATGAAAGTAAAATAAATAATAAATTAAGTATAAATAAATTATAATTAAGTATAAATTATCGTAAGCTGAATCTCCACATATAATATGTATTTGAACGTAGACGTAATTTTTTTTTGAAGTGTAAACTTCTTTTGGTGCAACACACACATTTTTTCGTGAGTTTTATCACTTGATTTATGAGCGCCAAATAAATTCTTTCATCCAAAAACATACTACGAGGTGTATTTTACCCTACGATGTTCAAAAACGCAAAAAAATTGCCAGATTGTTGAGTCGCCTAAGTTTAGCAGCTATGGCTTGTAGTTGGTTTACTGCCTGTCAACTGCCTAACTAAATCGGATTTCGCTTTGTTATTGCAGTCTGTATCATTTCAAATATAAAGAAAGAGATACCTAGCAATATCAAAGCTAAGACAGTTCTATTTAGGCTGTAGACACTGTCTTTTCCAAATTAAGGGCATAATGCCGCTAACTTAAAAACAGTGAAGGAAAACATCGCGAGGAAAACGACACGTTCCAAGAATCTTTGGAAATCATGTGTCATCTGTCAACTCGCACGAGCCCAGCGTAGTGCATTATGGCCTTGATTCTCTCTTTGTGAGAGAAGACTCCGAGTTCCAGCTGTGAGAAAATTGATGGGCTGCTTATATAAGCTTTCAGTATTTTTTTCGATCATGACACTTACGAGTATATTATATATTTCCAAAATTCTACAACTCACCTGAAATAGGAACGAAATCAAAAACAGAATGAGCTAAACAACAATTCGTTTTATCCCAAAAATCCCAAAAATGAGAAATAACGGAAATAATAACAAGAAAATAATAGTTAACATAGTTTCAGTAAGCATCCCAATGATTCCCGCGACTTCTCACAATCTTGGAAGCGTTCTATTTAAAGCCGAGATTATTGAGAGTAAGGCACGCTGCACACTTGCAACTAAATTGAAGAAGTTTGGTTGTATTTTTTTTCTTGAGATATTTATGTAATGACCTGTTTTTAGAAGAATACTAAAATTGGTTGCCTGTAAAGTCGGTTGGTTTACGGGCGATTGTTTAACGTGACAACGTCATAACAAAACATTGATAGATGCGGCGCAATCGTACAATAAGCGTAACAGGACACAATGGGACACTTTTTCGTGCATACAACAACAACAACGTCGTCGTCGTCGTATTGGATAACGTATAATAAATCGATGAAATTGCAAACAAACACACATTTTACTGTAAAACAACATGTTACATGACTAGACGTGTTTGTGTAATGAAAAATAAATGAAAAATTAAAAATAAAAACAAACACGTCCTAACGCTACTGCATGTTGAACGAATATAATATAACAAAATATACGTCAATTAAGTAATCAATTTAGTAAAATTGCCGTTTTTAATTTTCTTAAAAAAGTCTCTTTGTTTGCGCTATGCCTTAACGATATTGTAAAGACTGCACGTAAACGTCGTCGATTCTAAAGCGGGCTGATTTATTTAACTGCGTCAATGAATGAGAACACTGCAAGACAATTTAGCGCTAACTGCAATGAGTAGTCTAACTGGAAGCGGTGACAAATTATTGCCATTTTAATAAATCGCAATCTAATGGTTAATGGATATCGTAGAATCTAAAATAAAATATTTCTTTTTTGCATAAAGACAATTTTAACACAACACTGTCTAATTCTTAAATAAGTAAAGATTGTTTAATGACAACTAAACATTGTTTTTAAGCTTTCGCGATTGGAGCATATAATATTATTTAACGTAACAACGGTTCTAACATTGCCAAAATGTTGACTTAATTAATTAATAATTTTGTTTCACGATTGACGTGATTCAACAAACAACATCTTAACTTCCAAGCAGCCAAACTTTCACATTTATAATAACTAGTAGGATGCAAAAATTTTAAATGTTTGGATACTTAGAAATTTGGATGCTTGTTACTCAATCACGTTGGATTGGCTTGAAATATGGGACACAAATAGAAAATAGTTTGAAATACTGCATAGCCTGTTACGTTTTTGTCAAGGAAAATTAACAAGAACCTCCACGGGTAAAACCGTGGGCGTGGAGCGCTGCCATTATTATACAAATTTATCGTAGTTAAATGCTGGAGTGAATCACACAATTAGATTTACACATCATGAACCAGTTTCATAGACAATGTCAACGTATATAATCTATAGTTACTTTTATTATTTTCACAAAATTTTATGAGTCTGCAGCGAGCCTTATCAGCAACAACGTGACAACTGCACGTAAATGTCTCTGCGTCTAAACTGGCCTGATTTATATTATTGTCTCGATTAATGAGCTCTTCAAGAAGGATATTCTGGAGCTAAAGTTGTAGAATTGTACGCTAAAGATAAAGTATTTGACGGGATAAAATTAGTTACTATTAATTTGAATCCTACAATCCTATGGCTACGTACTGTAAACGCGAAATTTTAAGGCTGTTCGTTAACCTTTCAAGCAAAGTTATTAAAGGGATCTGGATGGAATTTGGATCGATGATAGCGTGGACTACGCAGGCAAAATCGCGGAATGCTGCAAGTACAACATAAAGCTTTATTTGTCCTTCAGTAGGCTAGATATACAATAATTACCGGTGTTGGTAGTTTTAGTAGTGGCTAGACTTTTAGCAGGGTCCGCCTGTGTAATACAACACCTTTGCCAGTTAATCTACTGCCAAGTAGTAATGTGAAAACATCACTGTGTTCTGGTATGAATGGCAATGTTTTCTGTGAAGAACTGGGGATAGAGATAAAACACCTTATATATTTTTGTTGAATAGGTACTACTCAACAATTGTACCTACTGAATTTATAAGTGGACTTGTAAAATGAGATGCATGATATACAATGTATATATATTATTTGATGTTTTGGTTAACTAATGTAATCGGTCTGTACGCCCGTTTTAGTTAGTTAATAAACAAAGAAATAAATAATGTTTGTGTGGCGAGCGCAGTGCAGTGCTAGGCAATCATTACACATTTATAAATATCGCATCAGATATCTAGCTCCCTACAACCTGTGCTTAGTTTGAAGCTAGATGGTATTATGAGAACGATGCTTACCAATAACAATAAAATATTGTAAATTTGTAGTGAAAATTAGCCGTAAAAACATAACAAGTATACATAAATGAGGCGTCTAAATCAGCCTTTAGCCATATTTTTATACCTATAAACGAGATTTTTACAAAAGATATTATTACACAGCTAAGCAAATAGGCATGAACAGGGTAAATCTGAGGGGTTGGATTCATAATGAGTACTCCGCCAGAAAACTAAGCTTATTCGACATAATTGAACCCTCTAGGAAGCTGAAGTAGTAGTTGTGGATTGGTCACATCTATCTCCGAACCGATAAACGTTGGGTTACACGGGTTCATGAGTGAACACTGCGAATTAGTAAACGTAGTTTATGATGCCATGAGACTGAATGTATCTACGATTTACAAAAGGTGGTGGTGGAGACATAAGACCGAGGAATAAACTTATTGGTGATTGGAGTGTTATGAGCCTGGCCTATGTCCAACAGTGGAAGAATAGAGGCTGATGAATAGTGACTGTTCTTATTTTTTTTACCTACTGCAAAAAATAAGAAGGTGTTAATTCAGTTTTGTGCTTTTTTGTATATATATTACGAGATCATGGTTCAGAAGATTCAGATTTCAAAATTTTATCGAAATCGGTGGGGTGGTTTTTTAAATATGTACAAAAAAGTAAAAAAAAAAATCATGTCTTTCAACAATATAGATTACATAGATTCTTGTGAAATGTGGTAGAGAGTCTGAATTTAATTTTAAATTCAAGTCGGTTTTTGTTTTGCGAAAAAGATTTTTTATTGATACAAATACAAAAATCGTTATTGCTGTTTGCAGGTAAGATAAGATGATACAAAACATTTAAATAATTGACCCATACAAACTGGCCTCTTCTTCTAGAGGCATGCAATATGTCTGGCAACGCAGTTTCCATTGGTCTGAATTTATACAATGATAATAATAGTCAGCTGATAAAGTCTTCTTCTTCTTTTTTCATTTTTAACTTTTAATCGGTTGTATCATATATGTCATCTGATTCATCGTCTATTAATTTCTGGCCTCTATCCCGATGTGCTATGTTAGTGTGATATGTTTGGTGAGCACATTACGCTTGTGCTTCAGCAGGATGCTGTTATGGACTTTGACAAGTGTGTGGTTATATGTAGAATCCAAGGTGTAAGATATAAAATATCATTTCCTACTTTTTCATAACCCATATTTAAAAGTAGTAAGTTTGCTGAGGACTTTAGAGCAACGACGTGACAACTGCACGTAAACGTCGCCGCGTCTAAACCGGCCTGATTTATTTTATTGTACCGATAAATGAGTGCGCCGCGCGACGATTTAGCGCTAATAAATGGCAGTGAGAGGTCTCGGCACTGAATGTCTTGTTTGAATTGCCTGTGAGAACGAGATTACGACTCTTGTTTAAAGGCATAAGTTAAGTATTTTTTTAATGGACTTAAAAATAAGAGGAGGGTCTCAATTTTGTGTTATTTTAATTAATGTTTAATGAACGTGCGAGTATATTTTATGCGATAGTTCCACCAGTTGACAATCGATTTTGATGATCACGTATTTTCTGATGGATGAAATTCAACGCTTTATAAATTCAATTCTTTATGGCGTCTGTTAAGCAAAACGGCCGACGGAAAGTGTCTGGGAGTATTAGGGCCTTATTTTTAAAGAAATTTATTGCCTATAACATACGTGAAAATCAATTATCAGAAAATACGTGAAGTAAGTAATGTATCTTCCGGACCCCATATCTCAAAATTGGCCGTCTAAGCAAGTTAGCGGGTAAGCATGTGTTCTTAGTACGTACTAGCTCTACTCAATTGTCCACATTTCATCCATCAGAAAATACGTGACGTCTGGTGGCTCTGGGATCTTGGACTCTATTGTTTTGTAAGAAATATTCCAGAAAGGGTCCCATGTAAAGTTTATCGAGATCAGTGGAATAGAGATTTTGGAAGAAAATGTATGACCAAAAATTTACTTAACTCTATAGAATGCTGACGCATTTCTATATGGCCAATGGAAAATGCTCACGTTTTTATAGATGTCCAATAGCCAAGAGTCCGAGTTTACCCAAAGATTTCTTATCATGCCCGAGCGTGATGCTAGAATCCAATTCACAGCCCACGAAAAATCTGTCTAGTTGCGCCAAAACATGTTTTCACTTCAAATAAACATTAGGTACACAAACATATTTTCTATGAGTGTCAAAACATTTTGTATAATGCAACAAAAAAAATCTCGTTAATGTATTTTTAAGGACACAAGAACCTACTGTCGGTATTATAATGCGAAAATCCACACTCAAAGCAAAATAAATCGGAACCATCTTCCGCCCCATTGGACACTGCCGGGTCGATAGGTTTCTATAGGATTCAGAATTCAGACTAGAGTTGGGCAATTAACGACGTAGCATTAATAAAATAATCGAATAATTGTAGCTGCCGTCTTTGTATTGATGATTTTTCGTAACAATGACATAATGATGACACGATAAGCAACTCTAATCTAATACAAACATATTTACTCATACCTATAATACATTTCAAAGTTTTATGTTCATCAATTCAATGACAAGGGACTGGACAAATTGAGACGAAATTTGGCACATAGTTAGAATGTAGCCTATAATTGGCACATAGGATACTTTTTATTGCGGGCAAAGTGCGAAACAGTGGAGGGTTTTTAGTCTATAATAATAATCTTAGCGTAATTTTTAATGACTCTCGTTCTAATTTTTCGGCTCAAGAAGAATTCACCAATTATTTATTTCAAATGTCTTAGATCATTCAAACATGCTCATGCCAGTGTTTACTTTACTTCAAAGATGTTTTCATTGGAATGCTTCATCATATCGTTAATAAATTTGATATGGTATTCCGAATATCAAAGTTATTAACTTGATACAAATTTATTTAGTAACTTTGATTGTAATTTTTGTTTCTTCAATAGTAAAAAAAAAATGTAACTTCCAATTTTTTTCATTTCAAATTATCCCAATAGTTTGATTATTTAGATATACAGCACCTCGAAGGATTATCTTAGGCAAAAATTACTGTGTGTAAAAGCATTACAGCCATTTACTGAAAACGGACCCAAGCTATATATTGTCCCTTAATATTAGAGTAAAGTATAATTAAATCAAAAATCATTCGTGGTAGCTTAGTGGCCAAACCGAACTTAGCCAGTTTGGGAAATTTAGACCTTGGATATCGGCTTGTAACAGAATTCCTCGAATCCCTGCTGTGGGAATATAAAATACGGCTTATGTTAAATGAAATGAAAATAATTTTTGATGATAAAATACATTAATAAAATAAATTAATTAATAATTTTCATAAAATAAATTTAATTAAAATTTAAAATTACAAAAAACAATAAGTAATAAAATGCCAAGTAAGTACGATTTAAGGTTTAGTATGTACTCGAACACGTATTCGAATATTTAAGTTTTTCCCATCCCAATTCAGGCATTACCATATGAATGATAGAAGCTAAAAAGGCCCCCCAGGTGGCGCGTCCGCTACGGAAATAGGTTCTAGCTGTCGGGACGGAACGTAACTTCGCGTTTTTCGGATAATATTACGTACATTTTTACTTTCTAACTGAATTTATTGTAGAAAATGGTTGTGAAATTTGCGTGTATTGGTAAGTTATCTTTGTAGACACCACAGGACTTAATAACGAACAAAATTATTGTTTAATTTCCACGACTTTTCTGCAGCGTTAAACAGCTTTAAGTACTACATATATTTTTGACGTTACATACAAGGGCGGATCCAGCTATGGCACCAGACGGGGTCTTGTTTTTTTTTTATAAAGAGTGACGAGTTGAGCCGGACTTGTGCCTGATGGTAAGCAACATGCCTGCCACATAACAGAACAGTGACACGCAACTATTGAGTCCAAATCATTACCTAGCACTGCACTGCGCTCGTCACCCAGAGATCTAAGATGTTAAATCTCAAAGCTCTGTAAATTATCTGGAATGCTTGTTTGCAATTGGCAATGTTTGCACATTACTGCTTGAAGGTAGAATAACTTAATTAGTGGTTTATCTAGGTTCCGAACCCAGCCCGGCAGAGGGGTCATGACTTCAGGAACTAACCACTTTATCTTCGTAATTTTTTGTTTGCAAGAGAAACAATATAGTACAGCACAGATTTCTTAGAAATCTGTGGTGTACAGTTTTATAAAATAATCTAACTAATTACCTACTAAATTATCATTTATTTAGTCATCATGCCTATCATAAAAACAGCTACAAGAAATACCATACTTTTACCAGGTGTTCTAACGAAACCATTAACGTGCAAACATTTCTGTGCTCTGGTTTGAAGGGTAATGTTTCCCGGTAAATTACAGGGTATAGAGACATAGTATTATGCCATCTTATATCACTAGTTGACGAACGCAGTAAAATGCTAGGAGTTAATTAGGACTCTTCATGTTCAAATGGTTATCTGGATCTCTGATGTTATGTTGTTTTCTCTAGGCTTGTTGCTTGCTATCATCCGCATGACTTTATTTTCGCGTAGCTCTACATAAACGATTACAAGATTAACCAAATATAATTCAAATGAGACTGCCCCTTAGATAGAGAATAAGTAAATAGGTCAGGTTTTTCCATACGGTTCTTTTGTGCCAATCGTAAGCAGATGACGTGCATACTTGCCATGGCAATAAAGTGATGAGCTACGACAAAAGTGTGACACTTCCACAAGAGCGACAAGACAAGCGCGATCAGACCCGTGCTTTCGGTGTGAAACGTTTTTTCTACCTCTATACGTAGTATATCGATACCTTAATTTGCAAAACGAATAACTCCATAGTAGCAAATTTCACACGGGCCACTAAAACTTAATATAAAAACAAGAACAAAATTAAAAATTTTGACTAACCCCCGACTACCTAAGATTTGTTATCTGTACAACATTATACTAGTCAAGCCCTTTCATTTGATACCCATATTAAGGGAGTTGTGAAAAAAGAAACGTAATTCGCCATTTTGTGGTATCGGCCATCTTGGATTTGACATTTGTCATTGTGCAAAGTATTCTACTAATCAAGCCCTTTCGTTTGATACCCATATTGAGGTAATAGTGAAAAAAAATATATAATTCGCCATTTTGTGGTGGCGGCCATCTTGGATTTGATTTTTTTTATAGCGTATAGTACTCTACTACCTTTTATTTGATACCCATATTGAGGTAGGTTGTGAAGAAATATTTTATCCGCCATTTTGTGGAGGCGGCCATTTTGAATGGATATTAACCAAACATAGCTAAGAACACCCGCACGGTAATTAACTTTCAAATAAAAAAACCGCATCGAAATCGGCCCTTCCGTTTGAGCTCTACGGTGCCACAGACAGACACACACACAGACAGACAGACAGACAGACATCGACGTCAAACTTATAACACCCCTTTTTTTTGGTCGGGGTTAAAAAATTAAGCATCAAAAGCAAAAAACAAACATCCCTTTGGAAATTGTGTTTCTTATTTAACTAATAAACACTTAAAATAATGAAAATACCAATTACAAAATAGATTTTAGTGGTGATTTAGTGTGACCCCTGTGAAATTTGCTACTATGGAGTTATTCGTTTTGCAAATTAAGGTATCGATATGTAAGCTCTATGGATTGTCCAATTAAAGCAATATCTGTTTAGTTGCTTGAATGTCACATAAAATGCGACATTTAATTTTTATACTATGACCAGCGGTCCACCACGGTTTCGCCCGTGATACATAATATATATAGCCTACAGCACTCAAGGATCACGTCTGTACATACCCAACTGTGAATGAATTTTTGAAATCGTTTTAGTAGTTCCTGCGATTAGAGCTTTCAAACAATAAACCTCTTCACCTTTATAATAATAGTATAGATTTCTATTTCCACTGCCAAAGCCGTGAACAAAACCGAATCGAGAAAACCAGACAAAAATACGAAAAACTCTTTTGTATCGAACCAAGCTTAAATTCAATAAACGGAACTATTTTCAAACCTTCCACCTACAGTCGAAGTATACTAGACTTCCAGCTCGGCTGCTTTGGATCAAAGTGTACTATTCTTAATTTTGTACAAAAGTTGAAAAAATTAAACCAAACCAGTATTTCTTGTGAATAAGTAACTCTAAAATATATTACTTAAGTAGAATCATATCTCTTTGATATTTTTGATGTCACACGTAGCTTTACTCAAAAATGAATATTTAAAGGTAGCGGTTCGCGCGGAGACCGCGACAGGCACTTGACACTATAGAATTTCATGAGCGCCAGCGCCGAGACCGCGACACATGTCTCGCAACACGTGCCTCGGTCTCGTGTCGCGGTCGCGGTGCAAACTGGCGTCCATCCAATTCCATAGTGTCAAGTGCCTGTCATCCACCAACCCGCACTTAGCCAGTGTGGTGGATTATGACCTTAAACTCTCTCCTTGCGAGATAAGGCCCCGAGTCCCAGCAGTGGGAACATTTAGTAGGCTGCTTATGCTAAGTGCCTGTCGGGGTTTCCGGTCACGGTCTCCGGTCACGGTCTCCAGTCGCGGTCTCGTGTCGCGGTCTCCGCTTGAACCGCTACCTTGAGACTTGCATTTTTAACTAAAGAATATGGTACCTGACATATCCAAGATCTTAGAATGTGTAATACTTTAGAAATTTCTAAGCAATATTGTAAGTAAGGTTACTCTAAAATATTTTGTAGCTACACACATAAAATACTTAAACAGTAGAAATAAACTTAATTCATATGTCCATCCCAAATGACACGGTATAAAAAATTACTTTCATATCATAATTAAATTCCTATAAAGTTTGAAGTTGTACAAGTCAAGATATTACGGAGCTTGTTCTTTTCGGCCTTTACGAGAATGTATTGTTATTATTACTGAAAGAAGACATGGATAAGAAAGGAGTTAACTCAGATTTGACAAATAATAGAGACGAATAGAGGAAACGTAAATTTTGACCGAATCCACATAAAGTGGGATAAGGGTAGGCAAATGATAATTACTGAAATATTTTAACAATATTAATGATAATTTTAAAACGTTAGGACTATGTGACGATACTTAGGGTATAATATTTGCAATTGAAATTGTAGGATTCGATACATGCGTTATTATGATACAATACCAAGATATTCATTATTATCAAAAACTTTACTTATTCTATTTCGCTTCAACGCTATCGAGTTCTTTGCAGTCTACAATGGGACTCAATCCAGCGAATCTGAAAAGTAAAACAACTTCCGATACCGCAACAAAAGAAGCCCGTTAAAAGAGTCCGCCACCTCCTAATAAAAGGATCGAGTCTATCTATCATTGGTGGAAAAGGAACGGAATCAGCGTCTTGGTTCCGTTTCATAGTACGTGCCTCGCATGTTGGTGTCACTTCCGGTTTGGGGTAAGTTAAAGGACTTTGAGAATAGAACTCTTCATAAATATCATAGCACTTTTTCTTAATTAACTGACCGGTGTTGAGTTGAGCTAAATTTTATTTATTTAGATTCTTGTCTATACTAAAGATAGCTGGTGGCGGTTGATCATTCATCGGGCTAAGTGGCGTATTATGGGAGAGGCCCTTGTCAAGCAATTGGAGAAGACAGGCTGTCGATGATGGAGTTCGGATGACTGCCCCATCGTGGGTTCCTGTATGTTTCACTGTGGGTGACCAGGCGATGGCTACAAATACAAAAATCGTTATTGCTGTTTGCAGGTAAGATAACATATTACAAACATTTTGAAAGTTCACTCATACCAACTGGCCTTTTCGAGAGGCATGCAATATGTTGCTCTGCTATGCAATATGAGGCATGCAATATAATATTATGTTGTTGTATGCTACTCAGTGTCAAATATTTGCACCGGGTAAGAATTGAACCGTCAACCTACAACACACTTACTATTTGTAGGATTCCTGTTTATCTTATGTATACGCAAAACGAAAAGAAAAAAAAATTGGTTGCCTGTAAAGTCGGCATACGGGTGAAAGTTTTACGTGACAACGACTTTGAGTGGTAAAATAATTTTACGGAAGGGACGCGTGCCTTTCACTTTTTTATGTCTATCTCTCTCGCTCTTAGGCGGGGTAACCATGCCCGAGTGGAAGGGACGCGTGTCTCTCACTCGCTCTCGTTGTGAGCGCATAACGTGAGCGGAGCGTAACGCAGTTTCTTGAAGTGTCACCCGGCAAACCAATTTATAAGACGTTGTCACGTCAAAAAAACATTTGCATACACAAAGTTAAACCTTTTTAGTTTTATTTTACTACTACGAGTTGCGAGGAAACTTGATAAAATCTTCCAATCTACATTCTTGTAACTATATCGACTCATAAACTTTACAAACTAACAAACTTAAGCCTAACAAAATATTAATTCTATCCTATTTTACATCTTTTGATATAAACACATAAAATTATACATTGTAGGAACTTAAATCCATACCAAATAGTCGATAATACCACTAAATCCCACAAAACATTGTTTACTAATCCTAAAGAGGATTATTTAGTAGATCACTTATTAGGGCTCAGTCACACTTATACGGACATAATCCGATAAAGTCAGTAGATTAACGCTACACATTCTTTTGAACTTAGTAAAAAAGCTATTATTAGCCTGATATTACATACATATTACATAATATATTCCAATTTTATTAATTTGTGTAAATTACGGCTGGTATAGTTGGGAGAATGCCAAATGGCGAAACGGAACTCCAGGTTCAAATCCCAATCGCACCACTGTATTTTCGAAGTCATGTGCGTAATGCCATAGGAAAATAATCTAAGGAAATCAACATGTATCTAGAATCTTTTGAGGTTGTATATCATCCACCAACAGGCACATGTCCAGTATGGTGAATGCCTTGAATCTCATTACGAGATAAGTCCCCGACTCCCAGCTGTGGGAACATTTCATCATCAGCCGCAAGACGTCCACTGCTGAACATAGGCCTCCCCCCTAGATTTCCACAACGAACGGTTATGCGCAACCTGCAACCAGCGGTTTCCAGCGACCTTTATGAGGTCATCTGTCCATCTAGTGGGAGGCCCTCCAACACTGCGTCTTCCGGTTCGTGGTCGCCACTCGGGAACCATTCTTCCCCATCGATTGTCAGTTTTGCGAGCGATGTGGCCTGCTCATTACCACTTCACATTTAGTGGGCTGCTTTTGTTTTAGAAAAAGGGAGTATTTACCTATGTGACTTTTGGCAAATTTGTTTTTAATTATATCTGATAGACGTTGAACCATTCCGTCTTTCGAATTGTGGCAGGAACTGAAAAAATTATTGCTACATGTTGCTTCAAGTAGCCGGCAGGTTGCCGTAAAGTGGTTGGTAGTTGCCACCCACAGATTCCCATATATAATAATAGATTAGTCATTGACAGAGATCAGAGAGTATGCAGAGTAATATAGCTTTGGGTTTAATAATGCAAGTAGGCCATTATGTATAGAGTAGAGTGAGGACAGAGAACGAAAACTCAAATGTGCTTAGCTTCTCTGTTTATTTTTCCAACGGTTGTCACCCTCGTTTTAAATAGCCATGAAATGGTATAAATATAAAACCAATATGTTTTTGTTCTATTTGATCGTGTTAAACCAAACTGTTGTTATTATTGCAACGTATTTGTACAAGGCAAAACGTTTTGCCATCAGGTACAAAATATGCCCCTGGCAATATAGCTTAGGAACTCCGCTAGTTTGATTGATGACTTTCAAGTGGGGCTTTAACGATCACGGGGGATTACTTAATGACTCAAAACTTGTATTATTTGACATTTTCTTGTTATAATAGTTTGCAAAATATCCTACAAGTTGGATTTGGAATTAAATTTCCTGCAAATACTAAATACATACTATATAATTAATTGTTGCGGGTGAAAAGTCTACCAATATTTATTTATTTCATTTTCTATAAACTTTAAAAGTAACGTTACTTTATTGTGACTAGAGTTTTAAAAATTTAGTTGATTAATATCTGTGATATGTCACATAAATCTCAGAAATGGAAAACAATCTTGAAACCGCAGAAATCTTTGAACCGCGTTTTATGAAATATTATTTACGACAAAACGATTTTAGTAAAATACTCGTAACCCTCATTATTTCACTCAATCTAATTTACAAAGATAGATAAATAATATGTATCAACATTTGTTGTGGTCATAAGGAAAAACATGTTAATGTATGAACCTTTTTATGAAATTTTACCTTACCTAGCGTTTATAACGCTATTTTTTGTAATAAAATGAAGTATTCTCTGAAATATGCTACTCTGTAAAGACACGTTACTTGAGCCACTGGAACGCAAATAGGGCCGTTAATATGTTTACTAGTTTCTGATTTAAAATGCCGCTTGAGTAAACATAGCTAATGGCGCTGCAGGAGGTTAATGTCTGGAGACACGTCTGCGGGTTCTAGAGTTCAAGTGATTGAAAAATCTAATTGAATATTCTATTTGAAGACGTATCTTTTAATTTTTCATCGAATAAAATAGATCGTAGCTTAGTAAAATAGATTGTCAATTAAAATTTTCATGTCGATTTAAATCACTCTTACTTTGTGTTTATAAATTGTTTACTTTAATTTTATTAGGGGATTTGTTAAATGCCAGATTCAATGTTTTTGTATTGTATGGTATGTACCCCACATTTGCCAGCTATCATAGCGAGAATTGGTAATGTGGAAATGTTATTGTGTTCTAGTTTAAAGGGCAATATTTTCAGAGTAACTAAAGGGTAGGCACTAAGATAAATCATCTGATATCTCTGAGAAATTAGCGCTGTCCAGTGGTAGATAGTCCTATGGAGTCTTCATGTCCAATGACTCAGCTTCACTCAAACCCTTATCTTTCTCGTCTTGTCATTCTCAATTGTAAAAAAAAACTAGCGCTTGGGTGGAGTTTAGTCAATTTTGTGAACGGTTTATCAACTTTATTTATCTGTACCTACCTTTAAATGACGGAGTAGTATCACAGTATAAAAATGTTATACTGTCATACTACTCCGTCAAACTACTACAAATAGGTATTATTGATGAGACTGTTTTTTTTTAATAAAAGCGAATAAAAGCTTTCGAACATAAATGTGATGTGGTCTTCGCTATGCATAATACATTATACACTCTACATAACAAAACATCAGTATGACCGTTACATATTTTTACAGTTAATGCAAAGATAACCAGAAACAAAATTTAAACAAAGTAACTTCCTATGCAAATGATGCAGTGAGTTGATGAAAAAATGCGATAAATAGAACCTTGTTGTTCTTGAGGCTGTCTGAAATTTGCAGGAAGGACAAATAAAAGAGCGCAAAATGCCGCTTCAGAAAAACTCGTCTAAAACCCTCTTACACCTATAACGTTGATGGTGTATTACATATTACGAAACGCAATAAAAAATTAACACTAAATTTGGTCATTCGAGTTAAATATGGGCTTATAAAATTTAAATATTAAATTAAAAATGCCGCAATGGATTAGTGACGAAAACGTCTGCCTCACAATTATGCGGTCGAAGGTTCATCCTGTCTTCACTTTTTGAGTATTTTCGATTGCTAAAAATTGCTAAAGTTTGTCATCACCACTGCCTGTAACCATAAAAACATCGTAAGGAAAAACAACCAATAAAAACATATTTCGTTTTGCGCCATCTACCAAACCCACAGAAATCTAAATACCTTATTATTTAGATTTCTGTGACCAAACTCACCTTTTATGACCAAGTCTTATGTCTTTAAGGACCAAGTCAAACAGTACTATTTGTTGCAGTCATCAGCAAGTTGAATTCATTATTTATGATATAGTATATTCCTAATTGTTTAATAGTCATTGTTTTACTTTATGCATATATTACGAGTATTTTTAGTTATACAATTATGTTATACGTTTTATATATTAGTTTATTTATTACTTATTTGTGTATTAGGATGTAAAATTATTAATATGTAATATTGGTACATTATTGTATAGAATTAAATTATGTATGTTAGTAATTATTAGTGTGTTATTTTAACTATATACTATACAGAAGTGTAAGCTTCTATGTACTCCAAATTGTACCCTCGTCTTCCATTACTCATATCTTCTTCACCATCCTACGGTTGCCTGGAAGAAATCGCTCTTAGCGATAAGGTCGCCCATTGTTACTTTGTTTTAAGGTGTTTCTGTATTTTGTTTTATTATTTAAGTGCAATAAAGAGTTTATCTATCTATCTATCTATGAGAGAAAGAGAAAGAGAAGACCTCGTGTTTCAACAGTGAGAACTTTAAGAGGGCTGCTTATTTTATCCGATATATCTTATAAAATACTATTTATCTGCATTTTTGTGCCATACACGTTAAAATAAACGTAATGACTGTCAGTTTATACGTTTATGGCATCTTTTAAAGTATCTCCACCAAAATAGCATCAACACATCCACACCCCTGACACTCCCTCTTGCCCTCGTCCCACCTACACATAAATCTTAGCAATCACCAAGTCTTCCGACTGCGGCGACGCGATACATTTGCGTATCAATAGCTTCAAGTGCTGGCTAAAAGTCGTCATGATTAATGGTGTTGGCATCAATGACGAGAAAATAAATCGCCAAACTCCCCGTTTTTGTTGGTAAAAAGTGGAAACATAGTAAGCAGTAAACGCCATTTTTCATGAACGTTGATGATTGCTTTTGTATTTTACAATTCAGAGTCAGAAACGAAACTAAGAACCATTTATTTCTAAACTAGCGACCTGCCCCGGCTTCGCACGGGTACAATGATGATACTAAAAATACGAATAAAAGTAGTTATTGTGGGTTATCTCTAAGAGATAGACATAATATACCATTGTTAACTTTTTTTTAACGAACTTATAGTAGTTTTGTAGACCTTTTTGAGGGTTTTTTTGTTTTCCTTTTTTTTAAATAGAAAATAAAACACGCGAACCGCTACCTTAAGAGAGGTCAATTTGATAATAATTTAATCAAATTGTCTAGGCATTATACATCATAATGCACATCACCTTATGGGCAGAGTAATACAAACCTAATTAATTACTAATTATTTTGACGTGACAACGTCTTATAAATTGGTTTGCCGGGTGACACTTCAAGAAACTGCGTTACGCTCCGCTCACGTTATGCGCTCACAACGAGAGCGAGTGAGAGGCACGCGTCCCTTCCACTCGGGCATGGTTAGCCCGCCTAAGAGCGAGAGAGACAGACATAAAAGTGAAAGGCACGCTTCCCCTTCCGTAAAATTATTTTACCACTCAAAGTCGTTGTCACGTAAAACTTTCTCCCGTATACCGACTTTACAGGCAACCAAATTTTTATTACTGCAATCAGTTAGGGTCTATCACTGAAATTTTACTCCGGGTGGGCTCCCGCCAGAAACTCTACGGTCAGCCCTGAGTGTCAAAGCCCAAAGTCAATAAATCAGCCATCATCACTGGTAACACGCACTGGTTAAAGACTTTCGTCTTTAGGCATTGTTCAATGTCATTTCAGTGGTTTTAATTCATCTCCAAAGCCTTAGATCAGTTAGATCGACACAGTACAGGTCTCAGTAACAAGGATCGTATTATCAGAAATATCAAAGTCAAATCATCGTGCCAGCAGATCGCCGCTTCGAACCCGCCGGTCGTCACACGTCTGGTTGCGCAAATTACCATAATGACTGGGCTATATATATATATATTTTGATAAATAATAAAGTTTAATAGTAAATAATCACTTTGCCCGATAGAGCTAGACATTATGAATAGTGCCCGGGCTAAATTTTCTATACCACGGGCTACGCCGGTGAGGGCCACTAATAAATAATTTGATACAAAATAGGACTGCATTGTAAGCTGCGGAGCGGGACGTCTGCGGTGGTGTCTTCAAATCGAGAGTGAATCGGTTTCTTCTAGTTAAACATGCTCCCTCGTAGACCGCATCATCACTTGATATCAGGCAAGATGTCGGTCAAGTGTGAACCTACCTATCAACATTTTAAAAAATCTTGTAAATTTGTGTTACTGACATGTGAACATGTTACTGGCACGCACACTTGTAGCTATATAGACGATATATTGTGAAACATTAACTGCTATTTGATAAGAAAATTCTAAATTATGTATTTTTATTTTTTGGCCCTATTACTACATTTTTCTTGCACAATGTATCCATAAAGAAAAATTACAATAGGGTTAATATTTACATATATTAGTAAATATTTCAATTCAAAGAAATTACATAAACTACGTATAGAGTTGGCTCAAACGCTTTACACCGAAAGCACGGGTAGCTTCTTTCTTGCCTTGTCACTGTTGTGGAAGTGTCATAGTTTTGTCGCGGCATAGAAAGCATAGAAAGTATGCACGTCATCTGCTTACGATTGACACAAAGGAACTGTGGGGAAAATCTAACGCTATACGTAGTATATAAAAACTCTAAGGTTCAATTACATTGCTAAAAGTTAGTTCCAAAATTTTACCAGACGTCTTTAGTGATGGCGCTGACTTCATATTCATAACTACGCTAACAGCCTACCTAGTCAAATAGCAACTAGGTTCTTCAGTCCACAGTTCCACAACCAGGAACGTAAGGTAAACAGTATACCGTCATTCACCGCAAATCTGCATCGAACTGTACATAAGACAATCACTTACTCTAAGTAATTGGTAAGCAAGATTTGGTCGCCCAATCAAAACGTAACGTTGCGGTCTTAGCAATTTACATTGAATATTGGACTCTGGGTACTTGAACCAAGGTTGTGTTTGAATCAATCGTTACATAAGACGAGCATTGCAATTTTGGAATGGGTATCAAACGTCAGAGGTTGGAACATAGTGTAATAATTGTCAGTGGCTAATGAAAAGGCATTCATTTTGTACTGTCAATTCCTACTCTTATAGTTGTAATCGCTATATTATCGTAACATTGTTATTTCTTATGGATATTTTGGCTCATGAACTGAGTCTAAAGCCCAATTGGTCGCAACGAAACTTTGCATCTTATCAAAAGTAAGACCATGTATGTAGAGAAAGTCAGATCATGTATGAAGTATTACTACTCTCGCCTTTGAGATATGTGGCTGATGGTAAGCAACATGCCTGCCACATAACAGCACAGTGACACGCAGCTATTAGAACGATTGGTAATGATTTGAACTCTTCATGTTCCAATAGCGTGTCACTGTGTTGTTATAGGCAGACATGTTGCTTACTCTCAGCTACATGTTCTGCTCGTCTCATCTCTCTATAACCCTATATTACTTTTATTTCTCTCTTATTTCCACGCTCCATCGTAGACCGCATCGTCACTTAACATCAGGCGAGATGGCGGTCAAGTGTAAATTCATAAAAGTAAAAAAATATATAAATAAAAAAGCGACAAAAGAAGTTACAATGTTGATTAGCTAACTCACACCGTCGGTTTGTCGTCACAGTGTGCACGCGCATCCTAAAAGTGTATTCAGATCTGTTTTTAACTTTTTTTTAAACTTTCTTACTATCGTCTTTCCACTGTGGTCAGAGCCCTAACTGAATAATTGAATATCAGAGGATGACCTAGATAAATGATGAAGGAGGGATACCAAACAGGCGTATCCGTATCACAGTGACAAGCCTCACTACTTGCCTCGAGCACTTGACACGGGTCCGAGTTACGCGTAAAGAGTTTTTTGTCATTTATAGATTTACGCTTGACTGTCAAATCCCCTGATGTTAAGCGACGATGTGGTCTAATCGGGCTGATCTAACAAAGTAATGCACGTCACAGCGAGATCAAGAACCGCTTTCCCCACAAAATCAAAAATGAGAAAAGAGATTAACTCTCAAATCGTATCAAAATCGGCTCATCTATTCGTGAACTATGGTGCCATAGACACCCGTATATACAGATACACACATATACAGATAAAGATTGAGAAAGAGAAAGATGTGAAAAGAGAGGCGGACTTATGATTATACCCCATCGTTTTTTTAAAGCGGGCTTAAAATAATTCGAAGCTCTTACACAAACTAAAATAGTACTTAGTTTTGTAGTGGTAGAAGTCTTGGCAGAGTCCTGCAAAGGAAGTACTACATCTTTGACAGTTATTCTACCTCCAAGCAGTAATGTGTAAACACTACTGTGATCCGGTTTGAAGGACAATGTTTCCTGAGAAATTATAGGGCTTAGAGATATATTATCATAAATCTGCGCAGTGCAGTGTTAGGTTATGATATAGACTCTTCATATTTCAATAGCTGCGTGTCACTGTTCTGTTATGTGGCAGGCATGTTGCTTACCATCAAGCACATGACCTGTACGTCTTGTCACTCTTAATGAAAAAAAAATAGCTATGATCCTTAGTATTACGGTAACAGCCATGAAAAAAAAATTATATTGGCAGTCGTAGGGACTGAATTAGACAATAAAAGTGAAAATAATACTTAACTTAGAATTTTAGTATTCGATATGTTGCCTGTATTGGTACGATATTAAGCAAGTTGGTGACCCAAATTCACGAGATTTTACTCTATGTACCAACCGAAAAGTACTCAACACGACCAAACAAGTTATAACTTTAAAAAGTATAGTACAGAGTGACGAACTGGACATGTTCCTGATTGTAAGCAACATACCTGACCATAGCAACACAGTGACATGCAGGTATTGGAACATGAAGAGTCCAAATTATTACCCAGCGCTGCAACGATCTTATATCTCGAGCCTGTAGTGATCGTTACACAGATATATAATATATTTTATCTCTATGAACTAAACAAATGTAAAATCTCTATAGCCCTAAACTACAACAGAAATACATAAACATAGGTATATCTATTCAGGGGATCCTCCACTGCGTTATTCGTATAAAAGAACTCAATTTAATATAAAAGCTTTGTACAGAGACTTCTTTGGTAAAATTTCTCAATCTTTTTTCGAACAAAGTGAAACTAGAACTAATATAAAAGTCTACAAAGACATTTTAAACCGATCACAACTAACCAAGGAAGTTGCAGACAAATTGGAATGTGTACGGTTAATTTAATTTCCGTCCAATATTTAAAAAAGATGGCATCTCTTTATATCGTATATATTTTTTAATTTATAGCAGCCTTGCCCAAAGTGGTGGATAGCGCTCCCTTGTGGACGCTGTAGGCCTAGAGGGGGGCGGTAAGCGAACCAGAAAAAATTATGCGGGCGTTGTATAGAGGCTTGATTGAGAGTTGTTTGTTGTTGTTTAAATAATTACTACCCACTAGGCTCAGGCCTTAAGTTAACTCTTGCAGGTTATATATGTATAGTAAGTCTTGTCTAGAACGAATGTTTAATCTCCGCTAATACTTATATAGCTTACAATTTTTTTAAGTTATAGTGGTTTTTAAGTATATAAAAAAAATTGGGGCGCTAAAACATAATTTATTCTCAAAGCGGGCGGCAGACAAAATAAGTTTGGGAACCCCTGATACATATATAGTAACAAGTTAAACAAGACTTGCGCCTGATGATAAATAACGTAACACGCCTGCAAATAACAGTTTAGAGCCTCGTAACTATTTAAACTTGAAGGATCTAAATCGCTACATAAAACTCCAGCGCGCTTAAAACCCGCAACTACATACTCGTATTTATGTTCCGGTTTGAAGGAGACATTTGAGGCTTTGGGAGAAATTACAGGGCAATGATTTACTCATATACGAGTATTTTTGGGTAATAAGTAACAAGCCCAATGCAAACTCAGTTGAAAATATCTGCATGCCACTGTGCTGTTATGTGCAGGCGCTTTCTGTTCATTATTTTTAAACTATTCTATATAAAAATCAACATGGCAGCTCAAACGAACGCCAAGGAATAAAAGGTCAGCGTTTAAACAAAAAACGGTAAAAAAACGTCAGTAACACAAATACAGGGAGTTGAGTGGCTTCTTACAAATAAAAATCTATTGTATACTGAGCACAATGATGTACATATTATACAGCTTGGATGCGGTATATTGCTAACGTGTTTAGTTTAAAATAACTATGGCAATCGTCATTATCTGTTTTATTTTCTTTGTAGTTGTAAAGTTTTCAGCGTATCTCTATTTTTCTTCTTTTAATTTGTAAAAGTGCATTAGTCGTCTTGTGGAACCATGTTTCTCTCCACTCGTATTCATACGTTACTTAATTTTTAAATTGCCATACATTAAAGAACGATTCCTTGATTTCTTTATTAATTTCATAACATTAGGTAATCATCATCATCATCCGTCCACAGCCTTCTCTATCCCACTGCTGGGTATGGGCTTCTCTTTTCCCATGCCAAAATCCTTGGTCCTGTGCCGATTTCTGTCGATTGGTAGGGTGAAGGGAGGTATATTGGTGATTTAGGTAAATAGGTGATATGTTTTAAACGGAATACCACACAGTTCCCTATGCAAGGAAATTTCAAGAGACAGCACTATCGAGTTGGTATGAGTCTGAGAAGAGGCGATAGCGCTGTCTATTGACATTGCCTGGCATAAGGAACTCTGTGGTATTCCGTTTAAAATATATCACCTACTTAAATCACCAATATACCTCCCTTCACCTTACATTAGGTAATAGCAATTTTTAATTAAATTCCATTGATTTAAAAAAAAACGTCAATTTAAACTATGTAGTCTCATGTGAAGAAAACGAATATTTATATCGAAGCCGTTTGTTGAATAAAATATTTACTAAAAATTACCCAGCATTATTCAAATAATTAAATATTAAACATAGAGACCGGCTTTATTTAAAACAATTCAACTATTTTTAAGAACATGTTTTTAAACAATACCATTGATCGTACTATGATCGTACTTTCCAGGTTAGAACCCAAGGTTAAAGTTAATAATTATTGTGAGTAGAACTTTCTTCCATTCTTCCTGTATTTGAGCTGCGCATACATTTAACATTTTTGTCGTATGCTATTTACACGCAGTTTGTTTTCACTGTTTGAATTGCGGAATTTATTCATAATTGTAATGATCCTATGACCACATGGAGAGCTGTCCACGGTAAATTATTGTGACAATTTTATGGGCCTTGTTGCTGTGGCATTAAAGAACTTTGGCTTAGACCGATTTATAGTTAAAGTTGTAACTTAAATGTGTATGTATTTTACCGCATCCATGTTTCGCTACTCCCAGGTCTCCGCTCTAGTTTAAAAGCTAGTCCGAGCCATTGTCAAGAGCGCGGAGTCGGAAACAAACAAAATGTGATTTTAATAGGCCAATACTGTGTTCAACTAATGATTTAATAATTGAATTATACGGAGGGGACTGTTTCGTTGACCCTTTTAAAATTAAAACTGGGAATTTAAAAACAGTTCTGTTGTAATAACGTATTGAGAGAATTTTTTTTTAATGAAAAGCTTACTAAGCCGTTACATTTTGTTAAAGGCGAATATTACGGATTCACGCCATCAATATGTTATAAGGAACGGTGGTGGCGTAGCGGCGTAGTAGCATAGCGTCGGAGTGACGCTACGAGCTACGAAATCTATTGAGTTCGCGTTTTCGACATGCGTAATAGTAGTATATTTGGACCTCTACAGGTGATGTATTGTCCAACATAGCTATTTAATACACACAATCTATGCTACATTTTTTTACTTCTATCCGGCAGTCCCAATGACAGTAAAAATTTTTCAAAGCCAAATTTTCTAGAAGTTTGAAGAAGGACAATTTTAAATTTTTATAGTATCAAATATTATTCCATGACACTTTCTCTCTCCAGTCTCACGAGTCACGACACGACAGTGGCTACGGTTAGCCGCGGTTCTGCTTCTGTTGGTACATCGCAGCCCTTGTCCTTACACTGAGCACTCTGCTAACCAGAGCGCGCCATTTTATCTAGTGGCAATGACCCATTTTATTTTATTTGGCCGATAAGAGTATCAGCCGAGTTAGCTTCTCAAGTATTTCAATCTCTTCCCTAAATCTCTATATTATCTATTCCATATCTATGGCTTTCTCTTCGACCGGGAATAGCCACACTAGATGCCACTGAAGCATGTTGTTAAGTATTTTTTTATAGTATAGACTATAGAGTAACGAGACAAGCAGGACGTCTAATGGTAAGCAACATGCCTGTCACATGAAAGCAAGGAATACGCAAGTATTGGAACATGAAGAGTCCAAATCAATACCACTGCACTGCGCTCGCCACCCACAGATATAAGATTTTATATCTTTAAGTCCTGTGATTTCTCTGGAAACTGGATCAAACTGGAACACAGTAATGTGTGCACTTTACTGCTTGGTGGTAGAATAACTAGCAAAGGTGTGGTACTTCCCCAGGCGGACTCTGCTAAGAGTCCTACCACTACTATATTATGTGACTTCCAAGGTACACCATGTGGAGGTTCCCGAGCCACGTACCCCATTATAAACAACCCTAACCCCTATCGTGGGACTATTACCTTAAAAACGTAACATTATAACATGACTGTGCTTACAATTATACCGAGATATTGACGAGACAACGTCTAATAAATCGATGAACGCCGGCTGCATGCACGAAAAAGTGTCCCGTTATGTCCCGCTACGCTCATTGTACGCTTGCGTTATATATGTTTTGTTATGACGTTGTCACGTTAAGTTCGTTCGAAAACCAACCAAATTTACAGACAACATTTTTTCTAAACATACTAGCGTCCCCTTCCAGCTTCGTTCGGATATTGTCATTTAGAGACTATTAATCGAAATAAAAGCTGTTCTACCTTCCGAGTTGGATCAAACTACAAACGGTGTGCAAATTCGATTTATTGAGACACACACAAGCATACGTTTTTAAATTGATTAAAAAAAAACCATCCCGGACAAATGATGTGGCGCGTAATTTGTTAATCATCGGCGTCTGTACGTTGTCCCGAGTTTAATTGTTTTCACGTCTCAAAAACTGCCCAATGCATTAAAAATCTATACAAGATGAGTAGAATCTAAAATATTTCTTATTCCATACAGCGTGGAAATGCCGCCAGTCTGATGGGCACTTTCAGTGGGCTATTTGACGAGTTCGGACTCCAAACTTATGTTTGTGGTATTTAGGTATTTGACATTTTTTTAAAGTCAACATTTGTAATTTTGTGTAAGGCTAGTGTAAAATATAAATTTAACTATGAGATTCTAATAAAACAACTCCTAAAAAGGTGTACCTAGTATATAGATATAAGTACTATAATTTGTATTTATAGTCTGTGCTTTGTGGCTTTAAATAAAGAATTGTTGTAGTTGTTATAAAATGATTCCTCTATGGATATTAAGTAAACAACACGTTACAATTAATAACAGTAAATAAACATGTCGGCTATTACAACTCCCCCCCCAGTAATTGTACTATTGTCAACAAACATTCTAAATTATTTGACTGTGGGAAAATGTTGATTGACTCTAATGAGGTAGCATGATCAATTGCAGTTAAAGAAATAAATATTGAAATGAATATACATGGATGCACAATGCACATGCTTAGACCGTGTGAACCTGTGAACGCACTTTTTTGTAAAAGGTTTTTTTTAATAAAGAGTGACAAAACGAGCAGGACATGTGCCTGATTGTATGCTACATGCCTGCCACATAACAACACAGTGACACGCAGCTATTGGAACATGAAGAGGCCAAATCATTACCTAGCACTGCACTGCACTCGTCACCCAGAGATAAAAGATGTTATATCTCTAAGCCCTGTAATTTCTCTGGAAAAATTGCCCTTCAAACCGGAATACAGTAATGATTGCACATTAAGGCTTGGCTAAGGCTAAGGCTTGGCGGCAGAATAACGGCAAAGGTGTGGTATTTCCCCGGCTTTTCTGCCAAGAGTCCTACCACTACAAAATTATACATATGGCAGTTGACCTATGCCTACTTATGCTGTTGGCGTCAGATGTCAAATACTAATACGAGTACAAAAATCTTTACTGCTGTTTGCAGGTAAGATAAGATATTTCAAAACATTTTAAAAGCCTTTTACATTTTAAAATTAAGAAGCCTCTCAGAAAGGCATCCAATATGTCTGGAAAAACAGATTATATTGGTCTGAATTTATACAATGATACAAATAATAGTCATCTGATTAAACTCTTTTTTTTCTTCTTTTAATTTTTAGCTTTTCATCGGTTGTATTGTATTATATTTCATCTGATTCTTCATCTTTCTTTTTCACTTCTGGCTTCTATCCGGAAGTGCTATATAAGTGAGATAAAATAATTATACTTGGTGAGCACAATTACCAACGTCTTGTGTTTCAATAGGATGCTGATTTAGAGTGTGACTAACATGGATTTTAAATCTCTGGCCTTGCAGTGGATCCGTGTGGGCAATATCAAAGAATGTCAATATATGTGCATTGTCAAAAAATGTCAATATTTATACAGTGCAATATGTATAAGTAATGACAAAATGCAAACAGTGCAATGTGATTCAACCTGTTGGTTTGTTAACATATTATCTGGTCTTAAATTAGGTGAACGTCTAGATTCTTCATTTGAACAATGGCCATTAATGTAATCAATGGATTTTTTTTAATATTATACAATATTTATAAATCAGTATTAATTGATTTCCTTATCATTTAAGAAATATCCTGTACTTCATTGCGAATTTTGTCCTACCGCAGAAGACTCAGATCAAAAATCATCACTTACTTAACTATCTTGCGTACATACTGAGAGCATAAATACCTGATATTATACGTTGTACGTAGGCAATTTTTTTAGGCTTGTTGCTGGCCTGGAAGTTATTGCTCTTAGCAATAAAGCCATCATTTGTGGCGCTAGTCATATTATTTAACGATAAGCGTTAGCTGCTAGTACATATTAAACATACGAAAGTTTGTTTGTATACATCGATGTTTGTTTCTTTTTCAAGATATATCAATTGAAACGAACTGGATAAACTTTGTACAAACTCGTAAATGAACAATAATCTGGAAAACACAAAATACTTTTTATCCCGAAAAAAAATAATATAAAAATAACGGGATCGGTAACTACGCGAGTAAGCAGAAGAATGAATAGCTAAAGTATAACATAAAAGCATAATTTCAAACTCAAATTCTTTTATTGCCAATTTATAACACATGATGTGGATCCACCGTCCTTGAACTAGTTAAAAACTGTATTTCTAGGTCCGGTGGCCTCCTCCCGAGAGCAACTAATTCTAGGGAGTATGATCCTACCTCTGAGATTGCGGGGACTCAGGGTCTTCGTACTAGCAGATAGACAATGCCATAATTTAAGGTAATGTATCATCACATAATCCACTAACCCGGACAGAGCCAACGTGGTGGATTATAGCCTTGACTCTTTCCTTGCGAGAGAAGGCTCTGAGTCCCAGTCCCAGCAGTGGGAACATTTAGTGGGCTGCTTATGCTATTATGGAGTGCGTTTACTTGAAAAACAACGAATAAATATTGGTGGACAATTCACACACAACACCATCTAACCCCAAATTAAGCAAAGCTTGTACTATGGCGGCCAGATAACTGATATAATACTGATATAGTTTATTATTATACACAAATATTTGCACTGGATGGGAATCGAACCCACAACCCTCGGCTTCGCAGGCATAGTTACTACCCACTAAACCACGAGTATATCATATACGTATTCTTACGCAAATATTACGTGTTCTATGCAATTTGATTTGTAGATAACTGAGGAAAATATGTAGTATTATCAGTAAATTTGTACCAATGTTAACGACAGAAAGCGGTCGAATGAACCGATTGATTGGATACTCAATGATTATGTTTATTCATCCTCTGTTTTATAGTGAAGACAAATAGTATTGGTCTCATTTCATCCTAATAAATAAAATTAAATGTGAAAGTTTAGATGTACAAATGTTTGTTGCTCGATGATGTCGGAAAGGCTGAACAGATCGGATTAAAATTTATAACACATTTAATTCACAGAAAACGCGACTTTTTATTTCCTACAGTACAAAAGATTTTAAGAGTGCCATAATAATATAGTGGAGCGAATCTCTGATATTCCGGCGCAGTTTCATGCATCATCTTTGCGAGTAAACATACAGTTTAGTGAGGACAGCACTACGAGTAGTGTTAACATTAATTGTAGAGTCCACACCTGGGGAAGTAAATATATCTTTGTCAGTTATTCTACCGCCAATGTTTCGGTTCAATGGGTGTTTCCAGAGACTCTTTTTGTTCAAATATTCACGTGGCAATGTGGTCCTATGGGCAGGCGTATTGCCTATTACCTGGTGCATATCAGGGTCGCCTCATAATATCGTAAAATAACACACAACACACATATTTGTTGTGTTTTTTTTTTACTTTTAACCAAATAACCGCGAAAAATAACTCTTACGTACTCAATTCACTACTAACAGCCAATTCCCTCCAACCCAGCACCATGATTGATCCATTATTGATAAGAAATGCTCTCATTCCGTTTGTAATTGATCGACGCGGTGATACGCGCCGCATTAATGTTGTTTTTGTTGACGCCTCGCTTTTTCATAACATGCGATGGTACGACTAGCGATGCCCCCGGAATTTCCATATTGACGTGACAACGTCTTATAAATTGGTTTGCCGGGTGACACTTCAAGAAACTGCGTTACGCTCCGCTCACGTTATGCGCTCACAACGAGAGCGAGTGAGAGGCACGCGTCCCTTCCACTCGGGCATGGTTAGCCCGCCTAAGAGCGAGAGAGACAGACATAAAAAGTGAAAGGCACGCGTCCCTTCCGTAAAATTATTTTACCACTCAAAGTCGTTGTCACGTAAAACTTTCGCCCGTATACCAACTTTACAGGCAACCAATATTTTTTTATATTTATTATTACTAGCGACCCGCTCCGGTTTCGCCCATTTTACATAATATTGTTTTTAAACTTTCGGGATTTGAACATATAATATTTATAAATATAGTACCTACGAAATTGTGAATTGTTCGTGATTAAGCCCCGTAGGTACTATATAAACAATATGTTTTACATAACTTATAATCTATAGCACTCACAGATATGTACATATCCAACGGTGAAATAATTTTTGAAATCGGTCCAGTAGTTCTTGAGATTAGCGTGTTCAAACGCAAAACCTCTTCAGCTTCAAAATACTAGTATAGATTTAAATAAATTCGCGGGTAACTCTCGTTTGATAAAGATAGTCACTTTAGAACTACGATAAATAATAAATAAATATATTAGGTATTTCCGCACCGTTCCTTTGTACCAATCGTAAGCAGATGAGGTGTATGTTAGCTATAGTGATGTGCCGTGACAAAATTATGACACTTCCAGAAGACAAGAACGATCAGAACCCTCTGAGTTTCAGTTCTAAGTATTGGACACCCCTAAAATGTTTAGCTTTTTTTATATTTTTTGTATGTAAATCTTAATGCGGTTCACAGAATACATCTAGTTACCACGTTTCAATAGTATAGTTCTTATAGTTTTGGAGAAAAGTGGCTGTAACATACGGACGGACAGACAAACAGACAGACGCGACGAATCTATAAGGGTCCCATATTTTGCCATTTGGCTACGGAACCCTAAAAACCAATTTAATCACGATTTGAAGACAACCTTTTGTAACCATAGAAAAAAAATCCACTCAGGCAACGCATTCCACAGCCTAGCCTATAACAAAAATAGAGTTAAACGTCTTTGAAAAATAATTTATACGTTACAAACAGACATCCAACGCATAAAATATAGAGAAGTATCCTCCCATCAAAGGCAATGCTATTAATAAATTATCGGTTAAACATCTGTATATTCGACCATGACTTGTAATATTTTGTGCGTTTCATAGTGATATGGTAATAGGTTTGATCATTTAGTTGCACCTTGTAAACGCCGTGTCAAAGAAAGAAATAGCTACTTTCTCGCTCGCACCCATGCATGTGCAAAGAAGAAGGAAAGATAATTTCAAAACTGTTGTTGAATAGCGCCGTTTGTAATAATAATAAATATATTTATTGTTTTCAAAAAGTACAGTAGTTTTAACAAATTGCATAGCATAACAAGGTAACAGATAATAATTATGAAGTACAACGGGCCTCAAACTAGGCACAGCCTGTATTTTGGGCGCCCTACGAAGGTTTACAATTAATATTTTTTCGCGCTTTATACACAGTTATAATGGAGTGCTGTAAGAACATAGTTATAAATCCGCAATAAACAAACATTCCAACAATCCACAATTCAATCGGAATGTAAATTCATGTCAGTATCAACGCATACAATTTAACAGTCGGCTTCGTTTACAGTTGGACAGAGCCGTAAAAAATGGTACCACTACAGTCAATATGTCTTTTAAATAATAAAAACAATTTCATTATTATTTACATGGATAAAATAAAATATTATTCCAACTAAACAACAATATCAAATCAAATCTCCCTACCAAGCTGAAAACTTTTTAGCAGAAATAATTAAGTGACAATTAATTTAGCCTGCGTGTATCGACATGGTATGTACATATATGTGGATGTGTCTGAAAGTAAGTGAGGGTGTGTTAAGTGTGTTAGGGTGGGTGTGTACGTATGATGGTGTGTTTGTGTTTGTAAGCTTTATCTACCAATACCTATCATTTGTAAGTGTAAATTCATGCTATTAATAGCGTAAGAATATAAACGCGAATGTTTGGTTACTTATATGTTTGGATGTTTGTTGCTCAATCACGTCAAAACGTTTAAACAGATCGGGAGGAAATTTCGAAAGCAGTTAAACTACAGGCTGGAATAGCATATAGGCTTATTTTTATCACAATAGGTAGTGGTAGGACTCTTGACAGAGTCAGCCTGGGGAAGTACCACACCTTTGCCAGTTATTCTACCGCCAAGCAGTAATGTGCAAACATTACTGTGTTCCGGTTTGAAGGGCAAATTTCCAGAGAAATTACAGAGCTTAGAGATATAAGATCTTAGATCTCTGGGTGACGAGCGCAGTGCAGTGCTAGGTAATGATTTGGACTATTCATGTTTCAATAGCTGTGCGTGTCACTGTGCTGTTATGTGTCAGGCATGTTGCTTACCATCAGGCACCTGATCGTCTCGTCACTCTTTATTTAAAAAAAAAAGTCAATAAAATAAGTGCGCGGGTAACACCGTGGGGCGATGCTAGTATAGGTATTTTAATTTCGTAAGTTTTAATTAGTGCTCAATCAAATCAAAAGAGAGAATAATAATTTGTTATTAACGGTGCCCTGCGGTTTTTACCCGCATATTTCACGTTCCCGTTATTTTCCCGGGATAAAAAGTAGCCTATATATTATTCCAGACTATTATTTATCTATGTACCTAATTTCGTCCAAATACCTTCAGTAGTTTTTACGTGAAAGAGTAACAAACATCCACTCATCCATGCTTACAAACTTTTGCATTTATAAGTTCAATGGGATTTATTTAAACGTCAGCGCCGTTTGAAAAAAATATTTATTATTATTATTAAAGTAAAGTTGAAAAAACGACAGTTATTTGTCTAAATGAAGTTAAAAGCACTTGCTTGCTAGCTTATTAATAACTAGCTTACAAATAACTAGCTTGAAAATGTAGCCTAGTGTCGCTTGATCATAACAAGTACGTACGAGTATATACCTTCACAGTATAAATATAGCTCTAATGCCCGAGCGACACGAGGCTAGCTTTTCAAGCTAGGATACCAAGCTAGTGCTAGTAAGCTAGCAAGCTTCGCGTAGATAAATTGTCGTTTTAGGAAGTTGTCATTTTAAAAAAAGTTGTCGTTTTAGGAATTCGTCGTTTTAGGAATTTGTCGTTTTAGGAAGTTGTCGTTCTCAGCCTGAGGGAAAACATTGACACACAGCGCGATGATGCGTGTGACATGATTTTAGTTTAGTCTAGTTTAAGATGATGATAATTGCTCAAAGCGCGTAAAGATATTTACGCTTCAAAGAATGCTGAATCATAACAACAAACTCAAATTTAAAGAAATACCTTAGTTTTTGGTACTTAGCAAAGTATTAGACATTTAAATAGCTAGAAAACAGTGAAGCGTGTTTTTTTTTTAAATTGGTGGACAAATCACACACAACACCATCTGACCCCAAACTAAGCAACGCTTGTACTATGGAAGCCAGATAGCTGATAAAATACTTATTTAGTCTTAAATACATACTTATTAAACATAGAACACACCCAGACACAGTACAAATATTTGAATTTATATGACAATATTTTACAAAATCCCACCTATAAAACTAAACATTTTAGTGCAATTGTTCACATACATACCACTGCATAGATATAGATAGCGATATTGCAGTCAAAGGAACATACGACTGACTCTTGCTACAAAGTAGAATTTCAATTTGCAATGTCCTTTGCAAAAACTAGACAACAAAACATCGGTGTCCCATATTTGGGGTTCGGCCGCAAACAAAGTGACAATAAAATATGCAACAGCCTACATATTTCTGGGCAGAATGTAAGCTCTTGGTACGAGAAGGTTAGCCAATTGTGCAATAGAGCATTTTCCAATGCCGTGGTTTCTAAGTGGTAGAACAATTTTGAGTAAATATTCCAAGGGCAAATCTAAAGATTCGTAAATAGCATTAGCTATAGCTACCTAGCGTTAAAAAAGTTGGAAAAAAATACAAAAAATTTTCTAGTTATATTATCGCCAAGCTGTTAGGTGTAAGCATTATTGTGTCTGATTTGAAAACCACTATTTTCAGAGGAATTATTGGGAAATTTTTATGTTTGGATTACGAGAGCAGTGCAGTGTAACGCATTAACATGGAATATTAAGCTTATAACGAGTGGGCATGTATTTTTCTCGTCTTGTCACCTTTAAGAGAAATAAAATCTCCCAAGAATATGTGATATCCGTAAACCTGGAATTTCGGCATTCAATTATTGTTCTATTCCGAGTCTAAATCTGAGAAACTATGGGCCTTGAAGCAAACTACATCACGATATTCAAATGTGTCAATCTTAACGCCTAGCATTAACAAAAAGCAATCAGTTCATGTCGAAATAGTCGACCCTTCGCTCAGACAAACTATTTTATTACTAAAACTAGCTCTACCCTGCCACGCTTCGCTGTGGCACATTGTGATGCAAAAATTAGATGAAAACAATCCTTGATGCGGGTTATATGTCAATGTAAAATTTCAGCTTGATCGATGCAGAACTTTTTGAGTTTTTGAAGCGTACACAAACCAACATAACGTTTTTATGTATAGATATACTTATCCTCAAAGAGTCTTCAACCACAACTTTCGTAATGAAATGCAATGTTATAGTTTAAGATGGATTATTGCAAAGAGTTTATACTTTATCTAAGGATTAAGTTACATATTGCGTAATACTCGTATTATTGCTGTTTAATAGGTACCTACTAATATTCTAAGTCATAAATTTTCTCTTCTATCGTCAGCCACTATGACTGTTAATTTTGGAAGTGAGACCTTATTTTGGCAAACCACACTTAGATTTTTCGTGTAAATTGAGCTCAAGCGTCACGCTAATAAATGAAAGAAATCTTTGGGTGAACTCGGGATCATGGGCTGAAAAAGCGTTAGCATTTATAAATGGTCATGGTCATCCAGAATTAGAAGACTTATTTAGATGACAATACTTTGAAGATATATTCCAAATGTGCAGCGCCCTCCAGTTTCACCTGCGTAGTTTCCAAAGTGAGCTATAAAATTCTGAGTTTTAATTTTCTCTTCTATCGGTAGTCCCTATGACTGGCAATTATTTTTACTTGCCTCTGTACGGAACCAATTTTAGAGACATACAAATATAAAAATCTTTATTGCTGTTTGCAGGCAAGATAAGGTGATACAAAACATTTTAATAGTTGACCCATACAAACCGGCCTCTTCTTCTAGAGGCGTGCAATATGTCTGGCAACACAGTTTCCATTGGTCTGAATTTATACAATGATAATAATAGTCAGTTGATAAAGCCTTCTTCATCTTTTTTTCATTTTTAGCTTTTAATCGGTTGTATCATATTATATGTCATCTGATTCCTCGTCTATTAATTTCTGGCTTCTATCCAGTTGTGAAGTTCAACTAAGACGAATCATATCACACGTACCTATGATTGGTGAGCACAATTACGCCAACGTTTTATGCTTCAGCAGGATGCTGTTATGTACTTTCACAAGTATGTAGTTTAAGGTCTTGCAGTAGTAGCTCTTGCAGTTCAGCCGTGTGAGCATACCATTTAAGTTTCAGTTATTTTTTTATTTTAGCTTATATACTGTATTGGCGTACAGTGTAAATCCATAGCAGTATGCATGCAGGAGCAAATTTATCGGAAACCACTGAGCGGGCAACGCTCGAATGCATGTTGGGACATACATTCAATTGGGGAGTTTGCTACCAATGGCGCAGAATAAATACTACTCAATTTCATAGACTATACGAGTATTTTTCGAGTAGCAAAAGACATAAAACGTATGACATCACGTGGAAATTTGAAGCTGCTACACACATATAGTCCTCCTCATCGGTTTCGATGACGGCGACCTACTCGCTATTAGTTTAAGCATGAGCTCTAATGTGGCTCGCAAACCCAAACTTGGTTTTGAAGACTCGATCGCAAATATTACAATATAGTTGGCCCGATGCATCATAAGTATAGCTGTAGGAATTGATTTCCGAGCCTGGCGCTTATGGTCAAGGTTCACCAGGCGACACTCCTCAAACGCTTTGACTCTATCTTCGATCGATGACGATCTACGAGCGTCAACACACATAACACATATACAACCCACCAAATGTTCACACTGCTGGGACTCCTTCCCTCGCAAGGAGATAATCAAGGCCATAATCCACCACGCTGGCCCAGTGCGGGTTGGTAGATGACACATGAGTTCGACAGCTTCTAGGTACATGTCGGTTTCCTCACGATGTTTTCCTTCACAGTTTTAAGTTAGCGGAATAACGCATATGACTTCGAAAACACAGTGGTGCGCGTGGATTTGAACCCGGGGTCTCCAGACCGGCAGTCGCCGTTCTCATGACTAGACCAGTCGTAACTTCTACAATAGTCCCGAAGCTGCTACAACCGTCCATAAAATATTTCTTTTAACAATGTAGGTAATTGTACGATTTTACTTGCGTGGAGCGTAGCATTGTTTATTTATTAACCGACTTCAACAAGGGAGGGAAGGGTCTCTCCTTTAACTACCCTGTTGAAGATTTGCTGGCAATAATTTTTATGAATTATAAAAAAATATAAAATAAAAGTACATCTATTACATATTGGTTGTTTGTTTAGTTCTCCTTTACTTAATTTAGTTTCACAAATTAATTTCAAATTATTTCACATTTCCTAAACAACAGCACCTAGCCTCGAAACACTATAGATAGATAGATAGGTAGAAACACTTTATTGTTCACAACACAAAAACAAAAAATGAATAAACCAAAAGATAAATTCTTAAATCTAGTGAAACAAATGGCGTCCTTATCGCTAAGAGCGATCTCTTCCAGGCAACCGAAGGATGGAGAGAAAATTTTAAACAGCAAAAGACGGGGTAAGGGACAATGTGCCGTAAGGTATAAAGTACACATACATATTAAGAAATATACATCCTAATACTTAAAATACTTATATTACAATTTGTAGGCAAGTATAATATACCAATAGACTAATACAATACATATCATCATCATCATCATCGTCAGCCCATGTTCGTCCACTGCTGGACATAAGCCTTTCCAATATTGTGCCACCAAATCCGGTCCTCGGCTCTCCGCATACATCCACAAATTCCAAGTTGCACAGCGAGCTATGGAGAGAGCTATGCTCGGAGTCTCTCTGAAGGATAGAATCCGCAACGAGGATATCCGACGGAAAAAAAAAAAACTAAGGTAACCGACATAGCCTTGAGAATAAGCAAGCTGAAGTGGCAGTGGGCGGGCCACATATGTCGCAGAGCCGATGGACGTTGGGGGGAGAAGGGTTCTGGAGTGGAGACCACGTTCGAAACGTCCCGTGGGACGGCCTCCCGCTCGGTGGACCGACGACCTGAAAAGAGTGGCGGGAAGCGGATGGATGCGGAGAGCCGAGGACAATACATATACATTAAAGATATTAGTAAGACAATATGAAAAAGAGTAGAATCCACGTAGAATCAGTGAGGTGACAGCTGTGACAAGTATAAAGCCTTAACTTGGTTTTTAAAACTATAGTGCTAGTCAATGATTTGAACTCTACAAACTCTACATATTCAAATACCCATGTGACGCTGCAATGTTATAGACAGGCATGTTGCTTACCATCAGACTCAAGATTTGATTGAAACATTTCTGCATTAAAAATGTTTTTTTTTTATAATTTAGAGTGATGAGACGAGCAGGACATGTGCCTGATGGTAAGCAACATGACAACCACAGCAACACAGCGACAGGCAGCTATTGGAACATGAAAAGTCCAAATCATTACCTAGCACTGCACTGCGCTCGTCACTCAGAGATCTAAGATATTATATCTCTAAACCCTGTAATTTCTGTGGTGACATTGCCCTTCATACCGGAACACAGTAATATTTGCACATTATTTGATTGGCGGTAGAATAACTGGCAAAGGTGTGGTACTTCCCCAGGCGGACTCTGCTTAGAGTCCTACCACTACTAAAAGCGTTGAGACTGTTCCATATTCAGACTTATATTTTTAAACATAGAGCTGTCTAGTTGTAACCCGATTCGAGATCGTAAAGCAGATAGTAGAAAACAGTATCTAAAAGTATTACAGCTTATAGCTTTGAGTCAATAGCGCTACTTCTGAGTGCGGTTCTATTGACTGAGAGTAACATGTGAAGATTTTGCCGCCGGCGTTGGCTGGGACGGTCATTGAGTTTGAATGGAGTTGTGCAACATGAAGCAGTCACTGTTTATAAATGGTCTTTATTTTTATTAACTGTGTATGTAATTCAATGGGTCCATGAACACCAATAATTAATAAAGCCAATACCTGTGAAATATGCCTGTGAATGAGCTGTAAATATAATCTCAATCTGGGAAAAGGCTTCTAAGATTTTCAAGATGTTAAATATGCCGGGAGTTTCATGGACTCAATTGATCTAGTTAGGTTTCATTTATAGAAAACGCCATATAATCCGTATTTTTAAGCAATGAAAAACCGAACAGAACTATATGATTAAATTACTTATTATTATATCTTATACATGACTCCTACAGCACAAATTTCGCTTACATTGCTATCACTGATAATCACAAAATAATTTTCGTAATCTTATATTCATAAATATGATAATATAGAATTTTTTGATTTGTTTTTATGTATTTGGAAGGTAGGTATGAGAATTGTAGAAAATAAATATCTTTACGTTTTACTCTCTCCACGAGATATCATAAGTTTAGTTAATAATATCCAAATAATTGTATTTCCACTGGTCTAAGTTACGGCTGGTCTAGTTAGGAGAATGGAGACTGCCGATCCGGAACCCTCGAGTTCCAATTTCACGGACACCACTGTGTTTTCACAGTCATATATGGGTAATGCCGCTAACTTAAAAACGATGAAGGAAAATATCGTGAGGATACCGACAGGTACCTATAATATTTCGAAGTAATGTCTTCCAGCGTGGTGGACTATGGCCTTGACTCTCATGCCCTCATTTAGTGGGTTGCTTATATATATGTGTGCGTATACATGTATTAATAAAAAAAAAAAATATTGGTGGACGATACACACACAACACCAACTGACCCCAAACTAAGCAAAGCTTGTAATATGGCGGCCAGATAGCTGATGTAATAATACACATGTAGTTGTAAATACATAATTACTTACTATACATCCATATTTTATTTTATATATAGAAACACGCAGACTCAGTGCAAATATTAGAATTAATCCCAAAAATATTTATACTGGATGGGAATCGAACCCACGACCCTGTAATTATAAGTGTCACGTAGGTAACTATATAAATTCAATCGATTTTTAGTAAATGTACCTATGACAAAACAATGTTTGCGGCTATTCTGTTCATTTAATGAAAAGAACAATAGTTTCAAAATCTTGACCATTAATAATGAAAAGCCTACATATATACTACAAATATACCTACAAAAATAAAAACAAACCGAAAAATTATTGCTTTCTGCATAACGCGGTCCACGGAAGTAGCACCACATTTATCGCGATCGTTCTTTGAGCCCGGAGCAATGAGCGAGATTCCTCTGACCATTGAAGGCAATTTGTAAACTCCTAGTACCTTTGTAGGATTCCACAATCTAAATAAAATAAAACTAACTGTTGCCTCGCAGCCTCCCTTGCCATAGTATTTATGCCATAGTTTTCTGAAAATTGCACAATATACTAGTGTTATATTAATAACGGGATATTTTTAAGTGAAATTAACATCTTCTTCTTTCGGCGAACTACAGACTCGTACAGATTATCACGTTCGTAAATGAATAAAATCTTCGGGTAAACTCGGACGATGCACTCGTAGATGACCATGGCCGGTTTCACCCGCGTAGTTTCCAAAGTGAGCTACACTCCGCGAGGCATAAGCTGAGCTTTGCATTTGTGTGAGTGTACATGGATAGTGTAGGTGTGACAACCGGCCTTAGGCGCGGCGCCATTCTGTCTCGCCGCGCTCCTGCCTGATTGGTGATCACTCACACTAATGCAAAGCTCAGCCTATACCTCGCGGACAAAATTTCAAGCTCCTGCCTGATTGGTGATCACTCACACTAATGCAAAGCTCAGCTTATACCTCGCGGTGTGTATCAAATTCTGAGTTTTTTAGTTTTCACTTCTATCGGCAATCCCTATGACTGCGATATTTTTTTATTACAGTACTTATAGAGTGACTAGACGAGCAAGATATGCATGTGATGGTAAATAACAAGTCAACTCATCATAGTATGAAATCGAAAAGTTATTTGAACGTGAAGTCCAAATAACTACCCGTGTATTTATATAAAATGCACAACGTTTGCCACTCAGAGATAAACAATGATTTATCTCTTTGCTCTATAAATTATTTCAAAACATCCCAACAAACAAATACGTCGTATAAGTCTTGACTTGTACGACCTAAAGTTGGACAGCAGTCTTACAATGGTAATGAGATGACTACCAGGTCCTATAGATGTATTTAATGCAACTAATTAGTCGTGCGACGAATATGTCATAGTAAACTGGTATTAGCAACGTTGGGGAGACTAAACGATACGACGTTATATAACAGTCTTAGCTAAAACGTTTGTACGACAACGCAATAGTCATACCAACGTTATAGTCCAATAAACGTTTTGAACACACCAAATTATGTTTTTGGAAAACCTTTATACGACATTTATACAACGTGGATGTTATATAGACGTTTTCATAGTGCCGTTTATATAACAATCAGTACCTTGTTTTACAGCGGTCAATGAAATACTCTTAAATGACTGGGTTGTTTATTGACGACTCAAATATAACCTTTATATTACATGATGTCCGTTTAAAGTCCTGTCCTGACTTTAATCAAACTTGCAGTCGCATTTAAGTCAGGTTTTGACTTTATAATGATTAGACGGCCATATTTACGGAAGTTTGATGAATTTTTCCTGTCATGGGGACCATCATCATCATCATCAGGTCGTACAGAGGTAAGTTTGCGACAAAAGCAACAGTCAGACATTTTAGAAAAAATAAACCTATTTTTGTTAATGAAAATATTATTATAACACAAAATTACGAGGGGCATGAAAATCTGAATAGTATTCACATAGGTATATTATCATAAAACTTCTGTTCCCAGTTAAACTAAATAGCATGAGAGACAGATAAAGTAAGCAAGACATGAAAATTAAATAACACTCACCTTAGTATTTCCTTGTAGTAAGTATGTTTTTATTTTACACTAAAATAAATTTTCGAACCGCAAACACGTTGCGACGAACATTAATATGAATAAGTCGTACAGGTGTTGTCACTTGACTCAAACAAAACGTTTTAGTCATTCAATAACACCTGTACGGCTACAATACAACAAACGAGTCGTTGTAAAGTTAGGATGCGACTACTGCGCGACGAAAGTGGTTATCACATATCATTTGTACGACTGTTGAATGACGTTAACGAAGTTGGCTCGAGCTTTCTGTATGACCATTATACGACCATTTAGGTCGTATAACTGGGGCCATTTTTGCGTTTAGTAAACGTTATTATAACGTTAGTATGACTTTATTACAGCGATGTATGGTATTCAGATAACGTTTACTTAACCTTTATACGACGTTAAATTGTTACTTGGGATTGACCTTGAAACCAAAACTTGGTAATGTTGTCTCTTAATTGAGTATTTACCATAGTTATTTGTAATTTGGTGAAGTGACTACACGAAACATGTAGCATGAAACTGAAACGAAATATCGGGAACTTGCACCATCCAATACACATTAAAACTTATAATAGTCAAAAAAAATATTTTAAAGCTTGACCAGGTTTTTTTCTGTTTTGATCCAACGATAATTTACTTGTTTATATCTGTGTTGTTAATAACGGGATATACATAAGTATTATATACTATGGTAATAAAGTGAAGTGAACTCGAAATTTTGATGGAATTTAGTGCAGAAAGTACATGGAAATATCGTGAAGTCGTGCCATTACACAAGGTACGTATCAATAAGTGTAGTGAATAAACGTGATAGCTGTGCCCGCGGTTTCACTCGCGTTGTAAGAGTTTCCCTTTTTTCACGGAACCTTAATTATTTTCCTCAAGTAAGAATAGTCTATGTGCCATATCAGATATCTCGTAGTGAAAGTCCCATCGAGATCGGTCCATCCGTTTCGGAGATTAGCCAGAACAAACAAACAGACAGAAAAAAAAGTTCTTTTAGATATACATAGGTACCGTATGTAATTTTATTTGAACTTAATCAAATGCTGATAATTTATATCATGTTATATAATGTAAACAAATTTGTAACACCCAAAAGTGGCATAAGCAAAAACTTATTACAAAATACTTTTGGAACGAAGTTCCTTATTTTTTTAAATAAAGAGTGGGCAAGACATGTGCCTGATGGTAAGCAACATAACAGCACAGTGTCACGCAGCTATCGGAACATGAAGAGTCCAAATCATTACCTAGTACTGCACTGCGCTCGTCACCGAGAGGTCTAAGGTGTTTTATCTCTAAGCCCTGTAATTTCTCTGGGAACAATTGAAAAACTGAAAAACACCAACATTCTACAATTGCACCAACGTGCTAATCAATTTTAGAATATTTATCTTAATGCTTCGTCTCGCCAACAGGATTAAAACTGATAAAAATTTCCAAGATCCTTATCTGTATAAAAAAACACTTTATTTAATCTATAATTAATTTTAATTTATGAATCACACCAATATTATTACATAACCATTTAGGTAAGAAAAGTTGATCACACAATAAATCTTATATATCAAAATATTTATTAGTTTAATTAAAATTGATTTATTTGTAACTAAAGAATATGTTATATATAATTATATATAATATGATTACATAACCATTTAGTTCGAATATTTTTTCTTTAGTTACAAATAAACCAATTTTAATTAAACTTTTAAATATTTTGATAATTAAGATTTATTGTATGATCAACTTTTCTTACCGTCTCAATATGAGATATACTACACCTGTACAAAAAAGTGCTTAGTTATATACACCTAACACATTTTTTTTATAAACACATTTTTGAAATTTTTAAAAAATATATGTTGTAAGATTTATAATGTAGAAAATCATCTGCATGCTATTCTGAAAAATAAATTGCATTGAAATTAAAAATCAATGTTGTTGCTGTTACATTAAACAGAGCAACGTTTTGCTAATTATCAACAGAGGAACCATATTACTTGAAGATTAAAAGAAAACAGATTAGTTATTCTTTAAATTAAAACATGCAATTCTGTTGCTTTTACTTTAAAAACAAAATAACGTTATTGCTCTTGCATTAAAAACAAACCAGCAATATTGCTCTAAGATTAATACAAAGCAACGAATATAGCAGCAACTAGCATCACAATAGAAGTTGTCACAATGTTTCCACTACTGTAAATCACGCCAAATCTTTGTGCTTGGTGAATCAGTTCTAGTATAGAATCCAAAGTTTCTTCTCCGCTTGGTCTGATCTGTTCCGCTGGGAGGAGGAACCCATACTGTCCAAGATCCCGTAGCTCGTAACAGTAGACCAGGGGTACATGGAGATGTTCTTTCACCCATTCGTCGCTACCTCCTGTCGCCATGTCTGGAATAGAAGGTAGCTTAAGCTAATTACTTTGTCTAAATAGGATTTTTTATAGTTCAAAATTTGTTGTGTATTGTGTTACTAACAGAAAAATAAATTATCCAAAACACACGTTTAAATCAAAAGTTGCTCTGTACATAATTTTTTACAGCCTAAAAATTTATGTTTTAATGCATCATCAATGAAAAAATATTTTTAAGGCATGCTTGTGTTTATTTTTTGTTCTAAAAGATTTTAATTTTATTGGCTGGCTTGGGAAAGGCTTCATTTCAAAGTTATTTATAATTTTTCAAATGATATTGGCAAAATCATAACTGCGTCATTTGTATACCAATTTAGAGAAACATTTTATCATTAATTTGAATTATTTTACAGCTTTCGATTGCTTATCACAACTTCATTCAGGCTATTACGGATTTTAATATATTAGCTTTGCATATCTTGAAACACCAACGTTTTAATCAGCATTTATGTCGTAAAATCTACCTCTAATCAATGTTATTTTGAAAACTTGGAACCACAAAATGTATAAATATTGAGAAAAATACGTACAAATAGCCTCAGCTATGTTCCCGGTGATGTAATGTGTTCCGTATTTGACCGACAACGCTCCCATAGCTCGTCTTCCCACGTTCATCTAAAACAGCAAAACTTACATAAAATGCTAAAAAAAATAAAAAAATCAGCTTTATAATATTGATTATTATATAATAGTAGATTATGGTACAAGTGTGTAATCTATACTTATAATAAAACTGTAACGGGTCGAATTCTGTACATTGAAGATATTTTGAAAATTTTTTTTTTGGAGAACTCCATAGTCGATACTGATGGCGAAACTGCATTTTTTTTCTTTCATGTCTGTCTGTCTGTCTGTCTGTCTGTCTGTCTGTCTTTCTGTATAGGGATCACGCATCACGCCGAAACTACTGATTCAATTCAGCTGAAACTTGGCATGACTTTAGTTTATTCTAAGGAAAATGCTGTAGGCTACTTTTAATCCCTAAATTCTGAACGGTTTTCTTGCGGGAGGGGGTGAAAGTCAGAATGTGTATTTGGTTGTAACTCATGTATGCGTTGTTTAATTTCATTTATTCTTTTTTTGTTAGAAAGAGCGCATTTTTTATATTGTTCCGTCAAAATTTGAACATTATCGATCTGGTGGTTTGGAAATTACACAAACATTAAATAATAACGACACGCGCGGCGCGTTCGGTCCATACTAACTTCTAAGTATTCTGTGTATCACAGACGATCCACAGAATATCTAGGTTCTAGATTCTAGAACGTGCTCACGTGATCGCGTCGCGTCGTCTTGAATGAAAAAGGAATTGTCAAAAATATATTTTTGTGTGGAAAAACAAACATCATTCGGTTATAACCGACTTCAAACAAGGAGGATGTTTTCAATCGGGTTGTATGTTTTTTATTTGGTTTTATTTTACGCGATAACTCCGCTAATCGTGAGTTCATTTTGATAATTGTTTTTTTGTTTGGTTGAAAATACTTCAGAGGTGATTTCATATATCGATCGGTAAATTACCGGTTGAAGTAGATTTTTGTTTTTGTTCTTTAGGAGAAAACATATTAGCATAATAAGTAGCAGCATAAAAACCCATTAAATGTTCCCACAGCTGGGCGTCGGGGCCATCTCTCGCATGGAGAGAGTCAAGTCTATAATCCACCACGTGTGTGCCCAGTGTCGGTTGGTGGATGACATATGACTTAGAACTTAGATTCTAGGTACATTTCGGTTTCCTCACGATGTTTTCCTTCACCGTTTTAATTACCGGCATTATGAACATGACTCTGAAAAGATAGTGGTGCGCGTGGTTTTGAACCCTGGGTCTCCGGATCGATAGTCGGCGTTCTCCCGACTAGGTCAGCTGTAACTTACTAGACCAGCCGTAACTTATTAGAAAACGTATTATTTAAATCCAAATACTGTTTAAAAATTTAAAGGTAGTGTTTAACAAGCTTCGGTGACCGAAGCAGACCGTTGTTAGGATTCCGTACCCAAAGGGTAAAAACGGGACTCTATTACTGAGACTTCGCTGTCCGTCCGTCCGTCCGTCTGTCACCAGGCTGTATCTCAAGAACGGTGATAGCTAGACAGTTGAAATTTTCACAGATGATGTATTTCTATTGCCGGTTCAACAAAAAATACTAAAAATAAAATAAATATTTATTTAAGAGGGGCTCCCATACAACGTCATATTTTTTATCGTTTCTTGCTCGATACTAATAACGTACCTGTCACAGACGCTTTAACTATTCACATAATATTCAGTTTTATGTTTTCTTTAAATGTAATTAATTTAAATAAATTATGAAGGGGGCTCCCATACAACTGAAGCCGTTTATTTGCTAATGGTTCGGAACACTTCGCGCGCGAGTCCCACTTGCACTGGACCGGTTTTATTTTTTCTAATATTTTGTAAAATCCTATACTACCAATATTATATAAATATGCCAATGTTTAAATTTTTGCTGCTCAATTACATTGGAACGGCTGAATATATTGAGTTAAAATTTTAAACACATTATATCTTGGCTTAGCTTAAGTAGCAATGTTTAGCCTATGTGTTCTTCCAAACTATAATTTAATTGGATTTCAAATTTCAACCCGATCACTAAATACGTTCCGCCATGATTAAGTAACAAACGTCCAAACATTGACATTCATAATATTTACAGGACAACGTGGGAACGGCTGAACACATTTGGAAGGAATTCGAAACACACGTACTTAGTTTGTACTTAAAAATAGCAAATCGCTTACTTATCGGTTACTGTGACGTTAGAAATACTAAGCAAATACGGTAAAAAAATGAAACAGAGATAACTTATAGTCTGAAATACCACATATACTACCTCTCAACCCGAATAGAAGCATTGGCCCTAAGGAGGTATGTAATCTGTGGCCCTAAGGAAACAAATATTAACGTCAAAACGACACAACGAATTGGTTTGACATACGAAACGCAGATAGTTTAGAGTCTAAAATTTCACATGGGGTAATAAGTCTATGTTTTCATTTAACTCCATAAATACCTATATGCACCCCCGTTTGGCGTAGATTTTTTGGGTCCACAATCAAAATAACAAGCAACGTTATATTCTCATTAGATGGCGCTAATGTCAGTTTAAATCTCAAGCACTAAACCCCATTTAAATCAATGTTTTGCTATTGTGGTATGTATTTTTTTTTCATCACTAGGTGGCGTTACTGGTATACCAAATTGTATTAATGAGTTTTTTGCTGCTAAAAGGATTTTGATGCTGAATTTAGATTCTTTCGTTCTTTGATTCTTTTTGTGTGTTACAATTAAATTCTTACATTAACATTTCACTAAGACTTGGCTTAGATTTACAGGTTCAACTTGCTTGAGTAACATTAAGACTCAAAATTTTAATCATTTTGATTCCACACAGGCTTCTGAGGCAAAGATGATGAAATTAAATAACTTTTTGTGTGCAAAAACAAATTCACTCTGTTTTTCAATGGCTACTTCTACAAATATTTTGACGTACTTTCAACTAATGTATAAGTCCGTAACATCTGCTTACGCGAACGAAGTAGCGGGTTCAGCTAGTGTGTGTAATACAAGTATAAAATATGCAATGACGACTAGCCACTGATTAAAAAAAATATTTTTTTTCTTTTTGCGGATAGCGCCTTACTCACGTACAAAATGTAGTATTTAAAATTTTCTTTGTTATGAAGAAAATAAAAGTTTTAATAGACGCATGTCATCGAAGAATATTTTTTTAACTGAGTGAAAGTTTTATTTTTAAATGCGTATAAATTGAATTTATCTATTTAAATACGAAGTTGCACGAAACGAGCAAGCAATAGGTAGATACATTAATTAATTTGTTCTATTGAGCACGATCTTTTTTTAATCGAAACTTTTTTAAGAACAAAGCAACTCGATCAATAAATACCTCTATAACTTACTTGTAAATAATAGTAATGAAAAAGTCACAGTTGGATTAAAGGTGTCTGATTGCGGCGAAATTAGACCCACTTTATGCGCAAGTGTGTTGAAAAATAATGTACTACTATTGTTCGTAAAAACTTACAGCTTCATGGTAATTTGCCAATGGTTCGGTAGTATTTCCAAAGGGAATCAGAAGCAGCTGACTGAAGGAGTGGATGGAGAGGTAGATATCGATCCAATCACCCAGAGACCTAATAAATGTAGATAGAGTGCGTGTCTCTGGTTCTGAGAATGGCCCATGACCAGCGTATATGTCTGACGCAGGGTTGGCACTAGCACCGTGCTCTGAAAAAAAGTTAATTTAACTCAAACATTACATTACCGTAATTCTGTATTTTTAGTCTGTCTGTAAGTTTAGTCATTAGAAACTAAAGTGGGCTACTTCCGCTACAGCGTAATGCTACTGCATTACGTCTGAGTCTCACACTGAAGATTTTGCACCACCAGAACTAATGCTAACAGCATTTCAGTAGAAATACCCAGATACTGAACAAATGTCTGAATTCATCACACTCATATTTATAAGCAGGCTCACTACTATTTGAGCCACAAGGTTACACGACATAGGTACTGATATTATCCCGTAAACAAATCTGAAACATACTTATTTTCGTATATTTAGTCCTCAAACCACAAAAACTCAAAATTGCATTGTGAGTTTGTCGTTGACTACAAAGCTAATTGTTTAATTGAATCGCCAATCAACCGTCTAACAGGTTTCCTCTCTAGCCCAAGGTCTCAATGAAGGCGTTTGAATCGTTCAACAGTTGTGATTGGCGTCAAGACTCCTATATCTAAGACAAAATGTGTGCTCAAATAATATTTAGGAAAACCTCGATAATAGTATTGATTGAAAATAATACATACCCATCCAGTTGCTGTTCCAGTTTCTGTTAAGATCTACGCCAAAGATGTTGTTGGCGAATGGGCGTCTGTTTTTACGCCACATTCTAAACTGTGAAGTAAAAAAAAAAGTTTGAAATTGGAATTAATAAATGTATTGGAAAAAACAATTGCCGAGTTAAAACTTTTTTAAATAAAAAAACGAAATAAAACTTTTATTTTTTTCCACCTATGCACTGCGATGTAACGGTGGGTTCCCAACGAGTCACACCAAACGAGTCACACTGTGACTCGATGGGATTTTTTTTCTCCCAACGAGTCACACTATCGTAACAGTGTGACTCGATGGGAATTTAAACTATTAAAGGAAGTTGCAACGAGTAACAGTGTTACTGGTTGGGAAAGAAATTCCCATCGAGTCACAGTGTGAATGGTTGGGACATTATCCACCTTTACAGAGTGGGAGAAGTGATCATGTTGATATTGGTAAAATAAATGAACATGAATTCTTCTAAAGTGATAAAAGCAAACAAATTATTTTATTGTATAAAAATATATTTATACAATAAAAATTCACAAAGTCAAATTGCAAGATGTAAGTACATTGTGCAAGGTTTTTCTTCGTCGTATTTTCTTTGAAATAGTTTTGCTATTATCACGATTTATAATTTAAAACTTTTAGATTGTTTTTGCCTTCGATTTGTAAATAAACGGAAAGAAATAACGTGATGAATCTAATATTTTTTGAAGTTGCACTTCTTTTGGCGCGTTAGGGTAAAATGATGAGAATATTTTTTATGATGCGTGCACACATTGGCACGGAACACAGAAACCCACCTAGTAAACGTTGTACCTAACTTCAGGTTCATAGTTCTTTGCAATGAAGATATTCTATGATTGAAGTTAGACTTCTTAACAAGAGTAAAAAAGAAGAAGTATTAATTTCTTACGTGCGTACATAAGTACACACGCTTCTTTTCTCAAAGCTTCTTTTCTTTTCTATCACAGTTACTATTGTGATAAAAGCTATGTAAATACAACTAGTTTATAACTATATTTTTGTAGTGGTAGGACTCAATTATAGGACAATTTACATGTCGATTAATAAAAAAATAAAAACAAAACTACTTTACTGTTTTACAATAATTATTGTACAGAAAACTGTCAAGCATTATATTATGAGTATAATGGCTTTATTACAATTGTACTGACCTATGTCAAATTATTTTTTTTACATTTTTATGGGAACTTTGCCACCACTCTCTAAAAATTCGCTGAAACTATAAAGAGTTTGATCGATAAGCCAGCACTTTAATGGCCCAATTAAAGAGGATAGGTGCGGAAAAGGCCCCGCCAAACTAACTAACTAACTAAGCTAGCACTTTAATCGGTTTTTTGAAGCTGCCGAAACTTGGGGCCGATATAACTATTTTGGGAAGAGTGTTATTAACTTCCGGTCCCATAATGTGAGTCAACTTCCGTGACCTCGTGAGAAAGTGTGGGATAACATCCAGCTTGTCGGCGTTGCGTATTTTGCGAGAATGTCTCTCTCCTCGCGTGTTGTACGATTCTAGATTATTTTTGACATACACAGACACTTGATAGATCCAGATAGCAGGTAAAGTAAGTATACCAAGCTCCTTGAAATATGGTCTGACGGATGTACATTGCGATACGCCAACAATGGCACGTACGGCACGTTTTTGGGCGCGGAACGCACGCTCCCAGTCGGCAGCGCGCGCGTATAGCTCGGCGCCGTATTGTAACCGAGAGTGCACTATGGCGCAGTAACATGCACGTGACACTTCCGTAGACACCACTCGGGATACTCGTCTTAGCGCAAAGCACGCACTGCTAACTTTAGCACACATCTTGTCGATGTGGTGTTTCCACGTCAAGCTGCGATCAATCTCGAACCCCAAAAATGCGGTGTTCTGTACCTGACTCTTTGCAGAGTCCGTCTGGGTAAGTACCACACCTTAGCCAGTTATTTTACCGTGTCAGTGTTCCGGTTCAAAGGGCAATGTTTCCAGTAAAATTACAGGGCATAGATATAAAAGATCTTATATCTCTGGGTGACGAGCGCAAGGCAGTGCTAGGTAATGGTTTGGACTCTTCATGCTCCAATAGCTACGTGTCACTGTGCTGTTATTTGGCAGGCATGTTGCTTACCATCAGGCTCATGTCCTGCTCGTCTCGTAACCCTAAACTTTATTTAAAAAAAAACTAGACATCAAACAATAGAATTTCGCTATTACTTTGCTACATCTACGATTTTAAATGTTTTGTCGCAGTAATTATTCATAAAATATTATATTTTTAAGCCTTATAATTTCTCTCGAAACATTTCCCTTCAAACCCGAATACAGTTATGTTTGCAAATTACGGCTTGGCGATAGAATAACTGGCAAAGGCGTGGTACTTCCCCAAGCGGACTCTGCCAAGAGTCCTACCACTACATATTCATCACAATCAACTTAGGTAGGTACTTATAATTTCGCAAAATTTCTAAGTATTGAAGCAATTCAAGCATCTTGCTTCAAAATGTGCAACAAGTCATCATATTTTATTTGGTTTTATCCCCACGATTTTATTTAATTTACTATGCCAAGACTCTAAAGCATTTGTCGTTCTGTGGGCTTCTCCAAAGACACAAAGTCGGTATAAAACCTTCTCTTAGCCATTGTTTTTCCATATACTTGACAAATTGTTCTGTTTCGAAATCTTAGATCTCTGGGTGACGAGCGCAGTGCAGTGCTAGGTAATGATTTGGACTCTTCATGTTCCAATAGCTGCGTGTCACTGTGCTGTTATGTGGCAGGCATGCTGCTTACCATCAGGCACATGTCCTGATCGTCTCGGCACTTTTTATTAAAAAAAAAAAAAAATCTTTGGAACCATATTTATTATAGATTAGCGTTAATGTTCACCCAGTCGCTTATAATATTTGTTTGATGGGAGTAAAGGTAGAACTACACTTAGTTTTACCATACTTTTTTTATATCTTCAGAATGCGTCAATTTCAATTCGCAGGCTTCTTTAAAATGGCTTTGTTGTAGTGAAAGTAGCAATCCTTCACCACGATCCCGGGAAATATTTTCGCAAATGATTCATCGTTGCCATTTCGTAATCAGATTTAAAAGTTAGCCAAAATGTACACAGTAGTAATTTTTCAGACATTTACCAGAGCAGAGTTGGGGTGCGTTTTCAACGAGTCACACTGTGACACGTTGGGATTTTTTTTCCCAACGAGTAACAGTGTGACTCGATTGGAATATAAACTAGTAAAGAAAGTTGCAACGAGTAACAGTGTGACTGGTTGGGAAAAAAAAATCCCATCGAGTCACAGTGTGACTCGTTTGGTGTGACTCGTTGGGAACCCACCGATGTAACCCGGGCTGGTAAAAACTTTTAAATGATCTATTTTATTATTTTGTTTTTGTGAAATTCTTCTGTTTATTTTTAAATAAAAGTAGCCTCGTTAACCTTTCATTGAAAACTCTTCTATAGGTTTTTTACAGTTTTAGTGATAGAATGAACTATTATTTTTTATTTAATTGGATAACGGGACACTCACGTATATACGGTCGAGTTTCAATCCAACTCGAGTTTCGGCCGCGTCCGGCGGCCTTTTTCAAGGCGAGTGCACACGCGCGGTGGCTGCCGTTTGGCACTGCCAAATCCGTCAGTGCCAAACGGGCAGCCACCCCGAGTAACTACTGAGAGATACTCGAGAAAACAAATTCAAACTGTAATTAATACGATACACAAAAACAACAAAAACTATTACTTACGGATTCATGACTCCAAATATATCCATCGGGATTTGTTACAGGGAAAATATACCAGTCATACTCTCTAGCATATTTCTGAACTTCTGGATCTTGGCTTGTGATCAGCTCATTAGCTATAAAACAGGTCGTAGCTGGAGATATCCATTCTCTAGAGTGAATTCCTGCTTCTAAGAAGATGATCCTTCGTCCTGCACCATGAGAGATTCTGATGCCTTTAATAGGGCGACCTTCAACAGACCGACCACCGACTAGAGATGTCACAGTAGCAGGGTAAGTGGTTGCAAGATCGTCAAGCCAAGCGTTTATTTGGTCGTTTGTGTAGTAGGCATCCCATGTCATAGACCTCAGGTTACCTCTTGTGTACGTTTTCACTTTTTCTTTATCGATTGCTCTGTTGGTTAACAAATGGTATGATTAGGCGTGCTATTTGCCAATAGATCGTTTTGTCAATTTGTTTTGTGTAGAAAAGGTTAACATAATTGGCATAATTAAATTTTAATAATTGGCATTATTAAATTCAAAATCTTAACCTTAAATCCAAATCCCTATATTATAAATGTCAATAAATGGATGTTTGTATATTTTAATGTTTGGTTATTTGTTGCTTAAACACATCGTAAAGTATGAATGAATCGGAATTTTGAATTTTTTGAATCTGAAATTTGGAATACAGGTAGATCGTAGTCTAAACAAATAAATATTAAATATTGGTGGACAATTTACACAACATCATCTGACAAACTAAGCAAAACGTGTACTATGGTGACCAGATAGCTGATAAAACTTGTATAGTTGTAAATACATACTTATTATACAAATATATACCTACATTACCGATTTTAGTCAGAAGGTCGCCAATTGTTACTTTATTTTGTTTTGTTTGACTTTTATTTATTTCTAAATTAAGTGCAAATAAATCATAAAAATAAAAATAAAGCATAAAAAAAGAGTCGTTTAATTAATAAATAATTATTGGTGGACATTTCACACACAACCCCACCTGACCCCAAACTAAGCAAAGCTTGTACTATGGAAGCCTGATAGCTGATTTAATACTTATATATATTTTTTTAAATATATACTTATTATGTACAGAAAACACCCAGGTACAGTAAAAATATTTTAATTTATCACACAAACATTTGCACTGGGTGGGGATCGAACCCACGACCCACGTCTTTGCAGGCAGACTTGCTACCAACTAAGCCACCAGGCCAGCCAAATTAATAATATATCTATCTAAACACCCAGACACAGTATAAATATTTCAATTTATCACTCAAATATTTAGACTGGGTGGGAATCGAACCCACGACCCTCAGCTTCGCAGGCAGAGTGGAAACTACGCGGATAAAACCGCGGGGTGCCGCTAGTTGTGTTATTAGAACAAGCGCAAGCATTATAATATACTCAATACTCACTCTTGTATGTTTGACATAGGAATCTCATATCTTATATTTTTCTCCTTAAGCAATCCTTCCAGATCTCCTTTATTAGCGGGACTCGATAAAATGTTAACAAACTCAGAACTTGGCCTAGGATCCGTCCAGAAATCATATCTCAAATCACTATCTTGAAGATTCCTTAAAATTTCAATCTGTTCTCTACTATTTGGAAGGATTTTATACAGAGTATAGTTATCAAATCTAAACTTTGCATTCACTACGCACAATAAAACAGTAAATATAAATAATTTAAACATTTTCGCTTCAAAAAATGACTAGAATTCACACGCCTTCTCAAACGCTCGGTTTATAAGATACAAAACGAGATAGTACATTTACGAGACCATTATTAAATTAGTTTGTGGAGATAAGATTAGATTAAATCGATATCTTCAGATATTTTTTCGTATAAAATTTATTGCATTTTTATGTCTGTAGTTGTAACTGATAGAGGATTAATATGAAACGGATTTTAAAGATAGTTTTTTAATTACACTTGCATGAGTTTACCACATACGCTCACTTTTTTATTGCATTAGGAGAATTTTAGGGCTCAACAAAAACGTAATAATTGAATTGAATCCGCTTTTTTACTTTATATTTAGTACCTGGGTTAAAAAATTGACAAAAAAAAAGAAATTGAAAAAAGAAAGGCGGCCGGCTGGATTCGAACCCGGATCTACCATATTATGACCGTCCAACTTCCCGACTGAGCTAATATACTGCCGCGTGCCGTCGCGAAATTTACCGTCGCATTCTAAAGTTTATATAAGCATTTTTCATTGTCTAAAAACGCGCATAAAACGACGTTTTTTTTAAATAAAACCTGGCTAGATGGATTTATCGTCCCCGAAACTCTCTGTATACATAATTTCATGAAAATCGTTTGAGCCATTTCCGAGATTCAGATTCTATATGTATATACTTACAAGAATTGCTCGTTTAAACGCATAAGATTTACAACTAGCGGCTTCGCCCGTGGTACATTTTTATTTCCGGCAATTATTCGAACTTTGCTCACCGTAAAAACCACTCTTGGCCTTCAACAAACATTATAAAAGAAGAATTGGCCAAATCAGTCCAGCCGTTGTTGAGTTATGCACTAACCAACACATTTTGCGATTCATTTTTGTATTATAGATAGTTTGTTTTGTATTATCGTAACGGTGGTATAAATGGTTTAATTTAACTAGCAATGTATTTTTGCTCTATCTGCACAATAAAGTTATCTGAAGGAATACAAAGAACTCAAAGAGGAGTAAAGAACAGACAGAAATCTATTTAAGTGTTCAAGGCAAACCAATGTAGAGGTACTTGTAATATTATGATTAAATGTATCAGCATAAGCCGGCAGCTTTATTTTCCACAACTAGGACTTAAGGCTTGTTCGCATTAGGCTAGTAATTTAGCCTAGTGGCGAGTAATTTAGCAACTAAACGTGTATGAACAGTGAAAATTTAGTCGAGTAGTTTAGGAAGTGATTTAGTCGAGTAAATCCATTTTGTTCTATTTTCAACGGGCGAGTAGCATCCCCCACCACGCGTTCGTTGGAAGCGGTGCGCTCATTGGCTCGCCGATTAAACAGGTTCGAACTTGTCGAATTAGTCTGGAGAAAAATAACTTCAAACAATTTTCCAAATACGAAATTGTCTGTGGAATAACTTACTTAACTAACTTACTTTTGTTGACCACACAAATTTCCTCATTCACCTCTTCTAAAATAGCCATTACGATTCGACAAGATTAGCTTATTCATTCATTTATTTTATTGCGTTATAGGATCTTCATGTTGCGAAACGCTACTCACTTGTGAAATGTACTAAAGCACGGTGCGAACGATTTTTGAATAGTAGCGAGTACTTTAGCTACTAAATTACTCTCTACTAGACTAATTTGCTAACCTAATGCGAACAAGCCTTTAGGATGTTCTATCATAATGAGTGACTCAAAGCTAACATCCATCACGATAACACAAAATAACCTGGCACCCGTTTTCCCGCCAATTTTGTAAACTTGCTGTACCCAGTGGCTAATACCTAATTTGTAGGTGTATTGTTCTAACAAAAGTAACTGTTCCGACTTAATGCAAATGTACTACGTAACCATGTGTAGTAGTTAGGTGATTGTAATAAGATTAATACCTAAACCGCTTATTTATCTAATCAGAAATCTTCTACAAATTCTTGAAAAATTCTACTTCTACATGTTTTTCTCGGAAAATACTAGTTTCCTAAACTTGAATATTTTCACTTGGGAAAAAATACCCAAAAGTACAGGTATAGTGCCACCAACCTTATTTTGTAGTATAGGGTGATAAGACGAGCAATGCATATGCCTGATGGTAAGCAACTTCCTGCTTAGCTGCTTAGCACAGTGAGTGACAAGCAGTTATTGGAACATGAAGAGTCTAAAACAGCCTAGCATCGCACCACGCTCGCCACCCGGATTTAAAATGTTTTATCTCTTAGACTAGTAATTTCAATGGAAACATCGTTCTTTAAACTGGAACTTATGTTTATTTATTTGTTTAGTTTAACTGTGTAAGTTCCCACTGCCAGGAACATAGTATTAAACACGGATTCTGAATAAATTCTGTGATTATAGAGATAAACATATTATGTACTCATATATTTGAAAATAGCGTACAATATTTTCATGTGTTTATTTTTTTTTGTAATAACTCAACTTTTAACTTGTTTATTTTTAATTTAAATTTTATATGTAAATACTTTGAATACTTACATGTAACAATTTTGTGTGAAAATTGCGTTACATTTTGAATATTTTATAATAATGTAAAACTTAAATTGCACGCCCGAAATGGGTAAACTGTTGTTACTTTTGTATGTTTAGTACCTACCATCTTATGTACACAGTTAAGCAATAAAGATTCTGATTCTGATTCTGATTCTGATACTGATTCTGATTCTGATTCTTAGTAATGTTCGCACACTCCTTCTTGCCAGCAGAAGAACTGGCAAAGGTATGGCGCTTCCCCAGGCAAACTCTGTAGGGTACTCTACTACTACAGTACTACCAACTTATCCGTAGAGTGGCCAAAGGCAGAACTACTGCCTCAGTACGGAAGAAGTTGTTTTATTTTGTAATTGGCAACATTTTTCGGTGGTGGGGTCATCGCTATATTCCACCGATAAGTTGGTCGTACTGTACAATTTTATTAGACTGTAAAACTAGATCTTCATAAAGATGTACCTTTTTTGAAATGAAATGATTTATTTGTGTTCAAACAGAGAAGTATATAACCAAGAAAGAAAATATTTAAATGTAGAAATGGAGTTAGTAATTATAAGTAAGCATGTGTTAGATGTTGGATGTGTATTGTATGACGTCAATAGGGGAACTCTGAACTGCACTTAGTTTCGAACATGTACGTTTCCTCGCGATAATTTATGTCACTGTTAAACCCAGTCATGATAAACTTGTACTTTGATTTATATAAAAGTACAAGTTTTAGGTTCTTACATATCAAGTTGTTAAGTTACGGCTGGTCTAGTCGGGAGAACGGCGCCTTTCGATCCGGAGACCCCGGGTTCAAACCCCACACGTACCACTGTATAAATTTTAATTCTTAACCACAGAAACAATACTGGAGTTTAAAGTGGCCAGTACGACAAAACACCAATATGTAAGCACCTAATAAAAATAATAAGAGGTGAAAAAATTTGAATCGCGCCATTGATGCACAAAGGTTTTTAAGGGAAACTCGGCAAGAATTGTTAGTAAATAAAAGCGGCCAAATGCGAGTCGAACTCGCCGATATAGGGTTCCGTAGCAGCAAATAACATAATACGTAATTTCTTGTAGTTCGTTGTAACTTTAATAAATGTTTTAATGATAGTGTATTTATTTATGACGTGCAAAATGAACTATTAAATAAACCGAATTCAAACCAATTTTCGGTGGAAGTTTGCATTACACATCATATATTTTTTTAAGATCTAGCCATAAACACCCCACATGTAAAGGTTTGATAAAAAAATTAGTTCCAGTTGAGTATGGGGCAACCCTAAAGTTTATTGTTATTGTATAGTATATTGTTAAATATGTTTGTGTAAAAATCTTAATGTGGTTCACGGAATACATCTACTTGCCAATATTCAACAGTATAATCTTTATAGTTTTGGCTAAAAGTGGCTGCGACATACGGACGGACAGATAGACATGACGAATCTATAAGGGTTCCGTTTTTACGTTTTACGGAACCCTAAAAATGGTCAAAGTATTAAATTCAGAATATACTTGCAATGTTTTATGTGAATGCAAATGTGTACTAAACATTAACTACCGATTACATCATCATTGTTATTGCCAACAGTCTACACTAGCCCACTTCTGAACTCGAATGTCTTCCATGATACGCCACTCAGCGATATTCTCCGCTTGTTTTCCACAGCTACTGCTTGCTTGCTGCTTGTTCGCACCTTTGGGATGGATCAGCTAAGTATCAGCTGGAGACTCTAGAATCGATTGAGAGACGTGCCAAAAGGCTCATAGGCAATGACACTCGCGTGCGTAAAAGACTTCAAAGTCTTGATCATCGCCGCAAAATTGCTAGTTTCTCGGTTTTTTATCGGATACACTTCGGAAAGTGTGCAACTGATGCATGATCCAATACCACCTTACCCTTTCTTTTATCGGACCTCTCGTATCTCAAAAAAGCGACATCGTTTCATGGTTGATGTTCCAAAAACACGAACGAAGAGATTTCACTCCACGTTTGTGATAAGAACGTCTAGGTTGTGGAATGCATTGCCTGAGTGGGATTTCCCCGATAGTTACAATCTTGGTGTCTGCAAATCGAGAGTGAATTGGTTTCTTCTTCGCACGCTTAATGGTAGATCGCATCATCGCTTAACATCAGGCAAGATGGCGGTCAAGAGCGAACCTATTACAGTTAAAAAAAAATAGTGGCACTCGAGGACTGCCGCGGTAAAGCATGTTGCATGCATTTTTATCAACATAAGCAATAGGGATGTTAACAATTTTTCGGAATTGCTTTTATTTTGAAGAAAGACATTTGTTTACCATAAAAAATATCACGGGAAATCCGTTAAGTTGGCAAAACTGCTAAGAGCATTTAGTCTGTAAAGCTAATACAAATAAGATTAAAAGTCGAATGACCGAGTGGGGAGGACGGCATTACGGTCTTCCATCCCTCTTTCTTATGAACATAAGAAACTTCGGTCCCCAGGCCCGCGATAAAAGCTATGCAATAGCTTAAAAAAAAGAGATGGAGTGACAATATACGTAAGTAAGGTATGACGTATATTGTCACTCTATCGAGTTTAACATGTCCCATCATTCCACTATCCATCTCCACTCTCCCACAACGGTTATCGGTACTACGACAGATATGACCAGCCCACTGCCACTTCAGCTTGTTAATACATTGAATTATGTGGATAATCTTGGCCCATTGACGGATAATGTCATTTCATGCAGTGATGACCCTTTAGAGCAACTTAAAGCATAGCTCGATTTATAGCACGCTGCACAAGTATCATACCATAAGTGTCCACGTTTCGGAATCATCGTTATAATCGGTAAAACGCACTGAGTGAAGACTTTCTGCAGGTTTTATGGGATAACTGACGACTAACATACAGATAACACCATCACATAAATATTTTGGTATTTTTTACTAAATAATTAAGTATAAATAATGATTATTTGATTAGATTAGAGTCAGACTACTTATCATAATTATATTTATCTATTTTGGATATTTATGTGGCAATAAGTGCGTCATAAAGTTTAATTATCTAAATAAAATCTATTACATTTTCAAGGCAATTTGATATCTTTGCACAATTGTGTTGATAGGGAAGATAAATAATAGCAAAATAGTAATAAATACTACATTGAAATACCACATAAACACAAAAAAACTATCTTTCAACTTAAACACCATCGAGTGAGGCTTGTAATTGACAGCCTGTTTGCTTAAAGCAATCTCTCCTATTCCAAATACACATACAAATTTTTCATCATGGTCATCGTCCAAGGACTTTTTTGCTACAAGATTTTTGTGGTATATAATTTACTTTAGAGCCCTTCATTTTTGACATCATTAAGCCGTGTAGAACTTCAAATTTTTCAATTGAGATGTGGTAGGTTCGAATTCAGAGTGCACTCTTAAATATTGTTCAAAGTCTTGATGAACATAATTTGTCACCAAAAATGGCTTTAACGGTGAAAGAAAACATCGCGAGGAACCCGACATGTTCTAAAACTTATATATTTTCAGGACGTGTGTCATCTGTCAAAGCGTAGTGCATTATGAAATTTGAAATTTGAAAAAATTGAAATAACACACAAGCTACTCGTAATACCGTTACCGTATTTTTTTTGTATTTTACGCGAATGAACACGCGTTTAGTAGCGGACGGAGATACAGAAATCAGTTCCAATAATGTATTTTTTTATATTATAAAAAGACGAGATGAGCACAACTTGTGTCAGTCATTCTACAGAGTAGATGATTTTTTACCCAGGGCCATAGAGTAGGACGAGGGCATGGTCACATTTCACCAGATCGAGTTCGTAATAGTGGCCATTTTAATCTTAAAAATGTATGTGATTTCTTTTTTAACCGACTTCCAAAAAAAGGAGGAGGTTATCAATTCGATCCCTATGTTTTTTTTTTTTTTTTTTTTTATGTATGTTACCTGATTTCTCGAGAACCTCTGAACCGATTTTAAAATTTCTTTTTGTATTCGGATGGGTATGCTTCCCGAATGGTCCCATATAAATCATTTTGAAATCGGTCAAGTAGTTTTTGAAATATGAACCAAAAACTGAAAAAATTGCGTATCTGGATGACGTTGTAGATTTCACAAAAGTTATGAATCTCGACCCTGTCAATACAAAATTGTGTAAATACTTTAATAAAACTTGTTTTTAACCCCGACCAAAAAAGGGGTGTTATAAGTGACGTCGATGTCTGTCTGTGTGTCTGTCTATCTGCTGTGGCACCGTAGTAGAACTCAAACAGATGGGCCGATTTCGATGCGGTTTCTTTTATTTCAAGGTTAATACCATAGCAGATGTTCTTAGCTATGTCTGGTTAATGTCGATTCAAGATGGCCGCCTCCACAAAATGGCGGACAAAATATTTTCATAACCTACCTCAATTTGGGTATCAAATAAAGGGCTTGACTAGTAGTACTACTATGTACTATAACAAATTTCAAATCCAAAATGGCCACCACGACAAAATGGCGAATTATATTATATTTTTCATTACTACCTCAATTTGGGTATCAAACGAAAGAGCTTGACTAGTAGAATACTTTTCACTATGAAAAATTCAAATCCAAGATGGCCGCTTCCACAAAATGCCGAAATACATTTCTTTTTCACAACTCCTTTATATGGGTATCAAATGAAAGGGCTTGACTAGTAGAATGTTGTACAGATAACAAATCCGAGGTAGTCGGGGTTTAATCAAAATTTTAATTTTGTTCTTGTACACTAAAAGAGTAAAATAAACAATTTTCGTACAAAAATTAAACCGACTTCAAAACCACAAATAGGCACTCAAAAGCGAAAAATAAACTAAAATCATTATTATAAGCGCTACTCACTCATCTATTTGAAGTCGGTGCCAGTCAGGTCAAAAAGTTAGTAGATTGATGCTATGTAGGCACAGGTAAGTAGTATCTATCCTATACCTGTTAGATTTAGCTGGCACCGACTTCAAATAGATGAGTGAGTAGCGCTATAATAATGATTTTAGTTTATTTTTCGCTTTTGAGTGCCTATTTGTGGTTTTGAAGTCGGTTTAATTTTTTGTACGAAAATTGTTTATTGTCATTAATTGTTAGTTACGACCTTATTTTTTTGTGTGCGACTATTATTGGGATCAGCTTTTTTTCTAGCTGTTTATACCTAATTAGGTATTTATTGACTGTTTAATGCATAATAATCATCGATATAAACCAATGGATTTGCCCTGAGTAATTCAAAATTGGTACTAAACTGCGTCTCTATGTGTGTCGTACCTAAGTAGTTTACACATAACCAATCTACTTGACCCCTAGAATCGCTAGCGGCACGATATGCTGTGGTTCTACTTATTTTGGTTGTTGACAACGAATAGTGATAAGTAAAAACGTCTGGCGTTCACCGCTTCCTGCAACCAACTGTAACGGAATGAGTGAGCTAACTCTTCCCAACAATCACATGATTTCGCGCGTCCTGAAGTTTGGGAGGGCACATCTGTGTATCTTTGATAATAATCATTTAGGACTGTTTGTTATCGACATTGATTATTATAACTATGCAAATAGCGTGACAGGGTAACACGTCACGCTATTAATAAATTAGTATGAATATGGTAAGCAAAATGTCTGCTACATAGCAGCACAGTGACACGCAACTATTGGAACACGAATAGCCCAAATCTAACCTAGCACTGCACTGCGGTCGACAGTCATCGCCCAGAGATCTAAGATATTATATCTCTAAGCCCTGTAATTTCTTCGGATATATTTCCCTTTCAAATTGAAACACAGTAATGTTTGCACATTTCTGCTTGCCGGCAGTATTTTTTTTTATTATTTATATATCTTATTTAGTTGTCAAGCACATGCCCTGTTGATCTCGTTACACTACTCAATAAAAAAAAATACGATAACGAGAACTTTGCGGTTAAACCGCGAGACACGTTAGTATGATATAAAAAACAGGTTAAAAGAAGCATATTTCCTTATAGATAGTAATCTACACGGACTTGGGTTCATGCCTTTTTTGGGCAAAATATTTAATATTGCTAGGTTATTTCCAAAAAAACTATGTTAATTTCAGGTTGATAATAAATTCCAAAACGGCAATTAAACATTATGTTAATATAAAATATAATACTAAAAATATCACTTTTTACTAAAACGGAACTGCAAATATTCCTGCCATTAATAAAAACACAGAACTGGTCAGCACAGGGCTTGCGTTGATGATGTTGAATCTTTTCGCTTGGTGGATGAGCTCAATTAGAGAGTCCATAGTTTCTTCTCCACTGGGGAGTATCTGCTCTGGTGGAAGTAGGAAGCCAACTGTGCCTCGGTCCCGGAGCTCGTAACAGTATACGATGGGTACTTGTATCTGTTCTTTTACCCAGTCAATGCTTCCGCCTGTCGCCTCATCTGCAACAAAAATATTGATTATTTATATTTTTCGATAGTTAAGAGAGACAGGACGATCAGGTCATGTGCCTGATTGTAAGCAATAGGCCTGCCCATATAGACAGACTACAGGCCCGTGAACAAAATTTATGGGTCATATGATACACCATGAGACCTATGTAGGATGATAGAAGGGTGTAAAGTAATAAGATTCAGCACTATGCCGTCAGTTGTAAGCTGTCCAACTGAGTGCAGTTGAAGAGGGGGGGTTCTAAACCTCGATCGACCTGCGACAAGGAGAAATGATCGAGGCTTAGAACCCCCCCCCCCTCTTCAACTGCACTCAGTTGGACAGCTTACAAGTGATGGCATAGTGTTGAATCTTATTACTTTATACCCTTCTATCATCTTACATAGGTTTCCTGGTGTATCATATGACCCATAATTTTTGTTCACGGGCCTGCAGTCTAATAACATCACAGTGTCACTCAGCTATTGCAACGCTAAAAGTCCAAATTATTACCTAGCACTGCTCTGCTTGTCAATCAAAAATATAAGATAACTAGCGACCCGCCCCGGCTTGACACGGGTGCAATGCTGATACTAAAACTACGAATAAAAATGGTTATTGCGGGTTATCCCTAAGAGATATACACCATTGTTGACTTTTTCGTAGACTTTTTAAGGGGTACAATACTGCAGTACATTATTTTGATACATCTCGTAGGATCCAGCCAGCGTTTGCAAAGGAATCGCAAAAAAGTGTTTATTTATGACATCAAATTAGAAATCTTTAAAATTATTAGTGTTTCTCTACTGTTGTATGCACCTTGTTATTATATTGTACATAATGTAAACCTTCCTATTGAATCACGCTATCTATATGTTTTAAAAACCCGCATCGAAATGTGTTTGGTAGTTTTAAATAGGTATCTAAACATACATAGGGATATAGGGACTGAGAAAGCGACATTGTTTTATACTATGTAGCGATTTATCTCTAATTATAATCCTCACACTAGCCAGACACGGGTATGTAGATGCCATAAGTCCTCAAAAGAAGTTTTTCTTGGAACATCTCAACTTTCTCCCGTTGATTTTACATTAGATGTATATTTTTAATAAACAACCTTAAATATTTTCGAATTTATCATCATTAAATGTAATCACATGTTACAAAGTCTAATCTTCCAGACAATATTCAGATAGAAACTGATTTGGATGGCGAGACACTGAAATTATCTAGCTAAATTACCAAAATAAAAATCCTAGTTACTTACTTATATTAGAAATGCCAAAATACCTCTAGTCTGTAGTCTCTGTATAGACCTATCAGTCTGTAACGCTTTATCACCTAAAATACTAAACCGATTTTATGAAATTAAAGTTGGTACAGAGATAATCTTATAGCCTGAGAAAGGACATAAGGCTATTATTAAATGCAAACAATAAGGTTGAAAAAGAGTAAGGGAACTCTTCTCAGTAGCCATGGCCTGGACACCCACTGTGAAGCGAAGAGGAACCCAATGGCCACTCGTCTAGACTTCACAACTCGATTCGTCCAAGCTGACTGAGATGCAGCCATGTAGGTTTCACTGTGGCTGAGGAACCGGCGCAACTGTGATAAGTCGCAATGTTGGGTGGTGATAGAAGTCACAGAGGAATAGCTAATAGATGTATGAAATGAAACGTGACAACGAAACATGAAACTGCTATATATTCCACTGCGGCTTCCATCACCCTCCAACATTGCGACCTATCTCAGTTACGCCGGTTCTTGCAAGTGAGTTGGTTATCATTGGACACGCATTTGGTACGTATTATAATGTTTCTTTACTGTTTGACGTGACAACGTCTTATAAATTGGTTTGCCGGGTGACACTTCAAGAAACTGCGTTACGCTCCGCTCACGTTATGCGCTCACAACGAGAGTGAGTGAGAGGCACGCGTCCCTTCCACTCGGGCATGGTTAGCCCGCCTAAGAGCGAGAGAGACAGACATAAAAAGTGAAAGGCACGCATCCCCTTCCGTAAAATTATTTTACCACTCAAAGTCGTTGTCACGTAAAACTTTCGCCCGTATACCGACTTTACAGGCAACCAATTTTTTTAGATCTAAAATTTACCGCAACTTTGCATGATGTCAAGCGACGATGTGCTCTACGACTGAGCGTGCTTACTCAGAAGAAACCAATTCACTCTCTATTCATAAATCGAAATGTTTTACGGACATAGCTTTAAAGTAGTTGATGTGAGAATGCCGTGAATGACACACAGCAATACATGTAAATCTATATTATTTTGTGACAAATAGGTACTAATTTACTTACAAATAGCTTCAGCAATGTTGCCGGTAATGTATTGCGTTCCGTATCTCACCGACAACGCACCCATGGCGCGTCTGCCAATATTAAGCTGGAAAATACATAAAACGTTACATCCCACTCCTTAGTCTTTTCAATTTTTAAAATGTTTTAAACTCGCCGCTCTCATGTCTGATGCTAAGCAACAATACGGTTGACAACATTAAGTTTTCGGGATTTTTTTTAATTAGGTTTTTTAATGATGTATTATAGACGAAGTGGTATAAAAAAAAAAAAAAAATTTTTGGTGTAAAATAAACTTGATTGGAAATTGGACAAAGTATTTTTTCATTTAATTCTAAAACTCTAGACACATCAGCGCTATGTGTCGAACTATAATATAGGTTTTTGTTTTGGAAAAAGGTCTTATTGACAAAACATCTTTATGAATAGGAATAAATACATATAAGTAAACATAAAAATACTCCATTGCTGTATGAATTAAAGTAATAAATAAACAATATTGGAAATAAACTCACAGTATCATGATAATTAGCATACGGTGCCGTAGAGTTTCCAAAAGGTATAAGAAGCAGTTGACTGAAGGAGTGGAAGGACAGGTAGATATCAATCCTGTCTCCGATAGACCTGATGAAGTTTGAGAAGTCTCTGGTCTCTGGCTCGGAAAACGGTCCAATCCCCGCGTAAGTATCAGTCGCTGGGTTTGAGCTTGCTCCGACAACTGGAAATTTTATATATTTATGAAGCTACTTTATATCATACTGAAATAAATGGTATCACAATGCACATACTTTGAAAACTATAACTTAAGCTGCCAATTTTGTGACCAATCTATAATATATTCTAGAATCACTTAATTTAAGAATTAATTAATTTGATCTAATTCTTCTTATTCAATTTTGGTATAAGAAAAATAAAACAATGTTTAGTAAAATAAATAACTACAAACCGATTCATCTGTAAAATAAAGTTCAATGTGATCATGGAGCAAAAACGCGTTTAAAAGCTAAACTAGAAAAGAAAGACTAGTTCTACAGACGCAGATTTTTTGTATTTTCCTATATTTATTACTTTCGGAAATATAGAATCGAATGACGTTCTAACTGATATTAGCTCCGCACAAAAACGTATGATCAAGTGATCAAGCTGCGACTCCGGAGTAGAGAGTGCGGCGCGGGCGCCCCGGCCGTTTGTCACTTCGGCCGGTGTTTATTGGAGAGTATTTTTACATCAATCAAATGCAGATCGAACTTTATTCTACGGATGAGTCGAAATGTTGCATACACAAGGCTTTGCGTACCAATAGTCGCATGCTTGTCCAGTCAATATTATACTTGTTTAAGCAACCATATCTAAAATCTAGATATATGAATACATATATACAAATAGATATATGAAATAAGTCAAATCCGTACCAAGCCAGTTATTGTTCCAGTTCCTGTTCAAGTCAATACCGAAATTATTGCCAACAGGACGCCTGTTCTTACGCCACATACGGAACTGAAACAGTAAATTACATAGTCATCATGATTAAATAAATTAATAAGTACATGTTTTGGATATTTTTACACAATACCATTTACCCCCAAACTAAGGAAAGCTTGAACAGTGGGAATCAGTTAGCTTTTTTTATGGCATAGAGTAAAGCGACGAGCAGGACATGTACCTGATAGTAAGCAACACGCCCGCCCATAAAAACATAGTGTCACGTAGCTGTTAGAAAATGAAGCAACCAAACACCAAACTATAACCTATCATTGTACTACGTTCGTCACCAAGAGATAACTATAAGATAATTAATCTCTATGCCCTGTTTTTTTTTATAAAGAGTGATGAGATGAGTAGAACATGTGCCTGATGGTAAGCAACATGCCTGCCACATAACAGCACAGTGACACGCAACTATTGGAACATGAAGAGTCCAAATCACCACCTAGCACTGCAATGCGCTCGTCACCCAGAGATCTAAGATATTATATCTCTAAGCCCTTTTTTATTTCTCTGGAAACATGGCCTTTCAGCCCGAAACACAGTGATTATCGCATAACTGATTGGCATCACAATATAAATATGGCCAAAGTATGGTGTTACCCCAGGCAGACTGCAAAGGTTCCTAACTACAAATATATATATAGGAAGACGGTGTTAGGTATAATAAAGCAAGTCAGTCATTCATTTGGAGAACGTATCTTTTGATGAAATGAAATACAATAAACACTATTACGTTCAAATAGCTAAGTGGCATTTGCTTCATATGGGCAAGCTTATTGCCTATTATTATTAAGGTCGTATCGTCACCCAAATTAACAAAAAAAAGATATCTACCTGTTCAGCCTACGTTTACCTGGAAGAAATGACTCTTAGCGATAAGATCGTCAATATGTGTTTTTTCAGCAATTTTTGTTTAAATTTTAGTATACTAAAGAGTTTATATACCATATCTAATCGTATCTAACATAGGTATGTTAGAGTTAATCTACGAGTACATAACATATCTATTTAAGTAGATAGGTATATTATGTTTGATACCAACAGCCCGTCCCGGCTTTGTCTGTGGTACATAATATATATAACTTAACACGCTGAGATCACGGATATATTCAACGTTGAAAGAATTTTTGAAATCGGTCTGGTAGTTCCCGCGACAAGCGCGTTTAAACAAAAAACCTCTTCAGCTTAATAGTATTGGTAGTTTATTTTTTTTTAATTTTATAGGTTTACACTTGACCGCCATCTCGCCTGATGTTAAACGATGATGCGGTTTACGATGAAGCGTGTTTACCTAGAAGAAACCGATTCACTCTCGATTTGAAGACACAAAGATTGTAACCATCGGGAAAAACCTTCTCAACGTATTCCACAGCCTAGACGTTCTCATGAGATATTAATAATTATTTGTGCGGCAAAACCGAATTGCCAGTTGTAGTTGGTAGCATTGTAAAGCAAATCAAATCAAATCAATTTATTGAGCATACCTGTTCATGACTCCAAATGTATCCATCGGGGTTTGTCACTGGGAAAATGTACCAATCAAATTCTTCAGCGTATCTTCTGGTCTCCAAGTCATTGCTAGTCAGGAGCTGAGACGTGATATAACAAACAACAGCTGGTGAGATCCATTCGCGTGAATGGATTCCACCTTCAAGGAAGATCACTCTTTTCCCATCTCCATGTGAAATTCTAAGTCCTCTGATTGGACGACCTTCGAATGATGTTCCTCCGACTAGAGTGGTGACTATGTCTGGATATGTTGCAGCTAGATCATCGATCCATGAATTGATTTGGTCGTTGGTGTAATATCCGTCCCAAGTCATGGAACGGAAATTGCCTCTGTTGTAGGTATTGACCTTCTCCTTATCAATGGCTCTGTAAAGAAAATAATTAGGTCTATGAATGGTAGGAATTTTGGAGTTAGTATTATTGATGCAACGTTATATGTGAGATATGATATTCAACGATTTGATCAGAAAATTTGCTGAAATAGCATACCTAATAACAAACAACAGTGTTTGACTCTTTAAAAAAGTGTGTGTAACATCTTTTTTTTAAATTCCCAGTTTACCGGGTATAGGAACCGGGCTCGTGGACTATCTCTGATGAACATGATTGTTCGGGGCTTGTGACCTTTTTTAACATATTAACAACTAGCTTTACCCTACCACGCTTCGCTTTGGCACATTGTGATTAGATAAAAACAATCCTTGATGCGGATTGTATATCATTTTTAAATTTCAGCTCGATCGGTTAAAAAGCTTTTGAGTTTTTTTAAGCATATACAAGCTTGCATAACGTTTTTATGTATAGAGATTTATGCTGCTTATCATATTACGGCTTAATCTATATATGCATATATCTTAAGTATTAACTATGTTACTGCAAATTTATAGTCACAGAGTTTTAGTTTACATTTAAGTTGTGTGTAGTTATCTACCCACTCAAGAAGTCATAGAGGTAATGGGTATACTACTATAATTTCTTACGTGCACAAGAAGTAAGGTTTTAAGTAAAGCTTTAATTCCTCGTATTTATAAATCCTCGTCGTGAAGAATTAACCCAAAGTTAATTTCGATGTCGAACTTGGGTGTCGCATACGAGCATCGTAAAAATTCTGTGTATTTCTTTTCCCCTAACGCGCCAAAAGTAGAAGTAGCAACTTTCCTTGTAACTTCATAAAGTACGACATTTGTTATTTATAAGTAACTTGTTTGAAAAACTTCCATTAACAGAGAAATTACAGGGCTTAGATCTTTGCGTGATGAGCGCAGTGCAGTGCTAGGTAATGATTTGGACTCTTCATGTTCCAATAGCTGCGTGTCACTGTGCTGTTATGTGGCAGGCATGCTGCTTATCATCAGACACATGTCCTGCTCGTCTCGTCACTTCTTATTAAAAAAAACTTTTATATCAAAAGTTTTAATTTTAAACTTAAAGGATTCATATTTCATATGCTGGAACTAGGATCCTTCTCTCACAAGGCCAGAATCCACCATTCTCGCTGGTCGAGTAAGCCGATAATACATTGTCGAAAGTGTTTTACTCTTGGGTCACGCTAATTTTCCCATCAAATTTTCCTTCGCCGTTCAAGCCACGACAACAAATTCGTAATTCGACAACTACTCAAGAGGTGCACGCGAAATTCAAACCTACGATGACACAACTGTGCCATCAGAGACTAACCACGGAGCTACTACGGCTAAAAACAACTGAATATCAACAAACTCCAAATTTCCAGTTATATTTCTATTATAATGAGAAATGAGTACTTACTCTTGAATATTAGACATTGTGATCTCGAAACTCATCCCATTATCTCTCAGGACATTTTCCAAATCAGCTTTATTTTGGGGACTAGACAGGATATTTACGAATTTCGCTGCAGGTACCGGATCCGTCCAGAAATCATACCGTATATCAGTATTGTGGAGATTTTGTAGCACTTTTATCTGTTCTACATTATCCGGAATAATTTTGTATAACGTATAATTGTCGAATCTAAATTTTGCGCTTACGACACATAATATAGAAGCAAATAGTAGAACCCTCATTTTAATTGGTCCTATATTTTTTAAATTTATGCGTGCTCTTTGTCGGGTTTTCACTAATGTTATGAATTACGGCAGAGTGTAAGATTCGAGCTATTAAAAAACTATATTTATTGTATGACATGTTAAACCATTAATTTATAAAGATCGTAAAGTTTATGGACGTGATAAATGATAAAACTCGGTATAACTAGACTTTCGGAATGATTAATGATTAGATTATATTGATAGGCAAATGTGTCGTTTAAATTTGTGAAGGTCAAAAGTTCCAGACTTAATTATATACTGCGCAGATGAATTGTGAAGATAATGGTATCCAACTGCAGCAAATAAAGTAGTTGTTTATTAATTATTGCACATTCCGTAAAAGTTTCGTTAAATAAAAATAGTTTCAGTGAATGACAACACAATTGGATCGTGTAGAAATAAATAACTATCTACAAAATATTAATACTTACGTGAAACAAGAACTGTGTACCTCTCTTTAAGATAATATCGCAGACAGAGGATTAGGAAATTTCCCAAAATGTTTCTACTAATAAATATTATAAACGTTTCAATGTTCGCATGTTTGTTGCTCAATCACTGCCAATCGGATCAAGTCAACATTTGGAATGCAGTTAGATTAAAGTTTGAAATAGCACATAAACTACTTTTCATCCTAAATAAATAATAAGAACGCGACTACGCGTGTAAAACCTTGGGGCACAGCTAGTAGTTAATGTAGATAAACTATTTTTTACAAAAAAATAAACCGACTTCTACACCACAAATAGGCACTCAAAAGCGAAAAATAATTTAATATAGGTAATTATTATAACCTCTACTCACTCATCCTTATGAAGTCGATGCCAGGCTAGTTAAAAAGTTAGTAGATATATTATGTACGAGGTAGTAAGTAAGTAGGCATAGGTAAGTAGTATCTATCTACTACCTGTTAGATTTGGCTGGCACCGACTTCATATAGATGAGTGAGTAGAGGTTATAATAATTACCTATATTAAATTATTTTTCGCTTTTGAGTGCCTATTTGTGGTGTTGAAGTCGGTTTATTTTTTGTAAAAATAGTTTATTTTACCCTTTTAGTGCTAAACAAGTTTTCACTAATGCATTTACACGATTTCGTGTTGAGATCTCAATACATGAATTAAACCCAAACACTGGGTAGTTCCTGTAAACCGTTAAGAAATTCCCTTGACTGTCCTTTATCTTCATCATCAGACCACTAATGACAGTCACAACCCATCTATGTAAAAGTTCTCATCAATACAAATTAATCGAGCCCAAACACAAGGTAACTACTATGTACCGTCGAGGAGTTCCCTCGACCGTCTTCCCGTTCCCTCATCAGACCGACTCCAGACCATCTTTAAACTATACTGCTTTAAAATGCTCAAGCAAAAACTTAACTAACGCACTAGTCATCTTTACAATTTTCGAAAGTTATCCTCGATTTCTCTAGGATACCATCATCAGATCCTGGTTTCCTTATCATGGTACCACCCTTGGAATATCTCCTTTAAAACAAAAAAAGAATCATCAAAATCGGTTCATAAACGACGAAGTTATCCGCGAACAAATATAAAAAAAAAAAAAAAAGGAACATACATACGGTCGAATTGAGAAACCTCCTTTTTTGAAGTCGGTTAAAAAGGAGTTAGAATGCTAATACTTTTTAAAGGTATGCGAATAATCGTATATAATCGTATGCGAATTTCAACTATTGGGTAACCAGTATTGTTAATAAATTAAATGGCAAATTTACAGTTCCATAGACAGACAGACAGACAGACAGAAACACTTTATTATGTACACCAGTAAAATTAAAAAGTACAAAACAGAAAATACTTATTACTAGTGCCATAAATGGCGGCCTTATCGCTAATAGCGATAAGGCCGCATAGACAATATAAAATCTTTTTTATGTGATGTGTGAGAGAGTGAAAGCCTTCATAATCCACCACGCTGGTCCTATCCATCATGCTGGCCCAATAAATGGGTTGGCTGATGAAAAATTTTTGGTACGTTCAAATTACTAATTATTTTCTCCTATACCGTTAAAGCGGTGATGACAAATTTGTACATTCACACTTGGGTAAATACTCACGAGGTGTAGACGAGATTCGAACTTATAACCTCAACATTACATATAACTTCGATTGTGAATCGCACGATCTTTGATATTTAAGTCTACTTGCATTTGAAAAAGAAAAAAACATGGCAATCATATATGGCTGCCGATAGAAGTAAAAACTTATATCTCAGGATTTAATAGCTCACTTTGAACTACGCGGGTAAAACCGGGGCGCAATTCTAGTCTGGAATATATCTTCAAAGCAATGTCGTCTAAATAAGTCTTCTAAGTATAGCCATCTAGACTAGATGCGTAAACGTGTTTTGGTAACCATGGTAACACGCCATCGCCATATAGAAATGCTGACGTATTTCTAGTTGGCCATGTCCCGAGTTTACTCAAAGATTTATTTCATTAACGAGCGTGACGCTTGATCTCAATTCACAGTCCACGAAAAATATGTGTGTGATGCGTGAAAATATTTTTTTTCAAGGCCACCACGGATTCTACTATACCACCACAGATTCTACTAAACCACCACAGATTCTACTAGACCACTACGGATTCTACTAAACCACCACGGATTCTAATCAAAGGTCACCGCGACTTCTCCCTTGTTGAAAATATATAATGTATTCGTTGTTAAAACCATGTGTCCGAATTCTCGTATATTATTCAATATTTGTGCGCAATTTCGCGACTCTTTAATGGACGCCTGAATAATAAATGAATAAAACCACAGCTCAACGGTTTAATAGTTCGATTTAATGCACTTCGTTTATTATTCCTTTGTCAATATGGAAATTAAAAAGTATGCGTCGATTATTTTTAAATGTTTGTTTATATCGAAAACCTTTTTTGTGTCCCAACTGATTGATCGGTAATTTTGAGAACCATTTATGTTTTTTAAAATAAGTAAGCCTACGTTCAACGCTTAGATAGAGAATGAAAACATGGATCAGGTTTTTCCTCACGGTTCCTTTGTACCAATTGTAAGCAGATGACGTGCATACTTACTATGACAACAGAGTGATGACTTCCATAAGAGGACAAGGCAACAGCGATTAGATCCGTGCTTTTGGTGTAAAGCGTTTGTTCCAACTCTATACGTAGTATATGACTGTAAACTCTTTGGTTCAACGTTTCATTCATTCATAATTTAAGAGCGACGCTCTTGTCGGTGGAGTTCCTTCCATGTACTTCCTTCGTTACATTCCGCCTTCTCCTTGACTTCCTGATACGGCACTACAATTATCTTCTCCTTCACTTAGTTCATGTAACTTCTCCTAGGTCTAACTCTCTTCATCTTCCCTTCTAATTTACCTTCCATTATTGTTCTAATGAAGTTGTCGTGTCGTTGCAGATTTCCCAACATCTTTCCTCTTCTGTTTTCTATTGCTTTCATTAATGTTCTTTTCTCCTCTACCATCTTCAAAACTTCTTCATTGCTCTTCATTTCCTTCCAGCTGATTCTCTCCATTCTCCTTCAACACCACATTTCGAATGCCAACGTTCAACGTTTATACCTCTACAATACGTCGAGAACATAACTTTTTATTTTTGTTTGAAGGTGTCCAGATCCAAGAGTGTCACGCTGCTGGTAAAATAATATTCAATTTTTTGTTCGGGTTATACATCATTTATTTTTTCTGTATAAACAAACACCAAGTTTTATTTAAAATTGAAGCACAGAATTATAGTCAGATACAATTTTTTAATTTTTCTACTAAATTTGATATATTTTGTGACATCTACAAAAACGCAGTTCAGGTAAACAACATAAACAGCGCATTAAATGTTCCCACTGCTGTGAATCGGGGCCTTTTCTCGCAAGGAGAAACATAATTCAGGTCAGGTAAGGAAAGCAATAATTCTCAAAATTATGCATAATTGGCAGAGCTATCGCGTAACAAACATACAAAAAAACAGAACCGAATTGAGAATCTCATCCATTTTTTAAATCAGTTATGAGGTATGATTTATCAAAATTGGTCTAGCCGTTTAGAAGAAGGTCAACTACATAATATACGCAACGAAGATTTTAATAGTGAAAGATGGACAGAAAATTGGTTTCGTTAAAAAAAATGCAATTTTTGTAGCATAATATAATAACAAAGAAGATTACAGTATTATTTATGTTTTAAAAAAGATACGCCATAGTCACCAAAAGCACCATCACCGCCGATGCTTTCACTCCCGCCCCACTATTCATATAGCCCAATCTTTTAGCTTGATGTATGAGTTCTACCACTGAATCCCAAGTCTCCTCGCCAGTTGGGACAATTTGTTCTGGTGGTAGAAGGAAGTGGTATTCTCCTCGGTCTCGTAGCTCATAGCAGTAGACCAGTGGAACGTGAAGATGGTCTTTTACCCAGTCAATGCTTGTACCAGTTGCTTCATCTGTGAATAAGTTGTAAATAAGTGTTAAATAAATAATTTGACATGACTGGTTGTAGGTCTTTGTTAATGAAATACTGGCTTTTTGTGAGCTTAGGTTTTAGCGAAGTAATAAAGCGGAACAACAAAGCCGCGCGGAGAAAGAGACATTAGAAAGAGCATTTTATACAAATCCATGCGTTAGATGAGACAGTTTTCGCTAGGATGTAACTTCTTATATGGACAAAACATAGCGAAATCACTGCGGTTCCGCTGTTTCAGTTTCTTTGAAGATTTGCTAAGGGGGTAAACACGATATCCATCGTGATTTTTTTGTAATAGTGAGACTTTGGTATTTTAATTTGCCTAGAAAAGTACTAGTACACATTTGCTAGTTATACTAGTGCTAAGCAGTAGCGTGCAAGCAGTAATGTTCTGGTTTGAAAAGCAATGTTTCCAGAGAAATTACAAGAGAAACAACAATTTATAACTCCGGGTGACAGCGCAGTACACTCCGCGAGGCATAAGCTGAGCTTTGCATTTGTGTGAGTGTACATGGATAGTGTAGGTGTGACAACCGGCCTTAGGCGCGGCGCCATTCTGTCTCGCCGCGCTCCTGCCTGATTGGTGATTACTCATACTAATGCAAAACTCAGCCTATACCTCGCGGACAAAATTTCAAGCTTCTGCCTGATTGGTGATCACTCACACTAATGCAAAGCTCAGCTTATACCTCGCGGAGTGTACACTGCTAGGTTTTCAACTATTCATGTTCAATGAGTTGCGTGGCATCGAGCTGTTATGGACATTTGTGAAGCTTACCATCTAACACACGCCTTTTTTCTCCTGCCACTTAACATTACAAATAAATAATTACAATTGTTATTTTTTAGTTTTTCGTTTTAGCATCCCTGCCACTGAATAGAAGCAAATATTTTTTGTTTTATAAATTTAAAAACACTTTAGAACGAAACTTACATGTTTCCCTCAAACTTTAATAATGCTATTTTCAGTGATGATAATAATGAAATCATTTCTTCAAGATAAAATCCCATTAAAGTAAAATTTTAAATTGCAATAGAAAACAGTGAACCCGTGTTTTTATTTAAAATGTGTAATAACCATGTCTTACCATAACATACTCCTTTAAAACTTGGTTTTAAAATAAATACACATAACTCATATTTATTCAGTCTGTCCAGTCCGAAAACTTGAGTCGGACTGGACTGACTACATTAAACTTGTACCTTGGTGTTTATTTAAAATGTGTAAAATGCGGTTTTTATAAAATCAAGTGAACTAATTAATAGAAAAATGAATATCAGAAAGGCTGCCTATGGTGGATAAAGCAACCACATCGTTGCTTACTATCAGGCGAGACGGCAGCCAAGCGCCAACCAATTGATTAAAAGAAAAACTAACCAATCAAAATAAATAGACATCTTCTCTTCTTCACACAAAACAGACTAAGAAAATCTTGTACTGAAGAAGCGAGATATCAATAAAAATATATAACTCTTAAAATTTTGTGACTTTAACTTTTTTTAAACATTAATTATTTATTCAAGTCGTTAAACATCACCTCAATCAGGATTAAGTAGGTAAAAGCATAATTTTACACACGAGACTGCGAAAATAGGACGTTACAAAGGAGTGTCTGATATAGTTAGATATTATGCAGACTATTACGCCGATGGTAATTAAAAAAACATTAATATCGCATTAAGCTCTTAATCATGTTTTCAACTAAAACATCTATTATTGGAACATAGGTTTTGAGTTTTTCACGTTATTTATTAAGATTCTCAAGATTATTACAACAAACCTTTAAATAGAATTCGTTATTCGTAACGAAAAGAAACTAGCTGTAAACATTTTAAAACCTGTTATCACTTGGTAAAAATAAAAAATATATCGTATTATTATTATCCTACTGATATTATTTATAAATGCGAAAGTTTGAATGTTTTGAAGTGTGTTGCTCAATCACGTCGGAACCGTTGAACAGATTGGATCGAAATCAGGAACACTGAATAGTCTGAAATAACATAAAAGGCTACTTTTTTCACCAACTAAATAAAGAATATAAAACATAAAAAGATCGGGAAATTTTATAAAACCGCGAAACGTTGTTAACAAATACATATACATAGACCAAAATACCTATTCTTTTTTATAAGTATGTAAAAATACAGGAAAAAGAATGAGTTTAATATTACTCACAAATTGCTTCAGCGATATTGCCTGTTACATATTCCGTGCCGTATCTCACTGAGAGAGCTCCCATGGCCCGCCTTCCGATTTTCATCTAAAAAACGTTTTAACAATTATTATTTTAAGCAAATTGGTGTAAGCGAGCAGACAACACGTCTAATTTGAAATTATACCTGCCGCCTATTAATGGGATAAAAATAGATGTGGCTCTAGTTGAGTCGTTGATATGCCCACTAAAACCCTCTACACACGAGCCCTAAAATCAGAGGAAATTACGTAAAACTAGTGGAGAGGACCCTACATCGCACCATAAATCACCAATCATGTGGTGCGATGTAGACCCTCCCACTGCTTTTCCGTCATTTTCTCTGATTTTAGGACTCGTGTGGAGCTGATTTATGCAGCCCACTCTCACTGTAGAGCGTTTTAAAGAGATATACCATTGAGATATCATATGCAGCCCACTTAAAAATCTCACTGCTGGACTAGAGCCTTCCCTTACATGGACAGAGTCAAAATTATAATCCACCATGCTGACTTAGTGTTGATGTCTTAGTATATGTCCTCGTGAATGAAGTAACATGTTCTTTTTGGACTACACCAATTTCCTCACAATGTTTTCTTTCTGTTGATGTCAAAAAGAAACTCACAGGTACAGACAGGATTCCACGAACCAACGAACAATTTTTATTGAAGTTGGGCATATTTGCTACCAGTTTTTTATCGTTGGCACCCATTACATACTCGAAATTTCATTAAAGCATTACTTACAGCGTCATAGTAATTAGCCAAAGGATCCGTGGTATTCCCATAAGGAATCAGCAGCAATTGTCCAGCAGAATGGAAAGACAGGTACAATTCAATTCTGTCTCCAATGGTCCTGATGAACTCCGATAAAGTTCTGGTTTCTGGTTCGGAGAAAGGCCCAATGCCAGCGTACGTGTTTGAAGATGGATTTGTACTGGCTCCAGTGACTGTAAACGAAATTACATAAAGAGTAAATACCCCATTTTATGTTTCTTTTGTTAGGGCTTAGGATCTTGAAAGCAAGTCCAACACAGGAAAAACTATGACATGGTACGGTCAATGTGGCTTAGTTTATCATCTAAGGAAGATGCTTAAGACATGGTGTTATGAAAATGCCAATGCGTCAATGGTGATCCCGGTGACCTACTCCAGGCACAAATGTAGGTCATCGAGGGAATTTTAGTAAATAAGGTCTCACTTGACTAGCAGCACCCTAATACAGCCAAGTATCTGCAAAGGATTTTTCCCCCAGCAACAAAAAGAAGGCTTGGGATCTGAAGAGAGTCAAATGACATAATACTCAAAAGAAAAAATGTGATGGGACCTCAAAAGATGTCTTGCTTGCTATATGTTGATTTACTGTTGTAGTTAGTGACAAACTTGTAAATAAACATGGAAAATTACTTAATGAATGCAAGAATGGTCGTCGTGCAGGTCGTAGGATCACACGATCCTAGGACCTTGGAATTATAAAATCGAACGTAAGTACTGGGCATAGAATAACCATAGGTTTTCACTATTATAAGAACATCTAAGCTGTGGAATGAGTTGCCTGAGTGGGTTTTCCCCGATAGTTATAATCTTGACCTTTTTATTAGTGAATCGGTTTCTTCTAAATCGATCGTAGACCGCATCGTCGCTAGCATCAGGCGCATTGGCGATCATAAACCTATAAAAGTTAAAAAAAATATATATTAATAAATATTAAATTTTGTGGCATATTTTAATAAGACAAAACAATTTGACGAGCATCCACTCAGTAGACAGCTACAGTGCGCTAGGACCATGTCGACCAATAGCAACGTTTATATTTTGGCTTCTAGGCACCTCAGGATATTGAATGATATTTTTCTTGTACTATTTGCAGCTCCTCTCACATCCCTCAATAAACATAAAGATACGTTTAATGATAATGCATTAATTTGAGGATTTTTAAATTGATAGCCATATTGTATATTTATACAGTATATTAAAACAATAGTTGATAAAATAATGAATATGTACATAGGGTTCGACTTTCAGGACAATTACTGTATGAAAAAATTGTTTGTTGATCCCGCTTCATTGACTTAGTATAAGTATGTATCTAAAACAATATTTTATTAGTTCTGATGGTTTCCATTAGTTTTACTTAATGAAGGTGCTGTGTGAAAGGCGTCGAAGAAAGATTTATTTATTTCTAATATAATACTGTAAAAAATATTTTACCAAGCCAGTTTTGATTCCAGTTCCTGTTCAAATCGATTCCATATTCATTTCCAACAGGTTTTCTGTTCTTTCGCCAAAGTCTGAACTACAAAAAAAATAAAAAAATGTTTAAATTCGGAAAAATATTATTATGTTTATAACATCAATTTTATGTTATTGCCATAATAAGATATTACATAGACTTTATCTGTAAATACCGAGTGGTAAAAACACTGTGTATGTGTCTTAAACAGTTCTACTCCCGCAAACAGCAACGTTCACCATCATAAACCATTTGCCTCTTCAGGAAAATTGTTTTTGAATTCATCTGATTTTGAGAAAGCAAGGTGGGTACTTCTCTGCCCCAAAGTCAACCTACTAACCCTGAGAGAGATATGGCAAGGAACTAGAAGTAAATGGGTGAATCATCGTTAACCATTTTGTAGTGTTCTAGTGTTGAACTCTCAGCAAATTTCTCTGGGAAGTAGCACACTTTGCAGTCATTCTACCGTCAAATTAAAACAGTTTTGCTATGATGGGTAAATTGCCTAGAGATATTACAAGGCAAAGAAGTAAAACTTCTTATTTATGTAAATGGTGGGCGCATTGCAGTTCTGGGCAGTGACTTTAACGCATCATAAAGAATTTAAATGGCTGCATGATAGGCTGTGGTTTTATGGATTGGTGTATTCATTACCATTATGTTCCTATCTCATCCGTCACTCTATATTATAAAGAAAGTCTCTAAAAATAATTTAGAACTCTAAACAACTTTATCCTTCGTTTAAAACTTACGTCTGTGTGAGTCCAAACGTAACCATCAGGGTTTGTCACAGGGAAGATGTACCAATCGAATTCTCTTGCTACTGCTTGAGTTTCGTCATCATTACTGGTCAACAGCTCATTTGTCATAAAAATGACAGTCGCTGGAGAAATCCATTCTCTAGAATGTATACCACCTTCAATGAATACCACTTTTTTGCCATCCCCATGAGATATTCTCAAGCCTTTGATTTCACGGCCTTCGTACGATATGCCACCTACTAAGGCAGTCACTATGTCAGGGTATGTGGCAGCTAAGTCGTCGATCCAGGCGTTGATTTGGTCATTGGTGTGGTAAGCATTTAATGCTAAGCTTCGGACGTCACCGCGAGTGTATGGTGTTACAGTTTCTTTGTCGATAATTCTAAAATATAGACGTAATTTTTTATTATATTTAGTTTATTAGATAAAGCTTAAATGGATGCATTTTAATGACACACCAAAACACAAAAAATATCTCTATAAACAGAGATAAACTATACATTTAGTGCGTCAACCTTATTTGATTAAGTAGGTAATGAAATGACTTCTTGACTCTCTCTTCGTGCATTTTTCAATTGCACTTAGGAACAAAAAGCAACACAAAAGTTTATATTTTAACCAAAAACTATATATGTAATTACTAAGGTTTATTCTTCATAATTGATAGAATTGTTAAGGTAGGTGTAGAAATATTTTGTTGAGGGCTTACATATGTTTCGGGATGAAAACTTAAAGATCACGGACGCAATTTCATCATGTTTGGACCAATCATGTCGGTGTTTCTCTCTTCTTCGCTTCTCTATCTTTACCTTAAAATTTCATCCGAAAACAGCCAAAAAATGATATTTTAATGAAATTAAATAATTATATTTAGAGAAATTATTGGTAAAAGTCATAAATTACCAATAAAATATTTGGGTGCCGAGATCAGTTATTTGGACTCTGTATGGATTTGAATTCTTTATATTGGGATAACGGTTTGCCATCGTGCTCTTGTGGATCAGGTGTAGCTTACCACCAGGCACATATCTTGCTCGTTTTGTCACTCATAAGTAATAAAAATATCTATCTGTCTAAACAATTAATTGGTATCGAGATATACTTACTCTTGAATGTTTGAAAACGTGATTCCAAATTCAATGCCATTAGACTTGAAAAAGCTTTCTAGCACATTTTTATCACCAGGACTTGCCAAAATACTTATAGCTTCAGCGCTTGGTACGGGGTCACTCCAGAAATCGAACCTACTATCACTGTCTTGAAGATTTTGAAGTAGCCTCACTTGTTCAGCATTCTTTGGAATAGATTTGTACAGTGTGTAATTATCAAATCTAAATTTTTCACCGTAAACATTATCGATGCTATTTGTTATAAGGAATGTTATAAATATTTTGAAAAACATGTTATTTTGCACCAAAGCACGGTATGGCTTGGCGTTGGTTACTGAAGTGATAAAATCTATAAACTGTATATAGAACTATCAAGTAGGACCGATAATGCCACATAAAACTATATTGGTCTTATAAACTTTTATAATGGGTTTTATCTGAGGAATTATAGAGTGAATATAAATTAAACAAAATGTTGGATCTCATCATTAGAACCAATTTTTTATTGTATAGTGACGAGACAAATCATTACCTGGCACTATACTGCGCTCGTCACCCTGAGATACAATATGATCAATCTGTATGGCCTGTATTTTTTCAGGAAATATTTTTCAGGAATTTTTTTTCAGAAAACAGGAAGTATTATTTTAAAGTTGCAGAAAACAAGTTTTTGGATACATTCATTGACTTCAAGATTCGTCTTCTATAATGTTTTTAGTCTACAATTAAAAGAAAATACTTTTCGTTTTTTTGCTAACTAATACTAGTAATATTAAAATGCTGATGTGATTCTGTTATTTTGATTTCTGACTGGTCATTTTCAATACTCATTCTTTATCGCTAACGTACAAATATATGCTTATATCACGCAAACTTTTTCTTTTTACGATAGTAATTTAACTAATAACTTATAATTAAATTACTATCTTATCGGGACAAGGGTGGCAATCGACATAAGCGGAATTGACTAAAGTAAAAGTAAAGTAATATTTATTGGTCATAAGAACATGAACACATAATTAATGAACCCATCAGGTTCGAACTAGTACATAGTAATGTATCTCGGTACCTAATGGCTCCTCCCAAAACAAAAATAAGAATAAGAATACCTACTAAAAAAAACATGCTATGGGAGCTGGGTAACAAGTCTTGAAATGAAATTAGTCTGCGAATATATTGTTTCTCAACATAGAATCTTTTTGCCAATCCGTGCGCGTGAGTGTTTACATGTAGGAGGGTGCTAGGGTGTGTCAGTGTGTGTGCGTGTGTGAGAGAGGGTGTGCGGGTGTACTAGCTTGGGTGAAAGTGTGTGTGAGAGGGTGTCTCTGTGTGTGAGGTGTGAGGGTGTGTATATGTGTGTGCTGATGTGTATGCTATCACAGCTAGGTGAACTTTTTTGTATGGGAATGTGTAATATTGTGCTTGCCTGTACACGTCATGTATTAGCATGCTTCCATGGGAAAACAAGTGCATAGATTGGATATTACACATGGAAATATCAAATACAATACTTATTATTGGTATATATTATTATCTCCCGTAGGTTGTATAATTTGATTTCATTTGTAAACACTTCCATATTAGAAACACTAGTAAGCACTGGACTTTAGTCTTTGCAATTCCTTGTAAGTAGTCAAATTCCATATTTGCGTCGTTCCGATAAAGCAATAATATTTCATTTCAGACATTGTAGGTTCTGATATACGAGCATACTGCACTTTCTCCAAATTAGGTTAAGTTTTCGTTTCGAGGTTTTGTATTTTTCTTAAAAAAGTGGCATCTTCCTTTCGTGAATAGCCGCTGTTGTAGGTATTGCAAAACTTGACTCAAACTCAATTTCGTCTATTTGAGTTTGGATTGGCGTCACAATCGCAAAATTATTTCAAACCAACTCCAAAGTATTTGTTTGCCAGTTGATACTGTGTTCCCATTTTTTAAGTAAAGATAAAACGAGCAGTGCTTGATGGTACGCAACACGCCTGTTCATAACAGCACATGTCACGTAGATATACGAATTAGAACTTGAATAATCCAAATTATTACGTATCGCTGCGCTGCTCTCATCACCCAGATATATAAGACACTTTGTTTAAAAAATTGGTTGCCTGTAAAGTCGGTATACGGGCGAAAGTTTTACGTGACAACGACTTTGAGTGGTAAAATAATTTTACGGAAGGGACGCGTGCCTTTCACTTTTTATGTCTGTCTCTCTCGCTCTTAGGCGGGCTAACCATGCCCGAGTGGAAGGGACGCGTGCCTCTCACTCGCTCTCGTTGTGAGCGCATAACGTGAGCGGAGCGTAACGCAGTTTCTTGAAGTGTCACCCGGCAAACCAATTTATAAGACATTGTCACGTCAAAAAACGCAATGATTCTGAATACTCGTAAATTAAAGCAAAGCAAAGCAAAGACGCTTTTTCTACTTTTATAATGGGCCAGCTAAGCACTAGCTGGAAACTCTAGAATCGATCGAGAGACGTGCCAAAAGCCTCATCATGGGCAACTTGTTCAAAAGAAACTACAAACTCTTGAACATTACCGCAAAATTGCTAGCTCATTGGCATTTTAGCGTATGTATTTTCGAGAGTGAAACCGATCTGCATGATCTATTTTCACCTTGCTCTTATTTATCGAAAAAGCAACATCGTTTCATCTTCCAAAGACTCGAGCAAAGAGGTTCTTATGCGAAAAAGACTTCAAAGTCTTGAACATCGCCGAAATATTGCTAGCCTATCGGTTTTTATCGGGTGCACTTCGGAGAGTGTGCGACTGATTTACATGATCTAATACCACCTTGCCCTTTTTTCTATCAGAATGCTCGTAGCTAAGTCGAATCGGTTGATCTTCCAAAGACACGAACGAAGAGATTTGACTCTACTTTTGTGATAAGAACGTCTAGGCTGTGGAATACGTTACCTGAGTGGGTTTTCCCTGTTGGTTACAATCTTTGTGTCTTCAAATCGAGAGTGAATCGGTTTTTTCTAGGTAAGCACTCTCCATCGTAGACCGCATCGTCGATTAACATCAGGAGAGATAGCGGTCAAGTGTAAACCCATACAAGTAAAAAAAAAAAAATTGACGTATTTAGGCTGTGGAATGCATTCCCTGAGTAGATAGATATCTGATACCTGCCTGATATTAGTAGTACTCGTATTAGTAGTAATGTGTTCAAATCGATGGTGAATCTATTTATTTTACATTGTTTACATTTAAACAGGATTTAATCACGATCTTGAATTAATATTTGATTACCTCGACGTTTTGCCAGCATTACAACTGCCGTGGTCACGAAAAAACTTAAGAAATTGCAGGTCGTCATTGCGAAATTAGGAATCTCGATATAGTCAAAATCCTCATTTAGTCAAAAAAAAATCACAGGGTTGCCACCATGACACTATTTCTTCTAGTCAAGCACGCTTCCCACTCCACCGTGGACCGCATGACTCAAAATCGTATACGATAAATTAAAATCTAAAAAAAAATTAAATTTCTGGTTGAAATATAAATGTAACAGTACATTTTAACGTGTATATTTTAACGCGGGAAAACAACAGGACCGGCAACGACGCGGGTAAAATAGTGGGACGCTACTAGTAAAGTCTTTTTTACTCGATTTAATGTATTTCTACTAATGCCCCCACCAAAATTCGAGGTTGAAACCGCGCCTGGCTCGCATTCCTACGCCACATGTCGAAAATAGGTCTTACCAACTCAGGAACCTTCTTTGACTTGTGCACTCTGGTTCTCTACAAACATAAAGATAATTATTATATGGCGATAAAGATAAGATAATTATCTTTATCGCTAGCTTCAACACTCACATTTGCACAGCTCTAGTGTTTTTCGTAACAACTAGTTAGTGTATTACGAAATTTTAATAGTTTCCCAGTACAAAAGCAATATCTGTAGCTGACCCGAGACATGTTCATAAAATATGAGTCGTAAAAATTTTAACAACATCTATATCTTTATGGCCAGTTTTATAGTTGGTTTTATTAGCATTTTTCTTTATCTATAAATTTCATCGGATTTTGGACTATATTGATGGTAATCAACAACAATTTCTGCTGGTAGATACTCAAGTGCCTTATTTTGGTACGGAACTTAAATTTTCTTCCGTTTTTAACCCTCGACCAAAAAAAGGGTGTTATAAGTTTGACGTCGATGTCTGTCTGTCTGTTTGTCTGTGTGTCTGTCTGTCAGTGTATGTGTCTGTCACCGTAGACCTCAAACGGATGGGCTGATTTAAATTTGTTTTTTTTTATTTGTAGGTTAATATTCGTGCGGATATTCTTAGCTATGTTTGGTTAATATCGATTCAAGATGGCCGCCTCCACAAAATGGCGAGCAAAATATTTCTTCACAACCTACCTCAATATGGGTATCAAATGAAAAGGCTTGACTAGTAGAATACTTTGCACTATGACAAATTTCAAATCCAAGATGGCCGCTACGACAAACTGGCGAAATACACTTATTTTTTCACAACTCCCTTAATATGGGTCTCATATGCAAGGGCTTGACTAGTGAAATGTTGTACAGATTACAAATTCGAGGTAGTCGGGGGTTCATCAAAATTTTTAATTTTGTTATTGTCTTTAACCACTTTTGTAATAAGAACGTCTAGGCTATGGAATGCGTTGCCTGTGTGGGTTTTTCCAATTCAAAATTCAAAATTCAAAATTAATTTAATTCAGGTAACTTAACCCATATACATTAAATAGCACACAATATAAATCATCATAATTTTTCAGTCATAAATCAGTAGTCAGGGAAACAAAATATATCAAACATTACAATTTAAAATGTCAAAAACGAACAACTACTCGTAAATTACAAAATAAAATAATAATAAATGTCAAATAAAATTATCAAGTCCTAGATATAGTAGTCAGTACCTCCGATCGGGCATCGGCACAGACACATGCCTGTTACGGCAATGTCCGAGGAAAGCACAGTCCAATCGAGCCGCTACCATTTTTAAGACGGTGTTGGAGCTGCCCCGCACTCTGCGCACCAACGATGCAGCTCGCAACCGCATGGTCGTGTGAAAACAGGCCACGCGCGCGTCCGCGAACATACCTGAAGCGCTGCAGAACCGAGGCAGCCCCAACAACATCCTGAAGGCGTTGTTGTACAGGACACGGAGGTCACTGTATCTCCTCTTGGTGTAGTCGGCCCACAAGCTACACGTGTACAGCGACGTACAATACGCTCTGAAAAGCGTAACTTTGACCTCAGCTGAACAACGTGCAAACCTGCGGGCGATCATGTTTGCTCTGATTGACAGAGACCTCCGCTCCCTCTCAATGTCCTCGTTGTCCCTGAGGTCGGCGGTGAGTACATGCCCCAAATACGTAAATTTCTCAACTCGCTCTAAGGGAACACTGTTCAATAAAACAGGAGAGTATGCTCTGTACACCTTCCACCCACCTCAAAGACCATCCACTGGCTCTTTTTTGCATTATATCGTAAACCGTGAGCACAGGCATATTCCTCGCAAACCTGGATCAACCTGCGCAAACCGCATACCGACGCACTCAAAAGAACCATGTCGTCGGCATAACTTAGATTGTTGACACAAACTCCATCAATATGACAGCCGACATGGTGACCACTGAGCGCCACAATAAGGCCATTCAGGTACAGGTTAAATAAAGTCGGTTACAATCAAATGGTTACAATCTTGCTGTTTGCAAGATGAGAGTGAATCGGTTTCTTGTTCTTTGTGTAGTTTGAACGCGTTAATCCCAGGAACTATTGGATTGATTTGAAAAAATGTTTCACTGTTGGAAATTTACATGATCCTTAAAAGCTATATAATAAGCTTTATATAGCCCTGAAAGTTGTATAATAAGCTTCGCCCGTGCAATAACGATTCCCACGGGCGAAGCAGAGGAAAGTCGCTAGTGTATAAAATAACAACATTGTAGAAGGAATTCAATTTTTATTTTCATATCAGAACTTAAATAACATTTATAAATCTGGCTTCTCTGAGTATAGCTATAACAGAGTCAAAAGTTTCTTCACATGATGGTAGCACTTGTACAGCGGGTAGAACATAGCCCCAGTTACCTTGGTCCCTCAAGTAGTACGTAGCAGCGATAGGTGGGTTGTAACGGTATTTCACCCAGTCAGTGATTTGACCAGTATGACCATCTAGAAATTAAAGAAGAAAATTAAAAATCTGAGTAGTCATAGGTCTTTTTGCAATGTACATCTATTTGAGTGGAGACATTGTTCATCAAACCAGAACACAGTAGGTAAGGTTTGCGTTCCGGGTTCTAAGGTTGTATCATGTTGTTGTATGCATAGCTAAAATAAATTATATACAGGATTATTGGTAATCTACCTGCATCTTTTTAAGGATATGTTAAATATATTAAATATGTCGACTTTTGTTCTACAGATTTTAAAAAAATCGCATTTTTCCACACAAATAAGTGTATTTGGACGATAAAAAGGACATCAAACTCTTTGTAATAAAAACACGCGCACTCTAACGCTCGATGAATGAAGCCCCGACGCGCATAGAGCTAAACAGTGCTCGAGAGAACATAAAACATAAACATATATACGGTCGAATTGAGAAACCTCCTTTTTTGAAGTCGGTTAAAAACTATCTTTTTTTTTGGTATATGTGTTAAGTTTTTATAATGTTTTATAGAAATAGTTGCTTTTTTAAATTTTAAAAACAGGCCCTTATTTGGATGCAGGCTAATTGACCACCAGTAACCCTGTATAATACCAGTTGCATATTATAGCCCTATTTATAAATTCAAATTTTGTAATCTTAGCTACTATTATTATAAAGATAAACGAACCACACCAGATACAATGTTTAGTAAAACAGAAGGAAATAACTCATTTTTAAACCAATTGATTAGGATTTTGACTTTTATTATATTTTAACCCACAAAATATAAATCAATATACCTAGAAAGAAGATAATTTATATATTTTTAAATGGTTATGGAAACTCTTACCGTGAAACTCTTTAGATGTACCAACAAGGTATTGAGTATTATATTTAACTGCTAGCGATCCCATAGCTCTTCTTCCAATGGTCACCTGTAAAATAATGTTAAAATGCACTCGTTTGATGCAAGAAGCAAACGCCTAGATGATAGAAGTTTAACACTTTAAAAAATTGGGATGAAGACCAAAAAAGGTATCCATCAGGTTATGGAAAAATATTGAACACATAGTTTTTGTTTTATCTAATTATTTAAAACTAGCAGTAACCCGCGGTGTTAACCGCGTTGTTCCCGTTGCCGTCGTTTCGTTATTTTACCGGGATAAAAAACTAGCTTATATGTTCTTTCAGACCTATGTTCCAAATTTAAACCCGATCCGTACAGACGTTACGATACAAAGAGTTTACATATACTACGTATAGAGTTGGCACAAACGCTTTACACCGAAAGCACGGGTATCATCTTTCTTGCCTTGTCGCTCTTGTGGAAGCGTCACACTTTTGTCTGTTGCCATAGCAAGTATGCACGTCATCTGCTTACGATTGACACAAAGGAACCGTGCGGAAAATCTAACTCTATACGTGGTATTTGTAAACTCTTTGTTACGACGTGATTGAGCAACAATATCCAAACATCCATACATTGACATTTGACACATGCAGAAAGTATGATTGGCAAAGAGATTGATTTATCATCAAATTTCCGGAATGGGGGGTTGTGTCCTCACGTCTCCATAAAAATCGTATATGGACGTGCACTATATTTTCGTAACTTTTTTTTGTGAAACAAAAACTTATAATAAGATTTTTTTTATAATCTCACTAACAGACAAATTAGTTTTTTAGTCACCTACATATTAAAATATGTTATTAAAATGTAAGTATAATAGTCCAAGATCACAGAGCTGCCAAACGTCACCTATTTTCTGATGAATGGAACGTGGACGATTGAGTAGAGTTCGTACGTACTAAGAACATATGCTTACCCGCTAACTTACTTAGAAGGCCAATTTTGAGATATGGGGTCCAGAAGATACAAAAAAACATCACTTACTTCACGAATTTTCTAATAACTGATTTACACGTATGTACTGTTATTACTTTAAAAATAAGACCTCAATACTCCCAAACACTTTCCGTCAGCCGTTTTGCTTAACAGACGCTTTAAAACTCTCAAAATAACGACTTAACTTCACTTAAACTCTTATACTCCATTGGGATATATATTTGCCAGACAACTATTCTAAAACCTTTTCCAAAAAAAACAGACCGATCTAAGGGGCCAATCATCCCCTAAACTCAATTTTAATGCTTCTATGAGTAAGAGCGCGAGACTGAGGTAGACATGTATTAGGAAATATTGACTTCAAATTGAAACAACATGGACTGAGAGGATTGAGATTACGGAGGAAGATTATATTCTAAGTGTTCCGTTTCAACTCGATGCGTTCAGGTATTTTAGCAAGATTTACTTACAATCTTTCACATTGGTCTTATTATTAGAATTTAAAAATAAAAGCTCCGTCATCATCATCAGCCTATCTGAGTCCGTTGCTGTACCATGTACAATGTAACTCTTCCATGGCTCACTTCAGCTTAAAAATAAAATTTAGTTACCATTTCATTATAGTTGTACAGGTGTTCTGTGGTGTGGGCGAAAGGAATCAACAGGCGTTGTCCAAAAGATCTGAATGCGAGGAATCCTGTGAGCCTACCGCCAATTTCTTCTATGTACCGGGACAAAGATCTGGTCTCTGGCTCAGTGAATGGACCAATGCCAATGTAATTGTTGTCTGAAGGATTGTGACTACCTCCACTTACTGGAACAAAGAAGGTAATTATAATTTCTTTTGTGTGTTTTAGTAGTGATAGGGCTCTTTACAGAGTCCACCTTGGGAAGTACCACATTTTCACCAAATATTTTACTGCCCAGTTGTATGCGCAAACTTAACTGTATCCCAGTTTCAAAGACAATGTTTCCTGAGAAGCTGAGAAGTTACAGTCCGTAGAGATAAATTAGATCATCTTAAATCTCAGGATGTTCAGAAAGAAAGAAATGTTAAAGTACATATTATTTGAACGCCGTCTATTTTCCGATGGTTCGTTATAATAATAATTATGACAAGTCTTTAGTAAAATGAGCAAGCAAAATGGAACCATGTCTACATAATGTAGATAGTATCCTTTGATGCGTGTCATACAACGAGCAACACGGAAGGGAGCCATACACAACGTTTCCCCTCTGTCAAAGTACAAGTCCGCGTGGACCAAAGAGTTTGGTAATATACTGTGGCGTGAGGGCGGAGCTAAATTTGTGAATGGTGCTTTATTTTTTATGTGTTAGTGATTTGGCTGTGTGAGTATGATCGGCAATGAATCGGTACAGGTATGTTTCGTATGTAATAGTGCGTCTTTGCGTTAGTGTGCAAATTTCCCTCCCGCAAGAAAGGACAGAAAGATTTGAACAATATTTTTAGCTAAGGCTACTCTCTTCCGTGCTTGCGCGGAATATCGAGTTGCTCGATGGTGTCATACGACATTCTGGCCATAATAAATAATCAAGTAAAATAATTCTACTTACGAGTATAATTATTTGCCGTGGTGGCCTAGCGGGTAAATTAAAAGACAAACTTTTTAATAGTATAAACTACTATTATTAAAAATCTACCAAAACAGTATCTTACTCAACGAAATATAACAATATTACCTCCCCATTGTGAGTTCCAGTTTTTAGTAAGATCAACACCAAATGCTGTAGCAGTTATTTGTCTTCTGTTCTTTGTCCATAATCTCACCTGTAATAAAAAATAAAATCGCTAATATAAGTTTCAAAGTAAAGATAGAAAACATTTGTCTCGAATGAAAGTTATTATCAACACTTTAGAAATTATGACAATTAAAAATACCTTCAGTCCTAGAAATAGAAACTGGTGTTGGGTATTGCCTTTCTGCATAACATTATGTTAGATTTCAAATAAATAAAGCGTAGCTAGATCAGTCAACATGTTTTAATTGCTATAGTTCCATACACAAAAGTAAAGACATATCAGCAAGAACATTACACCCAATTTTGCATAGGGTTTTAAAAAGTATACTTACAGAGTTAACACTAAATTCAAAACCATCAGGGTTGACACACGGGAAAATGTGCCATTCAAAGTCCTGAGTCACTTGCAGTGCTTCAGGATCCTCTCCTTTGACAAGCTGGTCTATGATATAAGTGATGACGGTAGGAGAGAGCCAGTCAGCACCTACTTGCCCTCCTTGTAATAGGAATGCACGTCTGCTGTTGCCACGGGAAATCCTAATACCAGTGAGATTTCTGCCTGTAAAACGGTCATAACAAATTTTGTATGTTCTAAATGAAACTATAAAATTAAGTAAATACTAGTAGGCTGCAGGCCCGTGAACAAAATGTATGGGTCAAATAAGCCACCAGGAGCCCTATGTAGGATGATAGAAAGGTATAAAATAATAAGATTGAGCACTATGCCGTCACTTGAAAGCTGTCCAACTGAGTGCAGGAGAAGGTGGATACAAATTTCGATCATTTCTCCTTGTCACATGATTTTTGGACGACGTTACGGTTTAAGAGGTAATGAAACTATCAAAATTGTAAATGTTATTTTTTTTATTGTTATTTTAGTCAGAAAAATTCATGATTTTCTGACGATTTCAGGATAAATTTGGCCATTCGATTATGTACGGCATTGGTTCCATGCAGTTTCAATACTTCTTTTAAACCATTATTTCGTAATGCCGTACAAAAATTATGTGACAAGAAGAAATGATCGAGATTTGCAACCTCCTCTATCTTCACCCTAAAGTCACCCTAAAGTGCTGGATGATAGTTGATGAGGGGGTCGAAGAATTGGGCCATCTTGGACTCCCGATGGCACTCGTTTATTGGTTGGTCCCTGAGATGGATCCGGCGTACCATGCGTATTCTAGTGTATCGGTAGTGCAGCGATGCGCCTTAGGTAGGCCGCGATGGGTTCCAGGAAGAATAGAAGAGTGTTCTCGTTGTGAGTGGCAGAGGTTGAACCCCGTGGGGTTTCACTGAAACGGGATGGTGGCGGTGGTGGTGGTGATGGCCAAGTGGCAAGTACTCGTAAATATAAAAAGATAGTTAAAATTAAGGCTCAAATTATAAAACTATACCTTGATGAGAAGTTCCCGCACTTATCAGAGAGACAATGTTGCTATGAGTTGACGCCAAATGTTCCAACCAAGCGTTTATATCATCCAAAGTCTGATAGTTTGTCCAGAACAGCTCTTGCCTAGTATCACGCTTCTTTCTACTAATCTGTACTTGGGCGTCTAATGCTCTGTAAAAAAGAATACAGGTAAAAAAAGTTACTACTTCATATTGTCGTAGTGGGGCTTACTAAAGCCAGTTTCAACCCATTATTGCACAGCCAAACAGAGAGTTCCAACCATCACTTTACACTTTTGTCAATCTTAGACAGATAATATATGCTCTTAAGAATCCGATGCTTAGTAAACACATGGAAGCAGAAAGATACTCACTGAATTATTGTAAAGCTAGGCAAATCAGCTCGCTTTTGTATATGGTGTAACAATACCTAAGTGTTAGCTCACGATAGGTGTTAGTGTGAATCAGCGACACCACCAACGGCTTTGCGTCACGTAAAAACACGTCGACGTAAACAATGATAAAATTAACCATATTTCTTCCGTTCATTGGGGTAGTAGTTTTGGATTGAACTTACTAAAACGTTATTTTTTACCAACTTCTAAAAAAGAGGAGGTTATCAATTCGACCACAACGTTTTTTTAGTAGGATCAACCTCAGACCATCCAGTAGAAACAAAAAATATTTTAGATCAAATTTAAATTGATATTCCAAATCATTCACACAATTGCTAATTGTAATGCACTAGTACGGAAATGGTGTTCACTTTTTCCGTTCTTATTTATTATATATTCATTTATTATTTCTGTTGCATAAAAAAAAACTCGTTAGAGTGGCGATATACATAGAGCAGCAAGCTCTGAGCAGTAGGTATACCATGGCCGATGTCCAGCAGTTGACTAGTATAGGCTAGTGATAATGATGATCGTCGTCAGACGAAATAAACCTCTCATTAATTAAAACTAGGAAATAGAAACATGTACCATGTACATAAATGAAAAAAGGAGAAAAAAGCACTATGCGCCAAAAGCAAAGCTCACTTTGATTGCAAAAAATCCTGCGTATAGGTTGTACAACAGTGGTGCTTTAGAATACGGCTGTACTATCTAAGGTTGGAAATTTGATTTAATATAGTTGTTATGAAAACTGATAATCAAGTTTATGAATGACTTGTTGTCAACTTACTCTTGGATATTTTCCAACATCAGTTCCGAGTATATGCTTCTTTTCTTCAAAGAGTGTTCAAACTCTTCTCGTCCTTCTGGCGGAGACACCACACTCACATATTGACCAGGTTTGCTTGGCGCAACCCAAAAATCCAGACTGTCATCAGTTTCATCTAATTCTTTTAAGAACTGCACGTGTTCTTCACATTTTGGATGCACTTTATACAATGCATAGTTATCATATCTAACTTTATCAGCTACAACTGACCCTATGACACTAATTAACAATATTTTTAGTAACATTGTATAATTTATTGCCTTAGTTTCGGATTCAGGACCAACTGAAAGAATTTTATTTTGTAATTTTCATGTTATCAAATACATTCATTAATCGGATAAGTGTCTCTTTCCAGTTATCTAAACCTTATAACAAAGAGAATAGAGATTAAAATGATAATTTGTTGTGTTACTTGAACGCTGGTAGAAATGTTAATCTTATCGACGTACGCTGGTAATCAATTATTTAGTGACGATAAACTAGATCGATTAGGATTAAAAAAAGTCGCGTAAATCGGTATGGTTAGAGTGAATTGCTTTTATTGGATTTTGGTACTATTGTACCTATCGGAGTTTGAAAGTCCAAAGCATTACCTATCACTAGACTGTGGGTTATTGGTAATAGCCTGCAGAATAAACAGTAAATACTACAACTACTGTTCTACATTTGTTTAAATTCCTATATATTTTAGCGTTACAAAATAAATATAAAGTGAATTTGTCCGGTCTATTTCGTAACAAGAGCTTGAAAAATGATCCAAAGTGAATATTAAAGAAGACAACAAACTACTTCCTTTTTTTTTGTATGGATTGAGTTTTAACAAAATGTGTTTCCTTGAGTTCTGATCTAAATTTGAATTGAGTTTTAAATCGATTGCCTTGAGGAAATTATGGAGATGAAACTTGAATTGGCCGCAGTAATTGAAAGGTTGGAGAGAAAAATTGATGGTGCTAATAAAATCGGCCGCTCCCCGCGAGCAGGATTATCGTCGATACAAAATAATGTATCTACGGCAATACAATCTACTGTGATGAATGTACCTATGACAATCGCATCTCATAACATACAAACGGTATCGTCCCCGGTTGTACCTACTATGCGCGCTCAACGCGCTGCGGCTAGACAGATGCGTGATATTCCAAGCCAGCCCTACGACGGTACCACTACAACCTCAAGGAACACACAGCGATCACTCACAACACCACAAACCGCACCCCTAGTAATAAAACACTACCTATGGCCCGTCACTACAAAGCTCTTCATGGCAGTTAGTCAAAACACGTAGCGCTCGCCGCTCAAACATCAGGCAAGTTGTGCGTGGTAACGATGTCACTAACACCGACCTGATAGCTGTGGAACGGACAAAGAAGTTACACATTTGCTTCCTAAAGCCTGACACTACCCCGAAGAACTAAAAGTTACATGACAAAAAAAAAAGTCCAAACACATTACTGTATTGAGAAATTGACGTTAAAGCACCGGTACTGTGTGCCGCCACCACCTCTCACTCGCATCGCCAGAGATTTCTCTCAAAGCAACCGCACCAACTTTGTGTTGTCGGTTGATAGTATTGACTGGGCGAAATGCATTGAGCGCACTATAACGCGGAAACATTGGCCAGAGCGGTAACGAATGTATTAGTTAGTAAATGGGATGTATGTTTTCCAATAAACGAAAGCCAAACTCGAAACGTGACTCGTCGTGGGTTACCTCCGACGTAACTAATTTAAAATATCTTCTTTTGACATTCATAAATTAATCGAATTATTTCCAGACGAATTACTGACATTGCAAACAATTATTGACGATATTAGTATGAAATACAATTCATCGATTGGAAAGGCTAAGGCCGACCATTATTCGAATATGATGTGCAAAAGTATTAATCGGATTATACAGGGTTGTGGATTGGTAATAGCCTGCAGCCTTTGATATCGAAGGGCGCGTCAGTCCTACCGCGAGACGGTCCATCGTTAACCCAGGAGGTGATCCGGTGCGTGATGTCTGCTCGTGAGCGCAGACAGCGGGTAGCTGCTATGTTGCGGATATACAGGGTTATTGGTAATATGCCTGCAGTTTCAGCTAAATAAGTACAAAATACTACAACTACTGTTCTACATTTGTTTAAATTCCTATATATTTTTACCGTTACAAAATAAATATAAAAGTGAATTTGTCCGGTCTAAAAGCACCGACCTATTCGTAACAAGAGCACTCGCGCTGTTTAACGCTCTCTAAATGATGCACCAAAGTGAATAAACACCAAACATCCACTAACCAGTGCTAAAGAAGACAACAAACTACTTACTTTTTTTTGGATATGGATTGAGTTTTAACAAAATGTATTTCCTTAAATGTACAGAATATGCCCTTAAACTAATGCAGACTAATCATCAGTAACCATGTATAAGATGACTTATACCGATGCTCACTAATGTTTCGGGAAATACTTCCCCTTCAAACTGGAACACAGTGATGTTCGAACATTACTGATTTTCTGTAGAATAACTAGCAAAGATGTGGTGGTACTTCCCCAGGCGGACTATGCAAAGAATCCTCACTTCACACTACTTTGGAAAATATACCACAGAATAATAAACACCCGAATCCAGAATAGATCAACATTATAACAAACATCATCATTATTTCAACACAGCTGACATTAAATCCTGTAAGTACTTTCTAAAACACTTCTACTGCACTTGAATCAAAAAACACAAATAGCTGGTCAAAATATTGTATGCCATGTCCATAAATATCAATTAAAATTGAAACCTGCTAATTGGCAACCGTCCTTATCACTCATCCCATTACGTATAATACTGACTGATGTTTCAGGATCCTAATTGCGAAGTAAATTGGCGTCACCGTAAATCTTTTGGCGTCCATCACCAATTACAGTCCACGCCACATATTATAACTTTAACTAAAAAGCGCCACTGTCGTATTTTGCAAAGATGTTTGGAAACTGATTTGTGAAAGATGCGTAGTTTACTGTTTTAGCACTGGAAGTCAGCGGTGGCGTGGACTCTTCGGGTGTCACAGCGTGGCCGCAGTGACAATTTGTAGTGACTGGCCGAGAGTTGGCAAGATTGATAATGGTACGCGGATTAGATCTAATCTTTTTAGAAACTCTGAATTATTTTTTATATAAAAGCTCAAAAATGTGATGATGTTTACTATCTCTCTTCAATGCCGAGAAAAAGTGAGATGCAAGTACTTATTTCGGTTTCGTGTTTTTGACTGAAATTGTGGTTAGTTGGTAGCAAGTCTGGTCTAAGCGCCATAGCCTAGAGGTTCGGCTCTCAGTCGATACAAATTAAGTTAAAGTTAAAAAAAAAAACTTAAAAAAACACGCTTGTACAAAAGAAGCGTGCTTAAATTTATCGATGACGTGGTTAAAAAACGTGTCATAATGAATACATACCCATGTATGCCACTAGCAATTTTTGACACTAAAATATTACAGTACGTGTAAATTAAATGTAAACAAAAGCAGCGCTCTACGGTTTGACCCGCATAGTTTCCAATCCCGTTATTTTCCTGGGATAAAAAGAAACCTATTTGTTATTCCAGACTATTATCTATCTATGTACAAAACTTAATTCAAATCCCTACAGCAGTTTTTACGCGAAAGAGTAATAAACATACATCCGTCCATACTTACATAATTTCACGTTTATAATATTAGTAGGAGGTGTTTAATCTGAGATTAGTTGGATTGTATTTTTTTAAGTAGACAGTCGAGTTACGTCAGAGATGACACCACAAGTGGTGCATTACAGACTAAAACCTCCACAGAGTTCCACCTTTGCCACTTACTTCGGGAACATGGCAATGCTTTCGAATTCTAACACGAATCCACCGCGGCTTGACCGCCTCGGGACAAATGCCGTCACGTCACGAGCCCAAAGCAGGATGTGACTACTACAGGAACTATACAATGATTAGGTGGGTGCCCGACTGCCTCATGTCTGGACACCTTTGGTTCCCGCGATGGAGCTGGTATGTGGTCTCACCATCTTTTACTTTTTAGCTTCAGTGGAACGGTGTACCACGACACTGATACTTTTCTTCCCCTGCAGAACCCAGCCATTTGGCACCTTACGGTGGCCACAAACCGACTGTCTTCTCTCACCGTGGCCTCCACACCACAACTAGTATGTTCACTACCCAAAATAATAGCCCTGTTCAGTTACACCGGTATCCATACACCGTGCAGCGAACATGGCCACATCGTCGCCGGCTTGGAGGCTAAGCACGAAACGAGCAGCCATACAATCCGGCTAACCCGCTTTTGACCAGCGTAGTGAAGTTTTGGCTTTTAACTTCTGTTTGAGAGAGGAAGCCTCACTTTTAAAAATGCTTTTGAAATTTCCCATAGTGGACTTGGGCTGAATAATGATGGTGAATTCGAATAGTTATTTAAAAACTATAACCTCATCGTGGACATAAAGGGCATTCCACACGAGTAACCAGTCGCGTGGTCATCGCTAATTGTGATAAATGATCGTTCGCGGTAGCGCAGTCGTTTGTCTTGCGCGTCGCATCGCAACAGACAGTTTACTTTTCATTGTGACATCAGTGCATTGCAGACGAGCTACTTAAAATAATATTTTACGTTAAGCCTTTTACGGAAATTACGCGAACGAGGAGTATGGAATTTCCTATACTTATACTTAGTTTCCAAATGCTAACTTTTTGAATAAATATACATAAAAAACATTGAACTAAGAAAAAATATGCCACACACACAAGCTGCGACTTGCCAACCACCTGTAATACAAAATAAAGTTGATACTTGTATGATGCATATTATCTTGAATTTTCTAATTTTCCCTTAAAACTGTGTTTGTTTATGGTCGTCCACTTATTCCAATCAGCTTTATCAATTGACTATCTTTTTATATTTAATAAAAGTTGTAAAGGATCGACACTGAGAGGCTCTAACCGTGGCCTGGTCACCCATGGTGAAGCTAAGATGATTCCGTGTTGAGGGTGCTCATCTAGGCTTAGCCTTATAAGCCAACGATGATGCAGGGTAGAGGCTGCGGTAGGAGAGGAATTATTATTGTTAATAATCTACCTGAATATACAAAAAAACTATCAATTATTCAATTCAAAATTGTTATTATATTGCTATAAGTATGTCACAGTAATATTTAATTGCTCGTCTGCCATCCCAAAACCGCAATGAAGCTAAATCCACTGCGTAACCGCACAATTATAGCTGACCGCGCGATTCGACGGTTCAGACTAAAATAATGCGTTCGAAACACAAAATAAATGTGTTTCAAACACGAAATAAACGTTCTAAATACCAAATAACCGTTTTGAAAACGCTTTTGAAAGCGCTTGCTGGCAACGCAATGTTTTGCGGTTTGTTGATGGCCAGATACTTTAGTGTAATATTTTTAACATTAGCCGAGCCCACGCAGATCCGTTATTTGAATGGACAGAATATAGGTACATCTTAGGTAATATTTATCCACCTAATACCAATTATAAATTAATGCGGGCAGTAAGTATGTATGTATAGATTCTTGTTGCGCTTTTAAGCAAAGGATATTGAAGAAATCTGGAAGAAATTTGAATGAAAAAATATGTGACTTTGAAAAAAAATATAACACTTACTACTTAATAATAAAAAATGTACGAGGTTTGTACTCAACTAAAATAGACAAATGAATTTTAAATTACTTCGCTCAGCTTAACTAAAAAGTCAAAATTTGTAATAAAATCAGTTATTTTGTACATTTTAGTGAGTTCAAATATGATTGTTATTTTGAAATAGACGTATTGTACAAATCACTAGATATCTAATGTTTTTGTTTTGAGTGACACACACTCAACTGTTGCTAATAAAACTATCTTCTTAAGAATAACTTCTAAAGATTATCTTCTTGTCAATAAGTAGTACGTATATTTATTTAAGTAGGTATATGATTAGTTTTATTTATTACCTAGTGTATTTTAATTTTGTATGGCATGTAATATTACTAGAATATACGTTAATCTCGTAGTAACAGTCTTTGTTGCGCACCACGCTTTAAGTTCTCCTAGTATTTTTGTCCACCCCAAGGTTGCCTGGAAGAAATCGCTTTCAGCAATAAGGCCGCCGGTTGTTCCACTGGCTTTTCCTGTGTTCCTATATTGTATGTACTATTTTGAGGTGTGAACAATAAATAGTTATCATTAATTCATTCATAAGACCAGCGGTCCACCCTGGCGTTTTTCGTGGTACACAATATAGTGCATACAGCTTATATAGATATAGAACTCAGGGATCACGAATGTGCGTCTATATACATAATTATCCAACAGTGGAATAATTTTTAAAATGGATGCAGTAGTTCTGATGTTAACGCGTTCATACAAAAACCTCTTCAGCATAAAAATATCAGTAGGTATAGACAACAGCAGCATAAGTCACCAAGCACACGCGGAGCGAAGCAAAGCGGAGACGAGCTGTGCCGCGATTCAACAATCACATGGCTTGAAATCCATATGCTCGTCTCCGCTCTGCTTCGCTCCGCCTCACAGTGGAACTGCACCTTGAACAGCCTACTAAATGTTCCCACTGCTGAGACTTCTCTCGCAAGAATATTTAGTCTAGGCCATAATCCACCAGTGCGGGTTGGTGGATGGTTGGTGGTGGACATGCCCTCATCAAGTTACGGCTGGTCTAACCGGGAGAACAACGACTGCCGATCCGGAAGCTCCGGGTTCAAAAACTGTCCATCGTGAACCGCATCGTCGCTTAACATCAGGCGAGATGGCGGTCAAGTGTGAGCCTATAAAAGGTAAAAAAAGTCTTGTTCGTAATGCTGCTAACTTAAAACGCTGAAGTAAAACATCTTGAGCAAACTGAAATGTACCTAATACAGTTTACGCAAAACACTTTTACCAAACTAAAAATAAGGTAAAGTAGAATAAATAATTGTAGTTGTCGAGGCTGATTCTACAAATAGCCCCATTACTACAAAGTGGTTTTAGTTCAATAAAGCTTTGTAAATGAAACCATCTATGGCTGTGTATATTTAATTGTCTTAGAAAATATTTTGCTTGAATAGGTACCAACTTTGATGTCAAATGCAAACATTTATCTGGTTTCAGTTCTCATTAAAACCTTTATTTCTCCAACTATTGTTTGCGACAAGCGGACTTTAAGCCTATTAATTTCTGATTCTAGACTTTACATTAGTCTATTCAGATAATTTTGAGAACTAAGCCTATTAAAGACGAAAAATTGTACTTGATAATTTATATATAATAGTAGATATTTATATGCGTCAATTTAGAAGGATATTTCTTATTATTTAATGTATTATACTTTAGTAGGTAAGCGATTTTTTGAATGGAGATCGCGAATCGATAAACGTATTGTAGGACATCCTAAGACCTGAGGCTGGAGTGTAAATTTTTGAAAGTAGTAATACAGAGGCCTATTTTCAATAATGGACGAGTATGGGATTATAAGTATGATTAATGATGATATTTGTATGCTTCTTATTTATACCCACTGACATTTATTTCACACACAGAAAATATTAAAACACATACAAACATAATTAGCTCAAGTTAACATTACTGAGATGTTTGTGTAGAAAAATATGTTCAGTGGGCCCCAAGCTAAGCACGAAGATCGTGTCTTGAGGCGGCAGCCGCTCGTCATACGTTCGTTGACGAGCGGCTGACGCGACGTTGCCGCTTCGTGGACACAGATTTCATAGTTTGTACGCAAAATACAAGCATTCGTCATGCATTCGTCTTGCAAACTTCAATTGACGAAAGCGTGCGGCTACGTGGACAATTGGCCTTAGTAATGCTGGAAGCATCGAAAGCGTGCGTATAACGTGCGGTTACGTGGACAATTGGTCTTAGGTTTTGAATCTTAGCTGCCAACGAAACCAGCCGCGTGCTCACAATGCTTCCGTTGCAAAAACGTACATAGGTAAGTAAGTCTTTGTTGCCGGACTTTTTTGAAACAACAAGTGAGGTAAATAAAAGCTTATAAAACACATTGTGCTTTTGCATTTGCATAGCAGACTAGACCTAGACCTAGGTTTCAAATTACAACCCGATTTGTTGAGCTATTCAGACTTGATGAAGTCAACAAATGTCCAAACATCGATACTTCCACAATTATGATTTCAGTAAGATTGGTAGATATTTTTCACAGAGAATCATCCAACCTCAAACTAAACACAGCTTTGTGTTTTGTAAAATCTTTATTTATATTAGCATTTGTGACGTAAACCGTACTGAAGGAGACACATTTAAATAAAAACCAGATATTGCAATACGGTCAACGGAAGCTACATTCATGTTGAAATAAATAAATCACTCATGTCGGTAATACTAAAATTTACATGAATAACAAACAGAAGCCCTAAAAACAATCCCTTTACACGCACTTTTTGCCAAATAAATCTGTGTACAAGACAATGGCCAACAAAAGCGCAAGTGTAAATTACTGCGGACATTTATCACGCTCGTCTCGCCGCCACAATAATACGGTTGACTTCATCTTCAAATAATTCCCTTTGTTCCTTGCAGTCAGCGTGTGCGGATTTTTTTTGTGGTACAAGTTGAAGTCAAAGTGAAAGTTTAATTCAAAGTGAAAATTTAATCCAAAGTGAAAATATAATTTAAAGTGAAGATTTAATTCAAAGTGAAAATTTAATCCAAAGTGAAAATATAATTTAAAGTGAAGATTTAATTCAAAGTTAATGCTAAATTAAAATTTAAAAGCAAAGAAAACGATTGTTATAATTGAAGTTTTTGGATCTCGAAAACTAAAACAAAATGTGAGGTACTTAGATGTTCCTATAACTAGGAAAACTCTGAAAGATTGTAGAATAACGTTGTAGGCTAAAGCTTACATATGCAATACTTTTAATATGTAATCTGTACACAAGACAATGGCAAGCAAAAGCGCAATTGTAAATTCCTGAGGCGATTTATAACGTTCGTTAATTTGAAAATTTAAATATTACATTCAAATCGATTCTTAAACGCGAACAGAAACTTAATCCAAATTGAAAGTAAAGAAGGCGATTGTTAAAATAAAGTGTTTGTGTTCTGAAGGTATAGCGTGGCGCTGCCGCTGTATAGCTAGCGCCAACAGCGTGGCTCTTCATCCAGCACATTTTGTATTTTGTAATTAAATATAATTAATGTTTAAATCACTGCGCTTGTTTTTTAATAGAAAAACTCTTTTTGTTTTGCTATTTTTGGAAATACAAAACCTTTCAAACCAAAATATGTTGGACAATACCTCACAGCGGTAGAATACTTGAACAACATGTTTGAACTCCCCCATAATTCTCCATTATTTATCCAAAACATGTTTGCCTTTGGACAGCACAATAGGTATTTTAGTTCATTGTCGGGCTGGTCAAGTCAATGTTTTTAAAGTAGCAAATGAGCAAAGTAGCATACCGTTTTCACTTACCATCAGGTGGGCCATCTAATAGTTGCTACTTTTAATCAACTTCAAAAGACAGCTTCTCAATGAGGTATGTTTTTTTTGTATGTATGTTGCGTGATAGTTTCGCCTGTTTTGAATCGATTTTGTTTGGTTGATTATAGTGTATAGGTTCTAAAATTTGTAACCCGTTTCCATATTAGGGTTGCCTGTAAAGAATTATTTGGAACGATAAAGTCGCCAACTGTTACTACCATTTTTAAATCTACACTACAAAAAACGTCTTTAATTTTAAATCTAATCTACGCTAAAAAAAAGTTTGAAACATCAAACGTTTTTAGCGCAATGAAGAGTTTATCAATGTATCATTGAGAAAAAGCTACGCAAATTTAAATATTATAAAAATTAAAGTAATGTTAAAACGCTACTTCCTCTGCTTTGGGCCACGAATGACCGTCCATCACGGTGTGTCGTTAAGGGCAAGAGGTGGAGTCATATATCAGGGAGCGTCGTCTACGCAGTTCGCTGCAGCGCCTAATGCCTATTGTAATGAATGAGATCATGGCAAGACTGCCGTTTTAAACATAGATGCTTGTAGAACACGTGTTTGTTTATCAGGAAACATTTAATCCATTTTACTCGTATATGCAAGTTACGGCTAGTCTAGTCAGGAGAATAGCGACGGTGGATCTGAAGCCCCGGGTTCTCTGAAAACATATCTCATGCGCACCGTTGTCTTTTAGCAGTCATGTCTGTAATGCCGCCAGCTTGAAGCGGTGAGAAAAACATTGTGAGGAAACTGACACGTACCTAGAATCTTTCGAATCTCTGGAGTCATTCACCAACTCGCATTGGGCCAGCGTAGTGGATGATTGAGTCTCTCCTTGCGAGAGAAGATCGCAAGTCCCATAGTGGGAACATTTAGTAAGCTGCGTATGCTTGCTATACGCAAGGTAGAAAGTATAAATTATCATTGGTTATTTTTTTTTGGTTGATAATTAAGTAGTTAATTTCTCTTGAATAAATATAATTATTGAACAATTAAAGTTGTTTAGTTTGGCACCTATGGCGGTTGGCGGCAGATAGTGACTATGTATTGATTTATAAGTAAGTGCAAAAGGCGGAGGGGTTTTGTGATTTTGACATATTCCAATAAACAGTTTATTATGTAGATTGATATAGAGTACCTACTTTCCCTCACCAGGGTTTATTCTCCACTTAAAAACGGTGAAAAAGTACACCATGAAGAAACCAACATATTCTTACAATCCTTCGAAGTCATGTGTCATATATCATATACCAACCCGCATTAAGCCAGTGTGGTGGATTGTCTTTCCTTGCGAGATAAGGGCCCAAACGCCAGTGCGAAAATGCTATGAGCTGCTTAAGTTTATGTTACACTATGCATTTCATATTAATTGTGAAAAATAACTACACTAATTATGACACACTGTTTACTTTTGCTTATTTCAAAACGTTTCCGATGATATCAATCTATACTAATATTATAAAGCTAAAGAGTTTGTTTGCTTGTTTGTTTGAACGCTAGGATCGCGGGAAGTTCTCGTCTGAATTGAAAGATTATTTTCCTACTGGACAGCCCATTTATCGAGGAACGCTATAGGCTATAGAAAATAACTATACTATTAATAGAAGCGGAGCATGAATCAAGAATCTAACAAAATCGGGAAAAATATTCCTTTTTGAGAGTGTTCGTACGTTTCGTGCTTTGACATGACACATGACAGCATGTGTCTAAGATTGCGTCATTAAATATCACAGATTACATACCTCTTGAACATAAAACCTTTTTGCTAATCTCTGAGTTGGTACGACCAATTTCCGACAGGTGGCGTAGCAGGTAGCTGAAGAGGTGTTTTGTTTGAAAGCGATATTCTCAGGAATGACTGAACCGATTTCTAAAATTTTTTCACCGTTGGAAATGTGCTGATCTCGATGAGTGCTATATATGTTCCACGGGCGAAGCCGGGGCGGACATCTAGTTTCATATAAAGCTACTAAGGATAAATCAAAAGATATTATCATGCTAATGACATGCGCCAATATCGACAGGTCTTTCAGGAGGCTTTCTGGCCAATGTTCGACACAGCTAAGAGACTACACCACCAGACCAGGCCTAAAAGACCGTAACAAATTAAAATACATAAATGAAATTTCAGAAACGAACTGGGTTAAATACATTTAACTAAATACACTGCAGAAGTGGATGCTACGGCCGAGGGTGCTCCAGCCTTGGCAAGAATTCTGCTGTATCTTAAAACGGTTTATCCTCAAGCGGAGTGAAGTGATTATTAAACTTAACGAGAACCATGTGCTTTGTTCTGTGCGATTGTTTCAGGGTATTTTGTAAGACTGAATGGGCAAGAATATAATTCCACTATAAATGCGAAGGTTTTGATACTTGAACGTTTAGATGTTTAAACGAACAAATGAAATATATTTATTGTTATAAAAAAAATGTATTTATTTAAAAAAAATTAAAATGCATTCTGACAGAGAAGGCATATTATTTAATACAGTTAATGAGTATCTGACTGATAAATTAGATTCAGATTTGTAAGCTTCTTTTATTCGTGGATATTGGTAGCATAGCTAATTGTATTAATGTAAAGCCATTGCCATTACTTATGTTAAAAAAAAATATCCATTTACTTTATTATTTTGCTCCATTAACATTGGATTGTGATAAATTCTCTCGACTTAGCCTGTGGATAAATGCCTAATCAATTTTTGTATACTTATGTAATGTAGATAATAATAGAGTAAAATATGTAATCTGTGGGTAAAATTCTGGAATAGGCAGCTTAGAGTGATGAATTATAAAGTGTTTTCGTCAAATTGTCATAGACAACTTAATATTTGCATGACGTAAGGTTGATTATGGAGTTCTCAATGTCATGTCAACATTTAAGATCTTACTGTAATTAGCCATTTTCGCAAATGAAGACATTTTATTTTATTATTATTTTTATTTTGTTCTCGCCGTTTAAATTGTCCATATTATTTATTTTTACACATACAATAAAAATACAGAACCTTTATTGCCATTTGTAGGTAAGATAGGCACAGGGGCATAGAAGCACTCCATCTATTCTCACGGCGTCCTACATCATTGCCGATACGTGGTCTCTACTCTAGAACTCGTCTACTCCAACGGTTATCGGTTCTGCGACAGATATGATCAGCCCACTGCCACTTCAGCTTGCTGAACAATGTCGATGAATTTGGTTCTTTGAAGGATGACTTCACTTACACTACTTACGAATACAATCACGGTAAAATACCGAGAAAGGGACCTGCGCAGGTAAAACCTGTATGTTGGAAGAATCATGTAACTTTGAAATCTGAATAGACGTTGTTCTTTAATCCCCAACGTCTTTGAAGATAATGTCGAGGATCAAAGTGCACTGTTTGCTTTGAGCATCGCTGGCTGGGATCCAAAACTGATGCATTTAATTGGGACACTAGGACACTGGGACAGTTCTGTGGACTTTATGCAGTAGAACGAATGTTAAAAAGATTAGTCACTACTGACATTGTTTGAACCTAGTTTTTTAGTTCAGTGGGACGGTGTAATTTTAAAATGGTTGCACTCTGCGGTATAACCCACGACTTGTAAATTTTTACGACCAAATACGTCTCAAGAATAAAATTCAAGACATTTTTCCTTGCACGTTTATTACTTATTAAATAAAAAAAAAACAGACTATTCATTTTAATTTCAAACTTTAAATTTCTAACGAGAAAAAACAACGTTTTGACGTGACAACGTCTTATAAATTAGTTTGCCGGGTGAAAAAAAATTACGCTCCGCTCACGTTATGCGCTCACAACGAGAGCGAAACTTCCCTTCCACTCGGGCATGGTTATGCCAACTAAGCGACAGAGAGAGACATGCAAGTGAAAGGCACGCGTCCCTTCCGTAAAATTTGAACCTATCGTTGTCACGTAAAACTTTCAGTATACCGACTTTACAGGCAATTTTTATGTCAACTAAACACAGGTGGTGCAAGCGAAATTTGAACCTATAAAGACACGCTTCTGAAATAGGAACTTTCTCGATATTAAGTTTTAAATAGTTCTAAGTCCACCTGAAATCACATTATTGTATTTAATTATGCTCATCCACAATTAAGACGACAACTGAAACCTAAATAACATAACTAAGCATTAATTGCTCAAGCACAAAGAGATGCAACGCCCTTCGTCTAATTGTCCACACCTGCCATCTAACCTACAACCTTAACTCCTCAGCAATAAATATCAATACGGAAGAGCAGAAATGGATCACCAAAGCTTAGCTCACCAGCGACCAATAAAAATTGACCTATTATAACGTGTGACTTACATGGTATAAGCAAAAATCTTGTGGATCAGGAGAAATTGGTTGATAGGACTGAAATAAATGGCACTTGGTCACGTGATCTGACAATTTGTCGTGATGGCTGAACGATTATCCGCATCATTAGTCATATTACCACCTTTGATAACATCATTTTCGGTCTTTCACTAGTAAATTTATGGGCTACCGGTCGTTTTTCGTAAATGTGGGAAACAAATTAGCTGATTCATAGAAATTGTTACGAAAGATTTATAAAACTCATTTCCGTTTAAAAACACGTGGCATCGTAATGTTTTAGTAAAAAGTAACAATTTTTTAGATATTACTACTTCTTTCTCTATTACTAACTACTACTAAGTTAGTCTTCAAAGTAGGTACCACACATTTGTCAGTTGTTCTACCGCCGAGTAGTTATGTGCAAGCTCTACTGTGTTCTAGTTTGAAGGGCAATGTTTTCAGAAAAATTACAAGGCAAAGAGATACATCATCTTATATATACCGAGTAATGAGCGCAATGACATGCCTTGTTCGAAAAATACTTCAAACGCTCGGTTTTTCATCGGATGCAATTAAATTTTTGTAGTGGTAGGACTCTTGGCAGAGTCCGCCTGGGGAAGTACCACACCTTTGCCAGTTAATCTACCGCCAAGCAGTAATGTGCAAACATTACTGTGTTCCGGTTTGAAGGGCAATGTTTCCGGAGTTCCGGAGAAATCACAGGGCTTAGCGATATAAGATATCTGGGTGACGAGCGCAGTGCACTGCTAGGTAATGATTTGGACTTTTCATTTTCTGACAAGGACTTTATTCATACATGTACAATTTACAAAAACAAAACAAAGAAAGAGCATACAAATTGTATACATTTTCAAAGTTTGAAATTACTACTTTGCTGTATTATAATAAATATTGTACATACAAGAATAGCTGCGTTTCATTGTACTGCTGCCATCACTTTCTAAAAATTCGTGTCATAAAAAGCTTGTGCTGCCAGCACTTTATGTGTGCAGGGCATGTTACTTACCATCAGGCACATGTACAGGTCGTCTCTGTCTCTCTTTATTTAAATAAAAAAAAAATAAAATCGGCGAGTGTGGAGTCGATTTGCATGACCTAATACTATTTTGCTTTTTTTCTATCAGACTGCTCGTAGCAGGAAATAGCAACACCGATTGATGGTTGATGTTCCGAGGACTCAAATATGGAAAGCTGATGAGGCTGCGTGAGTTTTTCCCCGACGGTTCCAATTTTTGTGTCTGCAAATCGAACCTTAATTGATTTCTTCTAGGTTCTTCGTTCTATCGCAGACTACTTTGTTGCTTTATATCCGTCGAAATAGCGGTCAAATAAAACCCTATCTATCATTTTAAACTACAGGCCCGTAAACAAAATTTATGGGTCAAATGAACCACCAGGAGACCTATGTAGGATGATAGAAGGGTATAAAGTAATAAGATTGAACACTATGCCGTCACTTGTAAGCTGTCTCACTGAGTGCAGGTGAAGATAGGGAGTTGCAAATCTCGATCATTTCTCTTTGTCACATATTTTTATACGGCGTTGCGGAATAATGGATTAAAAGAGGTATAAATTAGATAAATTGGAGGTATAAATTGTATATTGTAGCCAACAGGGCACCTCAATTTACAATGAAACTCATAAAATAATCAAAATTCAGTATAATAATAAGCAAACAATTACAAATGACCACAACAATATGTCCCAGTAATGTTTTTCCGTCCGACAAAGCCATGACCCTCCAGTCTTTCTTTCGAGGAGCTAATAACGACTTCATAGCTTCCATTGTTTCAATGCAAGTGGGCAAAATCAGGTTCGGAGGTAAAGCAAAGCCATAGTTTCCTGAATCGCGAAGTTCAAATGTGCAAACGACACTGAAAACAGGGTAGAAAATTGTAAAAGTCAATTTAACTGAATAGATTAAATTAAACAAAAATGTAGCATAGAGTGACGAGCCTTCCTTCCACTCGACACCACCAAAACGACACCATCCGTGGTGTCGTATGGAATCTCTAGTCCATACGACACCACCCTAGTGATGTGCTGTTCCGCCATTAGTTTTTATGTATTTCATGTCGTCAGTATTAGTATCCATGTCCATTTTGAAAATTTAAATTTTCGGACGGAAAGACAATAATCTGCAAATTGCAATGAACAATGTCAAGATGACCATTTGAGTGACAGATAAATATAAACTTTATCAAATGACATACCTCATTAATGAAACTGCTAGAACTTAATTTGAGTTTTCATATCAACAACTTTGTATGTAGGTAACCTCACTATTAGTCGGTGGTGTCGTATGGACTAGTGATTCCATACGACAACACCGATGGTGTCGTTTTGGGCGGTGTCGAGTGGAAGGAAGGGTGACGAGTGACGAGCCTCGACCAACTCAAACATCTTAAGCGACTTACACTAGACTGCTGTGTTGAGGATGACTGCCTTCTGTATCTAACCCTTAATCCAACAAAATTAAGGGTCAGGCGGTCATCCTCAACACAGCACGCATCGTCAGAAGGTTTCTCACTCTGCAGCCCTAACCTCTGGGAACTTGGACACTGCCCTGAAGGCACTGGCGATCTAGATTTAGGTTTTTATAATGTTTTTATTTTGTTTTTCATGTAATATGAATAAAGTAAAAACTAAAATCTCAAAATTTTTATAAATGTTTGAATAATAATGACTTACGGCGGATGAAAATTATGCTTTACCCAGTCTCCAGTAATGCCGGAAGTCAAGTACCCTGAAACAAAAACTCAATGCTTTAATTATTTGATTACAATAATTTCCATTTAAAAAACCCGACTGCAAAAAAAAAACTGAATAAAAACATGTAATACAAAATACTGTCTAAGAACACTTGGGTCATTGAGACAAATCTAACGTTACTCGTATCTCAATTATTAAAATCCATGCAGCTGGTTGGAAGAAACGTGGCAATAAAGAAATTTACAGACATACAAGATACGCGCGAAAAACATAACATAACATAACCCTTCTTTCAGTCGGGTAAAAAGTTGACATATTTTATTTATTTAACACTGATGTCAATATATATTGACATCAATATGATGGATATTAAGCATAAACAGCCAACTAACTGTTCTCACTGCTGGGACTCGGGGTCCTTTTCTCGCACGATGAGAGCCAAGGCCATAAATTACCACACTGGTGCAGTACAGTGGCGGATGGCGCATGACTTCGAAACCGTGAAGGTTTAAGAGCTAAGGCTATAAAATCTTTAAAAAAACAGTTCGTCAGCTAGATTGCTAAATTTTGTACACGTATTTTTTCTTTTAACCGCTAACTTAAAACGGCGAAGGAAAACATCGTGAGGAAACTGACAAGCACCTAGAATCTTTCGAATTCATGTCATCTACTAAACCGCACTGGGCCACCGTGGTGGATTATGGCCTTAACTTTCTCCTTGCGAGAGAAGGGTTGATGATGATGATGATTTTTTTTTCTTTTGTTTCACAAACAAAAAAGACGTAGGTATAAGTATAATGTGTGCATCGTATAGTGCTTAGAAGTTTTCGCGTGACGTCACTTGTGGGTACGATTTTACCCAAAAGTGAAGACACTCTGGAAATATGATGATTTATATATATCGTCAATTTTTATTAATTTTTGTGTTTTTACGTGGCCCATATTTCTCCATGATCTGGCTGACGGATTAATCAGAATAGTTTATTTTTGACCCAGTCTGCTAACCTACGGTAAAAAAGCCTAGAGCCGGAGTAGTGAAAATGTAAAGAGAGGTCCTTTGTTTTACTAGATAAAGAGTGACGAGACAAGCAGGACACGTGCCTGATGGTAAGCAACATGCCTGCTACATAACAGCACACGGTGACACGCAGCTATTGGAACATGAAGAGTCCAAATCATTACCCAGCAATGCACTGGGCTCATCACCCAGAGATTTAAGATGTTATAGCATATTTATTCCACAATAGCATATATCTCTAAGTTCCGTAATTTATTTGGAAACATTGCCCTTCAAACCGGAACACAGTTTGCACATTACTGCTTGGCGGTAGAATAACTGGCAAAGGTGTGATACTTCCCCAGGCGGACTCTGCCAAGAGTCCTACCACTACAAAACTACAGCTTTTTTTTTAACTATAATAGTTTCGCACTTGACCGCCATCTCGCCTGATGTTAAGCGACGATGCGGTCTACGATGGAGCGTGGGTTAAGGTCGTTGTATAGCGGGATCTTAGACAATATCATTATGTCACAATACGAAGAAGAGAAAAGGAAATGTTGATTGTTAGCTTTAACCAAAGAACAAAGTGAGTATTTGTAGTGCGTCTGTGTATCTATACGAGCGCATACAAACACCATGTTCCTCCAACTCAAAATAAATAAATAAATAAATATTGGTGACAACTGTTTTGACATCACCATCTGACCCCAAACTAAGCAAAGCTTGTGAGGCAGCTAGATAGCTGGAGTAAGGATGGCTTCTGTACGTTTTATGATAAAATAAATAATAATAAATATATTGGAGGACAATTCACACACAACACCACTCGTATATAATAAGTACCTATGTATTTACAACTATACATATCAGTATTATATCAGCTATATGGCTTCTTCATCACTTACAGGCTTTACTTAGTTTTGGGTCAGATGGTGTACTGCGTAAATTGTTCACCAATAATTATTTTATTTAGATATTGTTCTTGCGTCTGCGTCTGATGGTAAGCTACATACCGTATCATTACATCACAGTGCCAGAGATTCAGAAAAGTTTAAAATTAGCTCTTACCGACAGTGTCGTAAGCAGTCCCAACCGAATACATAGTTCCGTAGGATTTTTGTAAGCGTTTAGCAGCAATTTGAGACATCAATTTCTGAAAAAGAACAATATTTTTATATACATAGCATAGAGTAATGATACAAACATGACATGAGCCTGGTTGTAAGCGACATGCCTGCCCATAACTGCACAGTGACACACAGCTATTAAAAATCTAAATCATTACTTACAATGCACTCTGCACTGCATTAATCCCCCAGATAAATAAGATGTTTTATCTCTATGCCCTGTGATTTCACTGGAAACATTGCCCTTCAAACCGGAATACATTGACGTTTCCATATTATTGCTTGGCGGCAGAATAACTACATCAACCATGAAGCGGCATCGTTTCATGGTTGATATTCCAAAGACACGAACGAAGAGGTTTGACTGTACTTGTACGTGAAGACTATAATGAGTTGCCTGAGTGGGTTTTCCCCGATAGTTATAATCTTGGTGTCTTCAAATTGAGAGTGTTTTGGTTTCTTCAAGTTAAACACGGTCCATCGTAGACCGCATCGTCGCCTACCATCAGGCGAGATGGCGGTCAAGTGTTAACCTATAAAAGTTAAAAAAACTAACAAAGTTGTGATACTTCCGCAGGTGGGTTCTGCAAAGCGAATCCCTACAAAAAATATGAAAAACTTACCACTTCCCCATAGTTTTCAATGTGGGTAGTTTTATCTGCGTACGGTATAATAATGTATTGGCCGTAAGCGTGAAAGGAAATGAAGAATTCTAAATGGTCTTTGTTGGCCTTGACCAGGGATGCCATAGCTTTGGTCTCATTTTCTGAGAAGGCTTGTCTACCGCAAAATGTTTCAGCTTTTGGGTTAAAGCTCACTCCCACAGCTAAAAAGTGTAAAGAAAAAACAAGTGAATAAGTATTTTTAATAGTTATGAATAACTAGCTGTACCCTGCCACGCTTCGCTGAGGCACACTGTGATGTAAAAATTAGATAACAAGTACAAAAGTAATTTTTTTATTAATCCCCGACTACCTCAGATTTGTTATCTGTACAACATTCTACTAGTCAAGCCCTTTCATTTGATACCCATATTAAGGGAGTTGTGAAAAAAGAAATGTAATTTGCCATTTTGTGGTAGTGGCCATCTTGGATTTCAAATGTGTGCTAGTGAAAAGTATTCTACTAGTCAAGCCCTTTCATTTGATACCCATATTGTGGTAGAAGTGAAAAAAATAATATAATTCGCCATTTTGTGGTGGCGGCCATCTTGGATTTGAAATTCGTTATTATGTATTGTATTCTACTAGTCAAGCCCTTTCATTTGATACCCATATTGAGGTAGGTTGTGAGGGAACATTTTGTCCGCCATTTTGTGGAGGTGGCTTGAATCGATATTAACCAAACATAGGTAAGAACACAGATATTTAAATGAAAAAAAAAAATTGGTAGAAGTGAAAAAAAAAATATAATTCGCCATTTTGTGGTGGTGGCCATCTTGGATTTGAAATTCGTTATTATGTATTGTATTCTACTAGTCAAGCCCTTTCATTTGATACCCATATTGAGGTAGGTTGTGAGGAAACATTTTGTCCGCCATTTTGTGGAGGTGGCCATCTTGAATCGATATTAACCAATTACGGATATTTACCTTCAAATAAAAAAAACGCATCTACATCGGCCCATCCGTTTGAGCTCTACGGTGCCACAGACAGACACACACACAGACAGACGGACGGACAGACAGAGAGACATCGACGTCAAACTTATAACACCCCTTTATTTTGGTCGGGGGCTAAAAACAATCCTTTATGCGGATTCTATATCATTGTAAAATTTCAGCTCGTTCGGTGCAGAACTTTTTGGGTTTTTCAAGCGTACACAAACCAACATAACATTTTTATACATAGAGATAGAGATGTATTTGGCATATCATGTCTTAGTTAACAACGTTATAACACTGGAAGTTTTTAATGCTAGGTAACTATTAATATCACAAATGTGAGAGTTTGTACGAATATATCAATGTTTGCTACTCTTTCAAACTCAACTACTGAAAGGATCTAGATAACGTTTTATACATAGATAGGAATGTGATCTAGATGAAGTTTTATACATAGATAGGAATGTGATCTGGAATAATACATAGACTATTTTTATCACGGGAAAATATCAAGATTGGGGTGAAATCACGAGGCTAGCTGTTTTATTTTGAATCATTGCGTAATGAAATTAAGACCTTTTCTCGTTATTCTAATAAAGAACAAGTAGATAGATAGATACTCTTTATTGTACACACCAAAAACAAAGAAAAAACACGAATACAGGATAAGAAAAACAATGATAACTAGTGTTACAATCGGCGATCGCTAATAGCGATCTTTTCCAGGCAACCTCAGGATGGAAATGGTTTGTAAGAATATTTTATGAAAGTACAACAAGTATTAAGTAGTAAGTATACAAGTCATGAAATCTTACATCCAAAATTGTATCCAAAGTTGCGGTTCAAATCTACTCCATGTCCATTACGGTTTTTTCTCCACAAACGGTCCTGTGCAGAAACGATTGTAATAGACACATAGATTGTAGTGGTAGGACTCCTAGCAGAGTCCACCTGGGGAAGTACCACACCTTTGCCAGCTAATCTACCGCTGTTCCGGTTGAAAGGGCAATGTTTCCAGAGAAATTACAGGGCTTAGAGAAATAACATCTTAGATCTCTGGGTGATGAGCGCAGTCACAGATTTCTAAAACAAAAGGCAGATGGAACGTGCAGAACACAGATCCTTAGGTCCGGAAAGCAAATATTAAACGCCAAAGCAAATACAAACTCCAGTCAGTACGAAACTGACTTCCGTCTCGTACGGGAGTCCCGTGTGATTTATGTTTTGTTTAAGATTATGCCGTCTTGTGTCATCAAACATTGCAAACATTGTTCCCAAAAATAAAAAAAGGAAATTTCATAGGAAAGTTTGAATATTTTTACTGGTATTTATATAATTTAGACGATTTTATTTCGATTGATGAATAGAAACACAACACCTCAACGAAAATAGGTCAGTGTTGCTATACTAAATTGAAATTATTTTCCCTGAACTTAAGGTAAAATATAGATTCTAATTTTGTTTTGAAGATACTCGTAGACCAAATTATTGATGAACATTGTATAATTCAATTTTAAGCCCTATTTTTATAATCGTAATTATTTTTATTTAATGTGAATCGATGCCATTTAATGTGTTATGCCAAGAACAAAAATACTAATAGTGTTGATGAAAAAATACTATAGTTATGAAAACTATAGTTATGAAACGAATAGATAAGAACAAATCCTCGCCGTTATAAAACGTCTCGTCTATGACCTGTGGATTCTAACTTGATCTGTGCAGTGCTGTTAGCATATATATTTTTAATAATACGAACATATTTCTTTCTTACTCCTTGTTGAATTAGAGCCTCCCAGAGCAGATTGTGTTTGATTGAGTCGAAAGCTTTATTGTAGTCGACAAATGCAATGTATAGGTCTTTCCCATACTCTTGAGATTTTTCTATTAACTGTTTTAATACATGCATACGATCAATAGTTGAAAACCCTGCTCTAAAACCAGCTTGTTCAATAGGCTGTTCTTAATCTATAGTCCTTGATATTCTATTTAGGATCAGCTTTGAAAAAAAATTGTAAATGTTTGACATGAGGCTAATAAATAGGTCTATAATTTTCAATTACGTTTCTGTCTCTTTTTTGTGGAGAAAGTTATTAACAAGAAATCCTTGCATTATATATCATCAGTGTAATAATAAATTATTTAAAAAAAATGTTTTATGCGTTTATTATACGTGAAAATTTCCAAAGCTTAACAACACATATTAAGGCACATATTGGTGGGATGCAAGGTGCTCCTTAATGGAGGTCATTACTCACGGCGCCATGACAGAGTACTTGAAATCATACGTGAGCTATGAGCCTTTCAGTAGCTAGAGCCCAAAAAGGATTGACGACAAACAAAAGACAAATTAACTTTGTAAAAGAAGGCTCAACATCAAACTCCAGGAACAAGCCTTACTCAATCCTGGGTACAGCACCTGATTGTACTATTTTAATGGGCACGTATGAAAAGCACTACAAAATCCCAGAGGATGTGGGTGTTTCGTCATCCAGACCGGACATTTTCCTTTTCTAGAGCTACAAAACGCATAGTCCTTGTAGAACTTATCGTACCGTGGAAACTAATATACCTAAAGACCACGCGATGAAACAAAATAAGTATTACGACCTCCTAAACGAATTAACAAAAACGGCTATGTAGTTAGTTTATACGCTGTAGAAGTGGGAGCGAGAGGCATACCAGCAAAATCTCTCTATAACCTGCTGAAAGACGTTGGCTTATCCAGAAGTGCAGTAAGTTCTATACTAGAACAGTATCTAAAGCTGCACTAGTAGGCTCATATCAGATTTGGCTGGGCAGGGAAAGAAAGACGAGTAGTGAAGGTGAGTGTTGATGTACGTCAGAAAGGGCCCTTAAACCTACGCCCGAGTCACAAGTCTCGGGGTCTACTCGGGTTTTCTCTCTGCCACACGATGGACCCGGCACCCGCACGGTGAATCCATGGAATGCTAAGAAAATCGTCTCAACAATAGTGGGACTTTTTTCTTAAGACTGGGAACATTACACGCACACCAACGTGAGTAATTTGACAACGTCTGTGAGAGCTGTCACGCATACATAACTAATGACTGGCCTCACAGTGTTGTTCACAAAGGTTTCATCTGTTTAGAAATCTGTGAGCGCAGTGCAGTGCTAGGTAATGATTTGGACTCTTCATGTTCCAATAGCTGCGCATCACTGTGCTGTTATGTGGCAGGCATGTTGCTTACCATCAGGCACATGTCCTGCTTGTCTTGTCACTTCTTATTTAAAAAAATGACACTATTATTACAGAACTTGTAATTTTGGGCTCGGTCACAATCAATGTTGATTTTCAAACCTTACCATGTTCTGGTATGATAGCCTAAGTTACTGTAACTACCAGTCAGTCGACTCAGATGCTTTTTTTGCAACGCAATTAAATAATAAATCAGTCGATGTCAAATAATAATCACAACTGGTACTTATATACATATTATTAGCTTTCAAACCGGCTATAAGTCAGCTTGTGTTAGATTCTACGCGTTAGTCTGAGACTCTACCAAAGCGGAGATGTCAAAAGCGGAGACGACAATGAGGTTTTACCCATTTTTTGTTTTCTGTCTTTTTTTTGTGGCTAAAGCTATTAATTTGGCTTAGTTAAAGATTCCATAAAAATACAAATTACCTGGTTATGAGTATATTCGTATCCATCTGGGTTAAGTACGGGCACAAAATGCCATTCATACAAGTAAGCCAGCCTCTTAAACTCATCATCATCGGAATATGGGGCATGGATCACACAATGCAGAAAATACGTCACGAATGCTGGAGACACCCATTCTCTTGCGTGGATACCACCTTCTATTATCACTTTCTTCAGCGGCAAAGTTCTGGAATCTCTATAGATAACAAAATTTGAATTAGTTTTACTTGTCTAAACTGTCCCACTGCAGGACAAAGGTCTACAGGACAAAAGACTTATTTCTCCTTCCAGATAGCCCAGTTTACGGTGGTCGAGTTTTTTTCGTACGATTGCAGTTTGTCACTTTACCTTCATCAAAGTTATAATATTTTGTAAAAAAAATAGTGATCACCAGATGCTTTAGTACAAAACTTTTTTTAATCTCAACCATATAATGATAGTATTATAGATTTAGTAGTGGTAGGACTGGAGGCCAGACCAGGCGGACTCTTGGCAGAGTCCGCCTGGGGAAGTACCACACCTTTTCCAGTTATTCTGTCACCAAGCAGTAATGTGCAAACATTACTGTGTTCCTGTGTTGTTGTTTGAAGGTAAATGGTTCCAGAGAAATTACAGAGCTCAGAGATATAACATCTTAGATTTCAGGGTGACGAGCGCAGTGCAGTGCTAGGTAATGATTTAGACTTCATCTTGTTCCAATAGTTGCATGTCACTGCTTTTATGTGGCAGGCATGTTGCTTACCAAATACCCTGCCCAAATATAATTGCCCTGGTCGTCTTGTCACTCTTTAAAAAAAAGATAAATCAGAGTTTCAAAGAATGGGTTATGGAATAGTTTGACAGTGCAAAGTAAACAAACATTAAACTTCATACACCTGGGTGCCAACTTGGTTCTTCTGTTTGGACTTACGATGCCACAAACACACACACACACAGAGAGAGAGAGAGAGAGAGAGATATATATTTATAGTCAAACTTATAACATCCCGTTGCTTTTACGTCGAGCGCTAAAGAAGTGACTAAAATATTTTATACCTTTTGCTGATGTCTTTTAAATTGATCATAACTTCAATGATTTCTCTGTTTTCAGCAGTTGTCCCTATAACCCGGAGTTTCATTTTCTTGGGGTAAAGGCTCGCTAGATCTCGTAACCAGGTGTAGATATCTTTGAGTCGGAAATAATGCATCCAGTCAAATGATTCCGTCCGCCGTCTGATGTACGTTTTGACTTTTTGCATGTTGAAAGCTCTGAAATAAATTAGTTTGATTATTGTTTTCGTTTGATAGAGTGATTTATTAGATGGAGTGACGGCATATGAAATGCGGTGAGTGGCGGTTGGAAACGTAAGATCGAGGATTGGGCTGAGGGTCGTATTATAGGAGAGACCTATGTCCAGCAGTGGACAAATATTATAGGAGAATGGTAACATAGTTTTATTACAGTGATCAGAGATCAGTTTTTTTAGTGGTAGAATTTTTGTAAAAGTAATTTCCAAATCGTGAACATCGCCGCAAAATTGCAAAACATCAGTGCAGTCTGCTTTATATTGGATACATTTCGGATAGTCTGCAGAAAATGTGTATGATCTAATAACTTATTATTCTTTTTCTGTCTATTGTAGTTTAAAACGCGAAATCATTTCATGGTTGATGTTTGAGAGCTTCGAACGAAGAGATTTGAATACATTTTTATAACAGGAACATCTAAACTGTGAAATATTCTCTGAATGGTTTTCCCAGATATTTATGATTTCTAGATAAACGTGTTCTATCGTAGATTGCGTCGTCACTTAACATTAAATGAGATAACGATAAAGAGCAAACCTATTATTTATAGATAATAAAAATGAATGTTTGTCTGTCCTTTATAAAATCGTTAGTTATGCATTTGATCATGTGATACTGTTTAGCTAACTAGTTGTGCGTAAGGCAAATACGCTTTCTGAGTTGATACGCTTATTTTCGCCAGGTGGCGTAGCAGTGGATCACACTAGAACACAGTAATGTTTTTTTATAATATAGAGTGACAAGCAGGACATTTGCCTGATGGTTAGTAATGCATCAGGCGTGTCTGCCCTTATAGACTATAGGCCCGTGAACAAAATGTATCGGTCATATGGACCACCAGGAGACCTAAGTAGGATGATAGAACGGTATAAAGTTATAAGATTCAGCACTATACCGTCACTTGTAAGCTGTCCAACAGAGTGCAGTTGAAGAGGGGGGTTCTAACCCTCGATAATTTCTCCTTGCCGCATGATTATTGTACGGCGTTGCGGAATAATGGATAAGAAGAGTATTGATACCAAAGACCTCAATACACAGATGTGTCCTCCCAAACTTCAGGGCGCACGGAATCATGTCATTGTTGGGAAGACTGAGCTCACTCATTCCGTTCCAGTCGGTTCCAGGAAGCAGTGAATGCTGGACGTTTTTTCTTATCACTATTCGTTGTCAACAACCAAAATAAGTAGAACCACAGCATATTGCGCCGCTAGCGATTCTAGGGGTCAAGTAGATTGGTTATGTGTAAACAACTTACGACACACATAGAGACGCAGTTTATTACCAATTTCAAGTTACTCAGGGCACACCCATTGGTTTATATCGATGATTGAAACCATATTATTTTTTTTAATTCATTATTTTCCGACGATTTACAGAGTGAATTTGGCCATTTGATTATGTGCGGCATTGGTTCCATACTGTTTCAATACTTCTTCTAATCCATTATTTCGCAATACCGTAGAAAAATTATGCGACAAGGAGAAATGATCGGGGGTTGCAACCCCCCCCCTCTTCAACTGCACTCAGTTGGACAGCTTAAAAGTGACGGCATAGTGCTGAATCTTATTACTTTATACCCTTCTATCATCCTACATAGGACTCCTGGTGGTTCATTTGACCCATCAATTTAGTTAACCTGCAGTTTAACAGTACAGTGACAAGCAGCTATTGGAACATGGAAGAGTCCAAATCGTTACCTAGCACTGCACTGCGCTCGTCACCCGGATATATAAGGTGTTTTATCTCTTACACAGTAATTTCTCTGGAAACATGGCCCTTCAAACCAGTACACAGCAATATTAGTATTGCTTGGCGGCAAAATAACTGGCAAAAGTGTGGTAGTTTCCCAAGCGGTTCTGCAAAGAGCTCCCCCTCCACTGCTTGTATTCATATTGGACTGCCCTAATGGCTTAGTTGGTAGTAGCTCTGCCTGCGAAGCCGAGGGTCGTGGGTTCGATCCCCACCCAGTGCAAATATTTGTGTGATGAATTCAAATGTTTGAACTGTGTCTGGGTGTTTCTATGTATAATAAGTAAGTATTTAAAACTATATAAGTATTATATCAGCTATCTGGCTGCCATCACACAAGCTTTGCTTAGTTTGGGGTCAGATGGTGTTGTGTGAAAAAAAAAAGAATTGTCCACCAATATTTATTTATATTACTGGTTGACGGTAGAATAACTGGCAAAAGTGTGATATTACGCCAAGTGGACTCTTCAAAGAGTCCTACCATCTACCTATTACATACTGTATACTTACTTTTGCAAATCGTCTATAACTGTAGTCAGATATAATCCATTTCTGATCACGTCTCGTATAAAAGAAGGTTGGTTTTTCGGAGCTATCATGACGTCCACAGGCTTGTTTATCTGACCAGGTTCTCTCCAGAAGTCGACTTCATACATCGAAGTTAAATTCTTGTAAAAATCCAAATGGTTTTGATTTATAGGAATACCTCTATACAAGGTGTAGTTCACGTAAGATTTACTAAATATCTGATCAATTTGAACAATTATAAGAAAACATTTAAATATATCGTATTGCATTTTGGTAAATGTAAAAAAAATATCAACAAATTTTGTGTAAACAATCTATTGAGACCATCGCGTTTTTGACATGTCCAAAAGAAATCGACGTTTATTTTAATGATGACAAATTACTGACACACTTTCATTACTTCTTCAATTTGACAGATTTGACAAAACAACAACGTAATATTAAAAATAAAGATGAAAAAAAAAAGTCGACAAACGTGTACCAAATTATCTGTACAACGGCGAAAAGCGGAACTACTAACGCGCTTAGAACACGGATACAGAAATTGTCCAATTTTGTAATAGGTCGCAATAGCTACGCTGCGATCGTGGCGCTACAGCTACATTCCATAGATAAGTTAGCCGCACTTTATTATAAATTAAGGACCATGGTAATGTGGTCGAGCCAATCCCTATATTTCTATACAGTTTCATGTATCATGTTCGTGGGTAGGCTAAAGAATAACGGGAGTTGATTCAAAAACTTCTTGAGTAGACTAAAAAAAAAAAGCGTCCACACACGAGTCCTAAATTCAGAGGAAATGACGTAAAAGTAGCCTACATTGAACTATAAATAACCAATCATATCCTGTATAAATAGGATATGATTGTGATGTAGGATCCGCCCCATTACTTTTACGTCATTTCCTCTGATTTTAGACGTATTCAATCTGAGGACTCGTGTGTGGACGTTTTTGTATAACTGCCCTCATTCTGTCGTTTGACTTTTTTTATATAATAGGTTAGCACTTGACCGCCATTTCGCCTAATGTATGCTAAGCGATGTTGCGGTCTACGGTCTAGATTACTACTATTAGTCGAACTCGAACGTAAATCTCGCCAAAATACACTTATTTATGCATGTCCGCCATGCAGAGACATAGCAGGATTTGTCGGAATCTACACCTCTACCGGACATACATTAACAGCCCACTAAATCTTTCCACTGCTGGGACTCGGGGCCTTCTCTCGCAAGATGAGAGTCAAAATTAGGAAGTTGTCGTTCTCAGCCTGAGGATCCACCACGCTGGAACAGTGCAGGTTGGTAGATGACACATGACTTCGAAAGATTCTAGGTACACATCGGGTTTCTCACGGTGTTTTCCTTCGCCATTTTAATTTAGCGGCATTACGCACATGGTTTCGAAAAGACAGTGGTGCGTGTGGTATTGAACCTGGGTCTCCGGATCGGCAGTCGCCGTTCTCCCGACTAGACCAGTTCGGCCGGACATGGTCGCACTAAAACCCTCAAAGGTTTCTCCAGCCGCAGGTTGGTGGCAGAGTCATGTGATCGCTCTGGTATTCTACCTCGATATTTAGGTACTGTATTGTTTTATCACTTAGAACACAATCTTAATTCAGTACCTTTAACATTTAGTTAAAAACGCGATGGTTTGCAGATTTGCAAGTATTTATGTGTTTTAATGGACGTAGATTTGCGCTGGACCACGAAAAAATGTAAACAGGGCAAATTCATGAACGTATACCCTTTCATGGTAATAATGATTGGAGGAATAGCACGGGACCAAGATGGGAACTAACGCCATCGTCAATCCAACCATTGCCGTTGCCCGATTTTCCGATGCCCGCTTACGCCTTCCTGATAATGTCATCTAATTGCCATTATTTCGTAGATATATCCTCTCGTTATTCGTCATTAGTCATGTTTTATTTAATAGAAACAGAATCGACATTTCTTTGGCTCATACACATAGGATGAGAAGTACGCACTCACAACCAGAGTATAATTTGTTTACTAAACTTTAAATACATATTTTCCTTAAGTTACTAATTTAATATAATTTTGTCCCCATCGAGATGAATATGCTGAGCAGTTGAAGCGCTGAGGCAACGGTGCTGATTAGAGAGTTAGGACATCGAATGAATTAATCATTTCTTCTAGGTTAGCGCGCTCCATCGTGGACCGCATTGTCGTTTAACATCTGGCGAGATGGCGGTAAAGTGTAAACCTATACCACACAGATTGTGCATATCTAGTAGAACTCCACTCATCAGAGGCCAGGAATTATATAATAAACTCCCAACAGGAATTCAAACCCTGACAAGCGACACAGAGTTTCTTAAGAAAGTTAAGGTTATTTTATTGGACAAGACGATTTATACCCTAAAGGAATATTTAAGTAATGACTACACCAGCTACAATTAGACTAAATTAATGCCTGACATACCTAATAATTTATTAAATCAGAAATGTTATTTAAGTATATGCATTGACATATATGTATTTATTGAAATAATTAAACTAGTTAATTGAATATAATGCCCCTTTACAGCATTTTTTAACTTTAAAAATTGTCAAATGTATTATACCATTTTTATTTTCAAGTTTAGATAATGATACATGAAAATTTAAACTGGAATATTTATTGTAATTTATTGTAATAATGTATCAATGATTGTATAAAAGGTTTATTAATTTGACGTTTTCGTAGTGTTCCATACAACCATTTTGTTAAAAATTATGTATGTGTTATCTACGAAATAAATAATATTCTATTCTATTATATAATCATTTAAAAAAGTACGCTGACTCTCGCTCCGGTTTGTCCTTCATACAAAAATTATCCATCGCTTTTCAGCGGGGTAATGCTTTCAGCGTAATGGCACAGTAAACACATAACAGTAGGTTATCTAAGGCCGCCCGCCAAGTTATTAGCCTACTACTCTTGCGTTGATCCCCAGGGTTTTCACTTTTGCGAGGTTGGGAAGAGTTGACGAACGCGAGTGGACATGTAACGTATGCAAGTGCTCACAGTCGCGCTGCACAGCCCGTACTACCGCCACCGTATTCCCCCATATATTATGCGCGTCGCGCATGCACACATTCAAACCGAGAACACGTTTGTGTGAAGATATTTTACTGTATGTTTTACTGTGGTAATGGGCACTTTTGTGCTGGATGTAATTAGGGGCGGATTATGTCAGACAGTGAGAATGTTTTGTTTAAGTAGTTTTAATTGTGGTTCTGACTTATGTAATAGTTTAGACTTATTTAATACTGGCGGTTCACCCATAAAAGCGCGTTCAAACTAAAAAGCCTCTTCAGCTTTACAATATTAGTATATACTAGCAGTGCTCCGTGGTGTTACCCGAGTAATTCCCATTCCCGTTGTTCCTGTTATTTTTTCGTAATAAAAAGTAGCCTATGTGTTAATCCAGGGTGTCAATCTTCTTACCAAATTTTACTTAATCGCTTCAGCCGTTTAGACGTGAAGAAGTAACAATCATACATACATACAAACTTTCCCCTTTATTATAGTAAGATTTAATATTTAAGCACTTATATAGATATATATTTTAGTTGTTCAGGTTAGTACTAGTAACCTTATTAATTATATTGAATCAACAATACTTGTAGGTTATGGGCCGTTATTATCTGTTGGTTCCAATCCATGCACGGTTGCCTGGAAGAGATCGCTCTTAGCAATAAGGCCGCCAATTGAAATGTCATCATTTTTTAAAATAATTTAAGTTTGTGTTTTATATTGTAGCTTTTAATAAAGTGTTTTCATTTCTTATCTTATTTAATATAAAAGATAAATTGTAATCCATTATTACAAAGTACATTATTGCGTAAATATAGAATTAAATCAAATTACAGCTTCCAATTCTCGTTAGTCATTACTAAATTACCGAGATACCGCAAGTTGGTTCGCGGCCAAGCGGTCGCTTAATTTACTCCAAGATGTGGCGAGCGGTCACAGCTGCTATGTGTCTAGTTAAATTAATAATTATAATGCGTTATTTGTATGGCAGCGAAACGTGGAACATGACTCAAAGGGATAGGGAAAGATTAGAGGCATTCGAAATATGGTGTTGGAGTAGAATGGAGAGAATCAGCTGGAAGGAAATGAAGAGCAATGAAGAAGTTTTGAAGATGGTAGAGGAGAAAAGAACATTGATGGAAACAATAGAAAACAGAAGAGGGAAGATGTTGGGACATCTGATACGACACGACAACTTCATTAGAACAATAATGGAAGGTAAATAAGAAGAGAGGAGGAAGAGAGGTAGACCTAGGAGAAGTTACATGAACCAAGTGAAGGAGAAGATAAATGTAGTGTCGTATCAGGAAGTCAAGGAGAAGGCGGAGTGTAGAAGTACATGGAAGGTACTCCACCGACAAGAGCGTCGCTCCTAAATTATGAATGAATGAATATTGACAGCACGATATTGGCTCCGATGCAGTGGACGTCTTGTGGCTGATGATGATGATGATGATGATATTGGCTCCGATGGCTTACCCAATTCAACAACTTTGAGTTGATAAGTGCAGATCTGCCCCTCTACCGCCTAAATAAATCGGTAATGACTTTGCTATTGGTGTCTCTATCATTTCAAGCGAAAAGAAAAGAGAGCAATATCACAGCTAAGACAGTTTTAGTTAGGCTGTCTACCTTCTGCTCTGACTTGGTTACCTTGTTGTGGTAGGAGGACTCTTTGCAGAGTACACCTAGGAGAAGTACCACACTTATACGTAACTCCAAATTCGCGAACGAAGAGATTTGACTCCACGTTTGTGATAAGAACGTCTAGGTTGTGGAATGCGTTGCCTGAGTGGGGTTTTCCCCGATGGTTACAATTTTGGTGTCTTCAAATCGAGAGTGAATCGGTTTCTTCTAGGTAAGAACGCTCCCACGTTATTGAAAAAAAAATGTGGTCGAATTGATAAGCTCCTCCAAATCGGTTGTTGGGTTTCTATCTACTGGTTTGAATCGAATGGAACACTTCAATTTTCCCGCCACACGAGCATTCGGTTTCGGTCGTTGTCGACCGAATAGTTCGGCGCATCACCACGTTCGCAAAGTGCTCCACTGCACAACCGACATCTTCAACGAACGCGTTTGCGCATTTTATTAAATTATCAAAATATGAACCCAAATTGTGAGAATTTAGGGCCAAATATTATATCAGCGACGACCCAAGAACAGGAGGACCGCTGAAAAGGGTTTAAAATACACCCCGGACAAACAGAGATCGTGGAACGGATTTTGGTTAGTTTTATTTCGTTTTCGAAAACAAAACAATTTATTTAGCCAACCAAAATATTACAAAACTCAGGAATAGTCCATGAGAAATTCCGTCGCAGGTCGCTATATCGCTAAAGAGGTCAGCTCGAAGCCGTTTCACGCGAGTTGTCATAATTTCCAAAACTGCTGTCATAGTTTCTTCACAAGTGGGTAGTATCTCGCTCGGTGGCATGCCGTAGCCGTAGGTACCGTCATCACGAAGCAAAAACGTATACACAAACCTAGAAAATGAATTAACTTTGTTACAATACTTAAATAGCCTAAAGCTACAGTACCTAATATAATAATAAAAGTGATCAAGTGTGAGTCTGGCTCGACAGCGACTTTCGTAACAGCAAGTAACATAAATATAAAAGTTCTTGTAGATCGTTGTTACTTTAATCGGTGTTTTAACAATAGTGAATTTATAACGTATTCGAATAAAACTACTTACTAGGTATCATTCAAACAAATTTTTGTTGAAAGTTTAAATGGTAATTGATGTACATCATATTTTTTTTTGGTTTTGTCATTCTCTTATTTTAAAAGTTACAAGGACACACACACACACAGACACACACACACACACACACATTTTGAGTTTCAGTTCTAAGTATGGGACACCCCTAAAATTTATTGTATTTTTCTTTATTTTGGATCAAAATCGTAATGCCAAAACCGTAAACCAAGTTTCAATAGTATAGTTCTTATAGTTTCAGAGAAAAGTTGCTATAAGACACGGACAGACAGATAGACAGACAGACATGATGAATCTATAAGGGTCACGTATTTTGCCATTTGGCTACGGAACCCAAAAATTAACATCTGTCTGAGTGTCCTATATAAAATCGTAAACTATGCATTTGATCATGTCATCTTTATCGACACGAAGAAGAAGAAGATGTCATCTATAACAAAGTTGTTATGCATGACAAGGTGTCTGAGATGGTACGACCAATTTTTGAGAGGTGGGGTAGCAACGGACGCAGGATGCAGCTAGTAGGCTATAACGCCCGAGCGACACGAGGATAGTTTTTCAAACTAGGATAGCAAGCTAGAGTAAGCTAATAAGCTAGTACCTCTAGCTTCGTACAGACAAAACTAGCGCTGCGTAGCGTTATCTACATAGACTCGTGTAGCTTGGGAATAATATACAGAAATCGTACAGACAGACAGACAGAAAACGTACAGATAGACAGACAGAAAACGTTATTGTGTACACCAAAAAAGTTGAAAATTTAAAGAGAACAAAAAACATTAGTGCCATAAATGGCGGCTTCATCGCTACTAGCGATTTATTTAGCAATATTTAGAGCCAAAAACACGCAAAGAACCAAATAATGAAAAACAGAAGACTCACGGTACTCGAAATACGTCCTTAACCCAACTTGCACTGTCTCCTGAAATTTTGTGACCTACAAAAATAGTTACGCATTGAATTAGTACAAATTATCGTTTAAAATTATTGAAGTGGTAATATCTTTTGCTTTGCTTTAGCTGCGTTGTTTTTAGTAGAAGAAATTTTGTGGGTTCGCATCACCGATAATATAACATGTACAGTGCAGTACATGTTGCTCGGTATACACTGAGCACAAAATGTACAAAGCAAACCCCGTCGGAGTTTATGTACCCAGTCACTGGACTGTGTAGTCCTTAAAAATGCTTAATTAAAAAAAAAACATGATATAAAAACAAAATTTTAAAATGTTTATAAAATAATTTAAAAAAAAGATTCAGAAGAACTAAATGGTTTGGGCTGAAATTTAGAGCATATTTTAGTCTTGCCTATGAAGACTACTTTTTTAAAACATAATCTTCAGAGAATACTTTCATTTCTAAATTCTACGAGGGCAAAGTCGTAGGAAGGTACGAGTTTACATTTTATACATTTGTTACATACCTAAAGTATCATACGAATTCCCTATATTGTATTTCAGGCCAGATTTTTTGTATATTTTTACTAAAGCTTGCTTTCCGTAGTTTTCCTGGAAAAAAAAAAGTTTGTCTAAGATCATTGAAAATACCAAAGACCTGAAATCATAAACAAACACAAAGTTGTATAAAATAACTACATTTTTTTTCAGTTCGCTAGCTAACAATGTATGTGAAGATGGTGATAACTTGAACTTTAACAAAATTTAACCTACTATGAATTTAGATCAGACACTGACAGGACTGATGTGTGTAGCTTAGGAAGTACTTCGTGATGCACTTAGAGGATCAGTCGACAGTAGTCATTTACCTGTATCTCTGGAAGAGTTCTTAGTGACTGACCACTTGGTGCCAGAGAGGGAAAATACTTGGGAACATTGCTTGATAGATATTTCTATCTAGCCAATGACCAGTTAAAACTTTACACAAAAGTAAGTATCCCATTGGAGAACCTGAGGTGAGACCCACTGGCGTTCCCGTGCCGCTCTAAATCGTCATAAAATAAAAAGGCTGTTTTGACATTTGTCATCGCAACGTAACTAGTGATGTATCCAAAAAACTTGTTACTCGATACTCACGATAAATCAATGTATTGATGACAGAATCTTTATTCGTTTATTTTCTTCGGGTAATAAGCCAAAATCGACATTGAAGTCGTATCTGTAAATATAATTATTTATTTTTCAATCATACTATTGAAATTGATGTCTTTATCATGATCATCCTTTATTATTTTTCGAGTTTTTTCTACCACTTCTGCCCAGTCTTCTTTCGTAACTTTGGCACATGTTTTTTCAGCAATATCATAATTTTCTTAGTTGATAACATCTTTGTATTGTGGCATGCTACGTATCTTTTGTCTTGAGTCCAGATCGAGTCAACAGCGTCATACTAACAACAGTGGCTTAGTTGGTAGTAGCTCTGCCTGCGAAGCCGAGGGTCGTGGGTTCGACCCCACCCAGTGCAAATATTTGTGTGATGAATTCAAATGTTTGCACTGTGTCTGGGGTGTTTCTATGTATAATAAGTATGTATTTAAAACTATATATATTATATCAGCTATCTGGCTGCCATCACACAAGCTTTGCTTAGTTTGGGGTCAGATGGTGTTATGTGTGAATTGTCCACCAATATTTATTTATTTAATTTATTTAAAGTGGCGTTCTTATCACTTTGAGTACACGGTGAAGTACTAATTCATGAATTTTCCATGGTAATTGCCTTTGGCCTTTGCCATAGCATTGCCAAATTCTCCCTATTTGATCTGGCATAACAGATTAAATGGCTTCCGCGTATATTCACTTATGGTCCACCTTTTCCCAAAGTCCACTTTTGAACGAGTTGCCTTAGTATAGACCGTTTACGACTTCAGTACGATATGAATATCAAGTTTGGCTAAGCCTAATCGATAAATACATAATTATGTAAATCTTGTCTTTTCACAGTCAATGTAATTGGTTACAACACTAGAATAAAAAAATAATGTAAACGTAATTGTTTACGTGTCGTAAGAATTAGAAATTAGATGTATTTTTTTAGTTATTTTAAAGCAAATCACAAAAAAATCTCGAATTTTATTCGATCATAATAAATAATAAATAAATATTTATTTATTAATTATTATTGAACGTACAAAAAATGTGCATGTTTTTAAAAAACACTTTTTGTAAGTAATTATGATTTTATTGTTAATTTTATTTTCGTTCCAAAGTACAATTTAGGGTCTATCTCAAATGTCAAAACAGGTCTTTTATTTTTTGACAATTATTATAATAATATATTATCATCGATTTTGTTCGAATCCATGGACCAAGGTACATAATCCTCACTTATGATTATACAAACCTGCTAATAACAAATATACAGACTATACCGGTCTCCTTTGTGTGTGTATGTATGTATTTTTGTGTGTATATACATCTAAAGACGATGATTAAGTATGTTGACAATTAAAAGTATAAACTTACACTGTCCGCATAATTATCCACATGTAATATCTTATCACCGTACGGTATGATAATATTTTGACCGTATGCGTGAAAAGAGAAGTAGTATTTAAGGTTTCTAGAATACCGACTAATCAGTTTGGATATTGCATTGGTTTCTGGTTCCGAAAATGGTTTAGGTCCGCAATATACGTCATCGGTTGAAATATTACTCGAACCAAATTCTGAAAAAAAAATGTACTAGAAACCAAGTAGGAAAAAAACTTTTTAAAAATAAGCTTTGATTAATTGTTGAAAATAACTAGAAAGTTATCGTCATTCTTCAACTCCATCATCAGATTCCGGTTACTATCTAGCACTGAAGTAGTTGTTAAGACAAATTAAACGAGCCCAAACTCAATTGGGTTATGCCACTTAATTACGGAGTTTCTACAGCCATCTTCGAGTTCCATCATCAGACCCTATCTAAACCTTTAAATCAAATAATCCCAATCTCGATGATGTCTAAATACAAAGCTCAAGGAGCTATGGAAAGAAGAGCTGTGCTCGGTTTCTCTGAAATATTTATATATAAGCGATGAATTCAGTCGTTAGATAATTAAAGTTACCGCTATAGTTCTGCTTATTCGCAAGATGAATGGGCAGTGGGCCGGTTTAATCTGTCGCAAAACTGATCACTATTGAGGCTGAACAGATGTATTGAGGAGTGAAGACCATACATTGATAGACGTAGTATGTGAACGTGAAACTAAATGCTATGACGACATGGAAGGCAGTAAGTAAGTGGGGTTGAAAACAGAAATTTGACGATTGGATAAGTGCTGTTTTATGGCGGAGGTTTATGTCCAACAGTGGATGAGTAAAGCACCAAGATAGGTTAATTATAATGATAATAATAAAATCATAACATCTATTACTTGTCCATGTTCCGATTTGGAGAACTTACTGCAAAAACTGTAGTCGAAATTTCTATTCAAATCTACACCTTGCGTTCCATTAGTTGAGGTCTTTCGTCTATTTTTTCTCCACAACCGATCCTGAAAATCAGAAAATGTGATGTTCCAAACGTTTTTCTTTTGTAGGATAAAGTAAAGTGACGAACAGGATATGTTCCAGATGGCAAAAGTAACAAACCTGTCCATGACAGTACAGAAATTACTAAAATGGTTTGGAAATTTGGGTCATAGATAGATAGATAATATAATCTATAAATCGAACCTGACCGGGCTTAGGCGCCGCTTGGATGCACCCGACCACGGTAAAATATTATTACTATTAAATACGATACATTAATATATTAATAATTTGGATCCCGTTGAAGCCCATTGCAATGTTTTCAAAACTATTTTATGTAAGTCGTAAAAGGTTGAAGACTATAGTTCAAGAATGTCAAGCTCTCTAGATACAACACACACTATGATACAGAAACAAAAGACTCACGTTTGTTTGGCTATACACGTAGCCATCGGGATTGGCAACAGGAATCAAATACCACTGATAATTATATGCAACATCGAACAAACGATCATCCGTTGAGTTACCAGGTGTCAACAAATTATTAATCAGGAATGTAACAACCTCTGTAGAAATCCACTCGTTCCCATGCAAACTACCTTCAACGATAACAGTTCCTTTCGTCTTTTTCCTAATAATACTTAAAGCGTAGATATCCCTGTTTTCTACCGATTTTCCTATCGGTATAAGTTCACATATTTTCGGATACTTTTTAGTGACATCAGCCAGCCATTGGTAAATATCTTCAAGGGCGTGATATACATCCCAAGAATATGTGTGCGTTTTGAACTTCATGTAGCGTCGGATCACATTTTGTGCATCGAATAATCTGCAAGTATCGAATTGCAACATGCACATAGTCAAAATTAAATGTACCTTGTCCTTAACTTTATTAGAGCGTAGCAATAATATACTCATACTAGCGACCCGCCCCGGCTTCGCAAGGGTGCAATGTTGATACTAAATATAAGTACCTACTACTACTACTAAGTACCTACTAATAAAATTCCGGTCCGGCGGCAAGACGTTTCGTTTTACGTAGTCACATAAGTCACAGTTTTTTGTGATGGATACTTTTTGGCGCGACGGACGCACGCAAGTCTTGATTGATGGAACAAAACGTGCTTCACACCAAAGATGGCGACAGTAGTTTGTTTGTCAGTGCCATCAAAATTTAACGAAATTCTCCATAATCCGAATTTTGTGGACATATGTTGTCGACTCAAAATCAATATTTTTTTTGTTTTGTTATTCGTATAAGGTTTCAATCAAGTCAACCGTACCCCTTGACGAAATTTTTAATATAAAAGATATTAACAATAATTACTATTGTTAGGAAGAACTCGAAACGTTCTGAACGGGAACGTTTCGTTTGCGGTCAAAGGCCTTCTTACCCTCTTTCCACATGTCTCTCTCTATCCTGAACAGGTATTTACAAAATGTATACACTACACAGGACTTAAAGAGGATCAACATTATCATTTATTTGCCTCGACGTTTCGGCAGCGTTACAAACGCCGTGGTCACGAGAAGACTCTGCCGAACTGCCGACTCTGGCGGTATTAAGTGATGGGGCCATACCATCAAGTAATGCACTGACTTCGATTCCGTCGTAGCAGATAATGATGAAACAACTTAATGATTAAAGTTAGTTGATAAATAAATAAGACCATTTTTGAATGAACTGAACATACTTAAACAAAACGTTAAATTATTTCATAATGAAGAGTATGGTACAGTCGCAGTTATTACCTTGAACACTTCATGTTCATTACAACCCAATGGCGTTATGCAGTTATGGTTATGTTTTGAGGATGTAAGTACTGAAAACACATGTTAAATAACAACAGTGGCTTTGCTACCTTTCTATATTAAATTACGATATTTCCTCAACATATTATATTAGATGACACCTGCTCAGGCAAGTTTTGCTAATGTTTTTAAATCTCTGTACTTACTCTTGAACGTTCTTGCTCAATTCTTTAACTACTAATCCAAAATGGTTGCATCTATCCCTAAACAGATCCACATCTGTTGGAGAGACGATAACTTGCACAGTCTCAAACAACTTATACGGTTTCTTCCAGAAGATCAAGTCTACATACTTCTGGGACTCCAATTTCTGTAAGAAATTCAAATGTTCTTTCTCCATCGGTGTCGTTCGAAACATAACATAGTTATCGTATTTTTTGCCTTGACAAAGTCTAAAATTGGTCACAAATACAATTACAACCGCGATAATCTTCGTGTTCATTTTAATAAAATTCGAGGAATTCACAGATCACTATGAGAAATTTGATTTTGAACCATTTCAATGAGGTTTTACAAATGACAGCATCGTGACAGAATCCAAAGAGAATGTAATATCCATAAAAGTGACACAGGATAAACGAAGGTCAATGTTACACACTGAAAGAAGAATTTGCTTACAATCCGACCAACTTACCTGTAGGAAGTAGCGAAGGCCACGATCAAAAAGTGTTGACAAAATTAAACAGTGAAAGTACCTGTGTCTGTACTCGTAACTCCGTTTCCACTTTCGAGCGTTCTACAAATAAGTTGGTGGCATTGTACCTACTTGCTCTGCTGGTATAGCGGTTGTTGGTAGATGGTATCATTTCGTATAAAATACGTAAGTAACACAACCATTTAAATAACATTCCATTACGAAATTTACACAAGGATTAGCATGATGTTTATAATGTACAGGGCTTAATCACGATTTAATTCATTGTTTAAAGACCTCAACGTGTCTTCTCGTGACCACGGCGGTTGTAACGCTGCCGAAACGTCGAGGTATTTAAACAATGAATTAAATCGTGATTAAGCCCTGTACATTATAAACATTATGTGTTCAAATCGCGAAAGCTTAAAAACAATACAAGGATTAGCGTTAAAATATTGCCAATGCAAAAATAGGTAGTCGCGTATGAATGAGGACTAGCGACTGAGGCTCAGGAGCGGTGTGATACCGGGGATACTCGCCTTCTACCGCTAAATCTGCCTTGGTTTTGCCATTGCTGTCTCTATTATAACATGAGAAAATAAAAGAGAGAGCAATATCAATGCTATGATAATTTGAGTCAGGACGAACGCATAAAGTATTTAAAATGATGCGACATAGCGACGATGCGGTCTACGATGGAGCGTACTTACCTAGACGAAACGGATTTACTCTCGATTTAAAGACACCAACAATGTAACCATCTGGGAAAACCCACTCCGGTAACGCATTCAACAACAAAAATCGATTCGCAATTGGTGAAACAATCGTGTATGATACATATAAAAAATAATTTTAGTTTTGTTAATGAAGGCTCTGCCCACTCAAAAAAAAAACGATACAACTGGATTGAGTATCTTCTCCTTTTTTGAAGTCGGTTGACTTCAAAACTCTAAAAGTATTTTCTCTTGGTCTGAGATTGTCTCTCTGTCAACATGAGTTTACATTAGGTTAAACATAATATACATTTCTGTCAACATCAAAATAGAAGGCTGTGACTGTTTTTTTTTTTTTTTTTTAAATATAGAGTGACGAGACGATCAGGTCATGTGCCTGATGGTAAGCAACATGCCTGACACATAACAGCACAGTGACAATGACAGTGTTTGCAGTTGTTCTACGAATATTTTGCGATAGCCCGCCATTTAGCAGTTTTCTGCTAAAAAATTATCTGAAACTACATACCTACTAGATTGTCGAAGGGCATTTTGTAATTGTCTAAGAAGTTAATAATTCAAAATAAATATCATTCATATATCCATTCTAGGTACTCATAAAGTTCTTGCTGATTGCGTTCATGTACGTCGCTTTCCACAAATAAAATAAACCAGATAAGTTTAATGTCATTAACCCAATGAATTTATTTCAAAACCTTAAATAAAACACGGAACTAGCAGAAACAGGGAAAATACGTTGGTTTGACTTGATTAAATTAAAGTAATTAGTTTAATTAAATGATTACCATCTCAGAAAACTGCGGAAACTACGGCTAGTGTGAACTTTGTGCTTATTGAAACTTAACTCCAATAAAGAGACTGGTTAATTAATTAGTGTCTGTTAAAAGGATATTTTTTGCATAAATAATATACTTTATGTAAAACTAGTATTTGCTAAGGACTTTGTTTATGTAGAATTTCAAAAATGGTTATTTTCCTGCTGTTTTTGAGATATAATACGAGTAATATATTTTTCATCCCACCAGCTCGGAACGAGTACTTTTGCTCCTCGATATCAGGGCGCAAAAGTAGTTTTTACCCTCTAGAGGTTAAAGTAAATTTGAATTTAGAACATCGTGTGTACTGAGGTTTTGAATTCAAAACATAATTCAACCTATTTATTTCTACCTGCTTGGTGCCAAATGTATCATAATTTTTTTATAATATTATGTTAAATACTTAGACTCGGAACCTCCTTGGTGTACTTACTTTTTTTTTATTTGCTTAGCGCGAAAACATTTAAAAATTTGCATTTAGTATTTCCTCGCTGAGGTGGAATGAAACGTTACGTGTTGCACTCGAGTGCAAAGATTTTTCACCTGTGTGTTTTTTGATTCCTTGCTACGCTCAGGATTCTAATTTTGAATCACTCGCTGCGCTCGTGATTCAATTTTAGAATCCTTCGCTTGCTCGGTCATCAAAATTGAGCACGCGGTTAAAAATCAACTTTGCACTCTTGTATAACAAATAACTATTTATTTGGGCCGCGATAAGGACGGAACCGCTGTTTACCCTAGCCGCGGCTGTGAGGGTTGACCTCTCGCTGCCGATTGATTGGCAAGTGGATCAGAGTCGTTGGTTAGAGTGCGAAAACTGAACCTGCGAACCTTATCCCAGACCATGCCAGAGAAATCTGTGGAGGCTTAAATTAGTAGGGGCACCATGTCCATCCATAGTGACAAGCCCGATACACCCTGCCATGTCCCTGCATTGCATTCATGCGTGAATGTATTTCCCCCACATGAAGAAGGCATGACATGCAACTGATAAAAACAATCACAGTTCAACGCCCATTTAGAGAACAACGAGTGCCTTTAAATAATACAAACATTGCCCTTAAGAACGAAACAGCAATTTATTGTTTTTAGTATGGAATACCTGGTAGAGCCTCATAATGGTGGTAGAAAATAAATATAATCATGATGAATTTTCTTTAATTGTAAGACGCTATTCTGATCAATTCTTTCATTCGAAATAGAATAACTTCACCATAAAAAACCCAAAACATATCACAACAAAACTAATAAAACAAAAAACATGACCATCAAATTTTGACGGTTTATTAGACGTATTTTATGATATTTAATGGTAGAGAAAAGTAGGGATTTATTACCCCAATAAATTGCGAATTTCGGGGGATTTGGGTACACGCACTCTCACTTAGTCGAGCCCATGTGGTTTTGAAACACGGAGGTTTTATACGATTTCCTTATTCAGAGTAGTTTTTGCGAAACGGCAGTTTTTATTTGCTTCGAAAACTTGGAAAATTCTGAATACCGTATCATAAAGAATGAAATAAATGCGATTTTCCTCATTGAATTGAATACAAAAATACACAATTCTTGTTCTATATATATATCAATTAACACTTATTTGATTATTCTCGTCTCTCTACAGTGCCTAGAACTCATTTTTCTTTCGGCGGTTGCCCGGAAGAGATTGCTTTTAGCCGTAAGGTCGTCATTTGCTGCTAAGCAAATTTTTAATTTTACTAAGTAATTAAAAGAGTTTAACCAGCTATCATTCCATAAATTAAGAATATATCTTGGAGTAAGAAGAGCAACTAAGGCACTAGGCCTGTGGTAATGATAAAATTGTAGATCTGCACAAAAAATCGTGTACCGAACTACTACTGTACAACCATTCAACTATGTAGTGGTGCGAACGTCTAATTTTATGATCAGACAAGTATTGCAGAGTCCACCTGGGAAATATTGTTATTCAGTTATTCTACCGCCAAGCAGTAATGTGCAAACATTAGTGTGTTCCGGTTTGAAAGGCAATGTTTCCAGAGAAATTACAGAGCTTAGAGATATAAGATCTTAGATCTCTGGGTGACGAGCGCAGTACAGTGCTAGGTAATGATTTGGACTCTTCATGTTCCAATAGCTGCGTGTCACTGTGCTGTTATGTGTCAGGCATGTTGCTTACTATCAGGCACATGTCCTGATCGTCTCGTCACTCTTTATTAAAGAAAAAAAAATGTTATTGAACTTTCGCGATTTGAACACATCATGGTACTTCCACCTAGGAAGTACCACACCTTTGCCAGTTATTCTACCACCAAGCAGTAGTACTTTGAAACTGTGCTTTGAAAACATCACTGTGTTTCGATTTGCAGGGCGATCCAGTGTAAATACAGGGCATAGAGATAGCATCTTAAATCTCTGGGTGGCGAGCGCAATGCAATGCTATTAATGATTTAGAGATGTAGACTATTCGTGTTTTAATGGCCGCGTCACTGTGCTGTTATGGCCAGGTATGCTGCTTACCATTAGGTACATGTACAGCTTGTCTCGCCACTCTACCTATAAAAAACAATGTCTTTGAACCTCGCCTGCACCTCTAAAATTAACTTTACTCAATATTTTTCTCTAGAAACGCATAATCATTCTCCCAAATTAATCATATCCCCAAGAACGGCTAATACATCAAGCTAACAATGCGCAACGACGTCTTTAGGGTGTGCACACAAGTAATCAGCTAAAACAATGTGATGTACCGAATATGATGAATAAGCCTAATATGTCATGTCAGGCACACCCCTAAACTAACCCAGTGACGTAGTTAGCGGGGGCCACTTTAAACGAAAAATATGTAACTTGATAATTATTCCTTCTGCCACTAATATAGAAAACATTTGGATGTTTGGCCATTTGGGCGTTTGGACGCTTGGACTTTTGGACTTTGGTTTGGTTTAACTACTAGTCTGGTAGCCAGATGGACTGACGGTTTGATCATACGAGTATATTATCTCTTCATCGGAATATGAACAATTCGGAAAGTAGTAGCTTAGTAGCTAGTAGCTTAGTGTAAGTAGTTTAATTTGTTTATTTAAGGGTCTGTCTAGTAAAAAAACTTTTTAAGAAGCGATTAAGAATTGATTACAGGTCAAATATGCGCCAGACGTGTGCACAGCAATGGGTTGCCAGGAAGTCATGGTAAATCATGGTCAAGGTAAATGGTATCATAAACGTTTGAATATGTGCTTATAATAGTTACAGTAAAATATACCTTAGCCCGTATAGCATCAAACCAGCATTTTCTGCAAGAAAATAGCTTCGTAAACAATGATTTATTTTAGAAAAAACTTGATTAGCTTAAAAAAGGTTTTATAATAAATAATAATAAATAAACATTGTTGGTTGCCCACCAATATTCACACTCACTGTCGTGCACTTTTTGCAGAATTTTTATAGGCGAACAATTTCGTCTTAATTTTTTTGCGTAACTCTAAAACAGCGCACGCATCAGAAACTCCCAAAAGGACTATTTTTTACCCGTTTTATGAGACATTCTTCATTCACGCCTCCTATTGACAGGGTAATGTTATATAGCCTTCCTCGATAATAGGACTATCCAAAATAATAAAAAAAGTTTCAATTCAAACCAATAGCTCCTGAGATTAGCGCGTTCAAACAAACAAACTCTTCAGCTTTATAATGTTAGTATAAACGATGTAGGCATTTTTAAATCGAGATTGAACCGGTTTCTACTGGTTTTTCCGTGAGCTTGTCGCATAGTCGCTTTATGACGCACGCTTATAATACGTTTTTGATGCTCATAGGTCTGTTAAAGAAAACAAAATTGTGTCTAAGAAATATTCTGAAAGACGAAAGTCGTATTTCACTCCAGCTTTAGTTCAGGCTGTGCCGTGCTATAGATGAGATTTTTAATTTTTGATCATCAAATCATAATAATAACCGGAAAATGATTACTACTATAATTATGAGATATAAAGTTTTCAAAAATCAAAATAACTGTTTTGAAATTTGAAAAAAGGTTATAATTATATACTAAGTATACCACAACCATTTTAAGTATAACTTTAAACTAGTTATTTGTTATAAAGGAGTGCAAAGTTGCTTTTTGACCGTTTGATAAATTTTGATGACCGCCCAAATTCTTAATTCTTAAATTAAAAACAAATTGAATCCTGAGCGTCAGCGAGGGAATCCAAAGAGTACGAGGTAAAAAACCTTTGCTCGCGAGTGCAACACGTTGCTTTTCATCCCCCCTCAGCGAGGAAATTACTAAATGCATTGCGCACTCTTAACAGTTTCAGTTAATTATGTTAGCGTCAAATATAAACTTCTTCGTCGATAAAATTATACTCATTTTAGGTTTTCACTTGTTTTCAAGTTATGTTTTGGCAATATGACGTGAAAAGAAAATTGCGTGGAAAGCAGTTCAAAAGAAAGTATACCGAGTCTAAGTTTTTAACAAACTAACAATACCCATAATAGTACAGAGACACGTAGCTATTGGAACATGAAGAGTCCAAATCATTACATAGCGCTGCACTGCGCTCGTCATACTGAGCATAAGATGTTTTATCACTATTTCCTGTGGTTTCACTGGAAACTTTGCCCTGCAAACCCCAGCCGGACCCAGTTAAGAACCCTGCCACTACATTCATTGATATTGAAAATAACTACAAAAATAACAAAAAGAAAATTCAGAGCAGGAAATAACATGTAGCCCGTAGTCGCCTCGTCTTGAAATGCGTCATCATTTTATGGTAGTTGTTTTAATAGTAGCGTACTACAAAACATCTATTTTTTATTCATTTTTGATGTAATAACTAGCAGCGTGCTCAGTAGCACTCAAAAAGAAAACTTTTTAGGGCCCCGTAATCTATAGTCACATATTAGGAAACAAAACGCTTAGCTTTTGTTTCCTAATCTGTGTCTGTAGTGTTCTAAAACTTAGTTACTTTCAGTAATTACTTGTATAAATAAAAAACAGTTGACAGTTATAGGAACTGCCGATAGAAGCAATACTTATAACTGAAAATTTGATAGCTTACTTTGAAACAACGCGGATGAAACCGGAAGCGTGGTCATGAGCATGGCCATCTAGAAATGCGTCGGCCAAGAAATGCTGACGCATTTCTAGGTGGCCAATGGCTATACTCCCCAGTTTACCCGAAGATTTCTTGTCATTCCCGAGCGTGGCGCTAGAATTAAATTCACGGCCCACGAAAAATCTGTCTGTGCCGCGCCAAGTTTTCACTTCAATAATCAGTACTATGAAATTGAGTATGTTGATCCTGTCGTCATCCCAATTGGGCGCACCACGCACTTGCTCTTTTAAAAGGTGATGAAAAATCGACTAAGTTTTTAATATAGCGGATACTGTCCCCAGTTCCCAGTAGAAGGTAGGTACCTATATATTATTATCTCATACCATCCAGTAGAAAGCATATACCATCTCATATCCCCTACTAGAAATACATACACACATATTGAAAAGATAAAACTATTATTAATCCCTAGTAAAAATGCGAAATAAACTCTGTCGGTATGTCTGTCTGTTACGCTTTCACGTCAAAACTACTGAATTAATTGAAATTACTCTTTATGCTCCAACAGCAGAGCTGCTGCTACGTGGTACTATACTGTTGTGGACAAGCTGGTTGGTTACCATCAGGTACATGTCCTGCTCGTTCCGTTACTCTGTACAAAAAAATGGAACAATGACAATTCGAGAAAGAACAAAGGCTACTTTTTAATTTGAAACAAGACCAAAATTACAAAAAATGAGTAACCTCCACACCACCTCGAATTTGTTATCTGTACAACATTTTATTAGTGAAACCGTTTCGTTTGACACCCATAATATTGAGGTAGTAGTGTATAAATTAATATAATTTGTGCCATTTTGTGGTGGCGGCCATCTTGAATCGATATTAACCAAACATAGCTAAGAACATCCGCAAAGGTATTAACCTTTAAATGAAAAAAAAAATCGTATTGAAATGAAAATCCGTTTGAGTTCTACGGTGCCACAGACAGACATTGACATCAAACTTATAATACCCTTTTTGGTCGGGCGTTAAAATAGTTTTTAAATGTGTATGGAAGATTCTTCGTTTCTGAAGATAGAAGTTCGAAACATATTTTTAAGGCTTTGACTAAATATAAAACATGACAAGAGTATGACATTAAAATGTTTGCCAAACTTTAACCTTAAATCATTTTCGGGCGAAAATAAATTACGTAAAAAAACCGAAAAGTCTCGGCGTGGCGTAACTATGTAGTTCGATTTGAAAACTAAAATGAATGCATTTTGACACACAATGATGATATTTGTGTCATAAATACAGAAAAACTCAACGTCACACAACTACGGAACCATACATATGTATATCTCAAGCACGTGCCAAGTAATTCATACTTTATTAATAAACAACATGCCTAAAAAAAACTGTTTTCATTTTTGGTTCTTCTAGATCTTACATATACATAATAATTATATGTTAAATAAAGCAGTCAGGTAGCAAAGAGAAGTTTTTTTATGAGTTTGTATATCGGTGACCAAAAAAATTATAGTAAGAATGATAATATAACACAAACAACTATGAAATGGATTACTAGTTGTCACATAAAATTGCAAACAGTATGTTGCAGTGAACTAGGTTAGTCAGCCGTTCAAATGAAAGCCTAGCCTGTTCCAGAGAAATCACTGGGCTTAGATATATACCATCTTAGATCTCTGGATGACGAGTGCAGTGCAATGCTAGATTTGGACTCTTCACGTTCCAATAGCTGCGTGTCACTGTACTGTTATGTGACAGGCATGTTGCTTACCATCAGGTACATGACCTGTTTGTCTTGGTACTCTTTATTAAAAAAAATTAACAACGCCGTTTAACTAACGGTCTGAGTGATATTCAGTTAGTTGATCAAACAACTAGGTAACTTGGAACGTTTACATTTAATTACTTGTATAGCCTGTTCATTTCAAATATAAATGACTTTTAATGCTCGTTAATTAAAAAAAAGAAGTAAAAAGTGTATATACTTTTTAAGGCCATGTTCCAATTTAACAGATCCTGGTGAACCAAAAAACCCATCTAGCACCAAAGTGCTTGTCAATATGAATCAAACCAGCTCAAACTCGATGGTGCTATGTCGTTTAATTACCGAGTTCCCATGGCATAGCTCCATTTTCGGACCTACTCAATGGTACCAAGATACCATATTAACGCACTGACATCGAAGTTACATAGATGTACCAAATTTCAGCTCAATCGGAAACAAGAAAATGGTTCAAATTTAACTTATAAAATTACATGACAGACACACATCGGAAAAATGAAACCCAATAAAATCTTGCAAAAAACATTAAATTTGGCGTTTGCCGACTATCCACTTTCTGTCACCTAGTGCAGAACTCATCCAATTGTCAAAATAGCGTCACAAGAAATATTGATTGTTTAATACTGACTTAACCGAACCCAGTTACATTTCAAAAAGAATTTCCTGCGTAAAATTTAAAACATCTTTTTTATTTTTGTCACATATACTACGAAAGGTGTACTACACTAAAAATGGTCTAAGTATTATCCCCGCCAGATAACTACGGAACCATTCACTCCACATATCTCTCACGCATGTACCAAGTTATTGAAACTTGATTTTTTTACAACATGCCTGAAAAAAACAACTATAAACCGGTTTATAGTTGTTATTTGTGGTTTTCCTTGATCTGATACACAAATACATTGACATTTGTGAACCCATTAAATAAACAAAATGAGGCTTAACATACCAGTTTATTTTATTGAGTCAAAGAACACCACTAGCAAACCTTACTATTAAGCTCGAGCCTTAATTTTTTGCGATCGGCCTATGCTTCCTTAGTCCACAGCAATAATTCAGCTGTTCAGCTATGTAACCATCACTAACAATTTTCCGTTTATTCATAGGCTTACTGTCGCCAATACACCTGATATGGTGCTGGTAGATCAATGTCAGTGTTAGGCTATGTTCGTCGAAATCACATCACTAGATCCTAATAAAAGCTAAAAAGAAGTAACAAGTGATAAGAGCAAATGTATTGTTTTGGCTCAAAACGTTTCCCCATATGTGGGATGTTGCTTCGAAGATAGTTCTTTAGGTTGTCTACTAACATTTTAAGAGGCTTTCGTTAGACCTAATCACTGGTATCTTGGGATTTGTTTTCGGGACATAAAGTATGCATAATATGCTATTTCTAAGTTTCTCTTATTTTTTTAGTTTTTAAGAGTTTTAATTATACTTATTTCATAAATATGAAAGTTTGGGTCTTAGTTGTTTAATGATTTTAAAACGGCCACACGCATCGGATTGAGACACAGTTGCATTATAGTCTGTAATGTAATGACACATGTGTACATAGGTTATTTTTATTTGTGCAATAACGGGAAGGAGAACTGCGTGGATAAAATTGCGTTTTACTCCTAGTACACATGCCATATATAACATGCCAGTTTTATACATGCGACGAATGTCATTAGTGGTTGGTAAGTTGTGTCCGTGCCATTGCTTCTTAGCTGGATGTGGGTAGGTAAGTTTCTCTGTTTGCCTGCGCACGTCTAGATTTGATTAGAGAGAGACGTTGAATTTGTTTATTCATAGCGAACAACCCATTAGAATTATATTCTGATTGCTATTGTTTGTGTGTATGGTATTGACACTTGTATTACCATAAGATTGTATTTTTTAAATACTTTCGAGAATCATCATCCACGTCCACTGTTAAACATAGGCCTCCCCCTAGATTTCCACAACGTACGGTCTTATGGCCGCTCCTCACTTGGCGTATCGTGTTCGTGTATTTGCATTATTTGCCCAAATACAGCAATGTGTAGACGGTCTATTTGATTGTATTTGCTTTATTTGCACGAATATGGCAAACAACACAAATAGCGAATATGCGTTTCCGTCAACTTGTCGGTTTTTGATTACACATCAAAGGAATAAAATAAGGCAAATATTTGCGTCGACTGTCCACACTTGGTTCGTTCAGTAGCGCGCGCGCGGCGATCCTGTTCAGACGTGTGAATGTTTACTACGTTCCTTCGTAATGGACTGGACAAATGAAACCGTATTGCGATTTCTGGAATTATATCAAATGTATACTTGTATTTGGGACCCCAGAAATACCTCACATAAAAACAAAAGCCGACTCAACGATGCATGAATCGATTCAAAGTAATTTAGGAGAACTGTGCACAGTAAAAGAACTCAAAAAAAGGCATCTTTGATGTCTGCATACAGGGGTACAGAGCTAAAATCAAGAAATCCGAAACATCAGGAGCAGGCATATCTGATATATATACCAATCAACATGGTTCGCATGATTAATAAGCGGCTGCCACTTGACACGTCCATCACAATTTATTTTGTGAATAAGCAAATATTATGGCATATTTGAGAGATTTGCCCGTACAAGTCTGTGTGTGGATGACGTATTTGACGGTATTTGAAATATTTGATTATTTGAGGCAAACACAACAATATCGACTCACGAATACGCTAAGCCAAGTGAGGAGGCGCCTTTACACAACCTGCAACCAGCGGCTTTCAGCGACCTTTGTGACGTCATCTTCGTCTTCGTCTTCCGGTTCGTGACTTTCGAGAATACTAGCGCTAATACAAATCTCTGAGAGGTTTATTAGTGCTGATTGTTTTTTACATTGTTTGTAATTTATAAATAAATAAATAAAAAAATGAAAAAAGGATGAAATGTAAAACAACATAAATATGATAAAGAACTGTGCAAAAATTATGTAAACAAACGTGTCTTAGTACGGGGCGGTTTAATTTACTGCCCTCTGAAAAATAGCTGTATGGCAGTGTGTGATACTGACAAACTCATCAATCTCCAGTTATTAATTAAAATTCAGACTCATTCGATCAATTAGCAGTGCTGTGAAACGACGCGAGCATACGGGGCGATTCTGGGCCAATCGATATTTTTTATTAATAAATTATAACAATTTATGATCGTATCGTACGCGTAAAATTATTTTAAAATATAAGTCATATGTGAAACATAACGAGAATTTTATATATTTTATATTGCTGCGATTGTAGCTCATATAGAATAAATACACTAGGTTCTCGTTATCACTAGGTGTGATCACAAGAAGTTAAGTCCTAAGTATAATAATACATGAAATCAAATTTTTGGTTTTTATTCATATTTTTTTAAAAACTGCCCCACCGATTTTGATAAAAAAATATGGGATCACTTCTGAACTATAATCATTCAAAAACAATAAAAACACTAAAATCGATTCACAGAAGGTAGTGCCATCGCGTAACATATACCCATAAAACAACTGAGAACATCCTTTTTTTGAAGTCGGTTAAAAACCTGAAGTCCGTTTAAAATAAAATATCTCTTGTGATACTCCAACATGAATTCCCAATCATGTGGGTTAAACATTAATATGACGTCAACATGTCTACATATTTTTTCGGTCTCTTACTCCTAACCTAGGTACCATGTATGTTGGCTTCAGGTAAAGCGCTCTAAATAGTTTAAATACGAATGGCATTTAAATATCTATTTACTAGAATAGCAACCATAAAAGCCTTTAAATCGGAGAGAAATGATGATACATAGTAAGTTGAAGAGTAATATATGAACAGATTTGATGAATCTTGGTGCACTGGGCAGGTTTATTTACTTTTATGTATTAATATTATGTGTTAATGTAATTATTTTAGGTCACAAAAAACATTTCGATGACTCCATAAATTAATTCCTAGAGGTAGGACTTTTTTAGAGTCCGTTTGGTAATGTGCAATATTATTGTGTTTCGGTTTGAAGAGCATGTTTCCAGAGAAATTACAGTTCAACGAGATAGATTATCTTTTGCCTTTGGGTGACGAGCACAGTAAAGTGCTAGGTAGTGCTATAGTGACGTGTAGTATACCTTCAGGCGCTTGTATGTCTTGTTATCATTATACTTGTTAATATTACCTTGAATTACGAGTTCCTTGATGTGGTCAAACGATGTATATATTATGTACTTTTTACTACATTTAATTTTAAGAAACAAAATATACAACTATAATATATATATATATAGATATACAAACTTTAAAATAAATGTTAAATAAATCCTGGAAAGTACGATTAAACATACGAAATCTAATATATAAAATTCTCGTGTCACAGTTTTCGTTGCCATACTCCTCCTAAACGGCTTGGACCGATATTGATGAAATTTTTTGTGGGGAAAATGTAGGGGTGGGCTCCCCCTAAATGTTAGGGGTAGCCCACCCCTACATTTTATTTTTGATTTTTTAGGCAAAATTTTAATTTCTATTTTTTTATGACACAACTTACAAAAATACATACAATCCTCAATTTTCACCCTTCTACGATCAACCCTTTTTTATTAGGACATTATTTATAAGGCAAAACAACGTTTGCCGGGTCAGCTAGTATATGTATAAAATTCATAAATATCATAAGATCAGAATCAAGATTTAGCGCATGAATGCAATCAGAATTTTATTTACATTTAACTTACGGCTGGTGGCAGCCAAGACCGAGGTACTATCTGAGCCCATACCACCCTTACGCTATCGTACCTTGCGATACCGTTGAAATCGTACGAAATTGTTGAGTACAGTATGTAAGTACCCATGCTAAGTATATAGAAATCTTTCAAGAATGCTTTGAGTTTTTGCGTTGGTATAATTAGTTAGTAAATTTAGTTCAGTAGGGCCTTGCACTTTCAGCGATAATTTATCGAAATTTCGGATATCAAATTTCGTATAAGTCAATCCTTGCCATCAATTCGTTTACGAAACAATATTACTCATACACCGATTATTTTAATAATTGATGTGGTATCTTTAATAAGGTATTTTAATTCAAAATGTTATGTGAATTATTATGTGCCATAATGAAGAATTCTTTTTAGTTTATAACAAACAGCACAATTAAATACTCAGTATATATTGTAAAGAATTTCTTTGAAAATAATTATTTTCACAAGAATTTTCTTCGAACAATATCACCAAGTGTTGAAGCAAGAATCTCGAACAAGTTTTTAATTAATTAATGCAATTAAAACAACTTCTGAGTCAACAATTTGTTTTAGAAGATATTTCAGCGATTACTAAGACCTTAACAAAACTTTCATTACTTCGAAATTATTCTTTGAGGTTATTATTTTGTGTCAGTTTAACAAGTTTTGATAAATGTGTCTAGTTTTACGAATACCTACTGGTTACATGGTTTAGATTTGTAACATGATCCTTCGAGTTGTTTCGTTTTACGTATCCTATAAAATACTAGCAAACAATTAGAGTAGTTTTGTGTAAAATAGAATACATTTTAAAATAGAAGTAAGATTCAATTATAATAATAAAATTGTAAGTAATTTGACTTTGACCAAAGAGAATACCGATGTTACAAATTTTTATCAGCACTTTATCGAAATTTAAATACTTATCAGCTTATAAATAATTAGGTTTTGCATTATCAACTAACAGCTTAATCCAGAAAGATTACAATTCAAATGATTTGTAATCGGATTATTTGGAAATTATATTAGATAACTATTTAGATAGGTAGATAAAATGTTATCGGTATTCCGAGATAAAAGATCCGTTTGAGATATAACATAGCGCTCACGTTTTCTTGTTTAATTTTGTTTGTTAGGTGCCATTAGGTATAATTAAAATAAACATGTCACGGTAAATCTGATTAATTGAAAATTATTAATATTTTTACAAAATTATTAATAATAACCACATGTTTTGGTAAATGTGAATAAACGATCGAAATTTATTACTTTTAGTAGTAATTATTAATAATTCACGACACATATTGGTAAAAGTTATAAAACAAATGAAAACCCAATGATTTTTGACCAGCAGGTATTTATTTATAATATACTAGCGTCCCGTTCCGGCTTTGCTCGGATATTGTCACATAAAGCCCACATTAATCGAAATAAAAACTATCCTATCTTTTAAGTTGGATTAATCTACACACGGTGTCCAAATTTGATTAAAATCGGCTAAGTAGTTTAGGAGTCCATTGTAGACAAACATCGTGACAGGAGATTTATATATATTAAGATGTAGGTTAGGTTAGGGTTTTGACGTGACAACGTCTTATAAATTGGTTTGCCGGGTGACACTTCAAGAAACTGCCTTACGCTCCGCTCACGTTATGCGCTCACAACGAGAGCGAGTGAGAGGCATGCGTCCCTTCCACTCGGGCATGGTTAGCCCGCCTAAGAGCGAGAGAGACGGACATAAAAAGTGAAAGGCACGCGTCCCTTCCGTAAAATTATTTTACCACTCAAAGTCGTTGTCACGTAAAACTTTCGCCCGTATACCGACTTTACAGGCAACCAATTTTTTTTTTTTTTATTATAGGTTTATTAGGTTAGGTTAGGTTTTAAAATATTCATCTCGTGTTATTCACACGATGATTTTTTTCCTATCTCCGGTTTTATTTCAAGGCATTTCTCATTAAATCTGGCACGTCGCACACACCGCCCCGCCCCGCAATCCTTGGCCACTTATTACATTTATCACTACTAGGGTTAAATTATTAATAATAACCGACAAATGTGATTAATTTATCACTTTAACCTCTACTTTCGGTAATTATTAATAATAATAGATAATTATTAATAATCTTCAATTATTCACTCTTGCCGTAACATACATATTATATTATGTGTAGGTACTAAAACATGCATTTTTATCAACATAAGCAATAGGGATGTTAACAACTTTTCGGAATTGCTTTTATTTTAAAGCTTTTTAATAGCTTTACCGCGGCAGTCCCCTAGTGCCACACTTCTTTTTTATATATTGTTGGACAAGTCACGACCCCAAACCAAGCAAAGCTTATACTACGGCGACCCGATAGCTAATATAATACTTACTACATACATGTTTATTACACATAGCAACATCCATAAATTATATTAGTACCTACACATAATATATATATAACATAAGCAATAGGGATGTTAACAATTTTTCGGAATTGCTTTTATTTTAAAGAGTGACAATTGTTTACCTTAAAAAATATCACGGGAAATCCGTTAAGTTGGCAACACTGCTAAGAGCATTTAGTCTGTAAAGCTAATACAAATAAGATTCAAAGTCGAATGACCGAGTGGGGAGGACGGCGTTACGGTCTTCCATCCATCTTTCTTGTGAACATAAGAAAGAGATGCACGATCACTAAAATTCGGTCCCCAGGCCCGCAATAAAAGCTATGCAATAGCTTAAAAAAAATTGAGCTGAAGAGATTTCTTGTTCGAACGCGCTGTTCTTAGGAACTACTGGACCTATTTCAAAATCTCTATTACCGTTGGATATGTATGTGATACATGAGTATATATATATAGGCTATAGGCTATATATTAAGTACCACGGGCTAAGCCGGGACGAACGGCTAGTAATTAATAATATCATCTTGCGACTTAGTTCACGTGGAATTTAGAAAATATTTGTTTTCAGAGGAATTCCACATTTCCCCATTTAGGTACGTTAATCCATTATGGTGAAGCAAAAGTATAATAAACGAATTATTATTTTTGTGATTAATACACAACTTAACAAAACAGGTCCTTAAATTCAAATAAAGTTATCAACAGGTTAATCACCTTAAACTGCAACTAAAACGAGATCAATAACATTCTTTAGTAACAATTTTATTGAAGATTATGATTTCATATTAAATAAGTAATTGCATAAAAATAATAAGATTTACTTTATTTATTTTAAAATTACGTCATTTTATCTCATAATTATTATCAGGTTTCTAATGAATTCTATAATATATGCATAACACAGCCCGAATGTAGACTGGAGTGAAATCCGCCTACAACATTTCAGAGCATTACTCCAAAGAGAATATTATATACTAGATGCCCGCCCCGGCTTCGCCCGTGGTATATTATATAGCACTCATCGGGATCCCGTACATATCCAACGGTGAAAGAATGACTGAAATCGGTTCACTCATTCCTGAGAATATCGATTTCAAACAAAAACCTCTTCAGCAACCTGCTACGCCACCTGTCGGAAATTGGTCGTACCAACTCAGATTTAGAAAAAAAAATTAGCAAAGGTTTATATTCAAGGCACAGATTACTGAAATTCAATGACGCAATCTTTGACACATGCTGTCATGTGTCATGTCAAAGCACGAAACGTACGAAAACTCTCAAAAGGGGAATATTTTTTCCCGATTTTGTTACATTCTTGTTTCATGCTCCGCTTCAATTAATAGTAGAGTTATTTTCTATAGCCTAAAGCCTTCCTCGATAAATGGACTATCCAATAGAAAAATAATCTTTCAATTGGGACCAGTACTTCCCGAGATCCTAGCGTTCAAGCAAACAAACAAACAAACAAACAAACTCTTCAGCTTTATAATATTAGTATAGATTACTCAATAAATCTTTATAGCTATTTTTTTTAAGAAAAATATATAAATTTATACCATAGATCTTGGATATAGAAGATACACAAAGACAGTTCGAAGTCGTGACAAAAAATAAATGTACCAACAGACGCATTTTTTTTTATCTAGTAGTGACTAGTGTTGTTCAGGATGCGCTTTTTCATTGTCGATTGTTTTAGTTGGCAGGCCGTTTTATACAGAGAGCAATCACATCTTGTGAGGAAACGGTGGTACGTCACGCGTACTAGCGCCGCCAACAGAAATAAATTATGTACATATGGATGTATGTGTTACGGTAAGAGTGAATAATTGAAGATTATTAATAATTAACTATTATTATTAATAATTACCGAAAGTCGAGGTTAAAGTGATAAATTAATCACATTTGTCGGTTACTATTAATAATTTAACCCTTGTAGTGATAAATGTAATAAGTGGCCAAGGGTTGCGAGGCGCGGCGGTGTGTGCGACGTGCGAGAGGTTTAATGAGAACCAGATTTAATGAGCAATGCCTTGAAATAAAACCGGAGAAAGGAAAAAAATCATCGTGTGAATAACACGAGATGAATATTTTAAAACCTAACCTAACCTAACCTATAAAACCTAAAATAAAAAATAACCCTAACCTAACCTACATATTATATTATAAATAAATACCTGCTGGTCAAAAAAACATTGGGTTTTCATTTATTTTATAACTTTTACCAATATGTGTCGTGAATTATTAATAATTACTACTAAAAGTAATAAATTTCGATCGTTTATTCACATTTACCAAAACATGTAGTTATTATTAATAATTTACAACATTATAATACATAATAATACAATACTACAAACCTAACTAACTACTTACACTAAGCACACCTGAACTATCCATAGATCAATGAGGGTCTACAGATAATAAAGATGTTCAAGCCCACTACCAATCGGAGGCGTACCCAGCATGTTAGCGGCATTACCACGCTGAATGGCAATGCTTATGCGTTGGGCCAAGTAAACGCCAGAGGATTTTGGTCACGCGTCACTTCGACCAAGCGCTCGAAATATAAAATTAGAAAATTAGCTTGTGAATGTAACGTGTTAGTGTGAAATATGAAAGAGTAAGCTGAATTGAATAATGTATGAAAGATATAGTATAACAAATTGTAAAGAGGTAAGAGAGACTAAATGAAATACATTAAAATGGAACGTCCTAAATTGAATACAGCAAACACAGCAGTAAAAAAGAGCAGCTAACTGTATCTTTCTCGCTCTGGCACACTCGGCGTTCTCGAGTTCACCCGAACAAATCTTTTACTGACAATTGTGACGATGAGCTTTATTTCTCTAAGAGGTTTTTACTTTAAAAATGTACTAGCAGTGTAAACAAGCAATTTTTATTACAAATTCTGTATTTCAATAAGAATTAATTGTACGTAACAATAGAAATCAATGTACAACTAACTGTAAAAATCGTTTTCGGAGCCGCGACAAAATATGGTTCAAAAATTCATATAGCAAAATCGTATTTACCTATGAAAAGCGTATTGATCAGGATTATTTCTTTTTATTACAAGGATTAGTATAAAATACACAAATTTCACTGCGACGAAAACAGACTGCGAAGTCTACTTATAAGTCCTTATTAGGCTGCTTAGTCGAGAAAACATTGACATGTCTTAACTACATTCATTATTTCTTTTTCTCTCGGATGGTTTCAACTTCATTATCATTTCTCACTACCTCGCTTCGTGGATCTTCTTGCGTAGCAAAAACATATCTAAATCTATAGTTTATACAATTTGGCCTTTCACAAACTTCAAAGCGTGCGTTTGTCGTATGACGTGCCTAGACGCACGTATAGGGCACGTAGAAGCACGTACAATGATCTAATGGCACGTGGCCAAAATAGGAACTAACACTGCCATCAATCCGTCCAGGATTGCCGATGCCAGTTTCCCAAATTATTTTTTGAAATCTACGAATGCGTCGTTTGCAACTTTTACTTTTTTGTTGATATTTCAAACAACACCGCACCAATTTTGCTTAAAATTTATATGGGACTATGTCTAAAGTATTATTTATCTATTTAACTAACAAAAAATCAAATCCACTCAGATGAAGCTATCGCGTAACACATACAAAAAAAAAACTGATTTTTTGAAGTTGCTTAAAAAGAAAGTCAAGTTTTCCCAGTGAACTAGTTAGCCAAGTTCCTTGAACACCTCCTGTTTTGCATGATAAGGGACCGGAGAATTTCCGCCTGCAACTTCAAGTTACAATTGTTCGCCAAACTTGGAGCTGTTGTGGGAACACTACCTTTTGTGCGTTTGTTTGTACGTACTAACTGTTTGACATACAGAAATGGACAAAATGAATGTACGCTTACAGACTACAATTGTATTAAGAGATTACAGGGCTGCATAGTCTAATGATTGTGCAGTGAACTATGGATTTAACACAAGAACAAAAGCGAATCTTTCATAATCTTTTCTAAATATAAAAATGTTATGTTGGTTTGTGTACGCTTCAAAACCTCAAAAAGTTCTGCACCGATCGAGCTGAAATTTTACAATGATATATAATCCGCATCAAGTATTGTTTTTATATAGTTTTTTGCATCCCAATCTGACACAGGAAAACGTGTCAGGGTACAGCTAGTTATTTATAGTTTCATGAGTTAACGACCTGTTTCAATACAACCACAGACATACTTTTACACAAATAATTAATTTAAAGTTTACAAAAATATCATTTTTAACTAAAACACATCTCAAAGAGCAGCTTTTTTTCATTCTTCTTGTGGTATTTATTCTTCATAAAATAAACGAAGGTTCACCGATTCACCGATGTTTTTTGAATTGGAAACTTACAATAGGCGCTGAAAAATGACAAAAAATGTAAATAATGTTGCTTAAAAAAAGAAAAACATTTAAGAGATACAATGAAGTTTAAAATATTATGCTGTTTTGTGTGTTTAATATAATGCTGGGGCCACACTAACGAGAAATACCATTAATTATCGCGTTAACCAACGTTAATCGTAGGTGTAAAATGCACCTAATGGACGTGTACCGAAGGTTTATTTTACAAATACGGTTAACGTCCATTAACGCGATAATTAATGGCATTTCTCGTTAGTGTGGTCCAGGCATAATACGGGATTTTCGTGAATGTGTTCTAAAAAAGATACCACGAATCAGCAAACATAGTGTAGAACGCCCTGAAAACTCGATGGAGTGAAGATTTACGTTACGGCAGGAAGCAAGTAGGTACTGGCTGCTGATATGTGTTGCTGTGGCGTATCACGGGAGAGGTCTAGGTTCGGCAGTGGACTAGGATAAGCTGATGAGGATAATTATTATGTCTTTTTTGATGTAATAAAACTGACATAGGTAAAAATTTTAAAATCTACAGTTTTTCAAACACTGTTAATTCGTTGACTTAAAACAAATCGATGCTAAATTTATGTCGTGTGTGACGTTAAAATACCATGAAATACAGAAAATATGTCAAAGTGACAATACGCCTATTACTGGACCCTATCTCTTTGTTTGACCGTGTATGTTTCTGTGATATTTGAACTTTCAACAAATGTCATAAATCAAGAGAAGTTGAAATGTGTCTAGTGATTTTTTAAAGTAAATTCATGAGACAACACTTTTTTTTTTTTTTAATTTCTTCTAGTATAAGTAGCGACCTCGCAAGTATTGTTTTCTATACAATAAATTGTCACCCGAATTAAATATCAAAGGAACGTATAAGTTCACTACCTTGGCCTGTTTGAACTCGGATAATGAAGTCACGTCAATTAATCAAAGTTCGGACTGGTCTAGTCGGTGGAACGCCGATTGCCAATCTGGAGCCCCAGGTTCAAATCCCACACGTACCACTGTATTTTCGAAATCATTTGCGTAATGCAGCTAACTTAAAATAACGAAGGGAAATATCGTGAAGAAACTGACGTGTTCCTAGAATGTTTCAAGGGAGATTATAGCTATGTCTCTTTATTTGCGAGACTTCTCTCGCAATGTTTGAGTATCAGCAGTGGGAACATTTAGTGCGCTAGTTATGCTACTCGTATATGGTTGCTTGAGCGTTAAAGCGTAATGGAAAGAGAGAGACAGAGGTATTTTCACATATATTAATATTTCATAATATTAGAAGAGATTATTGTTTTCATTAAAACCACAAAAGTCATAATGCTCACCCCTTAATTTTTGTCTATTTCGTGCATTCAAAAACGCAATTATTGCTCAGAAAAGTACTTCCACATTTCAATTATAAAACGTACTAATCTCCTTATTCCTTTTACTCAAAACTAGGTTTTAAACGGCATTATTTCAAGACACAATAAAGGATAGTTTTGTTTGAAAACAAATGGGTATATTTCTCTTTCTGATTCAGGTCTGTTATAATGACAGTAATAAATCATATGGATCGTTAGCTCCCCCGGTGCGGGTTCGATTCCCGTCGAAATGGCATCATCTGTCAATGCGTGACTTGACGCGGCAGTCTAATGGAGTAGTGGTGTTTTGGGACAATCGTATGTGTTTGTTGTTGGTGATTTGAAGGATGGGCATGACATGGTATATCCACATTTCCTGCTAATATTAAAATGTTTGGATGGTTTGATGTCTGTTGCTCAATAAAGTTGTAGCCTCTGAACACATCCGGCTGAAATACGGAACATATGAGTATGTATAAACATATACAAATACAAAAATCTTTATTGCTGTTTGCAGTTAAGATAAGATGATACAAAACATTTTAAAGTTGACCCATACAAACTGGCCTCTGCGAGCAAAACAATTTGTTCTAGTCCTAATTCATACAATGGAAAAAAATATTAAATAATAAAATTAATAAATAAATATTGGTGGACATTTCACACACAACACCATCTGACTTTTTGACTTCCACAGTACAAGCTTTGCTTAATTTGGACTAAGCAAAGCTTATACTGTGAAAGCCAAATAGCTGATATACTACTTATATATTTTTAAATAAGTAAATACTTATTATACATAAAAAACATCCAGGCACAGTACAAATATTTGAATACATCACACAAACATTTGCATTGCGTAGGGATCGAACCCACGACCCACGGCTTCGCAGGTAGACCTACTACCAACTAAACCACCAGGCCAGCCGATTAAAGTCTTCTTCTTCCTCATCTTTTTTTCATTTCCAGTTTTTATTTAGTTGTGTTATGTATGTCGTCTAAGTAATTCTTCATCTTCTATTAATTTCTGGCTTCTATTTGGTTGTGCTATATATAGTAACATGATAAACAGTAAGCAGTTTGGTTTTCAAAAGGAAAAATACATCACTAGCAATATTTAAAATGTTAACTGAGGCGTGGAAAAAGATAAATCACAGCAAAACAGGTGTAGCACTATTACTTGCTATGTCCAAAGCATTTGATAACGTTACACATTCTTTGCTAATTGATAAACTAGAGCACATTGGAATCAGAGGGGTAGCTTTAAAATTGATTGAATCATATTTACATAATAGGTCTCAAGCAAAATTGATTGAAACATATAACGAAAAATCCAAAACAGTTAAAAAAATGTTTTCACAGCTTCAAAATGTTGTACGTGGTGTGCGGAAGTATCCTTGGTCCATTACTCTTTTTAATTTACATCAATGAGTTACCACTTGTAACTAAACACTTATGTATCATGTTTGCTGATGACTCAACAATTTAAATACCTAAAGAAAATATGAGTCATGATGAATCTGAAAATGATATAAAAATTGTGTTACAAAAAATTGTCAGTCTATTAGAACACATCACCATCACCTTTCAACAAACAAAGTTAATAATATTCAGAAATAATAAACAAAAAGAAATGAACTTAAATATAATTCATAACGGTATCAATGTGGACATGGTTAACGAAGCAAAATTTCTTGGTGTGACAATAGATACAAATTTGAATTGGAAGGCACATACTATATCTAAAATAAATAATTAAATACATACATTTTCTATACATTTAACAAATGTGTCCTCTAAGAAAATAGCTATCAACGCATATTATAGGTACATTTATCCTCTTTTAAACTACGGAATTATTTTTTGGGGTAATTCCACGAATGTAGAAACATTCGTGGAATTACCCCCTATTTGTATTGCAATAGAAATGTATTAGAGCTATATTCAACTTAAGTAGGACAGATACCCTCCGTAATATTTTCAAAGAATTCAAGTTTTTGACACTTACTTGTATTTACATTTAAGAAATTTGCTTGTTCGTCAAACTAAATCGGAGTGACTACTTTAACTCCTTATGTAGAGCTGATATAACCCATGCTAAATACAAAAATAATATTTCTGTTCCTCAACCAAACAATTCTTTATATTATAAGAACTCATTTTTTACCGCTATCAAAATATTTCATAGCTTACCTTCAAACATCAAGAACTTGGACAATTCTCGATTTAAGAGGTAATTAAAAACTGGCTATTAGTGAAAGATTTTTTTAATTATAAAAAATATTTTAATTATTAAAATGACGAATATTTATTATTTTTTAAAATTTTATTGATATTTATATGTTTTTTTTTAATATGTTTTATATATATTAATTTTCAATTGATAGCATTATATAAGTTAGGGATAATAAAGTTAGATTTTTAATATGTTATAGGTTTTGTAAGTAAGCTTAAGCCAAATTTTATTATTCTTACTTGTATTGTAACTAAGAACTTGATATAAATTAGTACTATGTCACTATGTGACACATATTGCACGTCCGTAATTGGGCACACTGTTTGTACATTTAACCTACTACTATAAGATCTTTGTAAACACAGTATAGTAATAAAGAAATTCTTATTCTTATATTTTTATATATGTGTGTGTGTGTGAGATAAATGCTTGGTGAGCACAATTACGCCAACGTCTTGTGTTTCAGCAGGATTTGTTTTGTGTTTGATCAGTATTTAGTTTAAATCCAAGGTCTTGTAGTAGTAGATTTTGCAGTTCATCTATGTGAGCAATGTTAAAAAATGTTAGAGTAAGATCCCAGGGCCACCCGACGTCACGTATTTTCTGATGGATGAAATGTGGACGATTGAGTAGACGTGCTAAGAACACATGCTTACCCGCTAACTTGCTTAGACGGCCAATTTTGAGATATGGAGTCAAGAAGATACATTACTTCCTTCACGTATTTTCTGATAACTGATTTTCATGTATGTTAAAGGCAATATCTTTAAAAATAAGGCCCCAAAACTCCCAGATACTTTCCGTCGGCCGTTTTGCTTAACAGACGCTTTAAAACTCCATCATACGCCATATCTCAAAATTGGCCGTCTAAGCAAGTTAACGGGTAAGTATGTGTTCTTAGCACGTACTAACTCTACTCAATCGTCCACATTTCATCCATCAGAAAATACGTGACGTCTGGCGGCTCTGGGATCTTGGACTATGTGTAAAGTGTAATAAATGTAAAAACAAAATCAATATGTAAACATATGAATAAATTATAGTCTGGAAGAATACATAGGCTACTTTTTTAACGTGAACGGGAAATATGTGGGTAACACCGCGGGCGCTGCTAGTGTGTATTAAAATAATTCGTTTTGTACGTCTACATAGTTTTTACAATTAAATTTATTGTCTGATTAATTTTTTTAATAATACATACATTCCTGCCTTTCCAGTCCTTATTTTAGTATCTTCTGTTAGCAACCCCGTTTAAAAGCAAGAAAAAGGTGCATGGAGTGGCAACATCGTGCGACGAAAACTGGCTTTAAGTAGTGGGTCGAGAGAGAAGGGAGGCACTTTTGCTCCAGACGCCGGCCACGCCGGACATACTGTGTTTGCCTTCGTGTCTTTGTTTGACTAATTGATGATTGTTGTCGTTAAGGTTATATAAAATGTTTTAACGTTCATTTAAATATTGTTTGCTTCACTCTCCCAATCTTCTGATGTAGATTGTTTACACTTCCACTCCCTATATATACTTTCACGTCATTCTATTATATATTTCAGTCATTATATTTATTTTCCGATCCAGTTACCTGGAAAATATCGCTCTTTACGATAAGGTTGTATATTTTGTTGTTTTAATTCCTAACTAAAGTAAGTAACTAGAGAGTTAATTCATCAATCTCGCCATTCAAAACAGAACACAGTAATATTTAAAAGTTTGATCTTTGCTGTAGAAATTTCATAAAAACGTTACTACTGAATAAATAAATTGAGCCACTCGTTAAAATTGTGTAAAATAAATAAAATCTCAATTTATTTTTCTAGCACTTCGTGAAAATAGATCGTGAAAGGAAATGTTCAACTCTACCATTATAACGTTTTAACTATTTTAAAATGAAATATTATCTGTTACATTCTTCGTTTAGCGGACATTAGTAAGACTATTATTGAAATAATAAACGAAACTAAAAAGCTCTACGCTACGCGGGCAAATAGAAAACAGCCGTCAAGGAATTCATATCACCCTTTTTTACACCGTACGACTCAGACTGATAATCGAAGTGACGTTTTTTTTTACCCGCGTTGAGTACTTTTTTGGTGGAGGGTATTTTACCTTTAATACATTTCAGTTAAAATAAAATAATTCTTAATAATGCTACATATGTGAAAGTTTTGATTTTTAAAATGTTTTCGATGTTTGTTGCTCTATGACGTCTTAACGTCTGAACTGATCGGGATGAATTCGAAACACAAATTGAATACAGACTGTATTCAATCTATGTTTTGAATTTAATCTAGACTCTTTAGGCTTGTGGTGTTCTAATACCAAGTAGGTTACTTTTTCTCTCATGAGAATAACAGGAACGGCAACTACGCGAGTAAAACTGCAAAGTGCTGCTAGTATTATATCCTACTAATATTATAAAAGGCAGATAGATGGATTTGGATGTTAAGGTTTTTATTTTACAAATTTTAATTTTATTATTTACTTACTTTATTAGGTATATAACTTTTAGTTTTGACACAATAATCATAAATAAATTAATATTTTTTTAAATTTACAAAATAATATAAATGTGATTTGTGCTTCATATGACGTGTATATGACAACTGTTTACAATGACAACACAGTCTAGCCGAGCAACGACCGCTGCAAGCGAGTACCTATACGGAACTCGTGCGCACCGCTCGAGCGAGTTTTTCCTTTTGCCCAAGGTCGCGTGCGTAGAAACAGTCAACACTTGCTTCTCAGCACATTACAGATTTCTTACAATAGCGCTGAAGCCCAACCAGCATTCTAGACGTGCTGTTGATCCCCTACTTTCCGTGACGGTGTCTTGTTTCTGCGAGTAGTTTTTCTAAAGACAGCACGTGTACGAGTAGAACACCTTTATGGCCTTTACTTTGGCCTTGGACTCTCTTCTTCTGAAAGAAAGTCTCCATTGTGCCAAGATAATGAAGGCTATGATTGCTTCTTTATGCTAAATAATATCACGAAAGTTGATAAACTATTTATGTCGACACCAACCAAATTCATTATTTTTTGTGAGCACATTTTTTGTGCATAGATAAAAAACAAAGTTATATGGCGACTGCGACACGACCAAAAATCGTAACCACTAAAACCAACCACGAAACGTCATCTCAAATGTCATCACTCGCCGACAGCTGACGAAACGTCGCGTCGCTTCCCCATCAATTACCCACATGTTAGTTTTGTTTGACAGTAGCGGCTTCCGGTTTCAGAATAGGAAGGTGTAAAGAATCTTTTTTTGCGTTTGTTTGGTAAAGTTGATTAGTGTATTTTAATAGCTCTCGTCCTATTCGGGATTGATTTTATGTGTGTTAAGAAGGAGACTTTTTAAAATATATTTTATGTTACATCGAAGTATGAATTGGGGCAGACATTTTCCCAGCAGTGGAACAATTTAATGTAATATTAATTAGAACAAGTAATAAAGGCATAAAGGTAAGTTTTCATAACTTGGGCTCTGGAATTTAGTTCACACTAAAATGGTCAAGAACATTTTCCACCACACTGGCCAAGTATGACCAAGGTGAACCAACCCCAGACAACAAAGTACGATTACACGAAATGAAATGCTTTTTCCTGTGATTTGAAATATACAATGTTTCTTTTGTATATAAATTCGTTTACGTTTTGTATATAAGTATATATTTATTGTACATACATATTATGTTATACATATCAATTTATACCTATTTATTGTATATTCATTATGTAGTCTAAGTAATTTATATATAATAAAATTATTTAATAAAAATTATGTATTTATATTGTTAATTTTGTTTCCTAATGAACCAAAAGGTTATCTGGAAGAGATCGCTTTTAGCGATAAGATCGCCTTTTGTGCCCATTATGTTTTGGTATTTTATATGTTACTTGTTGTCAACTTTGCTTTGTGGTGCCAATAAAGTGTTTTGTATTGTATTGTATTGTATTGTATTGTATTGAATGTTGGCGTTTACTCACTACAAGTAAGTATAACATACTATTTTAAGTGATAAAACATTCTACTTATAAAAATCATTGTGATATTATTTGGTAATTATCAATTAATTAGATACTAGAAATTAATACCCAAAAGTAAATGATAATAATGTACAAAATATACAAACCTATGGGTAAAAAATATGACTACCTAGAAAATTTTATTTGAGAATGTTTTATTATTATACTGAGTTTCAGTGTTTACGAAAGTCAGTCTCTTATACAATATCAAACACGTTTTTGATATTGTATAAGAGACTGACTTTCGTAAACACTTAAACTTTCAGAAGACTACGAAGACTACGATGATTGTACGGTTAAAAACAACAAGTTGACGTTGACTATGAGTCTTGATATGAACGATCTTTTCTACCGTAATTAACGTTAACTTTAACAATAACCCTGTTATTCTTCAAATGTCATCAATTCTCTAAGATTTTGTAGCCGATGAATTTTCATGTCGTTGTTCACGACCCAAATCTGATCGCTCAGGTAATATTGGTAAGCACTAGTACGATTGTTACGTTGCATCTTACAAGATGGAGACCTTTGCGTGAATATCGCGTAAGTTCTGTTGTTCAGTCATCATTTAATTGTCCACTAGTTAGATCAGTAATGAGCTAGACATTTCGTCAGCTACTTTTCAGCCTGATAACCAATTACAAATTAGTTCAGCTCTTATTTTCAAATTCTGCTTTAAACTCATCCGATACACGGGGGATAGTTTCGCGACAAGAAATTACATGTGCCATGTCTTTTATCATTATTGTTTTAAAAGACACTAAGCTACCACCTGTGGGACTCATGATAATAAATCAATCTTTTACATGAAGGTTTCCAATTAATTGCAATCAGTTAAATTAAAATCTGCTTGAAAATGTTTCACTTATGATTACTGATTATGATGGATCAATAAATTTAGCTCAAGAGTTAATACACCAAGTAAATTCGGTTGTTTAGAAGCGAGAGCTTGCTAAATAGTTCTTAATTAATAAAGACCGTTTCTAACTATTTGCTAACACCACTGATTCGGAACCGATTTTCAACGGATTTACTGAAAAGTTTTCGAATCTAAATTGTTTGAGGTCGAAGAAGTTTATCTTCAACTGTAGATATAAAGAAAGATAGAATAGACAATGGAATAATTATGTAATAAATTGATTGATTATGAAATGAATGTTTTGTTGTAGCGGGATTTTTATAACGCACGTTTTCGAGCAGTAACTCCCTTGATGGTAACCGAGCTATTTAATAATTCATCTTCATCATCATCATCAACCGTAAGACGTCCACTGCTGAACATAGGCCTCCCCCCTAGATTTCCACAACGAATGGTCCTGCGCAACTGCAACCAGCGGTTTCCAGCTTTGTGAGGTCATCTGTCCGTCTAGTGGGAGGCCGTCCAACAGTGCGTCTTCCGGTTCGTGGTCGCCACTCGAGAATCTTTCTTCCCCAACGGTTGTCAGTTCTGTGAGCGATGTGGCCTGCCCATTATTATTTATTAATTACTAGTGGTCAATAAGTGGCAAGAGTGGACCCAGAGGAGAGTTTATTGTTTTCATAAATGAATTTGTAAGCATTCTAATATACCTAGATTCTCATACCTGGTACTCAGGGTTTTGTCTTGCAAGGAGAAACTCAAGGTTACAGCCCACCATGCTGGCCGTGTGCGGGTTTGTGGAGGACACACATCCTCAAAAGAAGTCCTTCTCGCAGCGTTTTGGTTTCTTCAGGATGTTCACCTTTACTGTCTAAACCAGTGCTGATGACAAACTTATACATATTTAATTTCATTAACACTCCTTCCGTCGTACAAACATACATAGGAACACACATGCACTTACTGTTACAAAAATGTTCCTTTATAATATTAAGGTGATAATGCATAAATAAATAATAGTGACGCGGTGATAACGGGTGGAGTAAGGTTGTGACCAGTGGTAATACCATCCATCCATCTTATCAACCATCTTACGCTCCACTTACGTTGCCTGGGCAAGGTAAGTGGAGCGTAAGATGGTCAGCTGACAGCTGCAACATGGGTCAATAATATCGTTTATATCCCGAGTCGAACCCGCGAGTCTAACTAAAACTGTATTAGGTTTGATATCTCTTTTCTTTCTGCTTGAAATTACAGAGACAGCAATAGCAAAACCAAAGCAGAATAAGTTAGGCGGTAGACCCACCGGACTCAATTGGCATAGGAGAGAGGAAGATGACATGACAAAAGAGATGCCTATAGCTAGCAGTGGGATAAAGAAGGATGTGAATGGTGATAATGACGAATGAATAAATATATTTTATGTTTGGTTACACTGTTAGTACATACCAGCAATTGTTGCAAATAAATTAGCAGTATGCACCTGATTGCCCTGTGATCAGTCCTAAAAAATACTTCACAAATTACGCGTAGCTAAAAAATAAACAGCAAAAACATTTTAAAGCCGCTAAAGACGCTCACTAATTTACTCGACTAATTAACAAACCAGAGAACAGAGCGATCCAAAGAATTTACGCATAAAATATTTGGGTGGAAGTCACAACTTTCCCGTAATTACGACGAAGTGCCATTTTATGGGTCCCCAAATGCAATAAGAATGCGGGGAAGAAGTTTTAAATCGCTCTATTTCTTGTCGTTTACACGTGCTTAGAGGATGCGTTGACAGGAACAGCGGCGTACGGAGCAATTACACTGGTTTCCATCGACTTCAAATAAGGAGGAGGTTCTTAATTATTTGCTGGTATGTTTTTTTGTTAAGTAAAGATTTCATCTGATCGGTAAGTCGACTCCAGGGTCGTCTTCCAACGCAATGGAAAGAGTAGCTCGGAGCGTTTAAAGAATAATTGTACTATGAAAACTCAGCACCGGATAAAGTGAAGGGAATTAGGTAGACCTTCGCCCAGCATTGGGACAACTGAGGTAAATTTGAAAAAGTATAGATTTGTTTATAGCATGGGTACTTGGATTAATGGAATGGTTACGAAAAGTATTTTGGCCCTTCGGCATGCAAAAAATACAAAAGTAAACGACGGAATTCACATTACATTGCATCAACAAATTAATTAACATTATACAATGTTAAATATAGTCAAACAAATATCATAATATGTATGCTACGCGTTAGCTGCGCCAATTATAAATCGATTTTGAAGATTATTTTTTTGGTATAGAGTTAAATTTTCCATACGGTTCCTTTGTCTCAATCATAGGCAGATAACGTGCATACATTCTATGGCAACAGAGTGATGTGCCACGACGAAAGTATGACACTTCCACAAGAGCGACAAGGCAACAAAGATGCTACCCGTGCTTTCGGTGTAAAGCGTTTGTGCCAACTCTAGTATATGTAAACTCTTTGTAGATCCCATAGACAGAGGTGATCCCATTTAAATTTTATCAAAATCGGTGTAACGGTTTATTAAATATAAACAAAAATCTAAAATTTGATTAATTTAAACGACGAAATCGAAGTCAGTTTTTTTAACGAAGTTCAAACAGGACGAGATTACTAGTTCGTTAGGTTTTTTTTTAATGTATCTATTTTTCTGTGATTAAAAGGGATGTTAACACTAACCACAAATTAATGTTTAATGTTGATTTTATGATAGTTTGGGTTATAGAATATCGAAAATCACATTACTATCATTTAATATTACGTAATAAATTAATTGTAAATGATTTTAAATACTTTATATTTAAACTGTTGTCACGTGACTGGAAACACCAATATGAATTATTACGTCACTAGTCGCAAAACAAGCTATCGAAATGTGACTAAACTGTTTACTTTTCTGCATTTTAAGTATAGTTTGCGATCTTAGCGACGACGATTTTGATTGTTTGTATTCAAGTACTTAATGATAAGAAAACACATCAAATGGACATACAGTCATGAATCGTCACCAATGTTTTGCGACTAGTGATGTCATGTCAGTCGTTAGTGTTTTAGCGCAGAAATACAAAATTAGTCTAATATTGTATATTTACTCATCGAAAACACTAATATTTTTAAATAAAATGTTATGTATTACGTTAAACATGCCTCAATCTTCAAAATAAAAGTAGTTCCGAAAAATTGTTAACATCCCTATTATTCGATTTACATACTGTTTAGTTTGATGATGAATAGCGGACAATTTGCACCGTAAAATATGATGCAGTTTGGCATAAAAAAAGGAAGAAAACTACTTCTTCCTTTTTACCCGACTGCGCGACGCAAAGGAGTGGTAATGTGTTTATCAGTTCATATATGTATGTATGTATGTATGTATGATCCTTTGAAGTACTCTACAGACCAACGTCAATCGATTTCTCTTAAGGCTTGTTCGCATTAGGCTAGCAAATTAGTCTAGTAGAGAGTAATTTAGTAGCTAAAATACTAGCTACTATTCAAAAATCGTTCGCACCGTGCTTTAGTACAGTTCACAAGTGAGTAGCGTTTCGCAACATGAAGATCCTACAACGCATTTGTTTGAAGTTATTTTTCTCTCCAGACTAATTCGACAAGTTCGAACCTGTTTAATCGGCGAGCCAATGAGCGCACCGCTAGCAACGAACGCGTGGTGGGGGGTGCTACTCGCCCTTTGAAAATAGAACAAAATGGATTGACTCGACTAAATCACTTCCTAAATTACTCGACTAAATTTTCACTGTTCATACACGTTTAGTTGCTAAATTACTCGCCACTAGGCTAAATTACGAGCCTAGTGCGAACAAGCCTTTAGCTTCGCGAGTGACACCAAAGACATGACATTAGTGCAAATTGAATATGGCGGCTAACGAGCGTCATATTGTCCAAATTAAAAAAAAAATATCAACAAACTATACCAAAAAGGGTTTGTTATTGTTGAATAGGTATTTAAAAATAAATGCTAGTTTTCATTCAACGTTTTTTTTTATTTGGCTCACCGTTTAGGATATGTATAGATTTAAAGTTTTATAACAACCATTCTCACATTTCTAGGTTTATAGGTAGCAGAAAACTTCGTATAATTGTAGTGGTAGGACTCTTGGCAGAGTCCGCCAGCGGAAATACCATACTTTTAGCCAGTTATTCTATCGCCAAGCAGTAATGGGCAAACAGTACTGTGTTCCAGTTTGAAGGGCAATGTTTCCAGATAAATAACAGGGCTTACATGTTAAATCTCTGGCAGTGTAGTGTACGAGCGCAGTGTAGTGCTAGATAAAGATTTGGGTTCATCATGTTCCAATAGCTGCGTGTCACTGTGGTGTTATGTGGCAGGCATGCTTCTTATCAGGTACATGTCCTGCTCGTCTCGTCACTCTTTATTTAAAAAACTAACTGTACATGTGGATGTGGATAGACATAAATTATATACAAAAGTATCTATTAGGTATATTGGACTACCGGTTTTCTACGCGGAGGAAATGCATTTACGCATATCCAACCACCCGAGGGACACCGCCGGGTTATGTTGCACGCTATAGCATGTATGGGTATGGTCTACTAAAACCTCCATGGGTTTCAACTCTGCTGCTGATGGTGGGAACACGGAATCGCAGATTACTCCGCCTCGGTTGCCCCTCTCCGACTTCAAACGATTTAGTACTCAAGTTCGGTCGAAAATCTATGATTATTTCAATATTTACGTAAAACTATAAAAAATACATGCAGTAGAAAAATCTACATATCATATTATCAGTAGAAACGAAGACATTTGGTCAAAATCCAAAAGATGCATATTATGTTGACCATAATAAGTGATAACTGACTTTGAGCAAAATAACATTGTTCATAACTAAAAAGTATAAAATAAAATAAATATAATTTAAAAACTCAAAAAACTCGACTGCATAAAATGTGAACCAAACTACGTACTTACCCACATAATATAAAAAACTGAAAAGAATGAAACAAGCACTTAGATTTCTGGTGGTCTAGAATTCTATAATATGATATTGAATTAATACTATTGCATACATATTATAGTAAAGGAACATAACAACTGAACAGTCGGGATCCATTATTATTTTACAGCCAATCTAATTGTAAAATGCTATGCACTGTAACAAATTTCAAATCCAAGATGGCCGCTACCACAAAATGGCGAAACACATTTCTTTTTTCACAACGCCTTTAATATGAAATGAAAGGGCTTGACTTATAGAATGTCGTGCAGATAACAAATCCGAGGTAGTCGGAGGTTAATCAAAATTTTAATTTTGTTCTTGTTAGCTTTGTTCTAGACGAAGCTATCTCACTCAGTATCACGATGAGTATAGCTGAAAGAGGTTACAATACTTTATCTAATTTATAGGTACATTTAGCTTGACACCGACTTCTATCAATAGGTAGCACATACATACAATAATATCAGATATTAATAGTTTATTAATGTCAGAGGTATTAGGTTTGCATAAGAGGTATATTAAATTAAATCTTCACTAAATTATATAAATCTTTTAAGTTTTTATCATAAATGGTCGACTAGAAATTTGTAACTGTATTTAGGCTTTACTAATGGAAAACGTACTACCGTATTCTTAGCTTTGATTCAAAGTTTTCGAGAGCTGATCAGAATCAGACAACATTTTATCAATGTACTAGCGACCCGTTGCCTTCGCTCTTACTAATATATATCATATTATACTGGCCTCGTGGCTTAGTGGGTAGTAGCTCTGCCTGCAAAGCCAAGGGTCGTTCGTGGGTTTGATCCCCAACCAGTGCAAATATTTGTGGGATGAATTCAAATATTTATACTGTGTCTGGGTGTGTTCTATGTGTAATAAGTATGTATTTGAAAATATATAAGTGTTATATCAGTTATTTGGCTTCCATAGTACAAGCTTTGCTTAGTTTGAGGTCAGATGGTGTTGTGTGTGAATTGTCCACCAATATTTATTATTTATTTATTTATATATAAATTACGCGACACGTTGTTCACCCGTGATTTGAATAGCATAAAAAAGGTTATAATGACGCAACCTTAAAAGATAGATACATGCTGTATACGGGCTTCAGCGCACGTCAAAGCACGCAACAAAATCTCTCAAAAAAGATTTTTTGCACATTTTTGTTACGTTATTCAATCATACTCCGCTCCTATTGATATTAGTGCAATGTTATAGTATATAAAATAGGAATTATAGGCAATAGGCTATAATAGCCTTTCTCGACAAATTGACTATTCAACAGAAAAATAAGCTTTCAATTCGGACAATGTCAGTAGTTCCTGAGATCTTATCGTTCAAACAAATAAACTCTTCAGCTTTATAATATAAGTATAGAAGTAGTGTACATAGTATAGATCCATTTGCGATATTTCTGACGTCAAACGAACTCAAAAGTCAAGTTTTATTCCCGCCAATTGACTCAAAACTAGAATGCGGTGCGTTTTTTTGATGTTTAAAATGGTATAATTGTAGTCGAACATTATTTTATAGCACCAAAGAGTCCCCAAAACAGGTTTAATTTGATGAAACTGCCCGGAATGTCAAGACCAATGTGACTTCCTTAAGCATTCTCTTTCTGCATTCTGATTGGAACCATGATCTCAGGTGATTAAAAGTTCATATAAGATTTTCTCTAAAACATATAAGATTCAGTGACTTTTCTCGAAGCATATTCAAATAAAAATTCATTTTATTCTGGCTATTATTTAACGCGACGTATAAGTATTGCTATTATACAATATCTATCAATAATTTTATTGTTAATTGTATAATTTAAGAATCCAGTGAAATAATAAGTGAGTCAACTTGAGTATATATATTTTTTTAATTTAAAAGGGTTTAGTAAGGATATAAAGAAGGGCACAAGCACCATGCTTTTGTGCCTTTGATTATTAATACCAGCAATAAAGAAATTGTTAAGCTTTAGTTAGTATCAGTTGACAAGGCTGTTAATTGGAAATCAATAAAAAATCTGAATTTTGTATCTATCATTACCACTAGCTTTTAGGGTGAAGAAACGAACGATTTCCAAGGTAGACATTTTTCGAAAATACACTAAATCAAATCAATAAATTCAACTTTACACACTACCTTGTGCTTGACACACACGCAAATAATCTTTTGTTATTTTTGTTAATTATTGTTCTGGTCTGTGGTCGAATTGGGTGTATATTAATATCGCTATATGATCGAATTTTGGCGACTACTAGTTATAAGTAATTTCACAGAACAACAAACGTGGAAATATGAATAATAAAATATTAATAAAAGTAAAACACAAAGTTCAATAAACCCAATTTAGTAGTCCTGCTTTTATAACCAACCAGTATAGTTAACGCACTTCCCCTTTTGCAAACAAACATACAGAAACTACGTCTCGCCAGTAGTGTTTTTATTTTGCTAAAAAACTCTCATACATATATAGTGCAAGGCCGTGGTTGGTAAGATCAGTAATTTTTGTGTAGTCAAGATTGATTTTTCTTCAAAGTTTTATACGTTACATGGCTTTATGAGCTCAACGTAGTAAGGTTGAATTTTATTCATAATTGTACCGAGTTATAAATTATTAGTATTTTTTGTGAATATGGTTTCTAAAAGTGATGTTCAGTGTATCGAACGAAGCGAACATTTAGATGATACTTCAGTGAAAAAAAATAAAATTGTGTACACAAATGTTTTCATTCATGTTTACTTGCATATAGCAGCTTGTTATGGAATTTACCTCGCTTTTGTTTCGACGTGTTGGAAAACTCTATTATTTTGTAAGTGGTCTAATTTTTATGTATTATACCATTTATTTTTTAATTTAATATCTATAATATAAGGTAGATAGATAGATAGATACATACGCTTTATTGACACACCAAAAAAAAGATACAAAGCAAAAAAAATAGTAAATTAGTGCGATAGTGGGCGGCCTTATCACTAAAAGCGATCTCTTCCAAGCAACCTTAGGATGGAAAACGATGGAAACCTACCTAACCTTAACCGAACCTTAGGATGGATAAGGTTTAGGTTTTTTATAATTATAATAAGGATATCATAGTCTTTCGGGATATAAGTACGTAATTTTCTGTTGTAATCTTCAATTAAAATGGTTGTACCTACTTCTTTGAAAGGTATGAGTCTTATCTAAAACTAATTGATATGTATTGACTTTGAATTAAATTATGACTATTATAATCACCAAAATTACCTGCGAATTATCTAGAGTAAAAATGGGGTCCTTATAGTAAAGTAGTGGCGTACCTATTACTTTAACTGTATTATATTTTAATATTTGAGTAGGTTATTTGATGTTGGGTAAAATGACTGTTACATGTTGATGATACTAGTATTATATTCAATTTTTACGGGTTTTCTACATTTGTTCTGACCATTCCATTTCCTAACAGTCATGTTTATACAATATTTTCTGTCCTATGGTTCCCTGAAAGAGATAACTTTTATCGATAAGACTGCCACATTGCCACACCAGGTTAAATTTCATCGTTAATTAATTTGTGTATTTGTATTACTCTGTTAGTGTCTCGATAAAGTGTATATATAAATTTTATTACATGATTACACCATATTATACTAATTATTGAAAATAGAACTTTATTGACGGTGTTCATTAATAAATAAACTATTTATATGAAATTACAATAAATTATTATTAACACCAATTGATAAATTATAAAGCTATAATCGAAGAGTTTACTTATTCTCTATCTTAGGATGTGATGTGATTCAAAATTTAAAAGAATATCATTCAGATGTATTTTATAAAGAACATTTTCATACTTATTAATTGTTCATACTAAACATATTTAAAATGAAACTGAAAAAATAGTTTATCGAGCAGATTTTCTACGATTTTATAATTTTAATGTATCAGTTTGACCTTAAAGTTAATTTAAATTTAATTTTATTGTGCTATGTTTACATAATTTTGTTGTTTTACATGTAAAATTATATTTAGTGAATAAATTATGATTAAGATAAATACGAGTAATATTTATCCATAATAATATAGTAATATACAAACAACCCTATACTTAAATCTTAAAGAAGTCAAAATTATGATGTTTGTTGCTCAATCACGTCGGAACGGCTAAACGAATCGGATTTGAACATATTATTTTTGTTTCGGGAAAATAACAGGAACTGCTTGTGTAAAGCTATGGGACGCCGCTAGTCTGTAATACACATATATTACAAAAATTGTATTTGCATACTTATTTTGTAAGAAAATATTTTTTTAGTGAACAAAAATTAAACTAATTACCTAATTAAACTAAATAAATATCAAGGCATGATATTTGAATACTTTACAAGAACAAAATTAATTTTTTTGATAAATCCCTAGTATGTCGTATTTGTTATCTGTACAACATTTCTACTAGTCAAGCCCTTTCATTTGATACCCATTGTAAGGGAGTTGTGAAAAAAGAAACGTATTCGCCATTTTATGGTAGCCATCTTGGATTTGAAATTTGTCATAGTGCAAAGTATTCTACTAGTCAAGCCCTATCGTTTGATAACCATATTGAGGTAGTAGTGAAAAAAATAACATAATTCGTCATTTGTGTCATCTTGGATTAGTAATTTGTAATAGTGTTTAGTATTTTACTAGTCAAGCCCTTTCATTTGATATCTGTATTGAGGTAGGTCGTGAAGAAATATTTTGTCCGGCATGTTGTGGAGGCAGTCATCTTGAATCGATATTAACCAAACATAGCTAAGAACATCCGCACGGATATTGACCTTCAAATAAAAAACATCATCGAAATCAGCCCATCCGTTTCAGCTCTACGGTGCCACAGACAGACACATACAGACAGACAGACATACATCGGCGTCAAAGTTATAACACCCCTATGTGAGGTTTAAAATATATTAGGAATATGTTCTATGCACACGCTTTAAGTATTCACCGCCATCCGCCAACCGCCTATAAGTATTCATGCCTGAGCACCTGGGGTCTACCGCCTAACTCTTGGCAGAGTCCGCCTGGGGAAGTACCACACCTTTGCCAGTTATTCTACCGCCAAGCAGTGTGCAAACATTACTGTGTTCCGGTTTGAAGGGCAATGTTTCCAGAGAAATTACAGGGCTTAGAGATATAAGATCTTAGATCTCTGGGTGACGAGCGCAGTGAAGTGCTAGGTAATGATTTGGACTCTTCATGTTCCAATAGCTGCGTGTCACTGTGCTGTTATGTGTCAGGCACGTTGCTTACCATCAGGCACATGTCCTGATCGTCTCGTCACTCTTTATTTAAAAATAAAAATAAAAAAATAACTAAAACTGTCTTAGCATTGGTATTGCTGTCTCTTTTCTTTTCGCTTGAAATTATAGAGACAGCAATAGCAAAGCGATAGCCGATTTTGTTAGCCGGTTGAAGGGCTGGTCAGTATGACGCTTGACATTTTGTATGCTTGTGAGAGGATCGTAAAACAGCATTGTTTTCAGAAAAAGTGTAGGGCACTGAGAGGTAATGAATCGGACTCTTCGTGTTCTAATTGTTATGTGACACGCCCATACAGTTAGATAATGTCAAGTGCCTGTCGCGGTCTCGTGTCGCGGTCTCCGTGCGAACTTCTACCTTCAGATTGAGCTCATGGAGCGGTTTCTAACCGCGCCCGCGCGCGGGATGAAACCGCGACGGGTGACGGTTGTATTTCAAAACTCCCGCGACCGCTGATTTTCGCGGTTTCACAGCCGCCGCGGGTGAGCTTTTCGCCTTTGTCTTAAATAGTAGGTACTAATGTTACACAATACGTCGTGTATAGCCAGATATAACATTGACTGGCCTCGTGGCTTAGTGGGTAATAACTGCCTGCGGGTTCGATTCCCCCTCCCACCCAGTGCAAATATTTGTGTGATGAAATCAAATATTTGTACTGTGTCTGAGTGTTTCTATGGATAATAAGTATGTAGGTATTTACAACTACGAGTAAAGTATTATATCAGCCATTTGGCCGACGTATTACAAGCTTTGCTTGGGTTGGGGCCAGATAGTGCTGTGTGTGAGTCGTCCACCACTATTTATATTTATTTGATACAGATAATTATGCTATTAAGCATGTCCGGGGCGCGAAATCACAAGATTTCACCCACCCAAAAAGCAACTAACGCGCAAAACGCTGCGTTTCTCCACTGTCGGGAAATAGATAGTAGTTTTTGTTTGAGTTGGTGTCTGCAAGTACGTTCAAGACGCTAAACTTTCCAGCCAGTCTTTTTAACGTCACTAAACACACCGTTACTTCTTCCTTTAACTCATCCGAAATATGGTCTAATTTGTTTTTTTTTGTGATTCCAGCGTACATCACATACACCTGCGCTACCCTCGGCGTCACTGCTGGCGCCCACAGACTCTGGTCCCATCGAGCCTATAAAGCTAGAACACCTCTTCAGATCATCCTCATGATATTCCTGAGCATGGCAAACCAGAATGCAATGCAATGGGTCAAGGACCACAGACTTCACCATAAGTACACAGATACTAATGCTGACCCAAATAACATAAAACGTGGACTATTCTTCTCTCACATTGGTTTTACGGTCATGGAGAGGCACCCAGATGTTGTAGAGAAGGAAAAAACATATTAACTTGACGGACTTGTACAGGAATCCAGTCTTGATGTTTCAACGCAAGTAAGTTTTATTTTTCTATAAAGCTAGCCAGTATTTTAAAACGGCAAAAAACCAGTCTTGTTGACAGATGTGAAGCAATTTTTTACAACCACTGCACCTACTCATCATCATCAGCCTCATCAACCGCAACTATGCACTAGTATTGCTCTATATTCATATGTAACTAACTAGTAATTTTCTAAATGTTCTTATACTTATGCTAAGGTTTCTGTGACTGTCTGTATGCAAGGTTTCATTTTAGGTTAGGCTTTTTTGTACCTATTTTTCGAAACATGATAGGTGTCTAAGCTGTTGAAATATTTATGGATTACGTATATTATTGTATAGTATAGTAGTGTGTGCTGTAGATATAATAGCGGATTTATTAAGGAGGAGAATTAATCAAAACTAAGATGGCCCTCATAAAACAAACCAGTTTTAGCTTATTTTAATCAAGTAACAGGAAACATGATTGCAAGCGTTAGAAAAATTAAAATTGTCTGTTATAACACAAAAAAAGGCCATAAATCACAAAATTTTTAATTTGCAAATTTGAAGTTACAATGAAAACATTTCATGGAATTAATTGCGATTTAAATGACTTTTAAAAACCTCTAGAACCATAGGATATGTAAGTACGTTTCGTTAGAAATGAGGAGATGGGAGAATTTTGATATTCAAGATCTCTATCTCTCCTAATTTGGTCTTCAAAATTCGCATTCGAGAGGTTAAAAACTCATTTTATAAAACGAACACATTTTAAATTGCGCAAGGCAGATTAAGAGTAAAATCGTGAAGCAGAGTGTATATGTTTTGTGATATTTATCCCCACGTTATAAAAAGATAACACCAATTAATAATGTCCCGGTATCATTAGAAAATTGATAAAAGTATTAACCTTTTTATGTCTAGACTGTCGAAGTCTACAAATTATGAGAAAAAAAATAATAATGTTATTACGATTAGGTATCAAAGATGATATTAACAATACATTTGTTTTATCTTATCTTATTTTGCAATGTAACGTGACCTCGGCTGCGACGAATGTATGTTATTATTTTTAAGATAGATTCAGGACGGAATGGTGTCTGATGGCAAGCAAGACCTATCCATCCATTTTTTTTTGAAGTAAAACTTCTAATGCGACTTCCAACAAGGTACCGCTAAACGTTTAACACTACTATAGAGGTGGTATGAAAGCATTGTTGCGCACTACTTTATTTTAATACAGAGCGATAAGGGATCTTTTTTTTTCTGTATTTAATTTTATTTGGTGTGTCAATAAAGAGTATATCTATCTATCTAAACAACATGCTTGCTTCCACTGTGTCACACAGGTAAGGTAACATATACTGAATGTTAAATATATCTTATACCAGTAAACGAACAGTCATCGTACAAATGTTTACGAGTATAATGTCGAATCTCGGAAATGTCTAAAAGGATTTTCATGAAATTTTGTTTCGGGGGAGGTAAATTTATCTAACGAGGTTTTCAGACCTGTGAAATACATTATATACTGGAATACTATACCTTATAACAAATAATTAAATATTTGTTTTTTAATTTGGATGTACGTAATGAGTAATTAAACATTACTTATTTAAGTAAGATTTTGGTAGGTTTAAGTATCAATCTAGTGATCATACCTAATTTAAAAAAAAACATGAATCTACGTGTTAATTTATGTCATAACCAGACACTCTAAAATGTGTCTTACGTTTTTATTAACTAATAACGTTTTGCAATTGCAGGCCATTGCGCCTGATATTAAACGACGATGCAGTCCAAAATCGACCATGCTTAGAAAAAACCCGATTCACTCCTGATTTGAGGGCTCCAAAATAGTAACTCATTCAGGAAACCCCACCAGGCTTCGCATTACACATACAAGACGTTGTTCTTATCACAAAAGTGGATTTAATCCTCTTCGTCCAAGTCTATAAATATGCATACAATATGTAAATCTATTAATTGAACACTGTAAATGTCAAAGCCTATAATGTCATAATGTCTTAGCTAATGTCCTAGCGACAGCTAATTATTATAATATTTTATAATGTCATCATTAAGTACCTCTATCAAATTTCCATCCAAATGATTTTGAACTTTCCAAAGTTTAGGTTTTATTAATTACCTTTATTTTTCATTTTTGTCGTGACATTTACGAACTTAATGAGGTCCATTTTGCTTTCCATTTGAAAACACTTAAATAGTAACAATTAAAAAAAGCAATAGTGTCATATTTGTGTTTTAAAATATATAACTTGGTATGAAACAAACATTTTTGATGTCATGACAGACCCCGTGTCTTAGTCGGTAGTAAGCGTGGTCGCTATCCCAGAGGTTGTGGGTTGGATTCCCATTTATGTGATGATATTGCATATGCCAGTTTAACCTAGTATTGAAGCTATTATTACACACGCGTAATAAATCTGTAGTTTTTGTTACATACGAGTACAACTTTATCTTTTTTTCCTTTAAAATGTCGTCCTGAAATTAAATTTAAATTCTTAACCTATTTAACCTACTTAAGGCAGACTTTTTTTCTTGGTATCCAGATCCTAATACAATTTGTAAAGTACACAATTCCAACTCGTGTGAGTTCAATTAATTCAAATACTGATTGAATATGATTTGCAATTAACATATCTTTTTTTTTCAGGTATAATTTTCTCCTCGCTGCGTCCACCTGCTTCATTTTACCGTTTTTCATTCCGATCATCTTTTGGGGCGAAACCATCATCAACTCCTGGCATTCTGTCATCATGAGATACACGATCAACCTTCACGCTTTTTTCTTAGTCAACAGCGCTGCCCATTACTTCGGCACGAAGGACTATGATAAGTCCATCAGCGCCACAGAAGATAGCACAGTTTCTATTGCAACGTTTGGCGAAGGCTTCCATAATTACCATCACGTTTTCCCCAGCGACTACAGAAACTCGGAGCTTGGAAATAACTTTTACAACTACACTACGATGTTCATTGAAATTTTTGCGTGGATGGGATTAGCATATGATTTGAAAACTGTTAGGAAAAGTGTTGTTTTGAAGAGATGTCTGACTACTGGACAAAATTGAATAAATAAAATGATGACTAGGTCAAAAATATACCATTCTGATTAATCCTTTAGATAGATTATAGAACAAAATGAGACACGTATTTTTTGTTTTATCAAATTAATAAAGATCGAGAAAAATATACATCGTCAAATTTCCGGAACTTGTGACGTCACGTCATTATCATATAAATATCTTACTCACTTTTTGTTTGTGAAACAAAAAAAAACGTGTACGTTAGTTGTTAATAATCTAAATGATGGACTAATTTGTTTTTTTAGTCATCATGCTTTTTTAATTTAATTTAATAAGTTTCGCTGAGATTTTGTGCATTGGATAACCGGTAGAAAACATCTGACACAAAGAACTACATTTTTCCTTTGTTTTTTTTTTCATGTATTTACATTTTGGTTTCTAGTTAAACTATAATAAGATATCTCATTGTCATATAAAATCCATTGACATAAATATTTATTAGATTGTAATATACTCATTGTCATGTAAAAAAGATTTACATTATATATAAATATTTTTGTACCAAAAACTTTGTACCCTTCATAAATCTATTTTCATTATGAAGAAAAAGTGTAGATTTTTAAACTATGTATATTGTATATATTTCACACAAGTTTTTAATTTTTATTTATTGTTGAAGACTGTGCTCAATTTGAGAATTGATGAATACCTGCTATTGCTTTGTAGTCACGTTTCGGCCAATTGGCAACCTCAACTAGTTTTATTTAATATTTAAATGTCGTATTTTTAATTCGAAATCCAAATATTAGCAATCCATACTCATTATCACTTACTTTTTAAACTTACGGATCAATTATATTATTTTATAGTTACGTATATTAAGACTTTCGGATCAGATCAGAGCGAGGGTCTTATTGATGCTACTATAAAGGGCAACCTAAATTAAGTCGGCAACCAGTTGGTTTGTTGGTTTTCTCCAAGATTCTTCTTGCATCTTGAAAAAGGCCAACTTAAATATAATAATATTTTTGATTCTGTCTGTTGATTAATCTGTATTTCAATGAAATGTGCCTGAAGCGAAAGCAATAAATTATTATGTCTTACTTATATTATAAATCATGCGAAAGTGTGTATATAATGTACCTAAGCATGTTTAAAGCTCTTTCAAGCTAAAATTACTAAACACATCTGGATGAAATTGATTAAAGTAGAGAAGAGCAGCTACATGTTTTATTTTCAGATAATAACGAGATCGGGAACTAATTTATAACGTGGCATGCAACTAAAATGCTTATATCTTGAATATCAAAGATAATATCAGTTTAGCATCACGGAATATCAGAAGAGTCGACAACCACTGATATATTTGTTAACGATCCTTTAAATAAACCTGTAATCTATGGCTTTGATATTCTTCTTCCTTTGGTTTCAAGTAAAAATAATGAAAGAACAATATCAAAGGCAATTAAGCAGCTGGTGGTATTATTTAACTTGGAAGAGTTCTTTGGATGTGTTTAGATTTTTTTGGTAATGCATTATCTACATAGCATAACATCGATACGGCGGTGGAGCAGAGGAGCAAGATGTGCGTGTAAAGGCGGCAGGTCGCGCCATGAACACAACACGAGACCGAGACAGGAGACCGAGACCAGAGACCGCGACAGGCACTTGACGTTATATCCTTGTATGAGCCAGTTCGCTCCGCGACCGAGACCAGAGAACGGGCTTTTAAAAAATGGCACCTGTATATCCTAAATATTTTTTAAATTTTAATGCATAGTCCGTTTCAAAGCTAAATAAACTAAAATTAATCAATAAAATAATATAATCAAGTATGTACCTAAAATTCTCGTTCTCCGGTTGCGGTCGCGGCGTGAACTGGCACCCATACAAAGCTATATTGTCAAGTGCCACGAGACGAAACCAAGACAAGAGACCGAGACCGGAGACCGAGACAGACACTTAACATTATTTGCTTGTATGGGAGCCAGTTCGCGCCGCGACCGAAACCGAAGACTGCCCTTTTAAACAATAGGGCGTGTAAATCACAAATATTTTAATTTTACTGCATAGTCAGTTTAAAACTAAGGTTAGGAACAAAATATACTCATGTATGTACCTAAAATTCAAGTGTCTCGGTCTCCTGCCGCGGTTGCAGCGTAAACTGGCACTCATACAAAACTATAGTGCCAAGTGCCTATTGCGGTCTCCAGTCTTGGTCTCCTGTCTCGGTCTTTTGTCGCGATCGTGGCGCAAACCGCGCCTTTTAGACGCTTTGTGGATGGGTGAAATCTTGTGAGTTCCCGTCATCGACATGCGTTATAGCGGAATATCAGTAGGTATATAAGGTAGATGTAGTATTGTGCAACATTAGTGCTTTACTTATTACTTCATTACTTTCACTTACCTATGTCGGTAGTTCCTATGACTACCACATATATTATATTGATATACATCAACAAAATTCCTGTTCATTACTCAATAAAGCGAAAAATAAATAAATTTAAGGATCAATTATAGTAACATTATAAATTTAATTATACATACGTTAGATTTAATCAGTCACCTGCATTTCATAATTTATTTTTTATTTATATATATTTTATGTGCATCCTTAGACATAATTATTATTCTGTATTTAGTAGTCGTGTATAATCTTCGTTTAATATGGCAAGGAACTCTACTTATGTATTGTCGACAACGACTTTGCTATTTTTTTTAAATAATTGGGATGATAACAGGGCTTAAAAAAGAAACTATTCTAATAAGTATGTCAGATAGGTAATGGTAAAATATAGAACATGTTTTTTTTTTATTGTCAATCAATTAAAAACTGAGACATAAATCATCAAACTTCCGGAGTTGTGACGTCCGAGTGTAGTGACGTCACGTCTACATAAAAATCGTATATAGACACGACGTCACTTAAAGCTTCTAAGCACTAAATTGTCTTAGTATTCCGGTTTGAAGGGCAATGTTTTCAGAGAAATTACAGGGCTTAGAGATATAATATCTTAGATCTCTGGGTGACGAGCGCAGTGCAGTGCTAGGTAATGATTTGGACTCTAATGTTCCAATAGCTGCGTGTCACTGTGCTGTTATGTGGCAGGCATGTTGCTTACCACCAGGCATATGTTCTGCTCGTCTCGTCACTTTTTATTAAAAAAAAAAAGTAAGTTTTTGATTGTGAAACAAAAAATCTCAGACAGATTATTCTAATACGTTCTATGAATAAATGTGTAGGTACAATATATTTTTATAATATAACTGACAGATTAATTAGTTTTTAGTCCCCATGCCTATTTAAAAGATTTTTAAACTGATTTTAGATTTTGCACTCATTTGTAAAATTACCGTCTTTAAATCACAAATATTTAAAACACATGTACCTTCCAGTTAGTCCCATTTAAAGTTAATTTAATTAGTAAATATTTTCTTGAAAAATCAAAAAAAATGTGTTAGTTTGGCATTGATGACGTTATCATTTTCTTCAAAACCTAAATGTCCCTTAGAGCAGTTATTTAGTTTTAGTTTTTTGTCAAAATTAGTTGATCGTGAGTTTTATTATTATATTGAAGTCGGTTCTTAGGCTTTATAAGGAAAATAATTATAAAAAAATGGTTCAGATAATATAATATGTAACTAACTGTGTACAACGATATCGTTATACCATTTTTTTGAAAATACTATTTTAATATTTTCTGTAATACTATTTTACAATGTGTAGTTTACAATAAATCATTATAAATTGATAAGTATTTTATTTTACACTATTTATTATATTTTTACTGCATATCCGTGGTGGCGTATTAGTTATAATGTGCGATTCATACATACACATAGAGCCCACTAAATTTATGTTCTCACAGCTGAGACTTGGGGCTTTCTTGCGCAGGTAGAGAGTCAAGAGCATAACCCACCACACAGGCTAGGTGCGGGTTGCTGAATGACACATGACCTTGAAACATTCTAGGAATATGTCGGTTCCCTCGCAATGTATGCTTCACTATTTTTAAATTAGTGGCATTACGCACTTCATTTCATGCGATTCATGGAAATTTGATTATTTTCCTAGTGCAAGACTTTGTTATCGACACAAGGCATTGTTAGAAACCCAGCATGTTCTGCGAATCTTTCGAAGTCATATGTCATTTGTCAATCTACACTGTGGTGGTGTATTGGCCTTGATTCTCTCCTTGCGAGAGAAGATAGATAGATGATACACTTTTATTGGACTTAACAAAACAAACTTACAAAACAAACAATCTTACAAATATAAAGTAGCAATATAAAGTAGCAGGAGAGAAGAAGGATAAGGAAGAGGCGAGAAGGGCACGAGACTCGCCAGTGGGATCATTTAGTGGGTTGCTTATACTTTATTTTATTATCGTACTCATACATCTATGTTTCAAGTATTAAATGTTTATTATTTTCATCGTAATTACCTTTGTTTTTTTTTTAATTTATTTACCCTAACTCTACCATGCCATATAGAGCCCATAGTATATTAACAAGCAGTACGTTATCAGTTTACATTACTTTTACGTAATTTCCTCTCATTTTAAGGCTCGTGTGTAGAGGGTTTAAGAGTTTGTGTGTTTGTCAGATTTATATTTTTATTCATAACACAATTACAGTTATACGTAAAAAAAACGTGTATTGTACTGATTTACTCGTAGTAGTGGTAGGACTCTTGACAGAGTTCACCAGGGAAGTACTACACATTTGCTCGTTATTCTACCACCAATGTAATGTGCAAACATTACTGTGTTCCGGTTTGGAGGTCAATGTTTCCAGAGAAATTACAGGGCTTAGAGATCCAACATCTACGATCTCTGGGTGAAGAACGCAGTGCAGTGCCAGGTAAAGATTTGAACTCTTCACGCTCCAACAGCTGCGTGTCACTGTGCTGTAATGTGGTAGACGTGTTGCTTACTATCAGGCACATGTATTGCTCGTCTCGTGACACTTTATTTAAAAAAAAAATATAAAGGCCCGTAACACAGAAACAGAAAACAGACGTGAAACAGAAATCACAAACGCTTGTAGGTATTAAAAAAACTCTTTATAATGTTAGTAAGAAATGTCCAGGTTTATAATAGTAAGCGCTTTGTTGTTGAAATATCACTCCAATCTAGAAGATACCTATTATTCTGACTTTCAAAATTCTAGATTACTGCATTATTATCAATGGCTTAAGCTTTATGACTGTTCATAATTTACATATTTTATATACATGCCATAATCCTATTAATCTTCTTAATGTTTTAATGTTAATATTTGAGTTTTTGTTACTTCAACGAGAACAACTTTTAAATAATTTATATAGTACGTAAGTAAGTAAAATGTTATTTGCCATGAAAGAATTACAATTAAAGATCATTCAAAGGACAGGTTTACAAGAAAAGTGATCCTACGCTATATCGCTTTTACAATGTTACGTGATTTATGGGTTAAGCCCTCTCTCTTATTTGATACATGTTATGTTGAGCTATATCTGGAAAATTTGCAATTTGCTATTTTGTGGCAGACAAAGAAGAACACTCTCGACTAATTAACCTCACAAACATGTTTTACAAGAGTGGCATTTAATTATAACATTGTTTAAATCCAATATAAATTACTTCCTATTAAAAAAAAACAAAATCCCAAATCGGTTCATCTATATAGGTTAGCTACGATGTTACAGACAGACAGACACACACGCACACACACAAGGGTGTGTGTGAGGGCACACACACCCTTGCACACCTTCGTCAACCTTATAACACCTCGTTATTTTTGCGTCGGGTGTCCAAATTGAACGTAAACTAAAATGCACAAGTTACGAAACTGTATTTTTAAAGAAACCAAGAATGGTTTCTAAGTGTAAACTAGAAAATAAAAAAAATTGAAGATACTTTTTTTAAATAAGAAGCGACGAGATGAGCAGGACCGTGACATGTGCCTGATGGTAAGCAGCATGCCTGCCACATTACAGCACAGTGACACGCAGCTATTGGAGTCTGGAGTTGGAGTAAAGTCTAAGTTAAAATAGAAACGTGGACTGCTCAGTTATTTATATGAGTATCTTAAATTTAAAGCAAACGACAAGATAATGTTTATATTTTATGGGGCTTAGTCACGATATAATTCATTGTTTAATTACCTCGACGTTTCGCCAGCATTGCAACCGCCGTCGTCACGAGAAGACTGAAGAAAATGCAGGTCGTCACTTCGTGGTTGTCGCGCGGCCGAAACGTCGATAAAACAATGAATTATATCGTGACTAAGCCCCGTACAATATAAGCATTATGTGTGTAAATCCCGAAAGTTTAAAAACAATAAACAATAAGATGTCCTAGATTCTACCATATAATTTCTACCCAGAACAAATATTTTAGTGATGCATTTGAAAATGTATTCTGTCAGTTTAGATCTATTTAGAAGGATGTATTTGCAATATTTTATTTTCTTGTTTAATTGTTTATTTTCATTTTTACGTACTATAATTTTTAAAATGTCTTACTAATTTCAAGTGTAATGCTAAAGAAATGTGCCAAAGAAAACATAAAGAATAGTTTGGGACAGTAGTTACAAAATTACAACTGATTAGTGAAAAAAATATATATATACTTACATCTTAAAACTTTATATACATCTTAAAACTTTGGCGAGTATTTTCAAAACGAGACTGTCCCTTTTTATGTTTATAAGAACATAAAATAGTTGCGCAAAAAAACACTACATTTGTATTTTAAAACTGTCCTGAAGGCTCAAATATGATAATAACTACAAAATAATTTAAATTTTGGTGAAACAAAGGCGCAAATATCGTTTATCGTAAAAGTGTTTCCTTAAAATAAAAAAGTATTTTCTATTTCAAGAAAGCACTTTTAACTAAAAAATTAAATTGTTTCTAGTTCTTGTAAGCCATACACTTGAAAATAATATAGAATATATTTTATGTAATACAAATTAGAACAACTTTAGAGAAATATTAACAGAGCTAGACCACACTTAATGCAAGCTTTATTGCGTGTGTTTCGAGATTTCTGGCTTCTTCTGATTCTTTTTCTGGCAGCGTCGTATAGTGGGTCGCTCTCTTTTCTCAAATGTGATCGAGGAGAGCAATAGCTGACAAATGTGTCATACTCGTGAACTTACGCTGCTTATGGGAGCTGAACTTCTCATGGCACACAAGCTATATTGAAAGTATAATGTTTCCGTCAAATTGTTGAATGTCGCTTAGATAAAATGTTAAATTAGATGTTTGTATGTTTCGACGGTATGTCTTAAGCCAATTATCTACGTAGCTACACACATATCGCACGCTTTCGTCAATTGACGGTTGCAAGACGAATGCATGACGAATGCTTGTAACTTCCGTAGAAACAATAAAATCTGTGTCTACGAAGCGGCAGCCGCTCATCATACGTTCGTTGACGAGCGGCTGACGCGACGTTGCCGCTTCGTGGACAGAGATTTCATTGTTTCTACGCAAGATGCAAGCATACGTCGTTCGTCTTGCAACCGTCAATTGACGAAAGCGTGCGTATAACGTGCAGCTACGTGGACAATTGGCCTTAATTGCGTCTAAAACGGCTGAGCAGATCGGATTGGAATTTTGAACATAGTTATATTATGGTCTAGACAAGCGCATTGCCAACATTTTACAGAAAATAATAAAAAATCGGGAACAACACGAGTAAAAGAATGGCTATTTGTTAAAATTGTGTAGCAACCACTTTACTTTTCATAGCGCAAATTTTAAACACTTATTTCACAAAAATGAGTATATCTAATACCTACCATGTAGATGTTTTTAAATCTTACATGCAGATAACCCATAGCGGAAACATACTCAAAATAAATTTCAAAAATGTGGATCCTATTATAACAATTAAAATCAATGTTAATCACAATAAAAGCATCAAACAGCCAAGATCCGGTTGTGTTCAACTCTTTGGGTGCTCCAACTAATTATTACAATGACATCTCCTACACCGAAATAGCCGCGGAATCTATTTGGGCGTAAAATTTTAATGTGATCGTAAACAGCAGCAGTTCTTTATTGCCATTATGATGTCTGTTGACGTGAATAGGGATCTTTTGGTATTTAAAAGGACATTAACGACTAAATATAAATGATCTTTCGAGTTCTAATGCTTGCTGTTAGACAAAGTTCAAGTTAAACTGGTCGATTAACGACTAGGCACAAATGATCTTTCTGGTTTGGAGGCCTGCTATACGACAAAGTTCAGGTTAAAATGGACGATGTAGTTAATAAAATTTGAGTATCGTTGAGTTGCGGCATTCTTGAGATAAATTGGTTTACGAGAAAGATTTTATCATGAAATGTTTATTTCTTTTTAAATAATACTTTATTTCACTTTAATTATTTGGCTATGTAGTCGAAATAGTTACTACATTTTTCAAACAGCGACAAAATACAAATTTAAGATACGATTATTTTGGTCAGGCTTCTTCGGTATGTGACATCACATAAACGATTTAATTTTATGCAACGTTTGCAAAAAAAAACAATAAAAAGTTAATTACAGAATATTTATCATATAAATTGAATCTACTAGGACAGACAGCGAAATGACGGGAGATGTTTTATTCAGTCTAATTTTGTTAGACACGCATGCAATTTCGAGAAATATTTCGACGAATAATAATATTTTTCTTCTATTTTTTCGTTTGTCTCTGTTGACCAAACAGAGGGATGGTATAAGTTTTGCTGTCTTTTGATGTCTGTTTGTCTCTGTGTGTGTCTGTCTGTCTCTGTGTGTGTCTGTCTGCCGACTGCAAAACGTTTCATTGCGGTGGTTCTTAGCTATTTTTGGTTAATATGGATTCAAAATTTAATGACCGCCTCCACAAAATGGCGGATAAAATATCAAATGAAAGAGCTTGAGTAGTAGAATACTATGACAAATTTCAATTCAAATCCAAGGTAATTGAGGGTAAATTAAAATAATAAATTAATTTTGTTCTTGCTATAAGTCTGTCTTCACCTAGTATAAGTCATCATAATCATTTTTTCCTCTCTCCCGTGCCACTCGGCTCGAATCGATTATACAAATCGGTGAGGATTTGTTTTAAATATCAACATAAATCTAAAATTTGCTTACCACGATGAGATATCCGCTTGACACACCGTGGTAACTGCATTACACGAAACGACGAAAACCAATAAGCTTAACTTTGCGATTGGGGTTTGGCGGGAAATATTTTTTTTTTTTTAGTATGCTTTTCTTATTTATTCACTTGTGTTTAATGGCGCCTACTTAAATCACTTTTTATTTTGACGTAAACCACATTAATCAAAGATTTTTTACGTTTCCTTTTTTAAGATTCCTAAACTTAAAAAAAAACAAAATAAAAAATGTTGACGGGAAACTGGTATTGAAAAATTTAAAAATGTATGCTATTTGTATTTATGTTTTTGTGTTTGTTAATATATGTATTAACAAACACGAAAACATAAATTATTATATTAATATTATTATTATAAATATTATATAAATAAATATTATTATAAATATTATTAATTTAATATATAAAATCACTATACCTTCCTTATAATTTACAATGTAATAGCCATACTATGTACCACTTGAGAATCCGAAAAAACTCTGGCTTAATTTTTTAGAGTGTTAGTTTACGCTACAAGCACATTAATTACAAACAAACGATAACGTTTGAAACGTTTAGAAACGTCTTTGAGAATAATGGACTTAAACAAGTACAACTAAGGTGGCACTTCATATCTCAGCATATATGCGTAAACAACGCACTGGCATAGCCTGTCACCCGTTTCCCGCCAAAACTGTAAACGCGAGTTGCCGCTAGAGTATCAAGTGTATATTAGTTTTATCGAAAACCATTTTGTCTCATTTGAGAGATATGAGTTAGTTGATTTTACAAAAAAAATAGAAATTTTGAAAAGTGGCTGAGTTTAATTTTGCATATAACTTTTGTTTTCAGGTATTACTACAATCGAGAAGGAATTAAGAAAAAAAAATGAATGACTTTTATGTCACGAATGTACACTTCAACGTTAAATTATAGAAGTGGTATTTATTGGCCGAGATAAAGATCCTATACCTACAGCAAACTTAAAAATACAATGCAAAATTATTTTGCCTATTGTCGGAAGTAATAAATGAATTGAAGATTTCCGACAATCAAACATGTTTTGTTTGAATGCATATTTATGGGCGTGCACACATGAACGGCACATATATATTGACGTTAAAAGGAAAGATACTCGTAATAAACAAGTGTTATAAATCTTTTCTCAAAATTCCCTATTTACATTAAAAAAATGCATTAGAAATAAAATTATAACAGGTATCGTTCAGTAGGTCTTCTTTATTCAATACCTCTAATATGTAGACAAATTTGTATGAAATATCGCAGTAACTTTATTGTAATAAAATCAAAAATCCAATGCTCATAACCAAAGACATGGCTGATGCCAGAACGGCGCTGCTTCCACTGTAATATCTCAGCTGCCTTGTAGTTTTATCCATCTCGACCAAGCAAGCCATGATTTCCTCATTATTGGGGATGATCTGATTAGTAGGTAGAAGGAATCCAAATTGTCCAAGGTCTCTGAGCTCGAAAAGAACCGTGATTGGGACCTCTGCAACGCCTTTTACCCAGTCGAAGCTTGAGCCACTTACTTCATCTGTGGAATAAAAGAATGTGATTAAATAAAGTAATTTCGATGTGCGGACGATGTGATTCGTTTTAAAACGTTTGGTGATGAGACATTATAACCGAGAGGGGCAACAGCTCACCTCGTTGGTACTTGGTTGCTTGCTTGACCAAAATGGTGCAAAATTTTGTTGGGTCAACGTATATTAATTTCTATTCAGCGTGGTAATGTCAGCATGCAGCGCTTGCTGTACATGCTTTGAATTGATATTGGTCTTGATTATCTTTGATATCTTTAGATCTTCATCGGCCTATGAATAATTCACATGTATTTATTGTAAGCAGTCAGTTAATTTAGTTGTTTAGTTAATAAAGACTACACATGTAAAAAAAAGTAAATTAGTTAACAAATCAGATTTTGGCTTAGATACGAGTGTTTGATTTAATTATTCTTAAAATAGGGTATGCTAAACTTACATAAAATTTCCTTGGAAGTTCCGACAGTATAACGAATTCCATGAACTGATTCCAATTTAGCTGCTCCGCGAATAGCAATTTCGTACTGTGAAATAAAACAAACATCACGTAACGTGGAGAAACAAAGAATTTAAAAAATCTGCCGTAGGTATATATCTAAGCATCACAGTAATCAGTTAAGTCTACACAATCAATAGGTTTTTTCCACTGATTTTGATATATCTTAATAAACATTTGTAACAAAAAGTAAATCATCGGAGAAATAATGATACATAGGTACATATTTTAAATAGTGGTAGGGATCGTTGCAGAGACCACCTGGGGAAGTACTAGGTACACCTTTACCAGTTATTCTGCTGCCAAGCAATAAAGTCCAAACATTAATGTGTTTGTTGAAAGGGCAATGTTTCCAGAGAAATTACTAGGCTACTACTAAGAGATAAAACACCTTATGCCTCCAGGTGACGAGTGCAGTGTTAGTGTTAGTGCTAGGTTATGAACTGGATGGACTTTTCAAGTTCCAATAGCTGTGCGTCACTGTGTTGTTATGGGTAGGCATGTTGCTTACCATCAGGCACATGTCCTGCTAGTATTGTCACTCTAAACGATAAAAAAACATTTATCGTTATTGGTGAAGATTCTAGAAGTTCCTTGAATCGATTACTCATTGCAAACGTATTTCTAGCAGCATCCCGCGGTTTTTCCCTACACATTTCTCGTCCCCGTAATGTTCTCAAAATGAAAGATACTTAAGATATTTCAGATTTATGTAACTGTGCTTAAATTTTATCTAACCCAATCTGTTTAGCTCATCAAGCATAAAGTGCATGGTTCAGCCGTACTAACGTGTTTCAATAACAGACAACCACACTTTCACAAACTCGCAGAATTGAGACACTAGTCAAAGTTGTGGAATACTTTTTGTTGTCGTGAATTTATACAATATGGGTTGTATATTATTTTAAAAATAAAGGGTAAAATGTTTCGAAATACGGGTGGTTAAAATCGGTACATGATGAAAAGAGTATCAAAATTTCTAAAGATATCATCAACATAACTTACTATGTCGGCGTAGTTTGGCACTTGAAGAACATCAGCTCCTTCCAAGTGACTGAAAGGGATCAAGATCATTTGCGAGTAAGAATGGAACGCGAAGTAATAGAGGAAGTTCCCTTGAGTCTTCAAGTTCAGGACGTAGGCTGAAAGAGCTTGCGCTTCACGCTCTGAAGACCCTGTTGGGCCAGCATAGGTCTGGGTGCAAGGGTTTGCTGAGGCTCCCACAGCTGAAATAAATTAGAACTGAATTATTCACTTAATAATTAAGATAAGAGTTTTTGACTTTTTCAAACAGACCGTGTGATGCGATACACATACACAGGAGAGGCTCACATCCAAAAGTCGATGACTGTTAGATACACTGATGATGATGATGATTATGAAACAGATGGTATCGAAGTATCATAGTATCCATTTGGAATTCAAAATAAGTTTTAAACAATAAATTTAGTTTTAGAAATCTAATCTGCCGACTATATTTTCCACTACTGATTAGTCCATGTATTTACAACAAAAAAACTGAAAACATACTCGTTTTCGTAAGATGTTTTCTTTAATATTTAAAGCCAGTTGAAGTCACTAAAGTGTAGGTACATTAAACACTTAGTAAAATATTCAGAGTTGCACGAACGATTCAAACTAACGACTTCACTATTGTGAGTCGATGGTTTATGCCGTTACTCCGTAACTGGTCCTGCTATTATATCTATATTTTGTCCTATATTTACAAAGACACTAGTTTAATATTATTGAGTAATAAATCATCATTCAACTCAATTATTGGCTTATAATCTAGAAAATAGTCATGTAAAATTGGCACTCACTCATCCACAAGAAGTCAAAATTTCTGTTCAAATCAATGCCATTACCCAAATCAGGATTGTTGACGCAGGGTACAAAATTGGCAGGGTTTCTATTTTTTCTCCACATACGGTCCTATAAAAATAAATAATAGTTACGAATACGACGGTAGTACTATAATTTTTTGCGCCTACGCAAAATAAATATATTAAATTGGCGCGGGATAGTTAATAGAAGAACTATTGATTGACTCTTCAGTGGTTTATAGCACAGATTTTTAGACTTTAAAAGTTGTACAAAACTAAACCTTTACATCGGATTGAATTGTTTCAAATCATTTACAATACATAATTCTAGAACTACTTATTACCTTAGTAATAAAATACTTACACCATCAAAAGTATAGACGTAACCATCAGGGTTTGTAACCGGGAGAATATGCCAAACAAAAGCTTCTGCCATAAACCTGACCTCAGGATCAGTACTAGTCAAGAACTCCTTAATAATCCAAGTGACAGTTGCTGGTGAGATCCATTCTCTAGAGTGAATTCCTCCTTCAATCATTCCAATTAGAGGGTTATCTCCTCTTTCACCAGCTTTGAAGTCAATGACAACCGCTTTGAGAAGGCGACCTTCGAGAGATGTTCCAACGTTGACTGTAGTAACGACTCCTGGGTATAGTTCAACCAGCTCATCAAGCCAAGCGTGGATGGTAGCAAGGTCATGGTATTGATCCCAAGAGAAAGAACCAAGAGTAGCGCTGCGGTCAATGTTGGATGGTACCCGCTGAGCATCGATAAGTCTGAAATATTTTCAAGTATTTACCGACTGATATAAAATTGTCACGCTTAAGACAGATATAGCAGATAATTACGCACGTCTGTCGGAATGCTGATAATATCAAATAGCCTTGAATAATAACTTTATCTAAATAAAGATCTAATGCATACTACAGAAATAGTTTCGTACTTGGTAAATTTATAGATACTTTCGGTATAATGGGTGTTTGAAATTTTATTACAAACTCTTTATAGTAGGGAGACGTTATCTAGAACAATGCTTCGAAATATTGTTTTGACAAGTGTAGATATAGCTACCACAGATTTCTATCTGTGATAGCTACAGTAAATTACTTTCACCGTAAATTTAGTGTGTGCAATTTTATCTCTTAAAACTAAATATGAAGCTGAATGTTAACAAGACCAAAGTTTTGACAGGCTTCCCTGATCTTTCGCATCCAATCATAACGATTAGAGACAAATTGTTGAAGATGATCGACCAAATTTTTTATCTTATGAGTGTTTGACAAAGATGACCAGAAGAGAGGGGCCTATCCTCTGCAGAGTGTAGGGCCCTAAGATAATTTAACTGGGATAGGTAGCCGACATGTGGTCGGAGAAACGTCTGGATACTCGATGACATGAGAAAAATCGCAGATCATGCATAGAGGAGATCAGGAGGTCGTGCAGAGTCGAGACAAGTGGATGACACTAAAAAGATCTCCTATGCTAAGCAGTGGGTTATAACGGGCTGAAAATGATGATAATGAAAAGTTCACTCTTGTAAAAAAAATATGGTGAATTATTTCAGATTTTTACTCATCTGCTTGGAAAACACTTTAACCGATACGGAGACGACCGTGCGACCTGATAAGGAGATTAAAGACATGTGCACACAGTCTGTTGTTGTTTTTGCGTATTACACAAAATACATTAAGAGTTTTCTATCTGTACTTTCGTTTTTAATTTGAATAAAACTGTAATTGAAATCTGAAGTAAGTATACTTACGTTTGCACATTAGCAATGGACACGTTGGGTTTCAAACCAGCTGCAGCGGCGTATGTAACAAACTCTGTATCTTGAGCTGAGAGACCATGATTCTTGCATCATTACCCACAGACAGGTAATCAGTCCAAAACTCATACTGCTTCCTCAAGTCATTGAGCATCTGCACTTCAGCTTCTGATGCCGGTATAACATTGTATACTTTGTAGCCTTCGTAACTTTTGGATGCTGAAGCTAAAACCACTAACCCTAAAAGTCCTACCACTATCTTACCAAACATTTTGACTACACGTGTTGGTTTTTTAAGTTACTATATTTAAATGATCAAAATTTGTAATATTTCAAGACGTTAGTAATCTTAGCTATAAAGATAAATAACCATAAACTTATATGGTTTTAATCTATCGATATAAGTAGGTTCCAATTTATTGTATGTAAGATTTGATAATAATTTATGCAAATAATAATACTGGTTGCATTATTTGCATAAAATATTAACTGTCTATAGAATTTGGTGTTTTGGTTGGGTGAAACTTGCACAAATCTAAAAACACATTTAATTAATACATAAAATGTATACATATTTAGAACCAGCACAAATTAATACAAACGAAAATATTTTTGTGTTCGTAACTGCACACAAAAAATACTCTTTGAAGATCAAAAATTATTCTTGATATATATGGGTAACTGGAAACTAAACGTTTGCGCTGCGCTTAATCGGTAAACATTACTGTGTTCCGGTTTGAAGGGCAATGTTTCAGAGAAATTACAGGGCTTAGAGATATAAGATCTTAGATCTCTGGGTGACGAGCGCAGTGCAGTGCTAGGTAATGATTTGACTCTTCATGTTCCAATAGCTGCTTGTCACTGTTGTGTCAGTGTTGCTTACCATCAGGCACATGATCGTCTCGTCACTCTATATTAAAAAAAAAAAAAAAAATACATATTTTTAAGATGAAAAAAGAATCAACTTGAAAACTTCCTCCTTTTGGAGTTGGTTAAACATCCAGTAAATTGAGATCATTATTTTGATGTCAACTAAAAGTAATGCGAAGCAATGACTTGTAACACTTTAACTATGGAAATTTTAAATGTTTAATACCTCGTAATTTCTGTGAGACATTTGATTAGATATAGGTACAATATATTATTACCTACCTATCGTACTAAAAAGAAAGAAGTGAAATGTTATTATAAACACGCATTTTAGCTGTAATGGGCTTATAAAGATAACTTCTGTCAAAGATATTAATTACAGTAATGATACAAACTGTCAAAATACTCGTAGGATAAGCAACGATTAAAATGAAAAAACATAAATTGATTTTAAACAACTACATCTAACATAATAATTTGAAAACCAACGAAATAATAAAACAAATATCAATATTATTAAGATCTGTGGTTTAATATCATCATAATATTTATAGGGCAAATATAATTGCTAAAACAAGTACAACTGCGCTCAATCCTACTCTGTTTGCTGCACTGTACCTATAGTACCCCAACTCTCTTGTAACTCTGTCCATTTCAACTAAGCCATCGATAATTTCTTCATTGTTCGGAATGATGAGCTCAGAAGGAAGTAAGAAGCCATACTGGCCAATGTCGCGGAGCTCGAAGAGGAAGACAATTGGCACGTTAGCACCTCCTTTGACCCAGTCAAAGCTGCCACCACTGGTTGGATCTGTGAATAATTCAAACTTGTATAAGTAACTACTAGTCGTAGTAGCAGGGTCGGCAACGCGCGGCCCTCGACCTACCTCCTTGCGGCCACCAAAAACATAAAATTTACAAATAAAGGAAACCGATCAGAAGATGGGGGGTGCAATTGAAAACTTATAGAACTGCAGCTCGCTTTTATGTACTTTTTCACCATGTGGCCCATGGCTTCTATAATGTTGCTGACCCCTGTTTTAGAGGCTCAGCATAGCGTCCATAAGCAGCCCTCTATAAGTTCCTTCTACTGAGACTTGAAACTTTACTCAGAAAGAGAGTCAAAGCACAACTCAATCCACCTCATTTCGGGTTTGCAGATTGTATCATGTAATCGTTTTCCTCACAATGCTTATCTTCATACTTAGGCCCAGTGGCGAGAAAAAAGTTGTGTTAAGAAATATACTCCGAGGTGCAAGTAGGATACGAACCTACGAGTACAACCTCACAATTATGGGATTGAATGGTTTCGCCACTAAACCAGCACAGTTTTTTGCACTAGACTAGTCAAAGAATCATTTTACAATAATTTGCAATTAAAATACTTCACAGAACTTGAAAACCGTGATTGTTCAGTAGCTAAAAATTTCAATTTCACATGCTTTATGTCGTAGTCTACAACCCGACTGTATTATGTTTTAATTACAAAATTAAAAATATTGCCATTTGTTACAAAAAATACAGTATTTTTCAGTCCTAAAATTAGAAAACTTCTACATTTGCGATATTTCTAACTATAGCCATACGTAAATTTTTGTCATAATTATAGCGGTACCTATTTATTAAACATACATAATTTATAACTTACATAAAATGTCTAAAGAAGTTCCAACAATGTAGTGGGTTCCGTATTTTTCTCTAAGTTTGTCCATTCCTTTGATGGCAATTTCATACTGAAATAGAAACACCTTTATCGTAAATCTGAACATAGTAAAAAATAAATTAAAAACAATTTTACAGGACATTCTTCGTTTAACAAAAACATCACCGTAAATTGTTTGTCTAAAATGTTAGACAACCAATTTACGGTGATGGTTTCAGTTCAGTTGCTGTAACGACGTTATAATTTTTAATTTTCTTTCTGTGTTTGAATATGTCCAACACAAAACTGAATAGTCAAAGGCTGGCAAAACTGTACTATGGAATCCATTTAACTGTTACTTAAATATTGCCACAAAGATGCACCCATACACAGAACAAAAAATTGTTTCATAAATGTAAGATCTGGTTAAGAATCGAACGTACAGCTACTACCAACCTAATAACGAGATCATCGAGCTCTATCTTACTCGTAGATACATTTTCGTTTCCAACCTCAGAATTACATGCTAAGGCTACAGATGCTTTGAGCGGTGTCACAAAAACCATGAGTGAATGAAGTTAGTGCGTTCATTAAAAGTCCAATTACAACTTTGTTCTAGTGCCGTAGACGCCATGGGCGTTTGGTATTCCTTTAGTTCAGACAAAACCAACTTGTATAGTTTTAGTCCAAACAGTTTGTTTTGGTAAAGGCCATGAAATTTAAGTTTCTGAAGAAGTCAGGTGACTCCGTTCCGGCTTGTACTTAGTGCAAAAGTTGGTAATAGCTATTCAAAGTAGCTAGTATTATAGGCACTTTTGTGCTGAACACCGTACAAGGTACGAATAATGATTTGATTGTCGAAATTGTCTGATGTGTACCTACTCTAGTGTGATTTTATTTAATAACTTTTAATCAAATTGAAAATACGTTTATTATCTTTTTAATTTTATAAAAACGTGACTCACATAACTGTAATTATAATATAACAAAATTCAACCGTATTCAACCCTGTTAATGGCTAAATTACCATGTCATAATAAAAGTGTTACCACTTACCATGTCAGCATAATTTGGAGTCTGTATTACATTAGCACCGCCTAAATGGCTATACGGTACCAACACCATCTGAGAATAGGAGTGGAAAGCGAAATAGTACACGAGATCCCCTTGGGACTGTAGTAAAGTCACATAATTTGCAATGGCGACTGCTTCTGGCTCTGAGAAGGGAATTGGTCCGGCGAAGGTTTCAGCGCAGGGATTCTGTGAAGCACCCACAGCTAAAAATAAAATTACAATGGTTTCAGTTAGTTTAATTACAATAGTGTCTACAATTTGTGTAAGTATATTACTCGTATTTATTTATATGATTTTTAACCATGGTTTATAACTGTGTGCTCTCAATCACGATCAATAACTATATCATTGTGGGCAATTACTATTAATTTGATAGTTCCGATTTTTAGTTGAATTTATTGATATTTAAAAATTACGTCAATAATTAGAAACAATAAATACAGTACTTTTCCCTTTTTCGTATAATTTAAGTTTTATTCGTTTATACCTTTTCTTTATTGTAAACCACAAAACTACATCAGTGTCACTTAAGTGGCCAATGACTACACCATTTCCCCTATTTCATGTATTTCAGAAAAAACCTGTAGCGGTTTTAATATTTGGAATCGCTTAGTCCGCCTCTATACGAGTACTTTTACTACCTAATATTGTGAGTTTTAACTCAGAGCTCGCACTCAATTCCATTTTGAGTTTCGAATTTCTGATATGAAAGTAAAATGTATTAAATTTCAAATTTCAATTTCAAATAAAAATAATACTTTTTGTATTTTTAAGACTCTTTGCAGAGTTTACTTGGCGAAGTCGACTTTTGTCATTCTAACGCCAAATACGGTGTTCCGGTTTAAATGGGCATGTTTATAAAAATACTGGGCCGAGATATAGGTCATCTGATATTTTTGTATGACAAGCACAGATCAGTAATAGAAAGAGATCAAACATCTTTATCTTAAAATAGCTGCGTGGCACTGTGCTAATATGGGCAGGAGTTAAACTTACAATCAGGCAACTGTCTGGTTTGTCCTGTCATTCTATTTATACTTATATTATGAAGCTGAAGAGTTTGTTTGTTTGCACGCGATAATATTATATAAGTAGTAACACCATCTGAGTGTACTTAGTACAATTGACGTTAATGTGGTATTTTCGATAACCTATCATTTAAATTTACCAAGCACACTTTTATGATAAAGAAGTTATTATCAAACTCAACTATAGTGAATGATAAAATTTCATCTATATCACTTTTGCTTCGATATGTTCCTATAGGTATATACAATTTACAAAACATTAAGGGCGTGTTCTTTAATTTTGAATTTTAAAACAACTTTAAGACCTTTAAAATAGTATATTAAACTCTGAAAAAAATATATGTATTAGTTAAGGATTTAATCTAGTGTAATTCGCAGTCGATAACACGATATAATGAATTTTACTTGATAGAAAAAAATAAAGTTACCCCTTTTCAAAAGTTTTTACAAGTTTATGACCAAACTAATTAATTTTTTACTAAATTTTTGTACTCAACGAAAGCCACTAAAAGTTATAGATGCATTCGCAGAGTTTGACTTGATAAAAGTATCAGTTATTCACTATGTTTTAATATCTACCATATATATAGCGCGCCGTCCGGCAGGCCCGATCAGTCGCGTTTCGGCGCTCACGGACGACGGACCTGCGCTTGATTTTGCTATTTTGACAACCAATAAATCTTAAACATTACGATCATAGTGCCACAGCATAACAATATCAGTAGGTATTACTAATGCAGAACGCGATGATCTTGATTTTGTTACCAATTTCATTGGAATAGCAAATAGACACTGATACTAATTAGTACGCTGTTTACTTTATGTTGTAGACCAAAAGGAGTCTCAAAAACTGACGTCGATAACACATCAGTAAAAAAATCAATGCGGATGCAATGGAAAATAGATAAGTATCGGTAAAATATTCGTCCGTCAAATCAGAGATCGGGATAAGGAAATAATGAGAGGGGAGAAATCCCTGCGTAAATCCCCTAATATAAATGCAAGTTAGATAAATGATACCTAACTTGCATTTATATGCCATTTAGGTAAATTCTTTGGTAGTAAGGTACTTAGTACCTACTTGGAAGAAAAGTCCTTACATACAGATGTTACCACTTTGGAAGAGACTAGTCCTAGTCGGGGTTTTTAAATTAATGTTATTCTATCTCATTGCTCGAATAAACAACACCGTTCATCATCATGATTGAAGAGTTGAACGAAGAGTTTGGTCTCCACTTTGTAATAAGGACAACTAAGCTGTGAAACGCATTGCCAGAGTGGGTTTTGTCGAAGGTTCGAACCTTGGGGTTACGAGGTACACTGTGCTTGTTTCTATTAGAGAAACAAGTTCCATCGTAGACCACATCATTTTCATCCACTATTATCGGCATCATCGCAATCGTATCATTAAATGGGTTATAAATCGTAAACGGTAAGTTTTACAAAAAAAGTTTGCTAGCAACAAAAGATGCAAAATTTTATTTTCTACAATTATTGTCAAAATATATAGTTTCCAAAATATCGGCTAAATCAGTTTTTTTTAATTGGCGTTTGAAGCTCTACCTGGATCTGTGAGCATTTTGTAATTTTATGCTCAGTAAGTGATCTTTAGCTCATAGAAAAAAATTGGATTAGAAATTTAGTGCAAAGTTGACCAAAAAACCTTCTATATTTACTAGCCTTTCATTACGTATCAGCACACTTTTTTATATTTTTGACGAAGTTGTGAATTATTAGGAAACATTTTAAAAAGATGCATGGAATTGGAAAAGCCGTTCTCAACTTATAGTGTGACCAAAAAGAAAAGGTTGACTTTTGTATATCTACGAGTACAGATAAATTTAATATTTCTTCGTTTATATGTCAAAAAAACTCTTATCACTTCACAATTCACAAAATTGTTATCACTAGTATAAACACATCTTGAACAAAAAATGAGTTTAAATTACATAGTCCAATATTTTAATGTTATTTCTGCACTGTGGCACCGATTCCGCGGTCGGTGACGGTCGCGAGAACAAGACAGCGTTAAATGCCTAATTTGACAGAACTACCTGGCCTTAATTGTTGTTTGCAGTGGACATTATCCCAAAAAAAGTAGCTAGTCACTAAAATAATTCAATACTAACTAGCTCGATAAGAAATTCAATGAATAAGTGAAGATTACTAAAAAATAATGAAAGAATAATAATTTTAACAAAAAGGAACCGACTTTCAACAGAAAATTTATAAAGTAAAAAGTTTTCCTCGATTTTTCTAGGATGTCACCATCAGATCCTGGTTTCCTTATCTTGGTACCACCCTTGGAATATCTTCTTTACAACAAAAAAAGAATCATCAAAATCGAAAAAAATAAACGACGAAGTTATCCGCGAACACATATAAAAATCCATACTAATATTATATCCATACTAATATTATAAATGCGAAAGTAACTCTGTCTGTCTGTCTGTCTGTCTGTCTGTCTGTCTGTCTGTCTGTATGTCTGTCCGTCTTACCGCCTAAACCAACCAACAGATTTTGATGAAATTTAATACATAGATAGAATAGATCCCGAGAAAGGACATAGGCTACTTTTGTTCCGAAAAAGGGTTGAAAGGGTTAAAATAAGGGATGAAAGTTTATATGGAAAACTTCGTCATTGTTGAAGAACTATGAAACTTTAAGTCTAGATATTTAACACGAAACCATAAAATGTATATTTTAGCAGTTTTGTAGTTTCGAACTGTACTGACGGGGTGGAATTGAGGTGAAAGTCTGGAAGTTCAATATTATTGAAGAAAACCATGAAACTTTGTATCTAGACACTTGAAATGGAGTCCATAAACGTTTGTTCCAGCAATTTTATAATTTCTAACTATACTGGGATACTTATATATAACCGCTTGATACACTGGCCGCTTTTCGCGTTTTACAAATTTGGCGGGAAAACGGGTGTCAGGTTACATAAGTGCGGTATTTATGTTTCGGAAAATGAAGTGCCGCCTTACTTTTACCCGTTTGAGCCATTTACTCTCAAGAGCGTTTCAAGACGCTTCTAGCGGTATCATTTATTTATAATTAATGTACCTAAATAAATTCAAGATGGCCGCCGCTACAAAATGGCGGATAATTTATGTTTTATTAATCCCATCAATATGGGTATCAAATGAAAGAGCTCAACAAGCAGAATACAATTTACTATAAAAATTGAAATCCAAGATGGCGGCTGCTACAAAATGGTGGATAACGTAGGTTTTATCAATCCTATCAACATGGGTATCAAATGAAAGGGCTCAACAAGCAGAATACAATACACATAAAAATTGAACTCCAAGATGGCGGCCGCTACAAAATCGCGGATAACGTAGGTTTTATCAATCCCATCAATATGGGTATCAAATAAAAGGGCTTGACAAGAAGAATACAGTGCACTATACAACCTCAATATTTAATATGGGCGCAGCCACTAAATGACGTATCAGACAGATTTTTGATAATCGACGAGATTTCCATGGTGTCTAATCAAATGTTATGCATGATGGACGCTCGATTAAGGCAAATTAAGAACTGCGAAAATGAGTTTTTGGAGGAGTAAACGTATTACTTTTCGGTAATCTTTTACAACTGCCTCCTATAAATGATCAGGAACACCTGTTTTCAATTCTAATATGAAATTATATATATGAAAGTAACTCTCTGTCCGTTACCGTCTAACGCCTAAGCCACTTAAAGAGTTTGTTACAATTTGGTGCACAGATAGACTAGACTTAGGAAAGGACAACGGCGACTTTTTATCACAGAAAAGAGTTGAAAAGAGGAGTAAAAGTGTGCATGGAAGGATCTTTGCACCTTTGTATGCTATTTTTAACCAACTTCAAAAAGGAGGAGTTTATCAATCCAGTTGTATTTCCAATTGTGAATCAATTTAGATGGTTATTTTTTGGTTGATAGATTATAGTTCAAAGGTGGTCATATAAATTTTATCGAAATCAGTGCGGCGGTTTTGAAATATGAACAACAAACTAAAATTTGCGTTCATGTAATCAGACGATATATCTACTAATATCTACTAATAGACTCTAATAAAATTTGGTGGACCGTCCCAATATGATTTTAAATTAAAGTCTGTTTTTTCAAGATTAATTTTTGAGAACATAGTTTTTTTTTTCTAATTTGTCGTAAATTGTACATTTATTAATAAATATAAAACTTTGACTTAGACCGATTTTGATTAGGAAACGTGAATTTGTATGGTAGTAGACATACGAGTAGGTACTGCCTCAATTACTTTAATATATATATGGCGCGGACGAAGTCGCGGGTAAAAGCTAGTATATATATATATAAATATACACGGCCGAATTGCAACCTCCTTTTTTGAAGTTGGGTTAAAAATTAAAGAGACAATTTTTTTTATTTGTATTAGATAAGATTGTAAGGCTTTAGTGTTTATTTGTTTGAATGAGCTAATCTCTTAGGAACTGCTAGACCGATTAAAAAAATTGGTTGCCTTAAAGTCGGTATAAGTACGGGCGAAAGTTTTACGTGACAACGACTTTGAGTGGTAAAATGCTTACGGAAGGGACGCGTGCCTTTCACTTTTTATGTCTGTCTCTCTCGCTCTTAGGCGGGCAACCATGCCAGTGGAAGGACGCGTGCCTCTCACTCGCTGTTTTAACGTGAGCGGAGCGTAACGTAGTTTCTTGAATTGTCACCCGGCAAACCAATTTAAAAGACGTTGTCACGTCAAAATTTTCACCGTTGGATATGATGATCCTTGAATGCTTATGGGCTATATATATAGTCCACGGGCAAAGACAGGGAGGACCGCTAGTGTTTTCAAAATGTATTCAATTTACGAAAATTTTAAAAAGAAATAATTTTAAGCATGAGGGATAATAATGACAACATAATAAATATACTCGTTAAAGAATTATTTCAATCAGTTTCCAAGATATATCATTTTAAAGTGAGCGGTCCGAGTAAGATGCGTACGACGTCATACCATAACACTCGCTCAAATCATTGACAACTGGAAGCGATGAAACAAAACAAATCACTACGCCAGTAAATTACTGCTGACGAATTGCGACTAAGTTGAGTGGAGCGTTGTGTAATGGTGTCACACGCGGAAGGTATTTTTGCGAACTTTGAATACAAGACATGTAAAATTATATCTACTAGGTATTTTTGAACAAAATAAAAAGTAGTGTACCTGTATTACAGAGAAACTTTTTAAGAAACTTAGAAGAAACAAAGTTTCAAGTGATTTTAGATCATCATCATCATCATCATCGGCCGCAAAACGTCCACTGCTAAACATAAGCCTCCCCCCTAGATTTCCACAAAGAACGGTCCTGCGCAACCTGTAACCAGCGGTTTCCAGCGACCTTTGTGAGGTCATCTGTCCATCTAGTGGGAGGCCGTCCAACACTGCGTCTTCCGGTTCGTGGTCGCCACTCGAGAACCTTCCTTCCCCATCGGTTGTCAGTTCTGCGAGCGATGTGGCCTGCCCATTGCCACTTCAGCTTGCTTACTCTTTGAGCTATGTCGGCCACTTTCGTTCTTTTGCGAATATTCTCATTACGGATTCTGTCGCGCAAAGAGACTGCGAACATAGCTCTCTCCATAGCTCGCTGTGTGAATTTGAGCTTCGTTATAAGACCCACAGTGAAGGACCACGTCTCAGCTCCATAAGACATCACTGGCTACACGCACTGGTTAAAGACTTTCGCCTTTAAGCATTGGGGTATTTTGGACTCAAATATCTGCCGAAGTTTCCCGAACGCTGCCCATCCGAGTTGGATCCTTCGCTAGACCTCTTTGTCGAAGTTAGATCTACCTAATTGGATCTTTTGACCCAAGTAGACGTATTCGTCAACAACTTCGAGTGTGGTATTTCCAACAATAACCGGTACAGGTGAGACATGAACATTTGACATGACTTCCGTCTTTTCCATATATATCCTCAAACCTACCTGTTGGGATACTCTACTGAGGTCCCTGAGCATAGAACCGAGGTCCTCTAGCGACTCCGCCACAATGACTATGTCGTCAGCAAACCAAAGGTGAGTGATGCTGATGATTTTAGATACCTTTTAACATTCCCCGTTATGAGTTATTGTTCAATGGACAACTTACTCATCCACAAAAATCCAAAGTTCCTGTTAAGGTCAATCCCGTTGCTGAGATCAGAATCCATGTTCCATTGTGCACAGGAAGTAAAGTTTGACTGGTTTCTGTTTTTCCTCCACATTCGGTTCTGTAACAAATCACAACCCATTTTATTTGGCTTAACATTGCTGCCTTTGAGTATGATCAACTAAGCACGCTTCCGACTCATAATAGTAGGCTTGATCATTTTTGATATCATTAGAGATCTTCTTTCGTCTATGGATGATTATTTGTTTCAGAAGTGGTTCTTTATCCATTTTATAAAAATTTGAATATAAAAATTGAAGAAAAAAAATCTAATTTTTTAACCCCCGACCAAAAAAAGGGGTGTTATAAGTTTGACGTCGATGTCTGTCTGTCTGTGTGTCTGTCTGTGGCACCGTAGAGCTCAAACGGATGGGCCGATCTCAATACAGTTTTTTTATTTGAAAGTTAATATCCGTGCGGATGTTCTTAGCTATGTTTGGTTAATATCGATTCAAGATGGCCGCCACCACAAAATGGCAGACAAAATATTTCTTCACAACCTACCTCAATATGGGTATCAAATGAAAGGGCTTGACTAGTAGAATACTGTACACTATAAAAAAATTCAAATCCAAGATGGCCGCCACCACAAAATGGAAAATTAAATTTTTCTTTTCATTACTACCTCATTATGGGTATCAAACGAAAGGGCTTGACTAGTAGAATACATTGCACTATGACAAATTTCAAATCCAAGATGGCCGTTTCCACAAAATGGCGAAATACATTTCTTTTTTCACAACTCCCTTAATATGGGTATCAAATGAAAGGGCTTGACTAGTATAATATTGTACAGATAACAAATCTGAGGTAGTCGGGGGTTAATCAAATTTTTTAATTTTGTTCTTGTTTTAGTCTCATCTATAAATTATAGACGACGTAGTATAAATTAGATAGAAATTTTACTTAATCTGTGTATTAAATTGAAGTTGGTTTTAATTTTTTTGGAGAAAATAGATAATGTTGATAAATGTTTTACCAGTTAAAATAATCACAAGCTCTTTAATCATGAAAAAAAAACAATCTGAGAATATGATGGAATGTAAATTGTGATCAGAAGTAATTGCGCCATACTGTTCACATTTTCATCGTTTAGCATCAGACGAGAAGTGGGTTATTAGGTTGCTAGATAATCAATTAATTATTCATGTATTTACTTTGTAGGATTAGGTTGTATAGATCAAATAGGATTAGGTTGTATAGATCAAATAGGAAAGTTTTCCAGGAGGGAGTAAATTTTCTTTGGTTTTCCTATCGCTATCTCTGTAATTATGAGTAAAAAGAAAAGAGAGAGCAATGTCAAAGATAAGACAGTTTTAGGTGGACTCTTACGGTTGGTTTGGATATTGCAGTCAAGCGCAAGAGCAATCCCACAATTGGTTTCCATGGTGATGAAAATAAATAAAGAATATAGGTACAGTAAAATATTATTACTTACGTTTGAAAATGTGTATAAATAACCATCAGGATTAACAACAGGAAAGATGTGCCATACAATATTTTCTCCTAAAGCTCTGACATTAGGGTCATTACTCTTCAAGAATTCTTTAATAATCCACGTTACTGTTGCAGGAGAGATCCATTCTCTTGCGTGAATACCACCTTCGATCATACCAATGGTAGGGTGTTCTTGTTTCTTGAAATCAATTTTAACTCCTCTAATAGGACGTCCTTCTACAGATGATCCCATGGTAACTAAACTTGCAACATCTGGGTATTCTTCAACAATAGCATCAAGCCATGCGTTAATTTCGTCCAGAGTTTGGTAGTAATCCCAAGAGTATTCTGTTGCACTTCGACCTATGTTAGCAGGTCGTTTAAGTTGGTCATCCACCAATCTAAAAATGTAATGTGTTTTAGTTCTAGATCAAGTTATATTTATTAGTTTACTCGCCGTAGTTACGTTTGTGTCCTATTTATTTACAGTGCAGTTATTAATTGCAATTGTAATGGTTAGTTTCATTAACATGAGTTATTGTTATACATTCCAAGTTTATTGATAGATGTAAAGACAAATCAAAACGAGTGGGTGGTGTTGTCAAATCGAGAGTGAAACGATTTAAAGGAAAGATAAACTCTCTCAAAAGCTTAACATCAAGATGCAAGCCCAAACAAAAGATCAAGCGAGATGGCAATAAAATGTAAGTACTTAAATAATTGTTGAAACGAATATTACAAAATAATGGTATTTAATAATGGTGGTGGTTGGAGGCTTAAGACCGACGATCGAGGTAAGTAGCGTATTATGGGAGAGGTATATGCCCAGCAGTGGACGATTATAGGGTCATGGTGATGATTGTTCAAGTAAAGACATTGAAAGTGTTAAAAATACTAACTCAATTTTCCAGTTTTAATGACGTGGGTTAATCAACACAAGTACCTACTGTCACTACAATTATCACTGCCACTAAAAATACGATGGTAAAACTACAATTAAACTTACTTTTGAACATCTTCAATGATAACACTAGTGTAAACTCCAACTTTATCCAGATACCCTTCAAATTCTTGTTGATTCTCAGGAGAAACCATGATCCTAACATCACTGTCGATCGCTATAATATCACTCCAGAAGTACCATTTCCCTTCTTCTTGCATTGATTTAAGAACTTCAACATCTTTTTCTGATTTGGGAACAACTTGGTAAACTTTATGGTAATTAAACTGTTTATATTCAGCATAAACGGTTGCTATGATAGCAAAACAAAATAATATTTCTTTTAACCTCATTATGTCTGTTTGCTTGGTATTCGGGTTCACAAATACGATTTAAGATTAATTAAACGCCTATGTACATACAGGATTACTTGATAATGTTACTATCTTAGATAAGTACGTAAGTAAGATTGAGCGATATTGGTGTTATATTGAAAAAAATTTACTTGCGTATTTTCGTTGTTATAATAAGGATCTTCAAATACTCTTTCAATTTATATTAATTCTTCACTAGGTTTTCATTGTTACTAACGGAAGTATGATGTTCAAATAAAAATGATTATTAAAAAGTCTGATATTTGTAGTACCTATATTTTTAACAGTTATACATATTTATTACTACTGCCTATTTTTGAAATAATTTAAATGCAAATTATTTCTCCGAAAAGTCAAAACCAACTATTTCAATTTCGATTTTAAATCATGCAGACCAGCTGCACACAACACTTGTCCCAAATGTCTATTACACTTCACATTCGCATTAAATTACGAAAAATTAGATTTACACAAAAAAAATGCAATATTCAAGATTATGTATTGTATTCTTTTAGGTATGGGGTAAACATATCAGTTCATCAATGATGCAGATAAGAGGGTGCACTAAAATGTGAACTTTATCGTTGTACTTGAAATTTTAATTACTTATGTACTTCAAATCAACCTAAACCAACAACCAAGATTTGATAAAATCTTAATCAAATTTAAATTGAGTTTAGTTTTTTAGTTATCTTCGATAAAAAAAATATTATTCTATATCTTAATCAAATTGAAATGAATCATAAGGGAATCCACAGATTACAGTCCTAATCTGTGCATGAAACACTAATTTTCAAACAAAATAAAAGTGGTCAAGTGCGAGTCGGACTCGCCCATGAAGGCTTCCGTAGCAGCAAGTAACATAACATAAAAGTTCTTGTAGTTCGTTGTTACATTAATCAGTGTTTTAACAATAGTCAATTTATGACGTATTAAAATAAAACTACATACTAGATCTCATTCAAACCAATTTTCATTGATAGTTTACATAGTAATGTACATCATACACATTTATTTTATTACAAGTTAGAAGTTATTAGAAGTTACAGGCCCCCCCCCCCTGTATCTTCTAAAATAAGAGAAGAATCCCCCTGTGGACACTTTTTACCACTTTTGATGAGTCCCTCGCGCAAACTATAAGAAAACAAATATGTTCGAAACCTCAATATCATTTTTGATGACCTATACATAGATAACCCACACGTATGGGCTTGATCAAAATTTTTTTAAAATTTTTATTTTAAGTATACACACACAGGGACACCCTAAAAACTTTTGTTTTTTTTCTATTTTTTGTATCAAAATCTTGATGCGGTTTATAGATTACATCTACTTACCAAGTTTCAATAGTATAGCTCTTATAGTTTCGGAGTGGCTGTGACATACGGACGGACAGACAGACAGACAGACATGACGAATCTATAAGGGTCCCATATTTTGCCATTTGCCTACGGAACCCTAAAAAGTGATAGTGTACGCAAGAAGTATTTTTTTTTGTTAATTACTTCTTCTTGTACTAAGAAGTCTAACTACAACCGTAAAATACTACCTGTATCTTCAACGTAACTAGTAATTAAGAACTTAATTTAATAATAACTTGAAGTTAGTTATAATGTGTAGGAGCACGTATGTACGTGTAATGTATAAGCGGATGGCTGCGGAGAGCAAAAAGTCTCTCGCCCCGCGTCACTTGTACAGTTAACATCAATATAATCAGCAGTTTATACAGTGACGTGGTTTCATTTCATCTCCAGTACCAGTTACACTTACATTTTTTTTTCTGTCTGGGGTCATCACTGTAGGTGTTACCGGTAAATAAGTTTTATAATAAAGTTTTATTTCCTCTTAACAATTTTTTGGCCTTGTTATAAGGTAATATATTTACTTGAAGAAACTAGCATGCAGATTATAACTAATTAAACTAACTATTTAACTAAGTGGCGACCAAATTGTTTAACAATCTTATGTTATTAAGAGCCCTAAGTCTCACACTAGGGGGAGTCTGTGTTGTGAGGCTTAGTGCCTTCTCTTCTGACTATATCGTTTTAAGTACACTAACGAAACAAGTAAATGAATAAAAACTAGGATAACTAAGGTTAATAAGATATGCAGGTTTCTGCTTTGAGAATGGTCTCAAAGATAGTCTTGCTATGCACTTTGATGAAATGTGAGGGGTGGTGTGAGTTGGGGAGTGTGTGGTGTGTATTGATGGTGGGAAAGGATGCTGAGATGAGGGAATAATGTGAGTGTAGTTTTACGTATATCGGTGGGGTCTGTTTCTTGGTTTCCCTTTTGAGCTGCCTTTTGTGCTTTCGATTGGCCAATGGATTAGTGATAGAGAGCCGAGAGACAGACCCCTTAAGGTTATTGAATTATTGACAGGAGATTTTCTGTTTTCCCATAATCTTAAGATAAGAGCCAGGATGTTATACTCTTTTTACACACTAAGAGATGAAATGAAACCACGTAGACTTTTGTCTTCTGGAGGACATACTTAAAGTACAGCTCGATGACCAGCAATGGTGTCAGGCCTTATTTCGCGCCTATTCGCTTCGGGGGTTTAGGGGTTCGTCGACTGCTGGAGACCGGTCCTATGGCTTTCGTTGCCTCGTTGCCTCATCGCACGGAATCGCGAAGCTTGTTACTTGCATCTTTGTTCGTAATGGTAGCTCGATTCGCATTCCGTATGTCGAGGAGGCGTTTCAGTTTTGGTCATCTCAATGCCCCAGTGGCGGCGTATCGGATAAGCCAATGGTTCAGAGGGCTTAGAGTGACTTGTTCTGCGAGGGACTATTATTGAAGCTGAAAGCTGATGCCTCAGGGGTGGACTTGGCCCTCTTAAATGCCGTAGCAAGGCCTGAATCGGGGACATAGTTACACGCTTTACCCTCTCCACATTTGGGCACCTTAATAGATGACGATTCGTTGAGAGTTGTACCATCTGCGAATCTCACAGCTGCGTCTGCGGGGCCAAAGTCGAAGGTAACGACAACCACGGTCTCAGTTGCACTCGATGCGTAGGTCGTAGGCCGAGACATCATGCTATCAACGACATCCTGAGGTGGTCTCTTGTGTCGGCTGAGATACCCAGCATATTGGAATCCGCTAGGCTGTCGCGCTCAGACGGTAAGTGACCTGATAGCCTTACTTTGTTCCCATGGCAGAGGGGGCGCTATCTCGTATGGGATGTAACGTGTCTAAGCACGTTTGCATCCTGCCATCTCCCCGCTACCAAGCAAATCGCCGGCGCAGGAGCGGAGGCGGCTGCCAGAGCTAAGCACCTTAAATACTCGTGTTTAGGGTCGGCATATGAGTTCGTGCCGTTTGCCGTCGAGACTGCGGGGCCGTGGTGTATAGAGGCTCGAAGGTTTGTGGTGGACCTTGGACGGCGTTTGCGTGAGAGAGGACGCCATTCCCGGGCTGGCTGGTATCTGGTTCAGCGGATTTCCATGGCGATCCAGCGAGGGAATGCGGCTAGTGTTATGGGGACCTTTGAGCGAGGCTCGGCGCGCGGGGGAGTTTTTATTTGACTAGGAACATTTTTTGTCCTAGCTGATATCTATTTTTTAAAAATTAATCCAGAGGATAAACTATCTAAAAAAAATCCAGAGTACAGAGAGTGCTGTACAATTAGTTATGCAATCGAATACGTTTTGTTTTTTCGAAGTTGGGTAAAAAGAAACGAAATATAAACGAAGACTAGATTTTATTGGACTCATTATTTTAGGTTATTGTGGTACTATTATTTGTTATAGATACACATCCTTAATATTAATACACAAATGTTGGTTTACATTCCTCTGAAAACACCAATCAGACACAAACTACGAGAAACTTGTTATTTTTTTATAGTACCTATAGAGTGACGAGACGAGCAGGACATGCGCTTAATGGTAAACAACATGCCTAGCATATAACAGGAACGCAACTATTGGAATGTGAAGAGTCCAAATCGTTACCTGCACTGCGCTCGTCCCCCAGAGATATGAAATGTTTTGTATCTATGCCCTGCAATTTTAGTGGAAACATTACCCTTCAAACTGGAACACAGTAATATATGCACATTACAACTTGGCGGTAGAATAGTGCTAATATTACTTATAATTGGAAATATGAACCAACTATCAGCGTTTCGCGGATTTACCCGTGTAGTTCCTTTTCCCCCTTTTTTACCGCGATGAAAGCTAGCCTATGTGTTCTCCCAGTGTATAATTTAACTGTGTTCCAAATTTCAACTTGATGCGTTCATACGTTACAACGTGATTGAGCAAAAAACATCTAAACATTGACATTTATAACATTGGTATCGGATGATACCTTCATAGAAACACATTTTATAATTTATTAGAAAAAATCAAATTTAGCTGCAATTAATTTATGAACCTGTTGTTATTTTTTTTTTATATTAGGTACCTATAGAGGTAGAGTGATGATGGAACGAGCAAAACACGCACCTGTTGATAATTTTATGCATAGTAAATCATCCAATTTATTCTTGTGTAAAATTTTAAATTTTTTTTTAAATTATTAAAGATAACAATTTATGTGAAAATTGCCTACGCGCAGGGCATAATGTCGAGTCGTGTCGATATGGGTCGTGCAAAAAATGCTCGAAAAAACATAAGTCAATGCTTCATTCCGACTCGCCTGCCCCCTCTCTTGTCGCAAGCGTCCCATCCTCTTCGAGCACACCAGCAACCGTCTCTATCAGCTGTCACACAAACATTCACGCATCACACATTTAAAACTTTGACATAAAAGTGATAAGCATCACGTCTGCTCATAACAACACAGCAGTCACACCATACGCAAATATCTCCTCCATACACACTCGCACACCATACGGACACACACAAAACGCTACCCGCACTCCCCCTTACACACACTTACACCTCACACACACACACACACCCCTCACACCCCTCTCTCTCTCTAACACACACATATACAAACCCTTGTACATCTAAATCTTGTCTAACCTCAACCAATGTAACACAGAATGTGAGTAGATGGAATGTGAAATGTGTTATTTTGTATCTTTTATTCGATTCTAGACATGTTTTTACTGTTCTCTAATATACTATTAAGTATTTAATTCAACAGTAATCTATAATTTAATTAAATAATAAATTTACAATATAAATTTATAAATGTGTTCTCAAAGCAAACTTATCAGGAAACTGCTGACAGGGCGCCCAAGATACAGGCTCTGCCTAGTTTGGGGCTCGCCGGAAACTGATATGCAATAAACCTAAAGGACAAAATATTGTGCATATTGTTAAAATTCTTGTTGTATAGTGATATTGTAAACCTTTTTGCTAATAAAAAAATGTTTTTTATTTATTTATTATTTAGTCACTTAAGCTTGAATAGTACGAGTACATATCACTAATACTGCGCTCGTCATCCAGAAACTCATTTAGAAACATTCAATTTAGAGTTTAATTTCTTTGCGGGTTTTATCTACAAAAAATGTGACAAAAGCATTTAGCGTCAATTCTTAATTAAATTGAGAGGAATGCACTGGAAGTAGACATAGAAGATATTATACGGAATATACTGATACTGAGACACTTGGACGCCAGATGAAATTGTTTTCCTACGATTTGAAATGGTGCGTAAGGTACTCGTATACTCAAAACCGAACATAACAATAGAATCCTGTACATACAAATACACGCATATTTTATATTTCAGAATAAATATTAGGCGATACTTAGTCAACAACATAGTTTATATGAAATAAATTAATATAGCTATCTTAATAATCTTATAAACTAAACAGAGCAACTAAAACTCCTAACAATATCACAGAAATAGATAAGAAAATTCCAGTTGCAGCATTTTCGTAGTATCCAAGAGTTATAGCAGTTTTGTCCATTTCGACCAAAGCATCCATAATCTCCTGGCCAGTTGGAACAATCTGGTTTGCGGGGAGAAGGAAACCAAACTCGCCGAGATCTCGAAGCTCTATGAGATATGAGATGGGTACTTCTGCGGTGTACTTTGCCCAGTCGAAACTGCCGCCACTCATGGGATCTGAAATTTTACAAAAATATGAATATTTATAATGTTGAGGAGGCTATAATCTACCAAAGAACCAAACTAGGAGTACCAAAGAATCATGTAGATCAGAGTAGGTACTTTTATTATTAGTTACAGTTCACATGTTTAAATGAGAATCTTTCGTTTTTGTTGTTGATACAATGTCAAAATACGATTATGAATAACTGCAGACCGAATGCATTTGACTTTTTTTTTTTTTTTTTTTTTTAAATAAAGAGTGACGAGACGATCAGGACATGTGCCTGATGGTAAGCAACATGCCTGACACATAACAGCACAGTGACACGCAGCTATTGGAACATGAATAGTCCAAATCATTACCTAGCACTGCACTGCGCTCGTCACCCAGAGATCTAAGATCTTATATCTCTAAGCCCTGTAATTTCTCTGGAAACATTGCCCTTCAAACCGGAACACAGTAATGTTTGCACATTACTGCTTGGCGGTAGAATAACTGGCAAAGGTGTGGTACTTCCCCAGGCGGACTCTGCCAAGAGTCCTACCACTACTAAACACAGAGTAACATAGAGTTGACTGCAACCAACCAACTTGTAAGCCGTAACTTCATCAGTAGGTAAACACGCTTGTCATGATATATCAAATCATCAAGCAAGCAAGCAATCATTATGCGATAAAAAAAGTTTTTAGAGTCCCATAACCAAATTTTGTTGGAATACATTTGTAAGTTACTTACACATAACTTCGGCTGACACTCCCACCCTGTAAGTGGTTCCAAATCTTTGGGCTAGTGAGTCAGAACCTCTGATGGCGATTTCATACTGAAAACGTAATAATATAAAATGTATAATCAATAATAGTATTGAAACGAAGTTCCTGATGGCAGGCTTAGATAAGGATTTTACACTGACTGTGCAACCGAATTGAAAAAAATGTGAGACCGTAATAAAACTATGTAACGGCAGTGTCGTCTAAAAACTGACAAGACGAGCAGGACATATGGCTGATGGTAAGCAACATGCCTACCCATAACAACACAGTGATACGCAGCTATTGGAACATGAAGAGTCCAAATCATAACCTAGCACCGAACTGCGCTCGTCACTTGGATATAAGGTGTTTTATCTCTTGGCCCGATAATTTCTCTGGAAACATTGCCCTTCAAACCGGAACACAAGTAATGCTTACACACTATAACTTGGCGGCAGAATCACTGACAAAGATGTGGTATTTCTCCAGGTGGACTCTGCAAAGAGTTGACTACAGTTGGTTATTTACAAATTAAATTTCAGACGGTCCAAGAAAACTTACCATATCAGCGTAATTGCTAGGCCTGCCAGGATCACCGCTATTACTGAGATGGCTGTACGGTACAATGATGAGTTGCGTGTATGAATGAAAGGCGATGTAGTACATAAGCTGTGTATTAGCTCTATTCTTGAGAGCCGTCACGTAGTTTACGATAGCCAGGGTCTCTGGCTCGGAGTTGGGGCTAGGGCCAGCGTAGGTGTTGGTGCAAGAATCGTTTGATGCTCCTACAGCTGTAATCAAAAATAATGTGATGTTAGTGAAATTTATGATTATGGTTAGACATAACTTGTGTGATCACTATTGTGATAAACTAAGAGAGTGTAGAAGACAATAGAAAGCAAAGCAGAATCAAAAAAAAGTACCGAATGCAGTAGTTATTTATCAAATTGACTAACAAGACCACTAAACATATCACACTTACATAACACAACCGGATAGAAGTCAAAAATTACAAAAATTTATAGATGACGAATCAGATGATATATAATATAATACAATAATATAATACAACCGATTAAAAGCTAAAAAAATTAGGAAAGAAGAAGACTTTATCAGCTGACTATTATTATCAGTGTATACATTTAGACCAATAGCAACTGTGTTGCCAGACATATTGCAAGCCTCTAAAAAGAGGCCAGTTTGAACGGGTTAGCTTTAAAATGTTTTGTATCACGTTACCTCATCATCTTACCTGCAAACAGCAATAAAGATTTTCGTATTTTGTATTTGTGTTTTGTAAGACAAAGACCCTTTTAATAATAATTAATTATTATTATTACTTTAATTACTTATTAATAATTGCTTCTTTGTTGTATACATTTTTTCCCTCTAATACTAAAATCTAGTAAGACACAGCTGAGATGCCTTTTTTTGGGTAGGTAGATAATTTGAGTCAAGCTGAAAACTTGTCATATTACTCTCTTATTTATTTATTTATTTGTTTATCCAATGAGCACACAAAACGGAATATAATAAACACAAACTATGACATAAAAGTATACTGTACAGAACTGTATTACTTTCCAAACTATGTGGGCCTAGAAACAACATTTGTTTAAAAACAGTGGTTTGATAATAATAATAATATTAAATTAGAGATAATGCATAAAGAAAATTAAGCCAACAGATCTGATTTGACCCCAACACGTAGGTACAGACCGAGCTGGTGAGTAACGGGGCATTAAATCCCTCAATTTTGTTCCCCTGGCATGTAGAAAGTCCCACCAAAATGATCTAGACGATAATGAACCAAAATGAAGAATGTTTTTATCATAAACTAGATGCCCGCCCCGGCTTCGCCCGTGGTATATTATATAGCACTCATCGGGATCCCGTACAAATCCAACGGTGAAAGAATGACTGAAATCGGTTCACTCATTCCTGAGAATATCGATTTCAAACAAAAAACCTCTTCAGCTACCTGCTACGCCACCACTGTTGCACAACATTTTTGCACGCGCCTAGCTCTGTTAAAACCCCGACTAAATCGCCCGGCTTGTCATTATTTTTAACCCCCGACCAAACAAAGGGGTGTTATAAGTTTGACGTCGATGTCTGTCTGCCTGTCTGTCTGTCTGTCTGTCTGTCTGTCTGTGTGTGTGTCTGTCTGTGGCACCGTAGAGCTCAAACGGATGGGCCGATTTTGATACGTTTTTTTATTTGAAATTTAATATCCGTGCGGGTGTTCTTAGCTATGTTAAGTTAATATCGATTCAAAATGGCCGCCTCCACAAAATGGCAGACAAAATATTTCTTCACAACCTCAATATGGATATCAAATGAAAGGGCTTGATTAGCAGAGTACTATACGCTGTAACAAATTTCAAATTCACGATGGCCGCCACCACAAAATGGCAAATTATATAATTTTTTTCACTACTACCGCAATATGGGTATCAAACGAAAGGGCTTGACTAGTAAAATACTTTGCACTATGACAAATATCAAATCCAAGATGGCCGCTACCACAAAATGGCGAATTACATTTCTTTTTTCACAACTCCCTTAATATGAGTATCAAATGAAAGAACTTGACTAGTAGAATGTTGTACAGATAAAAAATCTGAGGTAGTCGGTGGTTAATCAAAAATTTTAATTTTGTTCTTGTTATTGTTTAAACGTTAAACTGCAACATAATATTTAAAAATTGCATATTGCATTTTCAAAGAATAAAATTTTATATTATGTATGAATTCTTTTGATCCGCTACTCACAATCCAAATTTGCACTTCCTTGTTGAGGTATATTAGGAAAGCTATGTGATACTCGTCAGTTTTCAGCTTGCCTCAAACACCTACCTAAATTTTGGTATCAGTTCTCGGTATATTATAGTGCAAATGGCTAAAAATAATGTTATAATATTCAACATAAGCATAATATTCAAAATGGGGATAAAAATACTTACTCATCCACATAAAATCAAAGTTTCTGTTCAAATCAACTCCATTACTCATGTCGTCATCTACTCCTTCGTTACAAGTTTTGGCGCTGGCGGTACTTCTGTTTTTCCTCCACATTCGGTTCTGAAAACAGTAGACAAATATTATTATTATCCTATCAAACCTGATTCCGAGCCATTCTTAATTATCAAATTATTATTCTCAGTAAATAGTTATCTTTTTTTTTCATTCTATATTGCTGTAGTATTATGTTACCCAATTCCATTTAAAATGCTCATAGCTTCAGAAAGTCACATGGTATTATTTTGTAAATGTTACACAAGTTCGATCTAAATTATTTATTTTTTTCTATGAGTTCAAATTGTTTTTAGTCGGTTTTGTTACTTTTCGGTTTCCTTACGATGTTCTCCTTCGTCGTTTTCATGTTAGCGGCATCAGGTACATGACTTCGAAAATATAGTGGCACGCGTGGGGTTTGAACCCGGATGCTCCGGATCGGGAGTCGCCGTTCTTCCGACTAGACCAGCCGTTACTTACAAACGTAGACAGTAGTATAGTTAAGTGAAATTTATCAAATTAATAAAACAATTGGAGTATTTTATATGTAAATTTTGTACGCGAAATATCAATTTGTAATCATAATCAGTGATTAAACATTTTATCATAATAATAAATGATAAAAATATTATCTCAGTAATATTATTACGTATCGAATACAATCAACCCGTCATAATGAGAGCATCAAAAGAGCTGTTAATGGTGTGCATATTATTATGACATTAGATTGGACCTTGATAGTTTAAATAAAAAATTGCCTAAATTATTCAGAGCTGTATAGTTTGAAATATATACTTACGTTAGTGAATGTATAAACATATCCATCCGGATTAACAACAGGGAAAATATGCCATTCAAAGTTTTCTGCCAAAGCTTTAATCTCTGGATCGTTGCTAGTCAAAAATTCCTTGATAATATAAGTGACGGTAGCAGCCGAGATCCATTCTCTAGCATGAAGAGTTCCTTCTAGAAGACCAACAAGTTTCTCTTCTCTGTCTCGATTGAAATCAATTATGATACCTTTGATGATTCTATTTTGAACTGATTGACCTATTGAAACAGTTGTAACGATATCTGGGTAAGCTTCGGCAAGTTCATCAAGCCACGCGTAGATTTCGTCAAGATTGTAATAACGGTCCCAACTGAATGATAGTAAAGTATCAGAAGATCTGACGTTAGCTGGATTTAATTGGTCATTTATTGTCCTGTAAATGGAAAACATGTCGCCATTAGTCATAAAATTACTTTTCACTTTAGAAAAACCTTCAAAGTCATCATTACCAGTTCATTACAATATTTGTGACGCAACATTCCATTAATTGTATGTAACACTAACCATATCTGATACTAACATCAACAGCCTATTAAATGTTCCCACTAGTGGGACACGGGCTTTGCAAGGAGAGAGTTAAGGGCATAATCCACCATGCTGGCCCAGTGCGGATTGGTGGATGACACATGACTTCGAAAAGTTCAAGATTTTCTCATGATGATTTCTTTCACCGTTTTAAGTAAGCGGCATACTATACATACATGCAATTTTATGGTTCATCTGTTTTTGAATTTGGTTTTTTCACTATATGTTACCTTTTTTGGACGTGGACGAAATGGGTTTACTATACATACTACTTTCTGGGGAAGACGGCTGGGTTATGTCAGTCTCGACACCACGGATGGATACGGTGCATCTTTACCACTTACGGCGAGAACCGAACGAAATTCATAGTTGCGTGCGAAACCGAAACACGTAATCATATATTTGCTAGACCCTAAATAAATCTTAATTAAACAGGAATATTCGAGCTGCTTAAGTTTACGTAGCTGGACATTTTTAACATAAACAACAACAAGTGTCCGCCTAATGAAGAATAGGAAGAAGAAGAGACGATATTAATTTTAGGGGCAATGAGGAAAAAGTAACGGAGGCATCTCAAGGAACCAATAATTGCAAGTAACTTACTGCTAACAAAACTTGTTGTTGTTTTTACATAAACAACAACAAGTGTCCGCCTAATGAAGAATAGGAAGAAGAAGAGACGATATTAATTTTAGGGGCAATGAGGAAAAAGTAACGGAGGCATCTCAAGGAACCAATAATTGCAAGTAACTTACTGCTAACAAAACTTGTTGTTGTTTTTAACATAAACAACAACAAGTGTCCGCCTAATGAAGAATAGGAAGAAGAAGAGACGATATTAATTTTAGGGGCAATGAGGAAAAAGTAACGGAGGCATCTCAAGGAACCAATAATTGCAAGTAACTTACTGCTAACAAAACTTTACATGTCATTTTAATAGTCTATGATTAAGTGGAGTTAACTTTAGAACCAATTGACTAGAATAATACTAGTTATAAAGAAGAAGTAAGGCGGTTCGGAATCGAATTACAAGTTGCAAATAGAAAAAAAGATAAAACACCGCCTTTAGGAAAACACGCCGGATGATGTATTGCGTAACTAAGAAAAGGTAACTCTAAGGTAAATCCGTTGTTAAGGTCCTACTAAATAAAACTACGAACTCAAGCAATCACCGGAGTAGTAATGCAACCAGTATGTATATCAATGTCGATAGCATTTGATACTTTTGTATTATGTAACTTGCTGCTACGGAAGCCTTTATGGGCGAGCCCGACTCGCACTTGACCACTTTTATTTTTTGTTTGGTAGATCATAGTTCAGAATTCGTCCCATACAAATTTTATCGGAATCGGTGTGGCGGCTTCGGCAATATGAACAAAAAAACTAAAATTTGCTGTCTTGTATTTATGCGATATAGTGATAGATTCTTATTATATATGGTCGAGTTTTGAATTTAATTTTAAATTAAAGTCGATTTTTGTTTTTTGTAGAAAATACTTTTATTATAATTATCCAATAACGATAATAAATAATCAAATTATGTAAAAAAAAATTATCATCGTCACAATTATTTATTATACTCGTATAGGTAAGTAATATCAGTATATAGATCAAATACATTGACCTACATATCTCCGCTGAGAGTTAGAAGAAATTTCAATAACTCAGATCTATGAAAAATACTTTGGAGGTTTTTTCGACAATTTTGGAACTGAAGATTTTATTACAAATAATAAATCAAATTGTTGCAAAATAAACATGCTAAATCAAAAACTACATCTTATTGTTGTGTCACTATGCCATACGGAAATGGGAAATAAGTACATTGTTCATAGCATTGCAGCTCCTTAACACACTTTTTACAATCAGAGGGAAAGACCAAAACAAGTGCCTGGTAGTAAGTAATGGCATATAACAGCATATTAGCATAACATAGCAACGTAGTATGAACAGCCCACTAAATGACGCCACTGGACTCGGAGCCTTCTCTCGCAACGAGAGAGTCAAAGTCATAATCTACCACGCTGGCCCATTGCAGGATGGTGGATGGCGTATGACCTCAAGATTCTTCCGCAAGATTCTTGAAACATGCCAGTTTCTTCACAAAGTTTTTCTAACACAGTTTTTAAGTTAGTGGCATTACGCACAGCGCATATGGCTTTGAAAAGACAGTGCTGAGCGTGGGATTCGAATCTGGGGCTGCGTTAACATTGGCATTGACACAATTAACACATTGGCGTACATCTATCGAAGAATCGAGTCTGTACAGGATCATTCCAAATGTTTAGGTTTAAGTAAATGTTTGTGAATGTGACTTACATAATAATAAATATTTTCTATTCTATTCTAACAATGAGCCCGAACCACTGATTAGCAGTGTACAGCTCTCGCCACTCACATTGGTATATAAATGATTTATCTCCTTGTAATGAAAAACAATGCTATTTAAACTGGAACATAGGTATCTTCGCAATTATTGTTTGATGGTAGAATAATAGGAAAAAACGTGTTGATATTTCTCCTGACGGACTCTGCAAAGAGTTCTGCTTCTACGATGTGTACCAAATCTATTTTAAGAAAAAGTGTAACTGTACCAACCTTTGCAAATTTGAAATGACTTCATTAACTTCAATATTTGCCGTTCTGATTACGTTCATGAATTCTTTTTGTTTTTCTGGTGCCACCATAACTTTGACGACGTGGTTCACGCTAAAATTATCATCCCAGAATTCACCAAGTGCACTGTTTTGTACATCTTCTAAAACGTTCACTTCAATATCTGATTTTGCAACTACATTATAAACTTTGTAACCATCGTAGTTTTTAACAGCTGACGTCACTGCTATAGTAACTGCAAATATTACGAATATTTTTAAATCCATTTTGCAATTTCAATTCAGCACTTTGCAGGACGGGTTTCGTATTGTGATCGCTTATCATCTTACCTACTTTTTATAGTTGTCATTTTGATTGCGTATGCTTCGATGCTATCAATAGTGTTAGCGATATCAGATTAGAAATTGGTAAATCAGTATTTACGAAATTATTTTCGAATTATCAGACAGACAGAATAGCGTTGTAATCTGATGAGATATTTGAAACAGTTGATTGTAATTAAATACATTGATTTGACATTCATTATACGATTTGTGTGTTAACAATTTCAATTCGCTTTTTTATATCAAACAAGAGAATGGTGAACAACTAACAAGAAATGCCATTAATTATCGCGATAATGTACGCCAACCGTAGGCGTAAAATACACCTAATGGACGTTTACCGAAGGTGTATTTTACACCTACAGTTAACTTTCATTATCGCGATGATTAATGGCATTTTCCGTTAGTGTGGCCCCAGCATTATAAAGATACAGAGTACAAATTTTTCAAGTTTATTATTTGAATAGATTGTCAAAGACGACACGTGAAAATTTATGGGTGTCTCAGATATTTTTACGGTTTACTATTTTACTAGAACGTATTGCATCGCATAATAGGCGAAAAGGCAAAAAACTAATTAGTTCGTCAGTGAGGTTCCTAAAAAATGTTGTCTACCAAGATACAAAATAAAAATATTTACAAAATAAATATTTATATTTAAAAAATAAATACATATATACACAAAATAAATACAAGGCTTTCGAGTGACGTCACTATTCACAATCCCTCACTTTGGAAATTGGATGATCGATATCTTTGTCGAGTTTTAATAATTTGCTAAAACAAAAAATATATGTTCCATATTTTTCATTTTTGATTTAATGATCTAGATGACGAACTAATTAAATTGGTTTCGTTTTTTCCAGTCCCAATTCCGAAGTGGGACATATAACACTAGTATATAGTATTTTATAATGAAGTATAAAATAAAAGATATTATGATATAGATAACGTAATAGTATGATGAACAAAATAAATTCATTTACTGACCCTACATCGCACCATAATATCACCAATCATATAGTGCTCCCCACTACTTTTGCGTTATTTCCTCTGATTTTAGGACTCGTGTGTGGAGCGTTTTAGTCACATGTAACATTTTATGAATAATCATATTTAGTTCTATCATTAGATGTCTAAGAATTTTAAACTTTTATTGATTTATCGTTTCTTTAGAGTACAAAAATTAAATGAATTTTCGCATTTTAATTTGCAGATAAAATCAAGAATAGACTTCGCAAAATCAACATTTTCCGTTTTCTAAAATACATCAATAGTGTAGTGACGTTACAATCCCAAGTACACGTTTTATCGAAGGAAAGACACGATTTTGTACGATTCGTTGTTTCTTTGATTTCAAAACGTGTTGCATTTAATTTAAGGTATATATTGGTTCGAAGAGATTGAGATTTGCAGAATGCAAGGATCGCGTTTGCTTGATGTAACCGTCTTCCTGGACCATTGCTCGTGGAACAACTGTTTGTAAGAGTTCAGTCATAATGTAATTTTACCTATTTAAATTTATTTTTAAATGAAAAATGTGTCGATAATAAATAATTTATAATGGCAGGTGCACAAGTAAATACTGCTGGGTTGGGTGCGAGAAGGAAAAGGGAAGACCGAGACATGGTAAAAACCTTTCTACAACAAGACGAAAATAACGGTTACAAAGTGCACGCTATGAATTTAGAAATGCAAAGTGAGTGGTTAACCATAGGTGAGTTCTGTATCCCATTAGCTCTAAAGTGGCGCACCTTGATCTATGACTGGTCTCCTGCCTTATTAAAATTTTATCTAAATCCATTCCAAATGACCCTCCCTGACCAGAGTAACTTGGTAAGGTGGGGAAAAGCCTCTGAAAAATGTTGCTATACTTGTGGAGAGGCGATATGTACAGCAAGGCACATATTGGTGGGATGCAAGGTGCTCCTTGATGGGGGTCATTACTCACGGCGTCATGACAGAGTACTTGAAATCATACGTGAAGCCAGCCTTTCAGTAGCTAGAGCCCAAAAGGGATTGACGACAAACAAAAGACAAATTAACTTTGTAAAAGCAGGCTCAACTTCAAACTCCAGGAACAAGCCTTACTCAATCCTGGGTACAGCACCTGATTGGACTATTTTAATGGACACGTATGAAAAGCACTACAAAATCCCAGAGGATGTGGGTGTTTCGTCATCCAGACCGGACATTTTCCTTTTTTCTAGAGCTACGAAACGCATAGTCCTTGTAGAACTTACCGTACCGTGGGAAACTAATATACCTAAAGACCACGCGATGAAACAAAATAAGTATTACGACCTCCTAAACGAATTAACAAAAACGGATATGTAGTTAGTTTATACGCTGTAGAAGTGGGAGCGAGAGGTATACCAGCAAAATCTCTCTATAACCTACTGAAAGACCTTGGCTTATCCAGAAGTGCAGTAAGTTCTATACTAGAACGAGTATCTAAAGCTGCACTAGTGGGCTCATATCAGATTTAGCTGGGCAGGAGAGAAAAACGAGTGGTGAAGGTGAGTGTTGATGTACGTCAGAAAGGGGCCCTTTAAACCTACGCCCGAGTCACAAGTCTCGGGAACTACTCGAGTTTTCTCTCTCTGCCACACGATGGACCCGGCACCCGCACGGTGAATCCATGGAATGCTAAGAAGATCGTCTCTCCCAATATTAATAAGTAACATGTAAATAACTTGTAATTTATTAATACAAATCTGTATCTTTAAGTAACATGTAAACTTTTTCAAGCCGCATCTCCATACGTTGATCTAATCTATACTAATATTATAAAGCTGGAGAGGTTTTTTTGTTTGAAAGCGCTAATACTACAAACGCTTACACTACGCTACTGAAACAATTTCAAAAAATATTTCATACTTGTAGTTGTATATGTTCGTTATCTAAGTGCTATAGACTATATGGAAGTTACCTATAATATAGCACGTCCGAAGCTGGGATGGACCGTTACTAAACGTGACCCTTGAGTGCTATAGACTATATATTACCTATAATATAGCACGTGCAAAGCTGGAACAGACCGCTAGTAAACGTTATCCTTGAGTGCTATGGACTATATTATACCTATATAGCACGTGCGAAGCTGGGATAGACCGTTACTAAACGTGACCCTTGAGTGCTATAGACTATATATTACCTATAATATAGCACGTGCAAAGCTAGAACGGACCGCTAGTAAACATTATCCTTGAGTGATATAGACTATATGTTACGTATACAGCACGTTTGGTTAGCTTAGGTTGTAATTTCGCAACCTTAAACGATAGACAGATGCTGTCACGGACTTGGGCACACGCTCAGCGCACGCACCGAAAGTTTTAGTTTTGGGGAAAATGGTAACATATAATATATAAGTATGTTAAATGACGATACGTCGCCATCGATATACTTATAGAGAATGTGCTTTTAGAATTGATAAATTATTGTAATTAAACTCATGCATAAAAAGCTATTTTTGACGTTCATATATCGATGAACGCTGGGTGCATGCACGAAAAAGCGTGACTCATTGTCCCGTAACGCTCATTGTCCCGTTACGTTAGGGTAAATTATTTTTCCATTTCAAAAATCCGATTTCTATTATAATTTCAAGAATTTATTCTTTAATTATTAAAAAAACAGCTTCGGTCTATTGATAGTAGCGTTATGTTCCATAATAAAATGTTCTATAATTTGTTAAATATCTGTATATTATTATTAATAATAATATTAATAATTTATAATAATATTATATATATTATGTCTCTTATCTAAAGCATTTGCTCAAATAAACGGTTTTTATTATTTTATTATAGATTTTGTCGATAAATGGACTATCTAATAGAAAAAGAATCTTTCAAGTCGGACCAGTACTTCCCGAGATCCTAGCGTTCAAACAAACAAACTCTTCAGCTGTATATTAATATTAGTATAGATTTAATAGTCCAGCCGTAACTTTAACAAAATGGTAACATAAGTAAGTTAAATACGTTGTTAAAAAACCCGTCCACTGTGTAAAGGTCCTTACACACTTGCTCCCTGGGTGGGTCACCGAGGCACAATTATATTTATCGCCGTGCGCCGTCGTGTCGTCCGTCAACGCATAAATCAGCGCACGTACGCGTTTCGTCCCCATGGCGATAGCTAGCCATCGCTATCGTGAGAATATGCTTCTATATCGCTATGATAAGATAAGAAAACTCTTTATTAAAAGCCATATACATACAAAAAAAACACAAAAAATTTACAACAGGAACTTAAGAAAATTTTATGCTAGACATTTTAATTGGCGGCCTTATCGCTTAAAGCGATCTCTTCCAGGCAACCATACACGGATAGGATAGTATAGACAAAAATGTGGCCTTAGCATATTCTAATAGGATAAAATTATAGGACTAGTTAAACAACCTAAGAATAATATAAGAAATACACTTACTAATTTACATACATTTAATATATATATGGATATATATTACATATACCTACGTAGATTTAAAATAATAAATAAGTAAGTACCAAAACTTTCACATACCAGATTATAATTCAAGAATGGGATGCTCACATTCTCACCCTACAATGTTCTTTTCCTTCCCTCGTCTCCCCAGTATCTCCAGGAGCGTTTTAATTTCCGCCAATCACTTCTCCCTAGGTCACTCAGAAGTGCGGACAACCTCACACTAGATATCCCTCAACACAGTACTTCTTTTTACTCCTCTTCCTTCACTGTGAGGGCTGTCAAGGTGTGGAATGAGCTGCCGTTGGAAATAAAGCGTGCTCAGTCGCTGGATGTCTTTAAGCTTCGAATTAAAGAATTTTATTTAAATATTTAGATGTCACGTAAAGATCAAATAATCTGCGACTAGTTTCCACTATCTGTGGAGCCCATGACAAATGCTGATCAAATATAACACCCAAGTTACGCACAGTTTTATCAATAGGGATTGTAACTCCATCAAATTCAACACATGGAAGTCCAGTCAATTTGGTTGATATTACGGGGAACTGCCTATAACGATAAACTACTCTAACTAAACCTATGCGAATAAATTTCAATACTCAAACGTACATAATATGTAAGTACATACGAGGCATTCCTAATCTGCAATTATTGTATTGTAGGCTATCAGTGTCTCGTAATTTTACCCGAGTAGTTCCCTATCGTGTTACGGGCTACAAAGATATAAATATGCAAACTTTCGAATTTATAATGTCCTCCTAACGTTAGAATTATATACTATACTAGCTGCCCGTCCCGACTTCGCTCGGATAATAACCTAGATACCGACTGCAACGCCATGGGACTGGCTGGTTTGTAAATCTAAACCATCCAGGGCGTCACCCAAATGCATCCAAAAAAATCATTCAAATCGGTCCAGCCGTTTAGGAGGAGTTCAGTGACAAACACACGCATAAAATAAATATAAATACATAGAGATTAATATTAAATCAGCGCACGTACGCATCTCGTCCCCATGGCCACAGCTAGCGATCTCTATACCCTGTGAGAATATGCTCTTACATCTCTATGGATAAATTGTTCTAACTAAAGATGTGCGAAAATAAATCTAAACTTAACAGTAAACACATTGTGGACTAGTGGCGCTTTGCGGTTTTACTCGTATAGTTACCATTCACGTAACTTTCCCGCTAGTAAAAGTAGCTTAAGCTTTTCCAGGTTGGGTATGAACTATTAAGTGTGACTAGTATATCCATTTTTACTGATGCCGCCCAAAGCCTTAAAACACCTACCACGTAAGTACTCTCGTATTTATATTCAAGGCATATTTAAAATCGAAAGTTTTTGGTATGTTAAATTTTATGTTTATTTTAATTATTTGAATTGAATTGCCAGCGTGCACTGGATCCCACAAGACAGGTGGCTATTGTGGAATCCAGTGCACGTTGGCAAAACATTTCCCACCTGATCTTTACCGTGTCCCGGTACCTACTTAGGCAGTGCTTGGGTGGGAGCTTGGACCTGGCCACAGAAAATTTATAACATATACCTGATATATGTTCTGTGGAGCCGGAAATGGCAATGGAACCTACTCAAGACGGGTATATGAAAATTGGTACTTAATAAGTGCTATGATAATCTAATATATAAAATTCTCGTGTCACAGTTTTCGTTGCCATACTCCTCCGAAACGGCTTGACCGATTTTGATGAATTTTTTTGTGCTTATCTGGTATCTATGAGAATCGGCCAACATCTATTTTTCATTTCCCTAAATGTTAGGAGTAGTCCACCCCTAAATTTATTTTTTTATTTTTTAGACAAAATTTTTAATTTCTATTTTTTTATGATACAACATACAAAAATACATACAATCCTCAATTTTCAGCCTGCTACGATCAACCCCTATTTTTTAATAGCCATTTTAGTAATTTAATCTTTTTCCTCTCTGGTCGAAAACTGATCAATCGTCATTTAATTAGTTATTCCCGCCAAATGTCTACAGGTGTCACTTCTGACCCAGTAAACAGCACGATAATTTGGGGATCAAAAGTAGCCTATAGCATATATATAGTTTGAACACGCTAATCTCGGGAACTACTGGACCGATTTAAAAAAATCGTTCACCGTTCTTTCATAATTATGTTCGTAATCCTTGAACGCTGTAGGTTATATATATGTACCACGGGCGAAGCCGGGGCGGGCCGCTAGTAAAATTATATAATTATGTAATTTGATATAGATCCTATGATAATAAAATTATATAATTTGTCAGTCAACCTTTGTAAACTCAGTATTTGTCTAAATAAACGTGTTTTTTTTTCAATTTAATTTTGTTAATTTAAACGCAACTTTGAGATAATGTAAAAACAAATTATCTGAAATCTGAATTGCCTGAGAGACACAATCTAGAACTTTTCAAGGTCAGACTGAATAGTTACTTTCTAGGTTAACATGTGTCATCTTCGACCATACTCTTACTTACCATCAGGTGAGTTGGTGGTCAAACGTGGACCTATATGCGATTAAAAAAATAACAAAACACGGACAGGTTATTTGGTTAGTTTTTACAAAATAAAAGTTTGTAATAACTTAGTTATTCACTGATTATTTGTCAACTTATCATGCTTTGTACGCAAATAATACCGACAATCTATTGCACTGTCATAGAACAGATAAATTGTGTACTATGCGATAGAACTGTGTCAGATACCGGCTACCTCTACATATTTGTTTCCTATAGAAATATGAAGTCATTCATTCTCTGCGCAAACGTTTTTTTTTTGTCCCGCTCAAAATTATCTATGCTTGCGCAGCGCCTAAAAGCGAATTCTGTTTAGCAATTTATTTAATAACTCAATAACCATAGTCAGTTTTATTACTATTACTATTTGTTAGTGCATAATATGTCAATAACTAAACATTTTATTAAAACAAAACTGTTTATTATTGACATAGTTTATGTTAATAATAAACTGCTCCAACACATTTTCTATAATATGATTGTAGACTCCGTATATTTCAACCTTGGTTGTCACAAGATGACAAGAACTTACTTTTTGTTGACTAGGTTTAGTAACGGATTTTACATATTTTATGTTGATTACGTGGACCAGTAGCAACGCAGTCAAAATTTTCGGTACTCGGTTGCTAAAAATAAAGACTATAGATAGATTATTAACTTCTTTATTTGAAAAATACTACAACAATATAGATTACTACTTGAAGGACAAACCGTAACAAAGTCTCGTAATTTTTAAATATCTTAGCTATAAATAGTTTTAAGATACCATATAATATGTAGGTATACTACATTATACTATTCGCACACACCCTATGCACAGGGTCTTATGTCTATTGTTAAGTATTATTATAGGTACCTACTGACTCATTAAGATGCGACTGTATGTTGTGTTTATATAAACATTATATACGCTGTATTTCAATTTCAAATTGTCTTTTAGACAACTGTCCATATTAATTATCATTCCATTTACAAACTATAGCTGATACCGAGAAACAAATTAATTAAGCTGCATGTAGACACAGCACAGAACAGAGCAACATTATCAGAGATGATCAATTTCAGTACAGCCTGCAGCTTGTATTGCGTCGCGAGAACAGGCGATACGGCGGGATGTGATAGCGAAACTTGTGTGGTCAACTATACAAGAAAAGAGCGGTTGCAAATGCCTAAACCAGTAATTTGTACAATTGCCTTTATTGTGCCATTATCAGAGGAAAACATTGTAGGTACTGAGTAACACGTACTAAATATCTGTGATAGGTTTTAATATTTTCCCCCTCGTTTGAAAGCCATCGAATAAATTATAATAGGTATAATTTATTGAAGCGGCAGAGCAAGTGAAAGAAGAAAAAATCTTAATGGTCAGTCTTAAACTTGAGTTCATGTGTGGGATATCTGTTATTTATGAAAACCAAGAATATTGCAATGTTACATTTCAAATAAAGCTATATTTTGAACTATTATTGCCTGCCTCAACAAATTTTACTCATAGCAATCACAGCCATACATTTCATATCTAGTTCAGTAAACTAATGGAAGAGTCCAACTTCAATAATAGGCGAACTAGACGAAACCACTAAACAATACAATTCACGGTGATCAGAAGATATGAACAAATCTTTTCAATTCATTGATACATGTTGCGTTTGTCTAGTTTTACTTCAAATGAAGTAAATTAAGCGTTCGGCTGGTTCTCTTTCTAATTAACTAAATTCAAGTTTACGCAACTGAACTAATGAACTAAATAAAAATAATAAATTTATTTCATACAAAGTAAAGTAAACTACAAATTTAAATGGAACACTTTGTAGATCTTAAAACTAATTACGTTGTACTCTAGAAACTGCACTAGGCTAATAATGCCTGTGTTGCATAATCTAGTGTATTCCGCCTTGAAAAATAACAATACAGTAAAATACACGAAATAACATTATTTTAACTTTGATATACGAGCGTGTGTGAAATTGTTTGCTTTTATATTTATATTAGGGTGTGTGTATGTGAGTGTGTGTGTGGGTGTGGGTGTGTGTGACGCTGCGAGGTAGGGTGTGTGTGGGTGTGTGACGCTGCGAGGGATGGTGTGTGTGTGTTTGCATGCGTAAGTAGGTAAGTGTGCTGTGTAATGAGTGATATACTTAATTTCAATTACTATTTAATATAATTACAAAATTTTTGCGACTGAATTCAAAAGCAAGTTAAGAAGCGAGTTAGAACCAAGCAATCCTTGCTTCTGAATATAGCATGCTAGTTACATTTTATAACATGACTATAAAAATATATAGCATAGTTTGCTATTAAGGTTCACTGAATTAAGTAGCCATTAAATTCAGTCAACTAAATTTAGTCAAATGTATTAATGTCTGTATTACTATTCGCTATTATCTTCCATCCCATACCCCACACCAATCGCGATACAGAGACAATAGCGCCATTATTCGGCTCCACAATGAGCCGAACGCTGATTAAGCGGTGTACGGTACACAGGACATTGGACATTATTTATCGGCTAAATGACTCTGGGACATGGGACGAGAACAAGTCTCCTCATCATCATTTACAGTCTTTTACTACGCCAAAAAGGTCGTTAGGTCGTTAGCTACTCATTGTTGAGACCAGTGTTTGTTACTATGTCTGTTTTATTTAATTTACCTATTGTCTAATTTTCTAGCGTTAGAGCTGAAGAAAAGACAAGTACTTCAAAATATTTCAAGTTCTTGCTGAGTTAAAATAAACTTTATGGTGTTTATGGTTAATTTTTTCATGTTAGTAACTCTACAGATTCAGTTCAGTCTTCTACCGCCTAACTAAAACTGTCCTAGCTTTGATATTCCTTTCTCTTTTGTTATTGCTTGAAATTATAAAGATGACAATACCAAAGCCGATTTAGTCAAGCGGTAGAGGGCAGTTCTCACATATCTTGGGTTAAGAGGAGAAAAGAAAATATCCGGACTATAGTGGGACACATTTTCAACCTAATTTTTGGGAACATTTACTCACTTTCCCATACAGTGTACTTTATGTACCTTTAGAACCGTCGAACAAAAAGTCCCTTACCACTAGGGTCAAGGAAAATTGCATTAAGTACACTGCATCAGTGGAAACCCTTTTAGATTTCAGTAGTTTTATTCCGCCTAAGCAGCGGAATAACATAAATTCTAAAAAAAGTGATGATTCGGCTATAATTAAGATAGTAGAGAACAAAATTAGCGATGGCGACATAAAGGCGCTGCACGTATTCTGTTTTCCAGTGACACTATTGCGCCAAATACAACACACACCATTCAGTCACTTCGTGACAAACATCCACCTGCGACAGCTAATCTCCACCTCCCTGATCCCCCACAATCAGATGACGTCACTATTGAGGCCACATCGCAGGATGTTACGGCTGCGATTACATCTTTTTTGAGTGGCTCAGCCGGAGGCTTAGATGGCCTGACACCTCAACATCTAAAAGATCTTCTATCTGTTAGCTCTGGTGAGGTCGGAGAGTCCCTCTTGAGAGACCTAACCTCTTTAGTTAATCTCATGTTATCTGGTCGAGTCAGTAGTGACATTGTCGAAGTTTTGTACGGCGCTAATCTGTGCGCACTTTCCAAAAAAGATGGTGGGATCAGGCCAATCGCTGTCGGCACCACATATCGTCGCCTTGCTGCCAAGGTGGGTTGTAGGAAAAAGGTTGCTATTTTGAGCTCCCTTTTCCAACCAATACAACTCGGCTTTGGTTCGCGAGGTGGATGTGAGGCTGCCGTTCATTCTGTCCGAACCTTCCTTCACCAAAATTGCGGAGAGGTGCTGTCAAAGGTGGACGTCAAAAACGCTTTTAATTCGGTTGATCGAGGAGCCCTGTTGGCCCAAGTGAAGGATAAAATTCCTGATCTGTACAATTTTCTTTGGCAATGTTATGGCGAGCCCACAAAATTGACTTATCAAAACAATCATATGCTATCCTCCGTTGGCTGTCAACAGGGTGATCCCTTCGGCCCTGCGACCTTCGCCCTGGCCATTCACCCTATCATTCAACGTCTCCAGTCCAAACTAAACGTTTGGTACTTGGATGACGGAACGTTGGGGGGCGATGTGAATACTGTTTTAACTGATTTACAAAAACTTATAGACGGTTTTCGTCTCATTGGTTTGGAACTAAATTTCTCAAAATGCGAACTTTTCGTTTCCGACACATGTCCAGATAAAGATTCGATAATACAGAAATTTAATGATCTGGCCCCAACATCAAATCAGTTGACAAACATTCCTTGCGCCTCCTGGGTTCACCGATATTATATGAGTCGTTTACACCTTTTGTCGAGGAAAAATTCAAAATTTTACGAGAGCCTCCGATAGGTTACTCAAAGTAAACGCCCATATGGCGTTTACAATTATTCGGCATTGTCTCTTTGTTCCGAAATTTATGTACGCATTACGATGTAGTCCACTGTGGAAACATGGTGAGCTCCTTTGGAGCTTAGACAATGTCGTAAAGGAATCTTTAATATCGGTGTTGAATGTGGACCTGAGTGGGAGGGCATGGCCACAAGCTTCACTACCCATAAGGTTGGGAGGCCTAGGGTCCGCCAAATTTCAAGTGTAGCTTTACCGGCATTCTTGTCCTCAGTTCATAGTACTCAAAATCTAATCGAAAAATTCTCGCACCCTCATTAGGCCATTCGGATGTAGTAGTAGTTAATTTGTGCGAGGCTAAGAATGCTTGAGGCTGGCTTGTCCAAACAACGATTTCCCCAGATGTTTGTCATCTCAGAGACAGTGGGATCGACCGATCTGCGATCTAGCACGGAACTCTCTTCGCGATACGTGTCCTAGTATCGCGGATCGTGCTCGTATCCTTGCTGTGTCTGTGTGGGAATCGGGCCTTTGGTTACAAGCTTTGCCATCTTTCAATACCGGTAGCCTATTAGATCCAACTGCATTTCGTCTAGCTGTTAGCTTGCGCTTGGGTGCCAGGTGCTATGAAGCCCATCGCTGCCATTGTGGTACTGCCGTCGACCAACTCGGTCACCATGGTCTCTCTTGCTCGAAAAGCGCGGGTCGTATTGGCCGCCACGCCTGCTTGAACGACATCATACGCCGGGCTTTTCCACCGCCAATGTCCCAGCCATACTCGAACCGAGTGGTCTTGCGCGTGACGATGGCAAAGACCTGACGGCATGACTGTTGTGCCTTGGAAGTTGGGTCGGCCCTTAGTATGGGACGCAACTTGCGTCGATACTCTGGCACCATCACATCTTCCAGAGACACATAGTAGGGCCGGTGCAGCGGCTAATTCAGCTGAGCGACTCAAACGGCGCAAATATGCAACCCTCGGAAGTGGTTACATATTTGAGCCCTTTGGGGTTGAGACATTGGGACCGTGGGGGCCGGGAGCTCACCTCATCTTCAAAAGCCTATCCGACCGCTTGGTCGACGCGACGCGTGACCAAAATGCTGGCGTTTATTTGGCCCAACGCATAAGCATTGCCATTCAGCGTGGTAATGCCGCCAGCATGCTGGGTACGCTTCCGATTGGTAGTGGGCTTGAACATCTTGATTATCTATAGACCTACAGTGGTATATAGATAATTCAGGTGTGCTTAGTGTAAGTAGTTAGTTAGGTTTGTAGTATAGTGTATGTAGTTCTCATTGTATTTTAGTTTTGTTAATAAAGGCTCTGCCCAGAAAAAAAAAATTCTTGCAAAGTGGAAAAGTAGAAGTAGGAAAGCAGACCCTGGTCTCCGAAGCGAAAGCTTGAGATGTAACCCTGGACTTAACGGTAGGATGATAAATAATAAATAAATAATAAATATTGGTGGACAATTCACACACACACCATCAGACCCCAAACTAAGCAAAGCTTTTACTATGGCGGCCAGATAGCTGATATAATACATATATAATTTTAAATACATACTTATTATAAATAGAAACACCCAGACACAGTGCAAACATTTGAATTCATCACACAAATATTTGCACTGGGTGGGAATCGAACCCACGACCCTCGGCTTCGCAGGCAGACTTACTACCCACTAAGCCACGAGGCCAGTCAAATGATGATGATTTTCAACCTAATTCTAGACCTAAGTCGCCTTCACTACGGCCGCATATCTGTCCCTGATGTCCATTGTCCATCTGTAAATTGAGCTCTGGGATAGTTTTCGGTGATGCAGCCAACGCTGCGAACCGACCGATGACGTCGTAGGCTTGCCGGTTTCGGCAATTGAACTCTGGGATAGTCTTCGGTGATGCAGCCAGACTGATGGAGTCGTCGGCTCGTCGGTGTTGTCAGCGTTGTGTTAATGTTTATGTTGTTTCTGTTTTACGTTCACCATCAGACTTGTCCTGTTATAGCAAAAACAACAAAAGCTGGTTCATATATTTCAAAAGGCGACTATGTATGAATTAGATGTAAGTATTGCACTAGCATCAGTATCAGGAAATACTTACTCAGGTAGATGATGTATTTATTTCTATTGCCGCTATAACAACAAATACTAAAAATATATACGGTCGAAATAAGAAACCTCCTTTTTTGAAGTCGGGTAAAAATAAAATAAATATATCCCATACAACAAAATTGTTTTTAACCGTTTGGATTATGTGTGTAATTTGAATTTCAAATATTATGTTTTCCATGTACAATTACTATTAATTTACTGAAATGTACGGATTGTCACATACAATCCGTACTGAATAATCCGTACCGTAATAAATGAGTAAGATAAGATAAGATAAGAAAACACTTTATTAAAAGCCACAATATAAAAACACAAAATAAACTTAAATTATTATTAAAAAGATGACATTTCAATTGGCGGCCTTATCGCTAGGAGCGATCTCTTCCAGGCAACAAGGATTGGAAACAACAGATAATAACGGCCCATAACATACAAGTACTTTTGATTCAATTTAATTAATACGACAACGATTACAAGTACTAATCTGAACAACAAAAAAAAACATATCTATATACTTAAATATTAATAGATTACATACATACAATACTCATAATTAATACATAACATTAATATTAATTTATATACAATAAAATTACATATGTACCTAATACAAGGTGCTATAATATACTAAATATATATATAAATACATAAACCAAAAATATTAATAGGTACCAGACCAATATATACCAAGAAACTTCCAGAAGAAAATAAACTAAGGCTCCAGATAAAAGTCTTTAACACGACATTTAAAACTAGCCAATGACTGGGCCAGCCTTATTTCCAAGGGTAGCTCATTCCACAACTTGACAGCCTTCACGGTAAATGAGGAAGAGTAGAAAGATGTAGTGTGTCGAGGGATGTCAAGCGTGAGGTTGTCTGATGCTCTCAGTAATCTGGGAAGAAGAGATTGACGGAACTTAAAGCGTTCCTGAAGATAATTGGGGACGAGGAAGAATAGAATATTATATAGAGAGAAAGTATGTGTGCATCCCGGCGACGGCGAACGGGCAGCCACTTGAGCTTAGTGCGGTAGTTTGAAACATGGTCATACTTGCGCAAGCCAAATATGAACCTGATGCAATAATTTTGAAGGCGCTCAAGTTTAGACAACTGCTCTTCTGAGAGATCAAGATAGCAGACATCAGCATAGTCAAGAATAGGAAGTAAGAGTGATTGCGCAAGCGCAGCTTTAGTAGTGGTCGGAAGAAAATTACGTAACCTACGCAAAGATCCTCCGGACGCAAATAATCTTCGGCTTGTTTCTGCAATCTGAGGGCCCCAAGATAAGCTTTGGTCAAATGTTACACCCAAGTTTCGAACAGTGTTACTGAACGGTATTGTAACTCCATCGAATGTCACCTGTGGAAGCATGAGTATGGAGCATGGAGTATGAGTACAATAAATGAGGTTTTCGCCGTTTATTTGGTAATGGTACGGGGTACGGAACCCTTCGTGCGCGAGTCCCACTCGCACTTAGCCGGTTTTTTTCTAGTTATGCACGCTCTATCGTAGACCACATGGTCGTTTAACATCAGGTGAGGTGGCGGTCAAGTGTAATCCTATAAAAGTTAAAATAAAACTCCAATTATTCCTTCAACTCTCTGCAAGCGACTCATCAAAAATGACAACGGTATCTGAAACCCCATTTCGTCGCGTTTCATATTTCTCTGTGACGTCATCAAAACTGCCTGCACAATGGAATGGGCTTTTTGTAGTTCTGTTGTATTCAGCGCTCAGCCACTGGTTCATATACGGTTCTATTTAAATGGTAAAACCGAAACTTGGTAACAGTATGGATACTACAGCCGTGGTAGCGGCTATGTACGGCGATCTAGATAAGAGAAGTATTAAAACTGTAAAATTACACATTAATTTAATTTTTTGAATTATTTTTACTGTTGGAAAACATTTTCAGGGTAAATTTGATCATTTGTTTATGTACGTTTCGATACATAGGTACAGTTTCCATACCTCTTCTAATCCATTATTCCGCAACGCCGTACAAATATCATGTGACAAGGAGAAAAGATCGAGGGTTGCAACCTCTCTTTACCTGCACTCAGTTGGACAACTTACAAATGACGGCATATAGCTCAATCTTATTATTTAAATACCCTTCTATCTTTCTACATGGGTCTCCTGGTGGTTCTAATTACCTATTAAAATTTTGCACACGGGTCTGTAGAAGTCTAGAACCTACAAAATCACGATTGTGTAATCAAACGTTCTCATCGCTAGGCCAATACAGCTTTTTGATTAACGATATGAAATAAATTAAAATATGAGTTAATGCAGAGCTTTTATTAAGATGTTTGCAAGCCAACCCCTAAAATCACAAAGAATGGCTTGTTCTGAAATATGGATTTTTTTTCTCGACTTCCGAATGTAGCCTGAGCATAAACAGCTCACTAATGTTCCCACATTCCCATAAATTAAAGTGCTTAAGTTTTAGCCCGATCCATTCAAGTGTTCCAACGTGGTTGAGCAACAAAAATCAAAATTTCTTTCGAACACAAAAAAAACAGAAAGAAATTTTATGGTGCAAATTTCTGGACATCTAAAATTTCAAACATACAAACTTTGACTATCCAAACATCCACATATATTTGACATCCAAACTCACAATATCACCATAAACCAACCTAATTGGCGTGTTTAGAAAATTTAAATCATTTTATGATTTCTTTTGTAATTTTTATCGTGTTCTTTATAGCTTTCCGATTAGTTTCCAACATAATAGTTAGCTCAGAATTGATTGTTAACGTGTTATTATTCGGTTTTATCAATTAACGATTTTTCAAATTTCATTAGGTAATTGGTTAGTTAGTACTAAGTTATAACTAAATAAAAGCGACTATACGAGTAGGTAATATGATTGGGATAGTTCTAAATTCCATACTTCTTGACAAAACTATTGTCAAACAACCAAATACGGGCATAACTAACATTGAAGAATGGGACGCTATAACTGCCATTGGAGCGTTGTTTGGTGTTCTACCGAATGTTTTCAAATATCATCCTACAGTGAAACTCTTTTTTATGACAAAGTTAAATTTTACTCGTTTACACGAAGAAATGACAATCTTAATTTTTTTAGTGATTTAGTGATATCTCATTTGAACGAACATTTTGAATTTGTCTATCTAATTCTTTAGTATTGTGAATACTCGTAGTTGCATAGTAATAAGATCTTGAATAATTAATTGTTTTGATTAGTTTGGCTACTTTATGTACTTAATTATTTATTTATCCTATTGTATAAGTAATAATGTCTGATTTTGAGACCTGTATTAGAATGTTATTACCACTAAAGAATCTGAATCTGCAGGTGCACTTCTGTAATTAATAATGAATGATTTAAGACCTGTATAAAAATGTCGTTACCATTAAAGAATCTGAATCTGCAGGTACACTCGATTACCTGCGCACTTCGCCGATTTGATTTTTTTTCGATAAATTTATTGATCCCGCTCCCATCACTATTTGGCGATAAGAAACCGCACGTTGAAACAAAAGCCCTATCGACGCGAATTTCCACAGCCCTGTCGCGCGTAAATCAAGCGTCCTCCGCCACTTCGTTGTTTATCCGAAGCGTTTCGAAATTTGAAATCATTCTTCGAAAATGTTCAGTGATTGTTGCTTTAAGTGTTTATCTTATGCAACGTCAAGCTCATTGTTTTGTTTTTAATTTTCAATGAGCTGTGTTATGTTTCAATTACTGTGTACTGTCAGTATTTTCTGTGTTGATCAAGTAAAACATTTTTTGATCTTTCTAGTGGTCGCTGTGTGATCGAAATTCGACTGCAATTTAAGTAAACAAAATAATATAATTACGTGTGTGTATCCAATAGATGGTATTGAGTGTATCTAATGTTTTTGAAATTATTTATTTATGTACCTATTTACATGTATACTTAAAAAAATTGCGTTCTGCACTATTTCTCTATCCAAACCTAAGAAGGTATTGTCTAGCCATCATATAGGCTAACTCCTAGCTTGGGTGACAATGCTTTTCCATCTGGACTGAAATCAGTGATTTAGACATTGATCAAATTGATAAGCACTGTTTTTAAACGAAAATAAATTTTCATTTTCAAATTTTCATCTTCCATTTCATAGTACCTTCAACGGATTGACTGAATTACCAGCCTAGCTTTATCGTATCTTGTTCCCCATCCATGTCTGAAAGCCTAGTTCAGACGCCATAATCTAATTCCTGAGAGTGACTGTGATACATTTATGCATCGATATAAACCAACAGATGTGCCCTTCCCAAACTACAGGCGCACGGAATCATGTCATCATTGGGAAGAGTGAGCTTTCGTTCTAGTCAGTTGCAGCTAGCAGTGAACGCAGACGTTGTTACCTATTCGTTGATAAAATCAAAATAAGCAGAACACAACATACCTCGCCGCTAGCGATTCTAGGGGTCACGTAGATTGGTTGTGTGTAAACCACTTACGATACACACAAAGATGCAGTTTATTACCAATTTCTAGGTGCTCAGGGCACATCTATTGGTTTATATCGATGCTTTTATGCACACCTCGCTGCGTTTTCCGTTATATTATTATCTAATCTCTATATATACTTGTATAAACTAACTAAAATCTCGATTAACACCTGCTCAGTTTAAAATAAACTGTATTTAAAAAGCTTACTAAGGTATTATTGTATGTATGTCGTTTGTAAGTGCACTGTAAGTGTCGATAGAATAAAATTAATTTTGATTGATTTGATTCATAAACTAGCAGCGCCCCGGGGGGTTTACCCACGTACTCCTGTTTCCGTTATTTTCAAGGGATAAAAATAAGCCTGTGTGCTAAATCAGGCTATATTCTGTGCGTTCAAAGGCACATGTCCAGCTCAATTCGTCATTTAATCTTATAAAAAAATCTATAATATGAGTTTATTCTTTTTTACGTATGTTTGTCTATTTTTTCGTGTTGACGTATTGACGTGTAAATTGTACATTTATGAATTAAGTACTTTGACTTTGACTTTGACTTCGTACCTAAATCTTCAATTATCTACTGAAAAAAAGTTGCTTACTAACCTCATAGAAAATTCAACCAAAACTGAAACAGTGAACCTAAAGTACAGTCAGCGTAAATAACACCAATGTGCCAATAGCCGTACATACATCGAGTTATGTCGAACGTTAGTACACTCGCGTCGGCAATACATTCAGCTGATACGTATCTGTGGAACAGGGTGTTAAATCTTCGTGTACTTATTTATGTGTGTTACTGTACGTGGTGATATGGAGGTCAGCCGTTTTTTTATACGTAGATCTAAAAGGACGATATGTTTTTATCGAGCTGTCTTATAGCAGGGCCCAGCTATGTTGTCATTTTTTTTAAGTAGTTTATTTATTTTGCTGTTCCACGCGAACATCACCAACAAAGTCATCGCCAATCCCAATATCAATCCCAATCCATTACCAACCCCAAAATTGTAATAATAAACATTGTTACTAGGATTTACTTCAACCAGCGTCATCTTGATGTAAAAATGCATAAACTTATTACACCTTTCGCAGTGGTGATGCTATTAAAGAAATTTCGTACTTAATTTTTATGATTGAATAAAATACTTTTTACTTTTACTACTTTTTTTTTAATAGCAACGCCCCGCGGTTTTTGCCGCGTATATCCCGTTCCCGAAAAATTGTCGCGTTAAATAATATGCTATTCCGAACTGTTTTCCAAATTTCAACCTAAAACGTTCAGCCGCTTCGATGTGGCTGAGCTGTATTTTTTTGTACGAAAGAGTTAGTAGAATCCTTACCTAGCACGATACTGCACTAATTCCCAGACATATAAAATGCTTTATCTGTATGCCTTACCTTGTATACCTTACCGTATTTCTCTAGACGCATTACCTTGTTTCATTGTTTGGAGTCACACAGCGCACTATAGAACGAGCTTTGGTTTCTCTACAGGTAGCTCAATTCAATTCAATTCAATTTAATTATTCGAATCATTATTTCAAACGAACACTTGCTACAATTAAAGTATAGATAATTATTCTGTGTACATAATAAAATATCTTTGTAATAAAATAATACCAAAAAATAATGTCAACTAAAACTAATCAGCTGTAAAGGGACCTTGTTGTAAAGTTGCCCTACAAACCTATACAATGATGAGTGCAAGCTTTGCTTTGTTTACAACAAAATAAATTTACAAATATTTGATGTAGTATTCTATACAATACTCAAAATCTATCAATTTTACTTCTAAAATTTAAACATCTCCTCAGTACCCTTCACTAAGCCATTTCGAACCCACAAACCGTTCAAAATCACCGGCACATTTTTAAAAATGGAATCTTCAACCGCTCCACCATTTGAAATTGGAAGCCATAAAAGGCGGGAACCGACCGGATGTCGGACTCGAGCTCCATCAGATCCGTATCACGACAGACTCCCGCCAACGGATTCATTTCCGGTAGATGGCTGCATTTTGACTTTCGAATTTCTATTCCCGCTTGAAATGGGTCAAACTTGATGTGATTTTTCTCGATTCGGTTTGATAGCGCGTGATAGTTATTTTCACCGCCATATTTTAAATACCAGCCGTCCGTACTAGCTTCTTTCTTAGCACATATTAAATGGCCTTTTCATCACACACAAATGCACTCTTTCTCTCAACAGACACGAAAACACCTACATTCACACATATATACATTTTTTTTTAATCTTACACACTTATTGACATTTTACATCCATGCACTCTTTTTCGACATAGGTACTCACACTCTTCCTCTGCTTCTTTTAACTCTTACAAAGCACTCTTGAAGAGAACTAGCTCCCACAAACACAGGGAATCCTACTGTGGGGGCTAGGGCTTCCTGACTTCATTATTGTAACTATGCATTTTTGTTATTGTTAGAGTATTTTTAAGTATCGCATTTATAATCATGTTACATGTTGTTGGTCACTGAATAAAATTATTATTATTATTATTCAGTTTTATAGCCCTAAGGGATCATGTATCCAACGGCGAAAGAATTTTTGAAATCGGTGGTTCCTGACAAAAAACTTGCCAGCTCCTCTTTCCAGTTTTAAAATATTAGTATAGATTTGCAAAAACCCGTGCCCGAGTAACCAAAACTTACAGTATAGCATAAGCCCATTAAACTTTAAATAAATATACGGGTAACACACGTTTGATATAGTCAGTCCAGTTCGACTCAAGTTTCGATCGCGTCCGGCGATCTTTTTCAAGGAGAGTGCGCGCGCGTGATAGCTGCTCGTTTAGCACTGAGTTTTTTCATCCCATTAATTGATCCCACTGATGGGACTTGGGTCCTTCATTCGCAAGGAGAGAGCCAAAGCTATAATCCACCGCGCTATTCCAGTTCGGGTGAAACCAGAAACTAAGATTTTACCATCGTGGAGTCAAAGATTCGAATCTCACTTGGACCTCTTAGTATGTTTTCAAGTGTACGATCACCCTTATTGGCTGAAACTTGGAAAAAGACGATGAAAGAAAAATTTGCAAAGAGCATCGTGTCTTACCTATTTGAAATTGTTGCATTCAACAACGCGCACTTGGCCAATGTGGTAAACTGGCCTAAACTCTCTTTACGTAATGAAGGGCCAAATCACAGGTGTGGTACCATAAAGTGGACTGCTTATGATAGTCATGCTGCTAAGCATAAAGCTTCATGCGTACCAAACGTTGTAAACCTGTAAAATTTCCCAATCGATCAAAAATTTTTGTAATTTTGACATATTTAACATTTATTTATTTTTAATATTATAATATGACTGTTTAAGGCTTTAACATGCCTGATCTAAGATTTAAGCAATTTTGTTTATGTATGAAAACAGAAGTTTATAAATTTAATACTAATGCTGTAAACACTAGTTTAATTTAATATTCCACTGAGTACCCACTAGAACTAATACTACGTAGTAAGAATTAATTATTCTACTGAGTACGTAGTTAAAAAAATATTAACACTGAAAACTCGTTCCGTAACGCAGCTGTAAATTTAAATTTTTAAAACTGGAACACATCAAACTGTAAAATAGCTAACGACCTACTTAAACTTTACAACCATATTAAATACCTGTCTAGAGTAGTTCCAAAATACTTCGACACCAAAACTTTTAGTACCCCAGAGCAAAATCCATCATCTTGTATCGCCTTCTGGATCGCCCATTAATGGATACGATCCGATACGACCAAAAAAAATGTTGTCGGATTAAACTATTATACCCCGAGGTGGTTCCAGCTTATTATGGATGTAATTCTGGAGCAACGGTGACCACAAGGTAGTTCAGGATACGTTTAGACTTCAGTAGATTTGAGATTGAATGTTGAACGCAAGACCGTCATTTCGAGAGACCGTCTTTGCTTGTCAAAAGTGATCAAGGTGAAACCTCATAAGGTGATAACTGGTTAATTCTATGTCACCACTTGTGATGTACAATCTTATATAGCCCATCCAGGTCGCATATACAAATCCGCAAAATTTTCCCCATAAACATACAATTCCGTAACAAGCTTTTGTTCCAAAATTTCAGCATCATCGAATCGTCGCATGTAAACGGCACCCAAAAGCCTCCGAGGTTATAAAAGGCGAACGTAAAATGTTACGTTGATGAGTACGGTTTACGTTTACGTAACGTTCACGTTAGCTTAACTTACGTTTTATGAACAGTTAACGTTAGCTAGGTGCGAGTAGTTAATATTTCGGCGATTTGACAACGAATATAGCGGTATTATTAAAGTTTTTATTACATGCCAAAACGGTTGTATTAACTTTACTCATGTTATGAAAATACCCGCAAACTATATCATCGAGGTGATATATCCCACTAATATTATAAGAATAACTGTGAATGTATGAATGGTTGTTGCTCAATTAAATCGGAATGCCTTAACAGATCAGGTTGACATTTAGAATACAGATTATCTAAAGTTTGGTGTAGAAAGTAGGAGCTAATTATGGGAACTATGCGGAAAAACAATGGGGCACTTGTGATTACTGTATATGTAATAAATAATACTAGTAAGAGGTAAGTAAACATCGTGGTACAAAAAGGTCCAACAATATTCTTCATCTCCCAAGATCTCTTTCACGTAGCACGGTAGAACACAAGATAATACGAGCGAAAGTTTGACGTAAACTTAACCAATTTCAACCCTAACGCATGTTTAGCTGACAAACGACCTTGCTGCCGACGTCGTATCCGTGCCCAGATCTGGCCGTTAGGGGTATGTCAAATGCAATAACACACAACTCAACTTTCAAGAGTTTTCAACTTTGCATGGAAAAAAATGTTGCGCTTTCATGTCTAATTTTCTCAAATAATGTTCAAAACTTAATATAGATGAACTACCATAAATATTGTCGGACCTTTCCGTACCACGTTGTTAGTTTTATGGCACAGATGTGAGGTAGTTGTTTCAAACCTTGCTTAATACTCTACATACTTTTCAAAATGTAGATCGACAAGTTTATCAAGGGTAAGAAGAATCACAAAATTGTGATACATTTTTATGGCATTCGCTGACCAGCATTTTTAATAAATGCTTTTTTTTGAGTGGGGAGAGACTTTATTAACAAAACTAAAATACAATGAGAACTACACTACAAACCTATCTAACTAACAACTTACACTAAGCACACCTGAATTATCCATAAACCACTGTAGGTCTACAGATAATTAAGACGTTCGTTCAAGCCCACTACCAATTGGAAGCGTGCCCAGAATGCTGGCGGCATTACCACTCTGAATGGCAATGCTTATGCGTTGGGCAAAATATACGCCTGCATTTTGGTCACGCAATCAATCAAGAAATGCTCCATTAATAAACTACTTATATTTTACCACATTTTGTTCACATTGTACAAGACTTAATCATGGTCTATATTAGTATTTAATTAGGAGTATTTTAACGTTTTGGCAGCGCAGCGTTACAACTCCCATGGTCACAAAAAGACGACAAGACCCAGTTTTCAGTTCATAACGAAAATAAAAACACCTTTATCAGCCAGAGCTATGGCGCATATTTGGAATACGAAAGATAGAAACTGGTTATGAATCCAGCAACAAAACACCACAATAGAGCTACAACATTACATACTGTACAAAGTTAAGGCAAAACTTTGAATAATCTACCTGTATGCGTTCCAACGAACTTAGTTACAAGTTAGAACTAGCCTCTCCCAAAGGAAAATGACCATTAACGGAGTAAGGGCTAAGACTAAGCGGGTCTTCAATGCAATTTATTCATAGCATAGGTACATAACATTAAAACAGCTGGAACTATGTGCATTCTTTTCAATTAATAAGTCAATGACCTGAAACCTAAACAAAAATTAATTAAGGTTTAAGTTCAAAATGTTCACAACACCCCCAGTTTCCCCATCTTCTCTTTATTCAAGAAATATGTAAAAAAATAATGTAATTGCAATGACAAAGGTCACGGACCCCGGAGTCTGTGGAATGGCTAAAATTAATTTAAAAAAAACTCAAACCAAATCAAACTATTTGGTTGGTTTGAGGTTCAAGGTTCTATGGTATATTAGCAATAACGTTCCACACTTAACCAGCGAGTAAGCTCATAAAGCTATATCGTCATCATCATTATACTCTTTAGGTACTCGTAGTTGATTTTTGAACGAACGCTGCTTCTTCTTTCCACTTCAAACAATATTTTTAGAAAATGTTAATTATTACTCAGTATTTTGCTTTACCGTTAAAGAACAATCGAGAAGAACAGTCTACTAATTAACCTAGACATAAAGGTTAAAAAATGCTCAAAATGCTCAAAATGTGTATGTTAGCATCAGGAAAACGTAAATTAGGAATGTAGAGGTGTGCAGTTTTCATTGGAAATTAGATAGATAGACACACTTTATTGAACACACCAAAAATGAATAATTTAAAACTAGAAACAATTTAGAAACTTAAAGCTAGTGCCACAATTGGCGGCCTTATCGCTAACAGCGATCTCTTCCAGGCAACCTTAGGATGGAAAAAGAAAAAAAAGGAATGTTATGAGACGGGGTGTGCATTGGAAATGGAAAAAAAATACAATGAATTAACAGATATCCTACTTAAGCATATTTACATAAAAATAAAATGCAAATAAACATACACTAATACTTACAATAACTATATAATATAATTAGTTTAATTAATAAAGGCTATTTCCGTTAAATATAACGTTATTAATTAATACTGGCATTAATTGCTATCGAAACCATCGTGAGGAAACTGTCATGATATAAAAACTAAATCACTTTGGGTACTATATTACACGCCGGTGACTTAAGCTTTTAAACTAAAAATAATTAAAATGGCTGATTGCTTACAACATTTTCAGCATACCTCACTCCTATAACGCGATTCCTATGTAACTTCCTTCTGCAATAATACCCTATGATTTTTGGTACCGGGTGCTATATATAGCAGTTACGTCACTGAATGACCACGAAGTTCTTGCAAAGTTTCTAATCTGTCTAATTGGCAGACTGCTGGTCCGGTGTAGCTAGCGAACTACGAACTGAGCTAAGTCTAGCCCTAGGTGACCAGTTTCGACAGATATGTCTGATAATCCTGGAATATATTAACAAAATTTTGCTGGCAATACCTATTAGACGGAATATCATTATGTTAAAACATTCTACAGAAATTCATTGAAACCTAAATCCGTATTTAATTATGCCAACGTTTTGGCAGCGTTTTAACTGCGTGATCACGACCAGACTAAAAAAATTGCGGGTCACCTCAACAGGCAATGAGAAAATCTCCAAATGATTGTCACCACGATACACAACACTAATTGTGGTACACAAAGCTAAAAAACAAAATTTAAGAAAAAAAACATCAAAAAAATAATACTTTATGTCATCTGTGCAATAAGATGGTAAAATAGTTATTTGTTATACAAGAGTGCAAAGTTGATTTTAAAACCGCGTGCTCAATTTTGATGACCGAGCAAGCTAAGGATTCTAAAATTGAATCACTCGCTGCGCTCGTGATTCAATTTTAGAATCCTGAGCGTAGCAAGGGAATCAAAAGAGCACAAGGTGAAAAATCTTTGCACTCGAGTGCAACATGTAACTTTTCATTCCACCTCAGCGAAGAAATGACTAAATGCAAATTTTTTTATGTTTTAGCGCTAAGCAAATTAAAATAAATTAAGTACACCAAGGAGGTTCCGAGTCTGAGTTTTTAACATATTAAAAAAATATTATGATGCATTCAGCACCAAGGAGGTAGAAATAAATAGGTTGAATTATGTTATGAATTCAAAACCTCAGTACACACGATGTTCTAAATTCAAATTTACTTTAACCTCTAGAGGGTAAAAACGACTTTTGCGCCCTGATATCGAGGAGCAAAAGTACTCTTTCCAAGCTGGTGGGATGAAAAATATTTTTGACATAGACTGTTTTTAACCCCCGACCAAAAAAAGGGTGTTATAAGCTTGACGTCGATGTCTGTCTGTCTGTCTGTCTGTGTGTGTGTCTGTCTGTGGCACCATAGAGCTCAAACGGATGGGCCGATTTCGATTTTTTTTGATTTTTTTTTATTTTGTTCTTGTAATTTATAAACAATATCTTAATAACAAATGACGTATTTTTTTTCTAATGTGAATTAATACCTATGTTACATAATATATACAAAAACGAAAATTACGATACGATTACGATTAAGATATTATTAAAAGAATAAGTTATTTTACCACTTTTTAGAACATATTATGTCCACGTTTTTAAACTTGTTGTTATTGACGGTAAGTCGGTAAGATCAATTTTAGACTGGTTACAAGTCAATTCATCATTACTCAATTGGAGACGGTGGCGTGATTCCGATCGTGTTGCAAGCAGTTCCGCGAAGTATCGGACCGCACGGAAGACGGACACAGATCGGCGATCGGCGTCCCTTAGCCATCAGTTGTAGTCTCATATTGACGCGTTGACACTTAAAATAATTAGTTGTAATTTATATGTAACTCTATAAATAATTTAATTTGCATAAGGCTTTTTTTTGCAACTCATGGACTCGCTCAACTTAACTGGTATAGCTAGTACATAGTAAATAAACATCTTTACTAAATATATAAAGCTAAAGAGTTTGTTTGCTTGTTTGTTTGAACGCTAGGATTTCGGAAAGTGCTAGTCCGAATTGAAAGATTATTTTTCTATTGGATAGTCCATTTATCGAGGAAGACCATAGGCTATTAGAACATAACGCTACTATTAATTGAAGCGGAGCATGAATCAAGAATGTAACAAAATCGGGGAAAAATATTCCTTTTTTGAGAGTTTTCATACGTTTCGTGCTTCGGCATGACACATGACAGCAGTCTAATTTTTTGTCATTGAATATAAACCCTTGCTAATCAAATTTGTTTCTAAATCTGAGTTAGTACGACCAATTTCCGACAGGTGGCGTAGCAGGAAGCTGAAGAGGTGTTTTGTTTGAAAGCGATATTCTCAGGAATGACTGAACCGATTGCAGTCATTCTTTCACCGTTGTATATGTACGGGATCCTGATGAGTGCTATATAATGTACCACGGGCAAAGCCGGGAAGGACATCTAGTATTATATATAAATAAAAGCCAGGCGCGAGTAGGACACATGATATGAATTAAAAACTGAGTACTTATTTCGATATTAATTAACGATATTATTTGGGGGGGTCTAACTCGCTCTTCACTACTCACAGCGTAACTCATAAGAACGAGTTTCGTTTAGTTAGTCCAAAACTATATAAATAGAATTCAATTAGCGAATTCCCAATGTAACCGCGCGAACGATTAAATTCCAAACTAACTATTCTAAGTTACGCCGAAGCTAACGCCGTATAATTTCCCTGGAGTGAAGGAGCTTATTCACGTAAGTAGTATTTTTCCCTTGTTTCTGTTTTTCTGGTAGGGTTTTGGTATCGTGAAGCTGTTTAACAATGTATCCAGATAAAACCAATATACATTCTCATAGGTACTCGTACCTATCTACATATATATAAAGGTTACGTTGGTTTGTTTACGTTTCAAAAACTCAAAAAAGTTCTGCACCGATCGAGCTGAAACTTTAGAATGATATACAATTTACATCAAGAATTGTTTTTATACAATTTTTGCATCACAATGTGCCACAGCGAAGCGTGGCAGGGTACAGCTAGTATATTTTATAAAGATAAAAACAAGTTTACTATGTGTGTTTGTTAATAGGGATGTCGGCTCATTTTTGATTTAATGTGCCTTCAAAAGGCTACTCAATAACTAAAACATAGGTGAAAGGATTACTTTGTTATCTTAAAAACTTCCCGTGATATCACGATTTTAAAATCACAGTTTTGGACTCTGCCAAAAACGCTTCATACAAATCACTACAGAAACGTGACGTCACACTTTAGTATTTTCTATGCGTCGCGCGTAAAGTTCGTATGATATAAATATTGCGTTTAGGAAACTAGTTTCATAACAAAAGTAACTTGAAATTTAATGGGTTATCCAATGGTAAACACGTTTTCTAATAATTTCGTACTTTTAAAATGGACTTGCACATCCAGGTTTGAATGATCATAAAGTAAGTTAAACTAAAAAGAAGTGTGGCACTCGGAGACTGCCGCGGTAAAGCTATTGCATGTTGCATGCATTTTTATCAACATAAGCAATAGGGATGTTAACAATTTTTCGGAATTGCTTTTATTTTGAAGAGTGACATTTGTTTACCATAAAAAATACAATTACAATTAATGTAATTGTAATTGTACATCAGGCGAGATGGCGGTCAAGTGTAAACCTATAAAAGTTAAAAAAAAAAAAAAAAAAAAAGGCCCGCGATAAAAGCTATGCAATAGCTTAAAAATATCTAAATTAAAATTGGTACATATTTTATTCTATTTAAATACTGTCATTATATCAAATAATTTCATATAATTGAAGGACTGACTATATCGACCTGTCGACACGCCTATTGTGTTTATTTATTTAGTAAACATAACATAGGACTTAGTCACAATCTAAACTTTATGACGTTACGAAGTAGTTCAGCAACAAACATCCAAACATTGATATTTATAATATTAGTAAGAAGTAGGATTTCAATTTTTTTATACAATTTTTTTTTATAGATTTACCTACTCATTATAATAATTCCTGTTTCCGTTTTTGCCCCGGTATGGATGAATGGATGGAAAAATCACTAAAGATGCGAATATCGAATCTACGATCTCTTAATTGTTATATCGGATATTTTTTACTTAGTTTCGGTAGCGGATGTTTTTTTTTTTTGTTGTATAAAATGACGGAACGAGCAGGACACGTTCCTGATGGCAAGGAACACATCTGCACATGACAGCACATTGACACACAACTGCTATTGGAACATGAGCATCCAATGTAGTAGGCACATACATTTATTTATTATTTATTTCAATCAATTAGTACCGACTTATCGAATTACACTAATGAGAATAATAATTGAAATATGAAAGTACAGTGATTAAACTTTGAACAATGACTAAATTCAATACCAACATATGTATGTATGTATGTGTGTACATACATATGTATGTCAGTCAGTCAGTACCTGCGACTGCAGTCAGTCGCCACCACAATATAAGAATCAAACCGCAACATATATAGTAATATTTTAACATTACTGCTTCATTATCATCAACAGTCCACTAAATGTTCCCTCTGCTGGGACTCGGGGCCTTCTCTCGCAAGGAGAGAGTTAAGTTCATAATCTACCACGCTGGCCCAGTGCCGGTTGATGGATGGCACATGACTTCGAAAGATTCCAGGTACATGTCGGTTTCGATGTTTTCCTTCACCGTTTTAAGTTACCGGCATTACGCACATGACTTCGAAAAGACAGTGGTGCGTATGGAGTTTGAATCTGGGGTCTCTATATCGGCACGCGTTTTTGTCCGAAATAGACCAGCCGTAAATTCATTTCTTAGCGGTAGACGGTAGAATAACTGGCTAAGGTGTGGTACTTCCCCAGGCGAACTGCAAAGAGTCCTATCACTACCAGTTGTCTCGTTACCGATTTCTAATTTGTGACGATATTAACTAAAATATTTTAAATAAATATACGGGTCAGTCACGTTTGATATAGTCAGTCCAGTTCCACTCAAGTTTAGATCGCGTCCGGCGATCTTTTTCTGTGAAGGGAACGGAAACGTCAAAGCAGATTGGGAAAATTGGGAGGTACCGAGAATACAGTGGGTCAACGGAGTTCCAGGATGTGGAAAAACAACATGGGTGATTAGACACATCGACGTGGACAAGGACGCCATCATTACTACAACAACTGAGGCAGCAAAAGATCTAAGAGAAAAGCTATCGCACCGAATCGGAAACCTGGTTAAAACCAGAGTGCGAACCATGGCTTCTGCTCTGGTAAATGGTTTCGGTAGAGAAAGTTTCAGCCGCCTCATGGTGGACGAAGCTCTCATGAACCATTTTGGAGCCATTGTGATGGCTTCAAGGCTGTCTGATGTTGGTGAAATTGTCCTCATTGGAGACGTCAATCAGTTGCCTTATATCGACAGGGAATGATGGCAGATGGCCATCAGGGACAGAAATGCGGCCGTTGTGAAGGCTCTGGGCCGGGAGGAGGCAGCTTAGGCAAATGGCAAAAGGCAATTAGGCAAACACTCGATGTCGAGTCGATTACTAGCGGAATCCCAACCAGTAGTGATCGGCTCTACAGACGAGCACTAGAATTAGATTTTAAATGTACCCAAATCCCTTATATTTTCCTCTTCTCCTTATCCAAGAAATGTGTAAAAAAAAGATAATTGTAATGACAAAGATCACGGACCCCGGAGTCTGTGGAGTGGATAATTAAAAAAAAAAAATCTTTTTCTGTGAGAATGCGCGTGTTAGATTAGGGGTTCCAAGGAACCCCTAACCTAACGTTAAAAGTGAATAAATGTGTGTTTGTTATCGATCAAATCGAGAATTATATGATAGTTATGTAAAAAGAGAGGAATTGATGTATTTCCGGAATCATATAATGGGTATAATATTGTTATAAATGGTAAGGTTAAATATAAGTAATAAATAATATTGTATAACGTATATTAATGACGAGTAAGTGGTTCAACGTGGTCAAATCCACCGCCTGTTCCGCCATTGCTTGTTGTTGTGTAGTTGGAGGGGCGGCGCTGTGACTTTGGCGAGTGGGGTTGATCACGACTGGTATAAAAGCGAGCGTCGTTCTGTTCGGGCTATTGTATATTATTCTCTTGGTCTTACTTATTGCTCTTGCTATTATGCTGGCTCTTATGTATTGTTATCTCTTGCTGTTCTTGTTCTCCAACGGTTGACACATTGTAAAGATAAGTATTATAACTATTATCTAAGGTTTACTTGTGTACAGATTATGTATGTGATGGCGCAGAGTTTTCTTGGCCACTGTCTTTCTCTGTCGTCTAGGGATTTGCGAAAGTGGTATTAGAGTCTTTTAATATAATGAGAATACCCTCTTGGGGTTTATCAGTAATATAACGATGAACTAAGAATAAACAACATTCAAATATCATCAATTGGTTCTTTCTATTCATCCTACTACCTTTAAGTAAATAACAGCACATACACATCTAAGCTCACAGAATTAAGGCTATCCTGACATAAATTGGGTCATAACAGCACAGAATCCTAAGAGATTCTAACACGCGCGCGTGTTCGCTTTTAGGACAGAAACGAGCTGAGAACACGCGCGCGCACTCTCTTTAAAAAGACCGCCGGACGCGATCTAAACTTGAGTCTAACTGGACTGACTATATCTAACGTGACCAACCCGTGTATTTATTTAAAATGTGTAATAACCATGTTAGTTTTCATACAAAAACTAAAATATTCAATTTTAACTTTGTTATTTAGTCTCTTTTCACCGCTGAACATCCCTAGTTGATACGCTTTGCAATGTAAAACTAATAACGCTTTAACGGTTTATAGGTGTCGCTGTGAATTCATATTAGCGCATGAATTTGTTATGTGCTTGTTACAATTTGCGCTATTTTGCAAAATAGCACGTTAACAATGTTGCTTTTGAAGCTGCTGGTAATTTTTAATCAAAACTATGCTTTGTGACTGAATTTCTATCTAATGAGTAGTGGTAAGGGTCTTTGCGAAATCTTCTTGTGGAATACACACTCATGCTAGTTATTCGTCTATCAAAAAGTAAATGTTGAAGGTTTGTTTTCCGATTTAAAGGGCAATGTTTGCAAAGAAATTGTTAAGTGAAAAATCATCTTGTAACTCCGAGTGACGAGCGCAGTGATTAACAATTTTAAGTAGCTGCATAGCGTTTGAGCATTATGCGTAAGTTACTTACTATCAAGTGAATGTTTTGCTTGTCTCGCTAATTTATGACATACAAAATTTAAGGACTTCAATAGGTAGGTACTTCTAGGTGCCAACTGATAGTGTTCCATAAAATAAAACAGTCGCCAGTGCGGCTCAGAAAGATATTTTGAACTGATATTTGAAACTCGTATGAGACAGATACTACCTACCGTGCCTGATAAGCGACAGTCATCAAAAGGGATTGATCGAAAAAGAAAACTCTGTTATGTTCCAATATTGGGCAAGTAAAATAAGTACATTACTTTATTTGTCCAATACCTTGACCTTGGGTTGTTGGGCAGCAAAGACAGGGTTTCTCGAGTCAGTATAGGCACAGGGGAGGTGACTCCCGCTCCGGCTCATTTCTAGAACAAAGGTTGGCCATTGCCATTCAACATGAGAACGCAGCGAAAAATAAAACCAGCAATTAACTTCAATTTGTGAAAGAGGCCTTGTCGGTGGACGCCTACATCGTAAAAATCCACTCTTATATTATTTTCTTAACGGGCCAAAGAAAATGTACCTTCATAATTTAAACTCTAGCTTTTAAACCACCACAAACCGGTGCATAGCCAAATTTAAAAACCTAACACAAAATTTCAAATTCAAAAATTTAATAATCTTGCATAGAAATGTAATATTAAAGCCAGTAAACTCTCTTTTCCTTGCGGTTCTCAGAATTAAATTCGCGACACACCTGTTTACTGTTTGTTGGCGGTTGTGCTTTATTAAGTTTATTTTCCTGTGATTTTATTTTATTTTTCTGCTTGGTACATTCAAAATAGGCGACTGTTGGTTTTACCCTTAGCAGCTGTATATAGTTTTCTGTTGTACAACCACTAGATTTAATCCAGAAGATTACTTAGGAAACAGGCGTTTTTAAGAATTAAATTTCAGAATGTTATTAATCTAAATGTCTGTTTGTCATACGTTTGTAACTAGAAAAGTCGCGTAGTTAAATAAATGTACATTTAACGTTTTTGCTTACTTCATTTTACATTTTTTACACTTAAATTATTTCACTGAACTAGAAATGCTAACGCATTTCTAGATGGCCAATGGCCATGATCCCGAATTTACTCGAAGATTTTTTATCATTACCGAGCGTAACGCTAGAATTAAATTCACAGCTCACGAAAAATCGGTCTGTGGCGGGCCAAAATAGTTTTCACTTAAAAAATTGGCTGTCTTAGGAACTGCCGATTGAAGTGACAACTTTTAGCTTAGAATTTTAGTCTTAAACAGCATTAATATTGCATAATACGTCACCTTACCACAGATAACTACCACAACCTACCACAGATAAATTCTACAACAGATAAGAAAATAGTTACTTCGTAAGATATAATGTGCGTTGGGGTAACTCCGGACAGATTTTTGACTAGTTAGCATAGTCTTGCGATTTATTTAATTTCTGGAGATCAATGTATGCCAGATCTTTAAAATAAATCTACAATGCTTAACGGATAGACAGAGTATAAGTGTGAATTTTGTCTGTCTTACAGGCTTAATAGTTTTTGTTGTAGACGTTTGCCAAAACAAACTTTATCTTTTATGATCACGATAACATATTTACCACCAAAGGGCAAGTTCGGACTGCAATTAATAGTCATCACTTTCTAAACTAAATATTTTACATAATTTACTAATTCACACACAGCACATTTCTGATTTGCAGGAGCGATAAACAGAAACTATGGGTCGCGGGACGATAAAATGGCGTCTTATTTAATCTTACGAGTGTTTGAAAATTATTCGAAATTAGATCAAAAAACAATTCATATGGTCTTACCCCATATCCGATCTTACCCCAACGTACCTTACTGTTATGACACATGTAAGTGACTTGAACTCAAAAGCTTTCACCCATCCAAAGATCGTCCTCCGAGCTCGTCCCGCTACCGTCTAACCAAATCGGCGTTGGCTTTGTTATTGCTGTCTCTATAATTTGTAACGAAAAAAAAAGAGAGACCAATGTCAATCCTAAGACCGTCCTTAGGCAGTAGACCTCCTGAGCTCCACTATTCCTCTGCCGCTTCGACGCTACGCCACTCCACCACTATAGCATGTCGGGGACGCGAATCTATGTACTATATTCTGATTAACATGATCTAATACCACCTTGCCCTTTTTCTTATCAGAATGCTCATAACTAGAAAAAGCGACATCGTTTCATGGTTGATGTTCCAAATACACGAACGAAGATATTTGACTCTTGTTTTGTGATAAAAACGTCTAAGCTGTGGAATACGTTACCTGAGTGGGTTTTCCGTGTTAGTTACAATCTTCGTGTCTTCAAATCGAGAGTGAATCGGTTTCTTCTAGGTAAACACTCTCCATCGTAGACCACATCGTTTCTTAACATCAAGCGAGATGGCGGTCAAGTGTAAGCCTATAAAAGTAAAAAACTATAAAATTCTCCCCTACCAATAAAAACCCTAATAGTATAACGAAATATTCTAAAAATAGACTTCAAAATTTAAGAAGTCAGCTCTAAAATGTTCCTATTTCAAGCACAAAACGCTGCAACATTTAACATCCCGCGTCTGTTAAATGATAACCTGGGAGCGAGAGACGGGACTACTGAAGTATTCATAGACTTAAAGTATGGAAAACATGAAGAAATCTCGCATGTTCTGTGTGTGATGGAAAAATGGGACTTATTTATGCTTCTGCGACGTGCGAGTTACATTTTTATTACTTAGTCTACAAAAATAGAAATTGATAAGTACCAACGAATTACAAATTGTCGCATTTTTGAATTCGATTACAAAATTTGACTGTCACAGGGGCTGTCGATAGAAGTGAACTTTTTTACTTTTTAACCCTCGACCAAAAAAAAGGGGTGTTATAAGTTTGACGTCGATGTCTGTCTGTCTGTCTGTCTGTCTGTCTGTCTGTCTGTCTGTCTGTCTGTCTGTCTGTCTGTCTGTCTGTCTGTCTGTCTGTCTGTCTGTCTGTCTGTCTGTCTGTGTGTGTGTCTGTCTGTGGCACTGTAGAGCTCAAACGGATGGGTCGATTTCAATGCGGTTTTTTTATTTGAAAGTTAATATCCGTACGGGTGTTCTTAGTTATGTTTGGTTAATATCGATTCAAAATGGCCGCCTCCACAAAATGGCGGACAAAATATTTCTTCACAACCTACCTCAATATGGGTATCAAATGAAAGGGCTTGACTAGTAGAATGTTGTACAGATAACAAATCTAAGGTAGTCGGGGGTTAATCAAAATTTTTAATTTTGTTCTTGTTTAGATAAACTTCATCGCAGACCGCATTGCAGACCGCATCGTCGCTTAACATCTTGCGAAATGACGGTCATTCATATCCATAATAAAATCCAACACAAAATAGAATCTGCTTATATATTCACATCGCCATGAAAATCTCATTTCAATTTCGCTATTCACATTATTCCCGGTAAACCTCTAATCCTTCCATTACCCTAATGCTCTTAACATTAAAGTATACAAAAATATGTAGGTACCAATTTTTTATTACTTTGTCGTGATATAAAAAGTTTTATCTACCTTTGAATTTGTTATTCCTTTGTGCGGATTTTGTTATGAAAAAGTTAGAAATGGATGTTTTCTTTGGTCTTAATACATGGTTACGTAAAAATACTTAGTTTCATATAAAACTTTTATGTGAGGTGTTTCGATGAGTATAGTAAGTAAGTTTGTGATAGGGCTATGTACCTTTTACACTAGCCTAGAGTTCGGTAGAAAGCATATGAAGCTAACTGCTTTACTTGGCATTGAAGAGGATTGATTTGTACCATAAAATATAGTTATTGATACAAATACCTTTTACGAATTTCTAAATTCAAAATAATGATCATTATCAGCAGTCAATCCTCTTGATAAAAATTAAGGTAATTATGGTCTTTTTGTCTCAATCTATCGCTATCTTATCCTTATTTAGTTTTTTTTATTTACTTAGTTGTATCAGATCAAGATGTCAGTTGTACCTCATATAGCTGTACCCTGCCACACTTCGCTGTTACACATTGTGATGCAAAAATTTGATAAAATCAATGCTTGATGCGGATTATATATCATTACAAAATTTCCGCTTGATCGGTGCAGAACTTTTTGAGTTTTTCAAACGTACACAAACCAACATAACGTTTTTATGTATAGAGATTGCATGATCATAGATAGTGTTCTCGGGTTCCAGTGCATAATAGTGCCATATAGTGCTAAGGCATATTAGCAACCCACTTTATTATGTTCCCACTGCTGGACCTCGGGATCTTCTCTCGCGAGGAGTCCCTAAGAGAGTCAAGGTCAATTCAACTACACTGGGCCAGTGTTAATTGATATATAACGTATGACGTCGAAAGATCCAGAAACAATTAATTTTTCAAACAGGCGCAGGTCTTATTGTCAAATCCTATTACATGTACGTATACAATTAGAACTACACTATTTACTCGTACAATAACCACATCCCGAATCCGATGAATGTCAAAAAATAAATAAGATCGTAAATCCCACTACCAGTCATAAGCGTGACCAGAACGCTGGCTGCAAAACCACGGTAAATGGCAATCATTATGCATCGTGGCATATAAATACGTAGTGTGATTGCATTTACAAAAACTAACACGTTCCATTTTGTATTTTGTTTGCGATAGTTGATAGTAAACCAATTTATATTCTAAATGATTGTAGTTTATTAAACGAATACACAATAGCACATCAATATAACAAAGGTTGTTTTAACTTTGACTAGCACAACAAATGGCTGTGAAAACAAGGGTAAATCTAGTTAAATAAAAAAAAAAGCTTTGTTTGTACACTTAAAAGCAAACGATTTGTTTATTTCCCAAGCGTCAATTGTACGAGCAATAAATTCATTGATTCGTTTAGAAATTTGTAGAGTGAGTTTGGAGTTATGTTTTATTTAATAAGTTATTAGACGAGCAGGTCATGTCCCTAATGGTAAGCAACATGCTTGCCACAGCACAGTGACATGCAGCTATTGGAACATGAAGCGTCCACATCATTACCTAGTACTGCACTGCGCTCGTCACCCAGAGATCTAAGATGTTATTTCTCTTAGCCCTGTAATTTCTCTGGAAACATTGCCCTTCAAACCGGAACACAGTAATGTTTCCACATTACTGCTTGGCGGTAGAATAAATGGCAAAGGTGTGGTACTTCCCCAGGCGAACTCTCTCAAGAGTTCTACCACTACGAAATGAAACGAAAACCGGGAATATAAGCTCGATCGCTCTTAGCGATAAGGCCGCCAATTGAAATGTCATCTTTTTAATAATAATTTAAGTTTATTTTGTGTTTTTATATTGTGGCTTTTAATAAAGTGTTTAAAAAAAAAATACAAATTATCGATTTCAAATCTATTATTTTACCAAGTTTTTTTTTACTATAATAGGGTTGCACTTTACCACCATCTCGCCTGATGTTAAGCGACGATGTGATCTAAGAAGCGTTTGAAGTTTTCTAAGTTTAAGAATTTTTTTTATAGGTTTGGTTGCGTGATATGATTGGTTGTATTGATGTTTGCCAAAAATGAATAGAAGGTAAAGAATCAGATGTTATAATTATATAGCAAACTGAATAAAAGCCAGAAATTAATAGAACATGAGTAATCACTTCACATAAAATTGGCAAACCGAATAGAAGCCGCCAGAAATGAAAAGAAGATACTCGTAGAGAATTTTTTAATGAACTCATCAAATGAAGTTAAAATAAAATTAATTAATTGAGTGGACAGTTCACACATAACACTATCTGACTCCAAACAAAGCTTGTAGTATGGAATCCAGATAGTTGATAAAATACTTGTGTGTTGTAAATACATAATTATTATACATCATTAAATACAGAAATACATAATATTTGAACTGTGTCTTGATACTTCTCAAGACACAGTACAAATATTCGTATTCATCACACAAATATGCAAATATTTGTGTGAAAATTTTGACTACAACAAAAAAAAAGTTATTCGTTTCATCTTATCTTACCTGCAAACAGTAATAAAGATTTTGTTAGCGGGAGAGGGATATTTCCAACATAGGTCTACTAGGACAGGTGATGATACTAATGATGAGTTTTAGTTATTTTGACAAGGGTGTAAATATAACTAAATTATTTTAGTGAATACATGTGATAGATAATTATTTCTTTGATTTATGTACCTATAGCCGTGATACCTCTGGGCGAAGAACGGAGAACAGATAAATAGTTTCAGATAGTTGCTGGTCGATATTGAATTGTTATCTTATTGTTTTTAAGCCATGAATACATGAGTTTTATAAGTTTCATGTTATACTAGTATCTGCTTAGGACTTTGTTCGTAAAATTTAAACATGGCTGTTTAAAAAAAATATCCACTATTTTTTCAGTGTGACAAATATCAAATGTTATCCAGACTATAATTTAGTTGAGTTCCGATTTTCAGTTTGATATCTTCAGTTGTTGCGACGTGATTGATTAAGAAATATTTTAATATAAAAATTTACTTTGATGCTATAAGGGGACGTCCAAATGTTCCAACTTCCAAACAAATCATTACCCAAATATTTTACATTTTATTGGATGCATTAGTAGGATGAGTTTTGATATGACTAACAGCGTCCCGCAGAATTAACCGAACCGTACTTTTCCCAAAACTGTTACTTTTTTCGGTAAAAAAAATAGTCTATGTGTAATTCCAGATCCATTATCTATCCTAGATATTGAATTATTATATATATTAATTATCTATATTATACCAAATATATAATCATATGGACTGCCCTTAGAACTGAAAACTAATAACTCAAGAATTTGATAGGTCACTTTGGAAACTACGCGAGTGAAACCGGGCGCTGCTAGTCTGGAAAAAATGTTTTATTTATTTACTAAGAAACACCAACAGAATATATATTAAAAATTACAAAAACCATAACATAGAAATAGAGTTCTGATATTTATACCCTTTATAGGTGTTTGCAGCATTCTTTAATAATATGTAGAACAATTTAAAAAAATTTACAACTACCTACATTTATTACATTTTAAAATGAAATAAAAATGTTATAAATAGAAGATGACAGGACTGTCTGTCTTTGACAGGATCTGTCAAAAAACTTTGCCATTTTGTTTTTAAAAACAGTTAATGCAATGTTCAAAGCATTGTCGACTAAATAAGTCTTCCAATCATCTAGAGTAGATGTCCATGGTCCCGAGTTCACCCGAACACTTCTTTCATTTACGAGCCTGACGCTTGAGCTCAATTCACTACCCATAAAAAACTGTGTGTGGTGCGACAAAAGTTTTCCTTCAAAAAAATCCCAACATAATTATTTAAAATTTTAGTTAACACATGTATTTGCTAGTAAAGCAAATATTGTTTTGCGTACCACGCATTTAAGATGAGTGGTGTGTAGATTTCTATCACATATATTGTTTTTAAGCTTTCGCAATTAGAACACGTATTCTAAATTTGTAGACGTAACCAATTTTGAATGAAACATATCTAAACACTTCCGACTAAGTCACTTTTAAAACAAATTCAAAATCGGTTCATCCGTTCGAGAGCTATGGTGCCATATACATTACACACATACACGGAAACATGTCAAACTTATAACACGCCGTTGGTTAAAAAAAAACATTATTTACGTATGTAAAAATTAATGTTTATTTCGATTAAAATCTCCAAACAATATCAAATAATTGCATATTTTATACATGCCTCAAAACATAAACCAATAAACCAAAAATTCACACTTACAAAAAATACCGATCGAATAATGCCCTCGCCACACCTACTCACAAAATTAACATGTCAACATTTTATTAATAGACAATATAATTAAACTATCATCTATAAAGATGTTGCCTTCGCGATAGTCGGTCGTAAATTATGATGTAGGCGTGATTTGTGGAGGGAAATGATAGGCCGGCGATGCGGCGGGTTTAGTGGCTACTGTGCGAAGTGTGCGGGGAACCTTATTTTGTTTTAGTGTAATTATGTTGTCGAGTCTAATTTTTAATGTTGCGTCAGATAACAATAGTAATTAAAATAAAATCGGCTAAGTGCGAGTCGGTCTCGCAGTGTAAGGGTTCTGAACAAACTTGTAGGTGTAGGTTCTTGTATATAAGTGAATGTAATGGTATTTCTAAGTTTAACATTATTAAAAAAAAAATTATGATATAACGAAAAATTTGCAGTTTTTGCAATTTTTACTTTATTTGTGCTATGAGACGTTACTTTGAACCAAATTTCAAGATTCTGAGTTCAGGGGAAGTATCCTGTAGGTTTTGATTCCCTTGCGAGTGTGGAAATTTTGGGATACAAACGGTTGTATCTTTAGATTGAGTTGGTTGAAAAATCAAACTTAGAAGTTTGATTTTTCACAACTCTAAAGGTACAAGTTCGCGCTGAGACCGCGACACGAGACCGCGACGCGAGACCGAGACCGGAGACCGCGACAGGTACTTGACTCTATAGAATTGTATAACCTATTGTCCCTTAAGGTACAAGTTCGCGCTGAGACCGCGACACGAGACCGCGACGCGAGACCGCAACCGGAGACCGCGACAGGCACTTGACTCTATAGAATTGTATGGGCGCCAGTTCGCGCGGAGACCGCGACACATGTCTCGAGACACGTGTCTCGGTCTACGGTCGCGGTCTCGTGTCGCGGTCTCAGCGCAAACTTGTACCTTAAGGGACAATAGGTTTTTAGTATTTGCTATTAATTTCAGCTCGATACATTCATGGATACACCCTGAGAAACAGGGTCTTGACAGAATGAAGGACAGACAACAAAGTGATCCTATAAAAGTACCATTTTTTTCCTTTCGATGTACAAAACCCAAAAAAAAAAAAACATACAGTATATTTTTTTTTGCATAGAGTAACGGTATAGGCAGTATGAGTACCACCTGATGATATGCTAATATGATAGGAGAGACGCCTAAAACAGATTTACATATTTTATCTTTTTTTTACTTTTTTTTGCGAAAAAGATCGCTATCTCGTCTGATGTTAAGCGAAGATGCGGTCTACAAACGAGCGTGCTTACTTAGAAAAAACTGTTGAACTCGGAACTGTAAAGTATTTTTTTCTGTATTCGACATTTTGATATTCCAAGTTGGTCTCGGTTTGATTGGAAGAAAATATTTATTTTCACCCAAAAAAGAAGGAATGACTGAAGCAAAAATCGTGGCTTGATGGCAAGTGCAATTCAGGATCGTGCGGACGTAGGTTCAAATCCCGCCTGCGCTTCTCAGTGCTTTTGTAAGTGCAAACGCACGATTTTCTCATCACCACTGGCCTTTAACGGCGAAGAAAAAACATCCTGAGGAAACTGAAATAATCCAAAGAAGACATATGTCGAGGATATAGGTCATCCGCTAAACCGCTTTAGCCCACCGCGATGGCTTATGGCCTGGAATTTTAGTTTGAGTCTCAACATTGGCAACACAGAGCGAGGATTACGCTTCTGCTAAAGGAAAAGGAAAAATTCAGGCTTCTTCAAAAAACTGGTAACACATATGTAAACTATTTGGGTAACGCTAATAAAAAAGAAATCAACGAATTGATATCTCTTTTTTAAAGTCGAGGCATAAACAAAAGAAACGAAATGGCGAAACAAAAACAATAATCCAAAACAATGTTAATAAATGTCTTTAATCCGCGAATAGATTACAGGAAACGTGTTTTGGTAGTCGATTTATCTTGATTTACACAATATTGCCAAATCATAAGCGAAGGCGGGGATTAAAAAAGTTAACAGCATTGGTGTAAGCCTACCTTAAATTTTTACTGCAGGGACTCTATCATGTATCACAAGGGTATATATAATCAACCAAACTGGCTAAGTGTAAGTTGGTGGATGACACATCAAAAAGCGTTTTTCTTGGAAGTGTATTTACATTACATTATTTGAAGGGATATGTTCAAGTTACACATTACAATAATTTTATCATACTAAGCCCAAATAAAAGAGACACATTTGGTAAACAGATTTATTTATTTATCGGCTAATAATAAGTACGGCTACAATGCCAATTACACTTAAAATTCATTTAAAACATAATAGTAGTAAATTAGTTAAAATATTAAAAAAAAATCAAATAGTAATCAATATGTCAAGTTAAAGATAGATTCAATCTCAAGAATCATTATTTATCAGATAGATTAGATCTCAAGAATAGGTCACTTTTTGTTAAGGAAAAAGGGTTGAAATGGGGGATGAAATTTTATTTTGAAGTTCGTAATTTAACTTATTAACTTTGTATCTAGACACGAAGTCAATAAATGTTTGTTCTACGAGTAACAATTTTACGAACAATATTTATGATATAATCGGGTTTCGAAGTAGGGGTTCAAATGGGGTATGAAAGTTTTATCTGGTATCCATATTATAATAGACACTTGATATCCATATTAATATTATAAATATGAAAGTAACTCTGTCTGTCAGTCACGCTGTAACGCCTAACCCCTGCAACGATTTTGATGACAGTGTGTATAAATATTTATAAGCTGCTTTTAGCTAACATTAATTTATGTGGGTATACAAATACTACCTCAGTTACATTATTTATTTCGTAAGGATGATGTCGCGGGCAAAAGCTAGTACCTATTTGAAATTAATACAGTAGATCTCCCGAAAATTTTCGTGTAGTGTACAACTTATGTAATAAAAAATCATTTAAATCGTTTTTTTAATTTAGTCAAATAACATATTCCACTTTACAGATCTCTCATAACTTTATCCGCAAAACCTACGTGATAATTTTATTTCCGTACAACCGAAATCTACGATTATTCAAGGATTTACAGACACGCCTGGTGTTGGCTTAATTTGGAAATATGTATCGTTTAATTGCCCTCGGTTAAGGTCCGTGAGATCATAAATATAATGTAATAGAGAGGAGACAGTTTTGCGCAGTTCGAATTATAAAGCATCGAATAAATATTTGTAGAAATGAGGAAATTCACTATCTTAACCGTCTTCAAAAGGAAAGGGTTCTAAATTCAGTTGTATATTTTTGTAGAGGTATGTGAGATACGCCACAAATTGTGTATCTTTTTTTTTGTTTCCACTTTTCAAGATGGTCCCATAAAATATTCATCACAATCAGTTTGGTACATTTTGAAAATATCAGTATAAATAAAAAATTACAATACATCGTCAGTATTTTAGGTTAATCGAGTTATTTTGAATCAAATTTACTCGCAGAATTTATCCGAGTTTAATGAAAAAAAAAACGTCGGTGTTTGGTTTTCCGGAGTATTAAATATACTTTTGAACTAGTATCTGTACAGCTTTTTGTTTTCATCCGGGTGCAATTTAGAAAAATACTTTTATTGAATTATGCGTTTTTATTGGGACACAAGATAGCCTTTGATTCCGGACATTAATTTATGCGAATTATATCCCCAACCATTTGGTTGTTACGATGTGATTAGGTAGCAAACAACATTTCAACATCTAAACTTTCAAATTGAGAAAAACTATTTTAGTAACTTGTTAGTTGAACTACGTTTTGAACTTGATACCTTAGAGCTAACAATATTGGCAATAATACCCCTAAAAGTTGTGTTATGTGATCAATATCAATATAAGTCAATAATAGTGTAATTTCAATACTAGTAAGTATTTTGCCAACCAATTTTATTTTTATTACAATTTTTAGTTTTTAAATAAAGTAAAGTGTTAACTAATTATAACATTTTAAGGTGTGGAAAAAAATAAAAAGACTTGATTTTTTTATAATTATCTTAGTAATTAAAATTCCTAATTTTGGGTTTTGTTTGATTTATTTTATTTAACGTTATTTTTGTACAAAATCTCTAAAACACTATTTAAATAAAATCCAATCAAACAAAATAAAATAAAAAACAAGGAAAGATTACCATATTTTATTATTCAATTTTATTAATTAAATCAAGCAAATGTGTTTGCTATTTGTGTTGCTTCTTTATTATCCAAAGGAACTTCGTTTTTACCTAGTGTCCCATGACGTAACAACATTTTTTTACATTAATTTTATGTAAATAGATCTATTAATTTTTAACATCTCCAATTATAGTTATGTTTGTTTCGGTGAAAGCACATGTATTCAAACATGATTAAATCGAATTAAAAACAATAAGCGTTCGAACATTTTCATTTATTCGATTAGATGGGCCCCATCCCTAATCATAAATACGGTAAGGTCTTTATAAAAGCTCATGTTATCCGCTTAGTGATGATAAAGTATTGTTTATTGAGGATTCATGGGTCGTACTTACTCTGAAAACGACAGTTTAATTTTAAAAAGTATTTTTACTATAATTATAAACTTTATTGACATGCTAATAGAAAAAATTACACCAAAATAATTTAGTATGAAAACAAACGTAGTCGTTTCATTTCTATTACTTCAACACAATTTTAATTAATTCACGGGTATCTCACGTGTGTCAGTCCAGTCTGACTTAAGATTCAGCAGTTAAATTTGAAGGGAAATGTTTCCAGATAAATTACAGGGCTAAGAGATAAAAGATCTTAAACGTCTGGGTAAAAAGCGCATTGCAGTGTTAGGTAGTGATTTAGCTTCTTCAAATTTAATTAGCTGCGTTGCATCACTGTTATGAGCAGGCGTTTTTACCGCAAAGTTTTCTCTGTATTTATCGATATCTAGTGCGCCTAGTTAAATAAATAAATAGATATGACGAGTTTACGCTATTGCTCTATAAAGTACTTACTTGATTTTTCTCTGGTGGAAAAAATTCTCTTCAACCGTAACACATTAATACAACACATTACTCCTAGTGATAAAATACCCGGCAAAAGCATGGCACTTCCATCCAGGCAAACTCTACCTGCATTTATCTTGAGTAAGGATTGTAGTGGTAGGACTCTTTGCCAAGTCCGCCTGTGGAAGTACTACACTTTTTCCGGTTGTTCTACCACCAAATAATGTGCAAAGTACAACAAGTAGTTCCTATGTTACAACTGTTATGTAGTGGTAGGGATTTGCAGAGACGCCTCGGGAAGTAACACTCTTTTGTTATCCTGCAGCCGAGCAGTAGTGTGCAAACATTATTGTGTTCCTGTTTGAAGGGCAATGATTGTAGTGAAATTATAGGGCATAGAGATAAAAGATTGAAACCTCAGAGTGACGAGCGCAGTGCAGTGTTAGGTAATGATTATTTGAACTCTTCAAGTTCTAATAGCTGCGTGTCACTTTTAGGAGCAGGCATGTTGCTTACCATCAGGCTCATGTCTTGCTCGTCCACCACCGTCGCTCCGCCCGAAGCGTCAAAGAGTTTTCAAAATGACGTAAACATTCTGCGCCATTGTTTATTCTATCAATCTATAAAAACAAGATTCAAACGCATCACAAAGGTCCATAAACCCATTAAAGTCGCTCACATCGACTCTATATTTTGAATTCACGCCGCTTTTTCTCAAACAATAATTAAATACCATATATTATGTGATTTACAACTCGAAGTATTAATTCTGAATAATATAATGCTTTAACGACGCCATTATAATGGGGAATCTCTATTAAATGGACATAAAAGTCGTTATTTAAAAAATAAATGCGTATATTACAAGTACAACGGTGAACCGTTATTGTAATTAAGTGTTGATACTTAATAATAATAATAATAATAAATTTATTTTCGTTCTCACATTGTGGCCTTATATGATAACTTATTAACTTAAATAAACTAACATGCATATTATTAATAGTATCAATTAGAACCCCTAGCTCCCACACTAGGATTCCCTGTGTTTGTGGGAGCTAGTTCTCTTCAGTTGTGCTTATTTACATGACAATGTGTTTATGATGGTGAGGGAGGGTGTGTGTGTGTGTGTGTGTGTGTGTGTCGAGAGTGGAGATGTGTGATGTTTGTCGATGTGTGGGACTGTATTCTATCTTTGAGTGAGTGTGTATGTCCATATAATAATGTGAGTGTGTTGTGTCTGCGAGGGTGTATATATACATATGTATGTATATATGCATATGTGTGTGTGTAAGTATAGATGAGATGATGTGCGTACGTTTGTGTGCCTATGTGTGTCGTACTATTTTTGTAACAGCTTTACCATAATGTATACTTATAACATTATGGTAAAGCTCATTTTATAGTTTATGTGTTCGAAGCTAAAAGAAGTAACTAAATGAGCAAAAACAGATTTAGCAAGGTCAAAATGAAAAAAAAAATGAAAAATGTTTATTGTGGCAATAACGAGAGACATAACCAAACACATGACACTAAATGATTAAACTTTATACCAGGCAGTTTTTAGATAGTGGTGGTACGTAAAATTGGGATAACATTACAAAAAAAAACATTGGTCACTCAATTATTGTATAAAATATAAAATATTGGAAACTTACAGATATGTTTTACTTTTATACTTACTTACAGGTATGGTAATTATTGGTTTACAGTGAAATAGTTACGTTAAATTTTGACCATGTTATTCTACTATTTGTATACTCTTACTTTTGTTTTGTTTTTAGGGTTCCGTAGCCAAATGGCAAAATACGGGACCCTTATAAATTCGTCATGTCTGTCTGTATATCTGTACGTCCGTATGTCACAGCCACTTTTCTCCGAAACTATAAAAGCTACACTATTGAAACTTGGTAAGTAGAAGTAATATGTAAACCGCATTAGGGTAATGATAAAAAAAAAACAGAAAATAAACAAAATTAAAAATTTTGACTAACCCCCGACTACCTCAGATTTGTCATCTGTACAACATTCTACTAGTCAAGCCCTTTCATTTGATACCCATATTAAGGGAGTTGCGAAAAAATAAATGTATTTCGCCATTTTGTGGAAGCGGCCATCTTGGATTTGTAATTTGTCATAGTGCAATGTATTCTACTAGTCAAGCACTTTCGTTTGATACCCATATTGAGGTAGTAGTGAAAAAAATAATGTAAATCGCTATTTTGTGGTGGCGGCCATCTTGGATTTGTTTTTTTTATAGTGTATAGTATTTTACTAGTCAAGCCCTTTCATTTGATACCCATATTGAGGTACGTTGTGAAAAAATATTTTGTCCGCCATTTTGTGGCGGCGGCCATCTTGAATCGATATTAACCAAACATAGCCAAGAACATCCGCACGGATATTAACTTTCAAATTAAAAAAACCGCATCGAAATCGGCCCATCCGTTTGAGCTCTACGGTGCACACACACAGACAGAAAGACAGACAGACATCGACGTCAAACTTATAACACCCCTTTTTTTGGTCGGGGGTTAAAAATTAGGGGTGTCCCATACTTAGGTAAATACGCTCGATCGTAGACCGCATCGTCGCTTAACATCAGGCGAGATGGCGGTCAAGTGTTAACCTATAAAAGTTAAAAAAAAAGAGTCAAATGTCTTCGTTCGTGTCTTTGGAACATCAACCATGAAACGATGTCGCTTTTTAGAACTACGAGCATTCCGATAGAAAAAGGGGCAAGGTGGTATTAGATCATGTAAATCAGTCGCACACTCTCCGAAGTAAAGTAGGTAAGTACCTACATAGTTTTATTTTAATACGTCATAAGTCGACATTGCTAAAACACTAATTAAAGTAATAACGAACTACAAGAACTTTTATATTATGTTACTTGTTGCTGCTACGGAAGCCTTCATGGGCGAGTCCGACTCGCACTTGACCACTTTTTATTTTTAATTGACGAGTAAATTGTACAATGTTCATTTTATGCACATAATTATGTACTTTGAGTTTTACTTTAACAACATTTGCTACACGGAATAAATATTTTGACGACATGTGATATCCACTAGGTATATCACACTATATATTGCTTAGACATGGACGCATTCACAGGAGCCTATACACGACATCAGAGTAGCACAGAGAGCGATGGAAAGGTCTATGTTTGGCAACAAGCTCCAGGACCGTATCCGAAATACCGAGATCCGACGAAGAACGAACGTTAAGGACGTCGGAACTACGGTAATGCAGCTAAAGTGGAGTTGGGCTGAACACGTTGCTAGACGTGGTGATAACAGGTGCAGTAGAGTAGTGACCGAGTGGTGGCCGAGGCAAGGTAAGCGGAGTAAAGGACGTCCAGCTGCAAGATGGGTCGACGATATCGTTTCTATCGCGGGTCGAACCTGGACTCGATTGGCACAGGACCGAGGAAGATGGCATGGGAAAAGAGATGCCTATACCCAGAGGATATAGAATATGGGATATAGAAGGCTGTGGATGATGATGATGATGATACCACACTAAGTCAGTACGGTAGATTAGCCACAAATGAATTAAATCTTAGCAATAAGACGGAATAACCGTATTAATTATGGTATTCGCGTATCTCATTTTATTTGCAAACTAAAAAAAGATGTGAAAATATCTTTCTCAAAGCGCAAATTGTTAGCAAAATAAGCTATTATTCTCAATTAATTCCATCACACGCAACACTCTTTCTAGTTGGTTATGAAGAAAATTCCATCCAGTTAATTAAAAAGCCGTTAAGGTGCGTCAAATTATGAGTGGGTAGCGATTTGATAAGTTACTTAATTATTCAGCTACTTATTTAAAAGTAGGTACAAATATCTATACTAAGCATGACAAGCTATCGGGGAAAATTCTTGTTTAAATAGTGTTATAATGTATAATAATGTTCTATGCATAAAAATAAACGTGTGTCGGTATGTCCTTTATACTATCGTAGACTATATGTTTGATCATGTGATGATGTTTCGCAAAGTTGTGATGGATGAGCCAAAGATAGTTTCTAAGTTAATACGACCAAGGATAATGTACATTATTCGCTAATATTATAACCACACCTTGCTTACGGGCTGCGTCGGATAGGTTATTCAGAGACTTTATTGAATTTCTGCAAATTCCTCACACATGCCGTTGGAGACAAGTTTTGAGTTCGTGACGATGACGTGATAATAGAGCAAATTGTTCATAATTATCAGTTTTTTTAGAGTAGGCAGAGCCTTCATTAACAAAACTAAAATACAATGAGAACTATACTACGCTACAAACCTACCTAACTATTTACACTAAGCACACTTGAATTATCCATAAACCACTATAGGTCTACAGATAATCAAGATGTTCAAGCCCACTACCAATCGGAAGCGTACCCAGCATGGTGGCGGAATTACCTCGCTGAATGGCAATGCTCATACGTTGGGCCAAATAAACGCCAGCATTTTGGTCACGTGTCGCGTCGACCAAGCGCTGGGAAAGGTTTTTGAAGATGAGGTGAGCTCCCGGTCCCCACGGGCCCAATGTCGCAACCCCAAAGGACTCAAATATGTAACCACTTCCGAGGGTTGCATATTTGCGCCGTTTGAGTCGCTCAGCTGAATTATTATCAGTTGTTTTAGCTTCTTCTTCTTGTCGTGTCAGCAATTCAGTTTGGACTACATATATATTTTTTTTATTATTTTGGGGTGCATAGAAGGAGCCTCCCCGAGCGGCATATACGAGTGATACCTATACCCATGCCCATGCCCGGCGCACCCTGGACCAGCCGATGTTCGCACCGGCTGACTAATCCTTCTACCACAGCAATTCAATGCATACAATGCGTTGTTTTGCCTAAAAAAAGAACTGTGGTATAATATAAGCAGCAATGAGTGGATTTCATCTAATATTATTATTACTGCGTTGAAGTTTTTTAATCTTTGAAGTGAAACATTTTTTTTTTTGAGGACTTTTTGCTAATGGAAAATCTTAAGGGTTTGCGGGACCGACATTTTATTACTTATTCTACTTTTATTAATAAGCATCTATAGCACGTTTATCCACGGGAACGCGAAGTGTGCGGGTGAAACCAGGGTCCACTGCTAGTACGTTATGGAGGACGGTATCTACTATTCTTTCCACGTTCATTAACCTGCTTTTCAATTTTTCGGGATAAAAAGTAGCCAATGTGTTCTTCTAAACTATAATCTAACTATGATCCAAATTTCAACGATTCGTTGTACGTTATTACGTGATTGAGCAACAAATATCTATACACCCCAAACTTTCGAATTTACAATATTAGTAGGATAATTTAGTACTGTATTGTCTTGTAAGTTATGTTAACGGTTATTGTTATGTATCCATTTCATGAATAGAACATCTATTCTGCCATCCTCGACCAATTTCACACTAAATTAATATCGAACGATGCCTGAAGCAACTAACCGATACAACGACATAGTATGGGAGCCCTTTATTTATTTTGCAAAATATTTATTTTACACTGTTGTGACTTAAAAATGTTAAGTTAGAATTACCCAACTGAAAGAAGGTTTGGGTTTTTTGCGCGTATCTTGTATGCTTCTAATTTTTTTTATTCCCACGTGTCTTCCAAACGGCTAGATGGATTTCGACAATTAAGATATCGTTCGAAACGTCTCAAATACCCAAGTGTCCTTAGATAGTATACTGTTTCACGTCATGTTTTTATGTTTTTTTTTTTGCAGTCGGGTTTTGTAAATTAAAGCTATTTTACTAAACTTTATGAGTACTAAATTGAGAAAATTGGTAGATAGGTACTTTGTATGGCACAAACCGAAACCAAAATAATACTCTAGTAGAAATATCAAAGTAGCTTTACAGCCTAATCGGTAACAAATAGTGTTCAAAATATTTTTATTGTCTTACTAAAAGTTACAGTGATCCGTTGTTTTACTGGACTGGACTAACTATAAAATATCATAATATTTATGTGAGTTACGCGTATATTCGTTCAAAATGAGTAATAACCACGGTAGCTTCCTTAATATGTTTTTTTTATATTGGATTCACAAGTAATTTAATAACCCCTTGGTCTTCTTGTCTATGGTCATCAATACATACACATAACCGTAAACTACACTTACAATACCTCTTACCTAAATAAATACCTAATCTACGGGGCGGTATTAAATTATTTCGGTCATATCGTAAAGCTGGAGCGATTCTGTGCGATAGGATATTTATTTTTATTATCTTAACTTACCGAGCTGAGAAAACGTAGCGTTTTTAAAATTGGGTATTTGATTTTGATAGTTTAAAGGAGCATAAGGAGCACTACTGGGACTCGGGGCCTTCTCTCGCAAGGAGAGTCAAGGATATTATCCATCAAGGTGGCCAAGTGCGAGTTGGTGGATGACACATGGCCTTGAAAGGGTCTAGGTGTATGTCGGTTTCCTCAGGACGTTTTCCTTCGCCGTTTTTAAGTTATCGGTATTACGCAGAAATGAATATCGGAAAGTAGTGAAAGACTTTGGGATTTGAAGCCGGACTTGGATCGGCAATTACCGCGATCGCTCGACTAAACCTGCAACAAGAACAAAATTAAAAAAAATTAACCCCAGACTGCAGTGGATTTGTTATCTCCACAACATTCTACTTGTCAAGTCCTTTCATTTGATGTATATTTTATCACTCATTAAGGGAGTTGTGAAAAAAGAAATGTATTTCGCCATTTTGTGGTAGCGGCCATCTTTGTTTTGATTTTTTTACAGTGTATACCTAGTATTTTACTAGTCAAGCTCTTTTGTTTGATACCCATCTTGAGGTAGTAGTGAAAAAAATAATATGATTCAGCATTTTATGGTGGCGGCCATCTTGAATCGATATTAACCAAACATAGGTATAATCATCCGCGAACAGTATCCACGCTAGGATACGTCTACATCAACGTTTAGGTATCGGCCCGTAGACATCTATGACCAGCCCATTGCCAATTCAGCTTGGTAATACGTTGAGCTATAGGTATCAATAAACTTATCACTCTGACTTCATGCGGTCGGTTAAGATGTATATAATAGATATGACCTCCAGTTCTAGCAGTAAGGAGTATTTAATAAGCTGCTTATACTAATTCATGTTTAAATCATGTTTGGTCAAAAGTTAGCGCCTTACCAGACCTATTTTAATATTTTTTGAATAAACTTTTCCTATTTCTTGAAAGCTTCATGAACAACAAAACCCTTCATCAAAATAAACTTCAATATCTGAACTTGTGATGTTCAGACATCGAAGTTATATATAGAATATCCAGTAAAATACCAATTTTACTGAATACATTTTGGAGAGTGTGTAACTGATCTGTGTGATACCTTTTTGTATTTTTTTCTATCGGGTGGCTCGAAAAACGCGATTACCTTTTATGATTAACATTTCTAAAACCCGAACGAAGAGGTTGTTTTGTGATAAGAAAAATTAAGCTCTGGAACGCATTGTCTGAGTGGATTTTGCCCACTGTTTACAATATTTTCCTAGACCGCATCCTTGCTTTACATTAATCGAGATGAAGGTCAAGTGTAAGCCTTTAATAGTTAAAAAACGTGTCCTAGTAATCTTTGTTTAAAACGATAAATTTTGTCGCAGTGTTTGTCTCACCCTGTGCGTACGCTTTATTTTTTCGCGTCCCACAACTGCGGTCGTAACAGCAACTAATTGCTTTCGGAAACGCTTTTATGTGATCGTATTTCACCTGAAAATGATTTATCCTCTTTAGTCTGGGATTTCTTTGTCGCATTTTTGCAACAATATTACAAGGTGGCGGGACGGAAAGGTAGCATTTATATTAAAATAAAAACGAGCGGGTTTTAAGCCCAGTGGGTAAGAACATTTTATGGGGAATATTATGATTTAAAGAAAGAAATTTTAAAGAAGAAATCCGTAATAGCGTGGTGGTGAGAATGAACGATTTTTGAATCGTGATTCTATGGGTTCATATTCCGCCGACATATCTGAGTAATTTACCAAACCTATAGTGTTGTCATCAGCCCTAGTATTAATGGTGAACGAAAAGATCGCGAAAGGACTAAACATTCTTGTAAATTATTTTGTGGATACTCGTTTTTAGCTAATTCACACTTGGCCAGAGTAATGGATTATGGCATTGACTATCTCCTAGTTCCGTTACGCTAACCATAAATTACTACTTTTATTAATTTATTAAATCCTAGCAGTGCGTCGCAATTCCACCAACTGAGGACCTGATCCTATTATTTCTACCGAGAAAAAAATGCTTGTCGGAGAAACATTCCCGCCGACATCATCATTAGTGGTTGCGGGCTTTGTGGGCGTCATGAGGGTGAAATGCGAGCACAAAACAACGATCACAAGTTCACAGTGGTTTATTCTAGGTTAAGACAATAGTTCTAATTAATTTAAAAATATAGTTAAGACCGAGCAGCGGGTTCGGTGCACCGATCTTACTTCATATTTTAAACACGATCCCATTCGATCGCTAGCGCACACTCCAAAAGTCTCGAAATAACTGAACGCTAACTGACTCCACCAAGCCAAAATGGCGCCTCGACCCCGCTCGAGGCACGTGCTCTGCTCTGATTGGTCGTTACGTAGTATCATAATCAAATCATGACTTTTATTAAATTATTGAGATTTATCATTCCAAAATAATGGAACAAATCAATTTAAATAAATTAAGAATTTTAAAAGTAATTACAATATAAGCAAAAGCAATATTATCTTTTACGTATGAAAACAACAATCAACTTGACTCATAGCTTCCTCCGACATGCTTATATTACTTTCGATACCTCTAAAAATATGTGTGCAAAGTTTCATGATGATTGGCTAAGTAGTTTTGCGTGAAAGCGTAACGAACAAACATACTTTCGCGCTTATAATTTTAGTAGGATGTAAGCTCTGCTTAGATATTGTATTTCGCTAAATCATAACAATTGTCGTAAACAAGCGGCAAAAAAAAAGAACTCAAGCAGCCAAACTGATTTTAATTTCGAACAAAAAACAATTCATTGAAAGATACTAGTTCGTTTCCATTTATTTAACGACATATTTGAGATACGCTTTAATAATTTTCAATTCAGCAGCAGCGTCAGTATAAACAGCCCGCTAAATATTCCCACTGCTGGGACTGACCTCGTGGCTTAGTGGGTAGTAACTCTGCCTGCGAAGCCGAGGGTCGTGGGTTCGATTCCCCACTCAGTGCAAATATTTGTGTGATGAATTCAAATATTTACACTGTATCTGGGTGTTTCTATTTATAATAAGTATGTATTTAAAACTATATATGTATTATGTCAGCTATCTGGCCGCCATTTTACAAGCTTTGCTTAGTTTGGGGTCAGATGGTGTTGTGTGTGAATTGTCCATCGATACTCAGAGCCTTCTTTGGCAAGGAGAGAGTCAAGACCATACCTAATCTTCCACGCTGGCCCAGTGCGGGTTGGTAGATATAAATAAATTTAATTTAACTTCGCGCAACATGACGATTAAGCGTAGGTATAATACCTATCAGTGGTATAATATATCGTATCAAAGGTATAATATCTAAAAAAAAATTTTTTTGTTAAATAAAGAGTGACGAGACGAGCAGGGCATATGCCTGATGGTAAGCAACATGCCTGTTACAAAACAGTATAGTGAGTGACACGCAGATATTGGGACATGAAGAGCCAAATCATTACCTAGCACAGTACTCGTCACTGCGCTCGTAACCGAGAGATCTACGACATTATATCTTTAAGCCCTGTAATTTATCTGGAAACATTGCCCTTCAAACAGGAACACAGTAATGTTTGCATATTACCGCTTGGCGGTAGAATAACTGGCAAAAATGTGGTACTTCCTCAGGCGGACTCTGCCAAGAGTCCTACCACCATAAACTAGCGACAAACATTCGACTTTATTAAAATCAAAGCGCTCGGTTTTTCGTATCTACGGAATTTTCACTAAGCCTACACGTAGTTTTGTTATTCCGCAACCAGCTCTTCAAGTGGCGAACGTTACAAGTACGCTGCGGTACGGCAACATGGCAACATCGGTTAATCCGGGCCATCATCGCTCCGTGAAACTATCTGGAATGTTGCCAGCTCTAAAACAACGTGGGCTGTACAATCTACCGTTAGTTTTTTGCTTCGAGTTGCATAAGAAATTTAAAATATTTGTAACCCCTGACGCAAAAACGGTTTTATAAGTTTAGCAGCGTGTGTGTGTTTGTGTTTTTGGCATCGTAGTTCTCAAACGGATGAGCCGATTTTAATTTTTAACCGATGAAAAACAGAGGAGGTTCTCAAGTCGACGTTAATGTTTTTTTTTTATGTGATAAGCGCAAATATTTGTGTGATGAATTCAAATGTTTGTACTGTGTCTGAGTGTTTCATGTTTGTATTTATAACTATTTAGGTATTATTTCAGCTATCTGGCCGCTATAGTACAAGCTTTGCTTAGTTTGAGGTCAGATGGTGTTGTGTGTGAATTGTCTACCATCATTTATTTATTATTTATGTATGTTTCTTTTATTTCAAAGGTTTAGCCGGGAGTTTTATAAAAGCTGATTGATACATCTAAACTGCCATACAAAATGAGTCTTATTTTAGTTAAAATAAATTTGAATCATCGAAATGATTTTGCTGGATGAATTTTTTATGAACATAGGTAAACTATGAAAACTAACGTGGTTATTACACATTTTACATAAATACACGGGTAACTCACGTATAATGTAGTCAGTTCAGTCCGACTCAAGTTTCGATCGCGTCCGGCGATCTTTTTCAAGGAGAGTGCGCGCGCGGTCGCGAAAAGATCGCCGGACGCGATCGAAACTTGAGTCGGACTGGACTGACTACATTATACGTGAGTTACCCGTGTATTTATGTAAAATAGGTACACTACTTAATAATAATAAAACTGTTTCCACCTTTGGGATGAATCAGCCTTTCGATCGATTCCAGAGTTTGAAGCTGATACTTAGATCAGGTTTTTCCGCACGGTTCCTTTGTACCAATCGTGAGCAGCGTGCATATTACTTGCTATGGAAACAGAGTGATGTGCCGCGACAAAATTAGGAATGACACTACCACAAGAGTGGCAAGCAAAGAACGATCAGACACGTGCTTTCGGTGTAAAGCGTTTGTTCCGACTCTATACGTAGTATCTAAACTTTTTGCTCATAGGCAATAAAACACTCTTGTGGGAAAAAGACTGCAAAGTCTTGAACATCGCCGAAAAATTGCTAGCTTATCGGGTTTTTAATCAGATACACTTCGGAGAGTGTGCAACTGATCTGCATGATCATTGCCACCTTGCCCTTTTTTATATCGGACTTCTCGTAGCTCGAAGAAGCGGCATCGTTTCATGGTTGTTGTTCCAAAGATACGAACGAAGAGGTTTGACTCTCCTTTTGTGATAAAAACGTCTAGACGTGGAAGGAGTTGCCTGAGTGGGGTTTCTCGATTGTTATGATCTTGGTGTCTTCAAATTGAGAGTTAATCGGCTTCTTCTAGGTTAGCATGATCTCCATCGTAGACCGCATCGTCGCTTCACATCAGGCGACATGGCGGTCAAGTGTAAACCTATAAACGTAAAAAAAAGAACAAATTATGTTTAATTTAAGATATGTTTTCAGCTCAAGCCCTGAGCCCCACTTTAAAACACAAGTCGGGAACAGACAAGATGGATGTGCCAAGAGGTTGGGACCTGACATGAAACCTCACTCGCGAGCCGGAAGCGCGGGAAATGGCGGCGGCCTCCGGTCGGCGGGAGTGTAAAAATCAGTAGGGCGTTAATTTTACTGCTCTCTTCGTCTGTGTTGATGTCGTGGCTTTTATTAGTTATTTGCTTGTTAAATACACTTTAAAAACCGGATCGGGAAGAATTTTAAACACATATTTTTAGTCATTAAGAATATAGTCTGGAATAGCTAAGCTACTTTTATTGCAAAATAACGCACGTAAATCCGTGCGGTGATGTTATAGGCAGCGGGTTCGATTCCCACCCACTACAAATATTGGTCTGATGAATACAATGATATAAATACCAAAAAAAAATTCAGATATGCTATGCAGCTCTTACAGTACAAGTTTTGCTTAATTTGGATGTAGATGGTGTTGTATAGGAAGCGTGAAGCGATATTTATTTATTTTTATTATTATCGACAGAAACATAATTTTCAAAACACCACAAAAACCCATTGCTATTCCGATTTAGCATAGGAATCACGTCGCAAAAACGTGAAATAAATTGTTCAGTCCCAAACACGAAAATTACTTCCGCACATATTTTTTTAATCGACGGAGGGTGGAAATGTACAGTAATGTCGATTTCACACCCCAGAGAGAGATTTGAACCCTATATTGTTATTTCCGTGAAAAATACGCTGTATCAGGGTAGCATATTTTATTTTAATAGCGTTTTTGTCTGTATATCGTTGATTGTACGATTGTGTGGCAGATGTAAAATGACCACGGCAATTTTGTAAATCGTGCCAAATTAAGTTTGTACATTGGGTAGATTTTTCAATGGTTAATTTAGTTAGTTAAATTGTATTGTTTCGGTGAAAATTTTAAACTAAACGGCATGTTATTATTACTGTAATTTATAAAGATGTTTATTGCTGCCATTTTTTGAAATTTTATATATTATTTTTTGTTTATAAAGAATGTCATACTACTGACATCTAGTATAAATTTAACTGAAATTTTTTGATGATAAATTTTCCGTGTATGGTTAGTTAACTGTATTCAGGGCTAAAATCCATACTTTATTTAACATTGACAGTGCTGTAACCGACGACATATTTAATTATTTTTATGTTATTTTATCAGTATTTTAATTTTGACTAAATTGCTGTAATATTAATACATTTTACATATATCGTCGTTGCGCTTGCCAAATTCCATTTGTGCATTTTTTTCATTTTCGTTTTTTCGTACTAATTTTATCTCTGATTTTTTTTCTATGTGTTGATAAAGTCCTTTTTGTGATATTCCTACTAGAAACAATTTTAACAAATTCTTCAAGTGTTTTGACCGTTTGGAAAAAATCTTATGTGCAGAAATGCACATACGGGATTTGTGTTCCGTCTTCATTCGCGCGCCAACTGTGCTAGCAATGTGAGCGTTGTGGTGTGAACCACAACATAAAAACCTGATGTTTGTCTTGATTCTATTCGGCCAGGTAAAAAAACCTGGAGATCGCAACTGTAAATGACATACGAGCTTTTCTGTATAAAAATGGTAGTATCTACTACAAATTACGCCACCCTGATGAATGGACAATCCTGCCTCAGCGACTTCGTAGCTACAACTTGACAGTTGTTGTTACTCAACTGTATAACGAACTCCAAAAAATTTATAAAACCAAATACGATAGTCTTCAGTCTTTAAAACCGTTAATGCACCGTGACTATCATACGTTTTATGATAACCTTAATTACCTACAAGCAATAACTTGACATTTTATTATTTATTGAAAAAATAAGCGATAATAATTTGTTTGATCTGTAACAGAACGTTTGTTTGATAGGTATTATTGAATCATGTTTGATTTTTATAAAGAAGTTTTGATTTGTTTTTCTATTAAGTGTACGAGTTTTAATAACTATAGGTATTTTAAAATGTTATGTTGTGTTGACCAAATTATGCTCAGATCGAAGAACCCGATAACTTTCAACTCGAACTTCAAAATCGCTTCGAATCCTTAGATGAGTGCGTAACGGCGGACGAAATAAACGACAGGCTAGTGGAAACTGTTCATGCTGTTGGCAGAAAATTTTATAAGAGCCGACGCCAAAACAGAACCCAAAAGCTCTCCGATCAAACTCTAGATCTTATGGCGGTCAGACGAGATATGCGATTACAGTCTTCGGTCGACATGACGGTATACAGACGGCTCAATAGACAGATCTCTACGTGTGTGCGACGCGACATACGCTGCTTCAATACTTCGAGTATTGAAGAAGCCATCAAAGCAAAACAAAGGCTCAAAAGTGTTCGCAAGAAATCTGTCTCTTGGGCAAAGTCAGCTGACCAAACTGAAGACCGATAGTGGTAACGTTGTCTCGTCGAAGCCTGAGATTTTGGAGGAGATTGAGAGGTTCTATGAACAGTTATACACCTCTACGCAAGCACAACCTGTCGTTAGCATGGCGAAAGACCCCAGAGCCAAGCTGACCCGACACTTTACCGAAGATATCCCAGAAGTCAGCCTGTATGAGATTAGGATGGCCCTCAAACAACTTAAAACAACAAAGCACCTGGCGACGACGGAATTACGACTGAGCTTCTGAGAGCGGGTGGAAAACCGGTACTTAAAGTCCTCCAGAAGCTGTTTGATTCCGTCATACTTGACGGTAGTACGCCAGAAGCGTGGAGCAGAAGTATGGTGGTGCTCTTCTTCAAAAAAAGGTGACAACACCTTGTTGAAGAACTACAGACCCATCTCACTTCTGAGCCACGTTTATAAGTTGTTTTCGAGGGTAATCACGAATCGTCTCGCACGCAGGTTTGACGACTTCCAGCCACCCGAACAAGCCGGTTTCCGAAAAGGCTATAGTACCATAGACCACATCCATGCGCTTCGGCAGATTATACAGAAAACCACAATGTCTGTCCGATTACAGGACCAGTGCACAAAACATATCCTGCTAAGGAAAGGCGTGAGACAGGGAGATGTTATATCTCCGAAACTGTTCACTGCCGCGCTGGAAGATGTTTTCAAGCTACTGGACTGGAACGGATATGGCATCAATATCAACGGCGAATGCATCACTCACCTTCGGTTTGCCGACGACATAGTCATTGTGGCGGAGTCGATGGAGGACCTCGGTGCTATGCTCAGGGACCTCAGTAGAGTATCCCAACAGGTAGGTTTGAGGATGAATATGGACAAGACGAAGGTCATGTCAAATGTTCATGTCTCACCTGTACCGGTTATTGTTGGGAATACCACACTCGAAGTTGTTGACGAATACGTCTACCTGGGTCAAAAGATCCAATTAGGTAGATCCAACTTCGACAAAGAGGTCCAGCGAAGGATCCAACTCGGATGGGCAGCGTTCGGCAAACTTCGGCACATCTTTGAGTCCAAAATACCCCAATGCCTAAAGACGAGTCTTTTACCAGTGCGTGTTGCCAGTGATGACTTATGGAACTGAGACGTGGTCCTTCACTGTTGGTCTCATAACGAAGCTCAAAGTCACACAGCGAGCTATGGAGAGGGCTATGCTCGGAGTCTCTTTGCGCGACAGAATCCGTAATGAGGATATTCGCAAAAGAACGAAAGTGGCTGACATAGCTCAAAGAGTAAGCAAGCTGAAGTGGCAATGGGCAGGCCACATCGCTCGCGTAACTGACAACCGATGGGGAAAAAAGGTTCTTGAGTGGCGACCACGAACCGGGAGACGCAGTGTTGGACGGCCTCCCACTAGATGGACAGATGACCTCACAAAGGTCGCTGGAAACCGCTGGTTGCAGGTTGCGCAGGACCGTTCGTTGTGGAAATCTAGGGGGGAGGCCTATGTTCAGCAGTGGACTGCAGTCTTGTGGCTGATGATGATGATGATGATGTTATGTTGTGCTAAAGCACTACTATTGCAATCGTAATAATAATAATTTGTGATATTAAAATTATAGCTTAGGATAATTGTTTAAAAGGGCAATAATTGATCTCATTATGTTTGATAGGTTTTGTAATTGTTAAAAACGACAGATTTATGAGTTAGTTTAGATTTACGAGATAGTTTTAGTAGTGCTTAATAATTTTATTCAAATTTGTTATGTAAGAAATCTAAAGAACACATAATACTAAACCCAAAATAACAACATTGTAACATTGCCAAACTCGTCATGTGTAATACTGCACATACTTCATTATTTTGGACTATTCTAAACCAGTCATGTGCTGTTTTTTGCTTAAAAACATTCTTGTTTCTTAAATAACAAATACCTACATGTTGCAAATTTTGTATTTTTATGTCTCAAATAAATGGCTATGATACTGCATTAATACTTTTTAAGTTTTTCTGATTGTTAATTAAATAACACGTTTTTTGTTGTTTCCCAAAACCTTACAAATTTCACATATGGAACTTGTCAGGCGCAGCGACGATATTTTCTTTATATAATTGTAAATTAGTTTGGTAAGATTTAGTAGCTGTTCGTTGTGGGTATGTATTTTGAACGCCCACTGGTAATGTTTGGTGAATTTAAGCTTTTTTTTATCTATTTATGTGACACATAAATATTTACTTCCACTCTATTTTACTTCAACCCACTCTTTCTACTCCGGGCAGGCAAGTTGCTTACCATCAGGCACATGTCCTGTTTACCTCGTTGCTCTATACCTGATTACTTTTTAAAGAAGTTGCTGTCTGCAAAGTCGGTTGTTTTACGGACGATAGTTTAACATGACAACGTCATAACAAAACATTGCTAGATGCGGCGCAGGCGTACAATGAGCGTAACGGGACATAACTGGACATTTTTTGTGCATGCAGCCGGCGTTTATCGATTTGTTAGCCGTTGTCAGGTTAAAACCTAATCCATAAATATTATTGCACAAAATATAACCAAAAATTTAACCAAAATTAACCAACTGCGCATCTCTAGCACACTAGTACTACAATAGCAACCGCAAGAAAATAATTTATCGCATGCTGTACCTGTTAATTCCACTGTGCGCCGTAAGTGCCGGAAACGCCGCCATTTTCAGCTATTTCCGGTGACTTAGTGTTGGCGGGAAGTTGCTTTATTTTCACTTGAGCTTTTATATTGTTTGTGGCCAGTGCCCGTAGTACGAGGTTTGTTTTAATTTTATAATGCAAAATTTTGTATAATTGAAAAGGCCAGTTTGTATGTATCAACTTTTAGAATGTTTTGTATCATAATGTTTATAATGTACTAGACTGCAGGCCCGTGAACAAAATTTATGGGTCATCTGATACAGCAGGAGACCTATGTAGGATAATATAAGGGTATAAAGTAATAAGATTGAGCACTATGCCGTCACTTGTAAGCTGTCCAACTGAAGGCTGTTGAAAAGGGGGGGTTCTAAACCTCGATCATTTCTCCTTGCCGCATGATTTTTGTACGGCGTTGCGGAATAATAGATTAGAAGAGGTATTGAAGCTAAAAAAATAAAAATTTTAAAATTCTAATGGTTAGTTTGTGAAAAAAATCATGATTTTCCGACGATTTACAGAGTAAGTTTGGTCATTTGATTGTGTTCGGCTTTGGTTCCATACAGTTTCAATACCTCTTCTAATACATTATTTTGCAATGCCGTACAAAAATCATGCGACAAGGAGAAATGATCGAGGTTTAGAAACCCCCTCTTCAACTGCGCTCAGTTGGACAGCTTACAAGTGACGGCATAGTTCTCAATCTTATTACTTTATACCCTTCTATCATCCTACATAGGTCTCCTGCTGTATCAGATGACCCACAAATTTTGTTCACGGGCCTGCAGTCTAACAGGACTTAATCATGATTTAATTCATTGTTTAAATACCTCGACGTTTCATTATAAACATTATGTGTTCAAATCGCGAACGTTTAAGAACAATGTTTTGTATCATCTTATCATACCTACAAACAATAAAGATTTTTGTATTTCAATTGTGTTGTAATAAAAAGCAGTGATGATCAATTTCAATTGATTAAAACGTCAAATTTCATATTCGTGAGGCTTTTAGGTTCGATTCAAGGAGCACTGACTTTTCTTTCAAGTGCATATGTACTAGTTTATCATCACGACTGGCTTTAATGATATGAGACAACGTTGAGGTAACCGGCATATTCCAAAAATCTCGAAATCACGCTTCATTCGCCAACTTACTCTATACGGGCGTGGTGGTTTATGGTACATGCAAATCAAGAGGTTCTCAATTCTAATGTTTTATTAGTTTTGTGTGTACAATGAACATTACGCGATAGCTCCGCTATGTTTGGTAGTAGTTCAGAAGTCGTCTTATAGAAATTTTATTGAAATCAATGCGGCGGCTTATGAAATATCAACAAAAAAACTAAAATTTGCTTTCATTTATCTGGACGACGTGACTTGATGGTTTTGTATGAAATTTGGTCGAGTTTAAGAATTTATTATTGAAATTAAAATCGTTTTTTGGATTAATTAAATTATTGCGAGAGAAAGCCCCGAATCCCAGCTGTGGGGATTAGTGGGGATGTGGGGAGTAGCTAGGTTGATTTAGATTATGTTATAGTAATAAAACCAGCCTGTTCCAATTCCGAGATCTGTCAAAGACATTGTTACATAACATTATTCGCCAACGCGCACTTAGGCATTGTGGTGTATTACGGTCCTGGATTTATTATACCTTATGAATACCTAAGTCTTAGTTATTGAAGCATATAGTGGGTTGCTATTATTATTTACGGAATATCTATTCCATAAAATGTTCGCACAATACGAGAAGGCACGATTCAGACATACATCACGGTGCAAGCAAATCGAGCGCCGAACAAATGTTCCCGAAATGACGACACATGCGTTTTAGTGTCCTACGGAGTTTTAGAAAAACAGTAAGGGGTCTCTGAACAATATTTACGTAATAAGCTGGGATTGGTGTCTGAAAACATTGTTTTTGAAGTAAAAACTTACCTGTGTAGGATTCTGTGTATGGCATCGTAGCTTCCAAACGAATTTATAGAGTTTGGTTATGTTCGGTTCAGTTTGAAAGGCAAAAAAATATAAATAAATCAATATTTATTTATATTTTGTCTGTATGTATATGTGGACAATTCACACGCAACACCATCTGATCCCAAACTAAGCAAAGCTTGTGCTATGGCGGCCAGATAGCTGATATAATACATATATAGTTTTAAATACATACTTATTATGAATAGAAACACCCAGACACAGTGCAAACATTTGAATTCATCACACAAATATTTGCACTGGGTAGCAATCAAACCCACGACCCTCGGCTTTGCAGGTAGAGTTACTACCCACTAAGCCACAAGGGCAGTCAAAAAGCCAAAAAGTTAGCAGTGTTTTCAGCCATGTTTATTCAAATACAGTTTAGCTATTTCTGAGTTATCAACTTCTTTTGTAAGTTACACTGGAAACTTTTAACACATAATGGGTTTGGAACAAACTTTTGGCCTAAAATTTAAAACAAATGCGTTGGGAGGCACTTATTTTTAAAAAATTATCGTGACTAACACCATTCTTAATTGACATGGGGTTGAATAGTCTAATTACGTCCTGCGCTGGGAAATTCACAAAACACCCGAAGTTTTGTGAATTTCACAGCGTCTATACAAGCCAGCTACGTGGGATACCAGGGTGAAGATTTGGGTTCCTGGCATAAATGCTCAGTGCCAAAAATGGTAATTAATAATGATGCTGATTAGTGGTAGAGATGATAGTAGTAATGCTGACTGAACCTATGTTAAATAAGGTTCGTTTTGAGGAGTATTTGCTTTTGAACTAGTGGTGGTATTTTGCATGACGTTGTTTACGTTTTTAGCAGACAAACGCCACCACGACAAGGAGCCATTAGAACACAGAGGTTATTGGTCAAAGGACAAGATTTTTTTGAAGGTAAGCACGCTTTATCACGGACCGCTTAAGATAAGGCCAGGTAAGCATCAATTATTATTGGAAAAAAAATCACACCAAGACACGACAAGATTTGTATTTCAATGTGCAAATTAGTACATATAATTTTTAAAAAGATTATTCCCCAAAAAAGTTAGTTTTTAAATCACAAAAACCACAGATTAAGATAAAAACTGATGAATTTGACATTACAGATTATATCCTAACCAGTTTTTCAATTTCAGATAGACTTTTTAGTTTTTATGATGTGATTAAACGCAATACGTTGGAACTATTAACACATTTATTGTAATGAATCGGAAAAATTAGTAAGATTACACGTACGCATTATTTGATTATAAGGGTTTAGAAGCGCTTCGTAGTTTCAACCGCGCATTTCTCGTTCCTAACGGGAACGAAAAATGCGCGGTTTTTGGGATGGATTTTGGTTTTTGGGATGAAAAATAGCCTGTTTTATTTCAGACTTAAGAATCTAGCTATGCTCCTTTGAACTCAATCTGTTCACACGTTCCGACGTGATTGAGGAACAGACACAAACTTTCGCATATATAATATTAGTAGGATTATTTATTAAGTTTTTTGGGAACCGTAACGTCCTTACTGTTTGTATTCTGTGTATGAATGGCATGCACCAATATCTTTTGGGACATTACCAACATTTTTATTAGGCTGTTAGTGGAAAACGGGGGTCTTGCTATATTTCACTGATACGCACACATTTATTGTTTGGTTTTTGTTAGATAATACGGATTTATAACTCAATTAATACGATTGTATTTTTATACCCCCAACACATTTTTTTTCCATCGACTGCTAGTAATGTCACAATGGTTGATGGTATAAAATTAAACAACGAGCTTTATCTCGATTTTCGTCATAAGAATAATTAAATTTTGGAATGCGTAAGTTGAACGGGTATTTCCTGTTGGTTGGTTGGTTGGTTATATGGAGTGAAGGTATCTTCGAGTTTGCGCGTTCCGTCATAGACCGCATCGTCACTTAAGATCAAATAGGATGGCGATCAAATAAAAACCTGACATCGATAAAGCATTTCACAGTTTATCTGTATGTAATACAAAAGTGGAATCACGCTTTTTCGTTTTAATCTTACAAACGTATACCATGGGACGGTGTCGTCTTTTCGAGCTATGAGCAGTTATATAGTAACAGGTAGTCCAGCAAAGCTTAAGTTTTGAGTTGTTTATATGTAAAATGTCTTGTTTATTGGGAAAACGGGTAACTCACGTGTAATATGGATGGCCAATGCGACTCGAGTTCCGGCGGCCTTTTTCGAGGAGAGTGCATGCGCGCGATGGCTGCCCGTTTGGCACTAGTCTAGTGTTTTCATATACCCTATTATTAAGGCCAGGTAATTCTGTCAAAGTAGGCATTTAACGCTGTCTTGTTCTCGCGACCGTCACCGACCGCGGAATCGGTGCCACAGTGCAGAAATAACATTAAAATATTGGACTATGTAATTTAAACTCATTTTTGTTCAAGATTTGTTTACGTTTGTTTGTTTATGATAAGAGTTTTGTTGCTATATAAACGAATAAATATTAAATTTATCTATACTCGTAGGTATACAAAACTCAACCTTTTCTTTTTTGGTCACACAATAAGTTGAGAACGGCTTTTAAAATTTCATGCATCTTTTTAAAATATTTCCTAATAATTCACAAGTTCGTCAAAAATTTAAAAATGTGGTGAAACGTAATGAAAGGCCAGTAAAATAGACGGTTTTTGGCCAAGTTTGCACTAAATTTCTAATCCAATTTTTTCTATGAGGTAAAGATCACTTACTGAGCATAAAATTACAAAATGCTCACAGATTCAGGTAGAGTTTCAAACGCCAATTGAAAAAACTGTTTTAGCCGATATTTTGGAAACTATATATTTTGACAACAATTGTAGAAAATAAAATTTTGCATCTTTTGTTGCTTGTAAACTTTTTTATAAAAACTTACCGTTTACGATTTATAGGCCATTTAATGATACGGTTGTGATGATGCCGAAAATAGTGGATGAAAATGATGTGGTCTACGATGGAACTCGCTTCTCTAATAGAAACAAACACAGTGTACCTCGTAACCCCAAGGATCGAACCTTCGACAAAACCCACTCTGGCAATGCGTTTCACAGCTTAGTTGTTCTTATTACAAAAGTGGAGACCAAACTTTTCGTTCAACTCTTCAATCATGATGATGAACGGTGCTGTTCATTCGAGCAACGAGCAATATGATAGAATTACTTTAATTTACAAACCGACTACAAAAAAAATTTACACGTAAAAAATATTACCTACTATCTAAGGAGTCTATGGACACTTTGGCGAATGAGACCAGTCTTAGAATATCTTAGTTACCAAAATCCATCCAGCCGTTTGGAAGATATGTGGAAATAAAAGTTTTACAAACATAAAGATACGCGCGAAAAACATAACCCTTCTTCCATTCCGGTAAAAAGAGACATGTTTATGCTACTGGGAACGGAATTCACATCTTATTTTTTTACATTGTTATCATTAAATTGGACATAATAAATCGTAATCGGTAAGTTCGAAAAAAGTTTACTGGCAACAAAAGATGGGAAATTTTATTTTCTACAATAATAATAGGCTTTATAATTTTTTCGGAATATCGGCCAAAAACGTTTTTTCGAGCTGGCGCTTGAAGCTCCACCTGGATTTGTTATTATTTTGTAATTTTATGCTCAGGAAATGATTCTAAACCGAAAAATACGAATCGGAAATTTAGTACAGAGTTAAATTCTACGAGTAATTTTACTGCCTTCTTATCTAATTTGGTCGAGTGTCTAAATTTCATTTTAAATAAGTTTTAAATGAACGAAGTTGGGTTTTTAGGGATTCGTAGACAAATTTTAAAATATACGTTATGTCTGTTCATCCGTATGTGACAGTCATTTTTCTCCGAAACTATAAGAAGTATACTATTAAAACTTGGTAAGTACATGTATTCTATGAACAATATTAACAGTTTCATACAAAAAACGAAAAACAATAAATTTTGGTGGTGTCACAAACTTGGAAAAGAAATTTTAAAAAATCTATCAAAACCATACGTGTATCTATGGATAGGTGTTCAAAAATTGTATTGAAGTTCCTAACATTTTTTCTAAACTGAATAGTTTGCGCAAGAATCTCTTCCAAAGTGGTAAAATCCGTATGTGAGGACTTTTCTTTCAAGTACTAAGTACCTTACTACCAAAGAATTTACCTAAATGGCATATATATATTAGGGGATTTACGCAGGGGATTTCTCCCCTCTCATTATTTCCTTATCCCGATCTCTGATTTGACGGACGAATATTTTACCGATACTAATCTATTTTCCATTGCATCTGCATTGAATTTTTTACTGATGTGTTATCGACGTCAGTTTTTTGAGACTCCCCTATTGGTCTACAACATAAAGTAAACAGCGTACTAATTAGTATCAGCGTATATTTGCAATTCCAATGAAAACGGTATCAAAAATCAAGATCATAGCGTGCTTCACTAGTAATACCTACTGATATTGTTATACTGTGGCACTATGATCGTAATATTTAAAATTTATCGGTTGTCAAAATTGCAAAATCAAGCACAGGCCCGTCGTCCGTGAGCGCCGAAACGCGACTGATCAGGCCTGCCGAACGGCGCGCTATATATATGGTAGATATTAAAACATAGTGAATAACTGATACTTTTATCAAGTCAAACTCTGCGAAAGCATCTATAACTTTTAGTGGCTTTCGTTGAGTACAAAAATTTAGTAAAAAGATCATTAGTTTAGTCATAAACTTGAAAAACCTTTTTGAAAAGGGGTAACTTTGGGATTTTTTCTATCAAGTAAAATTCATTAAATCGTGTTACTGACTGCGAATTGCACTAGATTAAATCCTTAACTATTACATATATTTTTTTCAGAGTTTAATACACTATTTTAAAGGTCTTAAAGTTGTTTTAAAAATTCAAAATTACGGCCTACACGCCCTTAATCTGGCATCAGTGTATCTACCCTACACATTTCCACTAGACCGAAACAAAACACTAAAACGATGCGTTATGATCTGATAAATAAAGATGGACTCCCAATCTGCTTGATCCTGATTTTAATAATACACCTGGCGGTGGCGCCTATTCACAATTTGCCTAGAGCTATTGATTAAGCGCATATATTTATATATTACACCAGCTGTCTGGCTTCCATTATACAAGTTTTGCTTAGTTTGAGGTAATTTATTTGTTATTCATACCAAAATAAAAATATGTATATATTTATAGCGACAAACAAAAAACCTAGTGCCACAACAGACAGCCTGACTGCTGAAAGCAATGATATATTGTTGAAAGATATCACGGTTGTTTACTACACTAGAAATATTATTTACGGGATGGTGATGTACGGTGATTATAGCTTTCTTTGGAAACTACGCAGCTGAAACCAGAGAGTGTGAGTGTCTTATCATTCCTGAGCGTAACGCTAGAATTTAATTCACAGCCCACAAAAAATCTGTGTGTGGTACGCCAAAATAAGTTTTCACTTCAAAAAATACTATTGCCACAACTATTACCGACAAATGGAGTTTGGAGTTTATTTTAATAACTATTTATAACTCAACAGAATAAAACATTTCAGATGGAAAGCTTTGACCGGAACCGCGTTATTCAACAACTAGCTTCTCAAATCCTGTTTTCAATATTCAAAATAGAGTGCTCTAAGCATTCAGTATTCCCTCAAAACGCTCACCACAAACGAAACTGGGAACGTGGTAGGGGAAGGTAAGTGAAGCTACAGTACATAAGGTACTAATATGTGTTTACCCAGAATGAATTTTAACAAGAATAAGATTAAACATTTTGATTAACCCCAGACTACCTTGGATTTGTTATCTGTACAACATTCTACTAGTCAACCCCTTTTATTTGATACCCATATCATGGACGTTGTGAATATATTTTGTCATTTTGTGGGAGCTGCCATCTTGGATTTGAAATTTGTCAAAGTGAAAAGTATTTTACTAGTCAAGCCCTTTCGTTTGATACCCATATTGTGGTAGTAGTGAAAAATAAAACAATTCACCACTTTGTGGTGGCGGCCATCTTGGATTTGATATTTTTTGTAATGTATAATATTCTACTTATTAAGCCCTTTCATTTGATACCCATATTGATGTAGGTTGTAAAGAAATATTATGTCCGCCATTTTGTGGCCAAGCTATCTTGAATCGATATTAACCAAACATAGCTAAAAACATCCGCACGGATATTAACCGTCAAATAAAAACACCACATCAAAATCGGCCCAAGTTTTTTTAGCTCTGCGGTGCCACAGACAGACACACGCACAGAGACAGAGACACAGCAGGACAGACAAACATCGATGTCAAACTTATAACACCCTTTATTTTACCCTTATTTTTTGTAGGGGTTTAAAAATAACATTGTATGGTTAACTGTTATACGCGACCGTCTTTTCGCCTGATGTTAAGCGACGATGCGGTCTACAATGGAGTGTGCATCCTATTCTTACAATAAATTGACTCACTCACTACTTAAAGATACTAAGATTGTAACCATCATGAAACACCCACTCAGGCAACGCACCCCGCAGCCTAGTCATTCCTATCGCAAAAACTGAGTCAAACCTCTTCGTTTAAGTTTTTGGAACGTCAACCATAAAACGATATCGCTTTTTCGAGCTATGAGCAGTCATATAGAAAAAAGCAAGGGTAATGATTATGCGGATCACTTGTACACTCTCCGAAGTATATCCGATAAGAAACAGATAAGCTAGTAATATTGCGACGATGCCCAAAGGCTCTAGATGATCTGTAATTGGAACACATACACATCAAAAAGTATGAGTTGAAATAGTACCAGTTAAAACGACAATTCCCAATATGTCAATGTCACCACTAGACAACCACTAGATATGCAAAACGAGAAAGAAGACAAAAATATATTTATTTAAATCTGATTTGATAACCAGTTATGAACAGAGAAACAAAACAATTTTCGTAGCTGGTTATGAAACATAGTTACGAAAACGGCAAGTAGGTATTTTCCGTTCTTGTAACTGGTTATCATAAATCAGTTACGAACGTGGACTAAAGGATTTTTCCTTTTTTCATCTTTACGCTGACTCAAACTTCTGTAGGTACTATAAGCTATCTCAAGCAAACTCCACAGGTTCTTTTATAAACTAACATGTTAACAAAAATGTTCATCGAAATATTAAAATCTGTGATACTGTAATCCATTGGGCATCGCCAGGAGCGAATGGAAATCCCGACCATTTTCTAAACAGTGGTGGCTTGAATGTAGCTCCTATGACCCCTACTATGATGCTCAACGACTATTTGGCGCGATTGAATTCAAGTTGAACGGGAAAGACTCGCTAAACTAAGACGAGAGTATTTTTAAATTCCAAATCATTTCATTTGTTAAACGAAGTAGCCATTATACTAAATTTAGCCACAAGTTTGAATCGGATATCTTTACCATGTTGTCTGTCAAATTTAATGCCTGAGTAAGTAGGCATGCCCTGATGAATATAATTTAGATGTTTTTAAGTTTATATAGTATTTTCTATGTAAGCACGTGTATTGTGTATTTGAAGAAAGCAAGCGACCCCACGAACAAATCATAGCGCAAGAAGAAGCGTTTAGACAAGCATAAGTGTTTGAAGCGTTTGAAAGTTAATTTAGAAATGTATATTATACATTTTGTAAAATAAAATTAAAAATCAAAACAATATCTAGGTTTAGCAGGTAAAATAAACATTATCAAGTCCATAAAGAATCAAGACGTTGTGGCAGTTGACAGGAGCTTCACACCTTTTTTATTGGCAAACGAGTACTGGCGCAAGCCATCGGTGCTCAGCACTGATGATCGCAAGGAAGTGTGGAAGAGCAAGGAGCTGCATGGGCGATTCTATCGGGCCCTGACGGGACCCGATATGAATCTGCTCGCATTAGTGAACTGGCTGCGCTTCGGGGACCCCTTCGGAGAAACCGAAGGTTTTGCCTGTGCAATTGCAGACGAGGTTATCAAGACAAACAATTAAATCGATACTAATATTATAAAGCTGAAGAGTTTGTTTGTTTGAACGGTAGGATCTCGAGAAGTACTGGTCCAGATTGAAAGATTCTTTTTTTATTGGATAGTCCACTTATCGAGGAAGGCTATAGGTTATAGAAAATAACGCTACTATTAATAGAAGCGGAGCATGAATCAAGAATGTAACAAAATCGGGAAAAAATATTCCTTGTTGAGAGTTTTCGTACTTTTCGTGTTTTGACATGACACATGACAGCATATTTATGTCTAAGATTGCGTCATTGAATATCACAGATTACATAACTCTTGAATATAAAACCTTTGCTAATCAATTTTTTTTGAGTTGGTACAACCAATTTCCGACAGGTGGCGTAGCAGGTAGCTGAAGAGGTGTTTTGTTTCAAAGCGATATTCTCAGGAATGACTGAACCGATTTCAGTCATTCTTTCACCGTTGTATATGTACGGGATCTTGATGAGTACTATATAATGTACCACGGGCAACGCCGGGACGGACATCAAGTAAAAATATAAAGCTGAAGAGTTTGTTTGTTTTTTTGAACGCTAGGATCTCGGGAAGTCTTCCGAACGGAAAGATGATTTTTTTATTGGATAGTCCATTTATTGAGAAAGGCTATTGATTATAGAATATAACGCTATTATCTATAGAAGCGGAGCATGAATCAAGAATGTAACAAAACCTCTCAAAAATCTTTTTGATAGTTTCCGTACCGTGCTTTGACATGACAGCATCTGTCTAAGATTGCGTTATTGAATATAAGCCTTTGATAATCTATGTTTCTAAATCTGAGTTGGTACGACCGATTTCCGACAGGTGGGGTAGCAGGTAACTGAAGAGGTTTTTTTGTTTGAAAGCGATATTCTGAGGTATGACTGAACCGATTTCAGTCATTCTTTCACCGTTGGATATGTACGGGAACCCGATGAAAGTACCACGAACGAAACCGGTGCGGACATCTAGTAAATTATAAACGATTTAATTAAGTGACGACTTCAACAAAATGACCGTATAGACAAATAGATCTCATTCACCGATTTTTTAAAAACAACAAGTGATGGTGCTTCTCAGGCAAAAGACGTACCGTAGAAATTTTCGCAGCATGCCGAAGGCATTTGGAGTACCAAATTGTTTGTTTTGTATTGAGTAAGGAATGCCCAACAATATTTATTTATTTGATTTTAATTACCAAGTTTTATTAAGATCCTGTAGTACGGGCTTGGTCCAGACAAACCTGACCACTTTCCGTTGTCTACGCAATGCTGTTTACTCGGTGTCCAGTACATGTCCAAGGCCATTATTCTGCTATTCACGAAATCAAAACACAAAACCTACTCAGATAAGATTTTATCTTTCACGGTTATTTCGTTAGCACAGTGTAGAATAGACAAACTTACGATAGGAAAGTATATTATATATTTGTAAATATACCAGCGGCCCGTTGGATCGCTCGAATCCAATCGATCTTTCAAGTTGTATCAAATTTGATTAAAATTAGTTTAGTTTAACTAACAAAACTAATTTTTAAGTTTAGGAAGTAGTTTAATGACTCGTAATATATGTATAGATTAAGATATTTAGGTAATTTTTTGATAAATTATTAAGTAGAGTATAAATAAACACATAAATAAATAAATATTGGTGGACAATTCACACACAACACCATCTGACCCCAAACTAAGCAAAGCTTGTGTGATGGCAGCCAGATAGCTGATATAATACTTACATAGTTTTAAATACATACTTATTATACATAGAAACACCCAGACACAGTGCAAACATATAAAATAAAAATATACATAAAAATTAACAACACTAATGCTGCACACTACGTTACTTATCTAGCTTCAAAGATTTTGCTATTAAGCAGATCGGTGACGCGACCTGACAAAATTTCACTATCCATTATAAAAAATATTAAAATTTCGCTCCTCTGAAGAACATACATTAATTATCACGACAGACTCGCCAAACAATTACCTACTTACTACCTACTTTACCAAGATTCATCCCATATAGTTCAGTATCAAAAACATCGATTAGACCAGAGGCTCCCAAACTTCTATATACGTCTATTACCCACTTTTTTTAACTATACCTAATAGGTTCCCACTTGACCGCCATCTCGCCTGATGTTAAGCGATGATGCAATCCACGATAGAGCGTGCTTACCTAGAAAAAACCGATTCACTCTCGATTTGAAAACAGTTAAAGATTGTAACTATCGGGGAAAATCCACTCAGGCAGCGCATTCCACAACTTAGATGTTCTTATCACAAATGCAGAGTCAAATGTCTTCGTTTGTGTTTTTGAAACATCAACCATGAAACGACTTTGAGAATAAATTGTTCTTTAACGCCCCCTTTTATTCACGTACTTAAAAACCACTGTAACTTCAAATTAATTTACTACTTAATTATTGTGGTCTATATTAGCGGAGATTAAACATTTATTCTAAACGAGACTATTACTATAGCTCGTTAGAGCTAACTTGAGACCTGAACTCAATAGGTAACACACAACGGACTCTAACGCTTTAGGTCTTTCTGAGTCTCATACCGCCCTTTAGGCCTGCAGCAGCGCCCACAAGGGGGCGTTATCGCCTACTTTGGAAAAGACTGGACTAGGCCGAGGCTTTAAAAGGTTACAAGCCGAGGGTTCCACCGCGAGGCAAAGCTAATAGAACATTAAATTAACGATAGCATTTTGTCCCGTCACCACAGCACCCCAAATAATAAGTAGCCATCACAAAATTCAACAATTTTCAAACTCATCCAAAAGCAATGACTGTGCAGTCACCCCGACGTAAGTATTTGAAACTCTCAGAAGCAACTTCATAAAAGCAAAATGTATGTTTTACGTCATCACTCAAAACTTTTAAGGTATTCTCGACAAGAATGTTGAATGTTTGAGGACTAAATGCGAAGTCTGGAGCGACATTCTTTTTGGTCATCCATGTTAAATTGCCTAAAGGGTGAAATGTCCCTGTTTTATACGAATAGCTGTGTGGGTGTCACTTTTATTTGACAGCCACATAGATTTAGAAGGCAGAGCCTTATTAACAAAACTAAAATACACATAACACATGTGAAAAATACACAATTTAAGATTTGTTTCATTATGTGTCACCGGTAGTGAGATTGTCTTGCGTCTTCGCAAAGGCCTCCCCAAGAGCTTGCCCTTTTTTCCGATTCTGAGTCCTCCTTCTCCATGTAACTCCTGCCTCTTTCCTGATATCGTCTTCCCATCTAATACGTTGTCTTCCCTTTCTTTTCTTATTTTGTCTTGGACACCATTCCGTTACGTCTTTAGACCATTTTTTTTCTTTCTATCTCTGATCATATGGCCTCCCCACCTCCACTTTGATTTCTTTACACAATATACTTTCCACGATATCATTGATTTTAGTTTGACATCTTAGTGTTTTTAGCTTGACTTTATCTTTTAATTTAACGTTCAGCATACTTCATTCCATACTGTGTTGGCATATTTCAAGCTTTCTTATATTCTGTTTTGTTAGGCTCCATGTTTGACACCCAATAAGTCAAGACGGGTAGAATACACAAGTCGAATATTTTTTTCTTTGTTTTGAGTGGTCCCTGAGGGTTTTTAAAGCCACTATAAGTACACACATATAGCACATAAATCACTGTAGGTCTACAGATAATCAAGATGTTAGATCGAGATTTAGAACAAGCGATTTCATTTTATTTTAGTAAACACACTCGTCTCTCTCACATTCACTAACACGCTTCCACCCTTATATTTATACTCATACATACAAGTACGCTTGACCTTCATTAATTTGCTAACTTTATGTTTTTTCTAAGACACAATACTTCATTAAATCATCTACTTGTAATTTTATGTTTAATATATAACTATAATTTTTATTTGTATTTTTATTTAGATTCTGTAAAATTGTTTCACGGTATTTTTTATAAATCAAACTGAAGAATACCAAAATACCGGCCTAGCCGAGTTTGGGTTCCATTTTCCACTTAGCAAATTGTAAAAATGTAAACTTGTGAACTGAATAAAAATGTATTTATCATTAATGACAATTAATACAAATTCTCGAATAATGAGAACATGCACCACAATATCAAAATCATTGAGGTTATCGGTGACTAGCTGCTGTTAGGTGTCCGCGGCGCACGTTGTTACGCCATCTGTCGAAAATGGAGCGTGCTAACTCAGAAACCTTCTTTGGCTCGTGTGAAACTACTTTGAGAAAGATCGTCACATGACCAAATGCATAGTTTACGATCCTATAAAGGACACGCAAACAAACATTTACTTTTCAGATCGCAATTCTCTGCTTTAGTATGAAAACTAACGTGGTTATTACACAATTTAAATAAATACACGGGTACTCACGTTTAATGTAGTCAGTCCAGTCCGACTCAAGTTTCGATTGCGTCCGGCGATCTTTTTCAAGGAGAGTGCGCGCGCGTTTTCGCAGCTCGTTTAGCACTGAAAAAAAACTTGTGCTAAACGAACTGCGAACACGCGCACGCTCTCCTCGAAAAAGATCGCCAGACGCGATCGAAACTTGAGTCAGACTGGACTGACTACATTAAACGTGAGTTACCCGTGTATTTATTTAAAAATTCTCAGCTAATTAACTCTTTGTCTACGTATATCTATACCATTAGTCCCGATCCTATCTTGTTTCCTTAGTGAGAATCACAGCTTTCCAAATATCAAAAATCCATCATGTTGGCTGCGTAACTATAATTAACTTTTGTTAATAAAATCTATGCTCTAAAAAGTGATCTTCAACCAAAATCACTTCTGTGTCATCTAATCTTTGGCAAGCCTTGACGCCCAAAGCTGTTCTCTCACTGAAAATGGAAAAAGTTTGATTGTGAGGAATCTTTTTGTCACTCCATGATTTGGACGTTTTTTTATTTTTCCTTCACCTACGCGTTTTTACGAACATCTTTTGTCGAATTACTCCCGAACTTTCTTTGAGGGAATGGTTACTTCTTTTGTATTGAGGTGTTTTGTTTTTTTTCCTCGTTGAATAAGTTGAGTTTCGGAAGTTTTTGATTGGCCAATTCGTGGTTGTATTTACTTTTTTGAACTGCATGAGGAATTAAATGGGGTTTTAAAATCATCGTTGCATTTTACGGTTAAACGGATCGGGTTGAAATTCGACAGTTAAATTATGGTAAGGAATTCTTCTTCTTACCGTGGACAAAAACAGGAATGAAAACTACATGGGTAGGACCGAGGGATAACGCTTATCAATGAATTATTGAAATGGCATTTATTTAACTACCATAACGTAACAGTATTGTTACGTTAGTTTGGTACAAAAATTAATTGTTAAAGTGTAACATGATAATCAAATCAAATCCTTTATTTATCATCAACAAACATTGGTAAATCAAGAATACATTTAATCGTTCGCACATTATCTATACATATATAATGTTAATTCACATGTTAATGTTCAGTTTTAATAAACTCCCTAAAGAACATTGTTCATTTATAAGGGACATTGGGCTAAAGTGGACATTTATTTTCACTGATACTATAAATTAAACTTGGTAGCTGCTAACAATACGTATCAGAATATTAGCATTTGGTAGTAGCAGAAAAACTACTTACGCATGGCAACATAAGTAAAGAGAATGTTGAGGAGATTATTTTAAAATAAAACTACAACATTTTGTACCATCGGAGGGTTAGAGTCGTTATGATGGTATGCAGTCGATGTCCGAGGGCAGGCTAGGGTCCTATGAATGCATTTTCATCAACAGAATACAAATATCATAAAAAATTTCTAATACTAAAATTTCAATTGATATCAGGGTCGGTCCAGTCCGACTTCTTTTTTTTTACTTTTTTACTTTTATAGGTTATTTTTTTTATCGCCGTCTCGCCTGATGTTAAGTGACGATGCAGTTTACGATGGAACGTGCTTCCCAAGAAGAAACCAATTTAGTCTCGATTTGAAGACATCAAGATTGCATTTGAGAAAAACCCACGCAGGCCTACAAAAGTGAAATCAAAACTCTTCGTTTGAGTCTTTAGAATTAGAACGTCAACCATGAAACGATATCGCTTTTTCGAGCAACAAGCAGTCCGATAGAAAAAAGCGCATGGTGGTATTAGATCATACAGAATTTGTCTGCTCCTACATATGCGGTGCATTGTATGCTAAACTAGCAGTACTCGCACACATGCAGCCTCCTTAAAAAATGAGAACCAGGTAAAACTTAAGTCAATCTGGACCAACATTACTTAACCTGTGGAATCAACCACATCACAGATATCATATAACTAGTTAAAGAATGTGCAATAACTACATTCGTTTTAATTCTGAAATTGCAAAGTTTCTTATTATGAAACTATTTTTTTAACCTGAAATATGATTTTTTTGGACACTTATGAATACTTTATTCATTCCAATTCAGTTCTAGCAATAAATTAAGCTAGGATAATTCAGAATTGTAACTGATTTACTATCCCCAGCGCAATTAAGGAGGCTCATTTGGGCGAAAATTTAGAAAATTTATTTTAGTAATGAAATGAAAAAATTTGGAAGCTCTCGCTAAATTGGCATCGAGGGAACATGATGAATAGCGGCTTTTGAGATGAAAATTTTAATTTTGGGTGATTTATTGATATATGATCAATCGTTTTATATTGTTCTAGGTTCTATGTAGTGGCAGAACTTTTTTTCAAAGTTGACCTGGTAAACTACAGCTTTGCCGGTTATTCTATCACCAACCTAATGTACAAATATGAGTGTGTTTTGAAGAGCAATGTATCTAGAGAAATTACCTACAGAGTAAAGAGATAAAACATAGATATAAACCAACCTACAAAAAAAATCCCACTCCTAGAATTTGGAACCTTCTCTCACAAGACGAGGCCATAACATAACCTCGAAAAATTTTGAAATAATTATAATAGTTTTGTCACAATTTTTTTTTTCTCAAAAAAGTCTTTCTTGCTTGGAAAGGACTTGAGCTTAGACTTAGCTTTAGACTTAGAATTTCAGCCAACGTTCCAATCTTCAAAAACGTTGTCCTTGAAATGTTTTTCTTTAAAGAAGCTCTTGTGTTCTCTCTCTATGGGTTCTCCTGCGTTGTGACTTTTAATAAACTCTCCTCTTATCTCATTTAAGTTCGTTAACACAGCCAATTACAAAGCAACAAACGATATCCGGTTCATTAAGTCAGCGCCAATCAAATGAACACTAAACGCAGCAAACAGTGTCTGACAAACGGACAAATTAGCGAGCGTTGGCGAATGCTGACCGCTCCAACCACCCGCACCCCCACTGGCTAACAAAATTGCTTATGGCATTGCTATCTCTTTCAATTTGGTACAAATCAAAGAGAAAGCAATAGCCAACGTCATTGCCGTCACCATTTTTATTGAGTGGTGTTGATACAACGGACAATCATACAATACATTTTATGCACACGTAGAGGTAGAATGAAGTTGCATTGTTATAGTCAGTTTATTATACTGCTGACATAAAAAAGAGTGTTCCAACATTGTTTAAACTATAACGGTATAAAGGTTAATATAGACCTGGCTTACCTGTGAACAAGGTACATGAAGTTACATCGAAATATAGGCGACTCGGTATTATTTAACCATGTGCACAGAGTAAGTAATCACTACTGTGGAGTAGAGTGTTCCAGAAGTTTCTGTTATAAAGAGCGCTACGGATTTTTTTTATTCTTTCGTTCCCTGACTTCTACGGCGCGGGTCATCGAGCCTAGTGTGGGGCCAAAGCCACTTTTTTAAAACTTACCATTGTTGGATCTATTTCGATTGATATTTCTTGGCATTAAAGATTCGTATCTGTATATGTTCCACAAAAAAAAAACGAAATTTTGACGAGTTTATAAAATTAATTTGAAGTTAAAATCGATTATTTTCGATCCCCACCAAATGTGCAAATATTTGTGTGATGAATTCACATATGTGTACTGTGGCTGGGTGTTTTCTATGTATAATAAGTATTGTAGCAAACCGTAGCACATCCCTACCGCAACATGTAGAAAACGGTGGTAGGACATCACTACCTCGCCGGTCGACCCGCGGCTGTCTTCCCGCGCGCTATAAAAAACTAGAGTGTCAACGCACGCCTCTCGGCGCATACGCACGCGCGCCCGCCCTGTAACCCGCGAACATTTCGTCGTATTAAGTTGGTTCTGTGGATAACTTTACCAATAAATACCTGGTGAGAGTGTTTCTCGTGTTTCATTATATGACGGGACAGACCATCCTCCCTCATATATGGCGCCCAACTAAAATCATGAAGGGCTGGCCACGTGTTCATATAGCCACGTGCTTCGTGAGGTGAACTTTTGAACATTCGTCCGTAAAAGTAAAATCACAGTGAGTGTGTGTTAAACTCCCTCATATAGCGCCCAGCTAAAATTATAAAGGGCTAGCCACGTGTTCATATACAGCCACGTGCACCGTGAGGTTAACTTCTGGACAGTCGTTCGTAAATCACAGCAAGTGTGTGTGTTGAACTCCACCATGGAGACTCGCAGCAGAAAGCGTCAAGACGAGAACGGCGAGGAGTCAGATCCGTTCCATTCTGCCGGTGAAACCGAAGACGTGACTACTCCAAACCCATGCCATGGTCCGGCCATCGCCAACGCTGAAGTACCGCCCTTACGATCGTCAACTCCGATGACATCGGCGACGTTCTCAGAAGAAAGCGTGGCCGCGCTTATATCAGCGATGCAGAAGTCGCATACAGAAACTCTGCAAACGTTAGTGAACTCCATGATGCGCAGCACGCCGGCGCCCGACACGGCGACCATGGCCCGTTGCAAGGCTTTATTCTCAGGTGCAGCTTCCGAATCAGTGTCCGCATTCATCGACAGCGTCGAAGCCTACGTGGAATGCTGCCATGTGCCTGAGTCAAATATATTAAAAGGACTGTCGATGTTACTCAGTCATAATGCCGCAACGTGGTGGCTCGGAATTAAAACCGAAATAAAGAGTTGGGCAGAAGTAAAGAAAATCTGTTCTGCACGTTCGGCGATCGCCGTCCACCACATAAAATATATTTGGATATATTTAATAACCCGCAAAAAGGCGAAAATTCGGATATCTTCATATCAAAAATACGAGCAAACTTTTCGAAGTTACCGAAAGGCGACCTATCCGACAACGCAATGTTAGATATCACATACGCTCTTTTGAAATTAAATATAAAAGAGAAGTTAAAGAGAAACGAGTTCAGTACATTTGCGGAACTATTGCAAAAGACAAGATTATTAGAAGACAGCGAAGAGGAAATGAGAGGGCCGCGCGCAAGGAAATCTCCGCTCGCGCCGTTCTGTTCAATCGGCAACCACCACCACCGCCGCCGCAGCTGCTATCGTCGCAGATCTCCGAGCGGGAGCCGCGCCGTGTCATCGACGCCAACAACGCGTTGAACCCGCATCCCGTCCTTCCAGCGACGACTCGCTCATCCACGATGCCAGCCGAGTTCACTGATAGCAAGAAGTACCGACCACAGTGCTCTTACTGCAAACGATTCAACCATACCAAAGAGAACTGTCGTAAGTTAAAAGGCAATCGAGGTGAGTCAAATTTTCCTAACTTTTCCGCGAAAACTTCTGAAAACCATAGTGAAGCCAAAGAAAGCTTTTATAGTTTCGAATTACCAAACTCGCCTAAACGTGAAAGTGTGTCTAACAACAAGTGTTATATGCCTAATAAGTGTCCGCAACCTAAAAGTAATCGTAGTAACAAATCGTCAAATAACTATTTGAACTCTTCGACGAACATTAATAATATTAACTCCATACAAACTGCTAACTATTCTGTTTGTGTACCTACAGCCACAGATCAGAAAATAGTTACAGCGAGCGATGCATGCAACCATTCGATAAACTGTCCATTTGGTAACCACCGTTGCCATGGTTACGCCTGACGCCCGGAGGCCCCGTCTAGGAGCTCCGGGGACGCAAACCCGCAACAAACGTTAAAATCGACAAGGTATAACCTGTACCGTGACCCGGAGAACGGGGGTGGTTCATGCAACGTTCGCAATAATTGTAACTTGATGTATCGAAATTGGATTCCGCATCGCACCGCATGTACATGTTCTCGTAATAATGATTTTGTATATAATGATAATTCAGAACATTTTTTTGTAAACGCGAAACCAATACTTGTAGTCTGGGAACAAGTTGTTCGAAAGTACACGGTAAAATAATAAGGAATGTAATCATTTAGATTATTCACGGCAACCAGACTATAGTCGGAGAGGTAGTGGTACAGATGATTCACGGCAATCCGATTGTAGTCGGAGAGCTAGTGGTACAGATCTTTCACGTTTACACGATCATAGTCGGAGAGCTAGTGGTACAGATATTTCACGGCAACACGACTATAGTCAGGGAGCCAGTGGTACAACTAATATTGTTCAATGTTTTTATAATACGGGTGATTGTTTAGCGTTGGAAGACAATCGTGAGAGGCCGCTAGCATGCCGCGAAGTACGTCCGATTTTTAAAATTCAGGTGTTGGGATTTAACGGTACTGCTTTAATCGACACGGGTGCTAAACATTGCATTGCGGGTCATACGCTGCATGCGCTTCTTTTAAAAAAGGGACAACCTCTCGATTCCTCAACGCGTCAAATTAAACTCGCCGATGGTCATGTACGCAACATGAAAGTACAGACAACGGAACTGTCAGTCACTCTAAGACACAAAGTTATTAAGATACCATTCTTGATTTTCCTGACTCTGGTAACAACGAGACGCTTTTAGGGATCGAGTTCATTACGGCCGCAGGTGTGGTTATCGATTTTCAGAAGGAAATATGGTATTTTAGTGACAATAACATTGATAAATTTGAATTACATTTTGAACCTGTCTCACGTCAAATAAGCTGCTCTTCTGCGAATGTTCTCCGAGACGACGAGGGTATGCATCTCAATCCAGCGGAGCGTAAGGCACTCGCTGAAGTCCTCGTCAGGAACGAAAAGATCTTCGAAGCAGGGGGAGCTCCTACACCGTATGCCGAGCATTGTATTGACACAGGTAATCATTTACCAATAGCTGTGCCGCCGTACCGTCTCACCCCAGCAAAGAAAGATATGATGCAGAAAGAGATCAACAAAATGCTTGAAGAAGACGTCATTGAAGAGTGTGAGTCGGCTTGGTGTTCTCCTGCGTTGATGGTCCCAAAGCGTGATGGTAAAATTAGGTTCTGCGTGGATTACAGACGACTCAACGCCATCACCAAGACAGACAATTATCCAATGCCACGCATTGACGAACTCCTGCAGTCGACAAAGAGAAACTGTTACATGAGTACACTTGATCTCCGCTCATCTTACTGGCAAATTAAAGTCAGAAAGGCTGATAAAGATAAGACAGCGTTCATTTCTCCTCTTGGTACTTACCGGTTTAAAAAGATGCCGTTTGGTCTCAAAAATGCGCCGGCGACTTTTCAACGTTTGATCGACCGACTCCGATCCTGTGCTGATTTAAAGAACGTTACTATCCTCACTTATTTAGATGATATTTTGCTAATTTCTGAAGGGTTCCAGCAACACCTGGAAGACCTGGAGGCGCTGTTCCGGCGTCTGGCAGAATTTAAGCTTCAAGTGAATCGCGATAAGTGTGCTTTTGCCCGTGAAAAAGTTAAGTATCTGGGACATATCATCACACAGGAGGGGATTTCGACCGATCCACAAAAAGTCAGTGCTGTTTTAGAAATGAAAGAACCTGAAAATCTAAAGCATTTACGAACCTTCCTCCAAACATGTTCGTGGTTCAGGAAATTTATTCCAAATTTTTCAAAATCGCCGAACCTCTTACTCGCTTAACGAGGAAAGATAAAATTTGGACATGGAGCCAAGAGCAAAGCTTAGCTTTTAATGAATTAAAACAACTCCTTACTTCGGCACCAATTCTTATTCAACCAGATTTTAATAGCCCGTTCGTACTGAGGACTGACGCTAGTAATTACGCGTTAGGAGCAGTCCTCCTTCAAGGAGAAGGAAATGAGGAGCGGCCCATTGAATATGCCAGCCGTCTGCTTAATGACGCAGAGCGCAATTATTCCACCACTGAACGTGAGGCGCTTGCCGTCATTTGGGCAGTCGAACGATTCCGGTCATATCTCGATGGACACCCGGTTATAATCGGAAGCGACCACCAACCCCTTCGCTGGCTGCTTTCATTGAAATCACCAACAGGTAGGTTGGTCCGTTGGGCCCTCAAGCTACAGTCCTTTGATGTCAAATTCGAATATACGCCGGGAAAGCCAACGTAGTAGCAGATACGTTGAGCAGACCAATATGTTCCACGCAAACACGTGACAGTTGCGGTGTTTGTTCTGTTATTTGTGATCTACCAACGAAATCTCCTAAACAAATTCGACAGGAACAAACTGCTGACCTCGAGCTGGTAAAAATAATTAACGATCTTGAAAGCAGAGATGAAGTTGCCTCACAAAAATGGTATGAACGCGGATATATGATGAATCAAGGTGTTCTATATAGATATAATCCTGATTCTGATTGTGAGTCCCCTCAGCTAGTCGTTCCAGCTGATCAAATTACGAATATCCTCAAAGAACTTCACGATTCTCCTCTAGCAGGCCATCCTGGAATCGACCGCACTTATCAAAAGGTATCGCAAATTTATTATTTCATTGGGATGCGGCGACTAATTTCTGAATATGTAAAATCCTGCATTCACTGCCAAAGGTATAAGGCATCTAATGCCAAACCGCCTGGACTCTTACAAACACCAGTACTCAGTCAACGTAACGAAGTTCTTGCCATAGACCTTTTCGGACCGTTACCACCAGGAGACCAGGGGGAGCGTTGGGTGTTTCTCATTGAAGACACATCCACAAGGTGGGTAGAATTATTTGCCCTCAAGGATGCTACCGCTGAAGCTTGTGCTCGTGTCCTCATTGAAGATTATTTTTTACGTTTTGGCCTCCCACGCCGTATTATATCTGACAATGGAGTACAGTTCGTGTCTGCTGTCATGCGTCAATGCATGTCTGTTTTGGGGATCAAACAAAATTTTGTTCCACTGTACCACCCCCAGGCAAACCCGGCAGAACGCAAAAATAGAGATCTCAAAGCTATGTTGGCTTATCTCGTAGAAGAAGATCATACATCTTGGCCAAAGAAATTGCCACTAGTTCGGTTTGCCCTGAATAGTTCCAAGTGTCGAACGACCGGTACGTCACCAGCATTTTGTCCTTTGCCCGAGAAATGAGATGTCCAACAGAAGTATTACACGATCTCCGTGCTATCCTCGATAAGGAAAATTTTAATGAACAAATTACTCCGTACCTTATAAATTTTGTCCACTCTCTCGGCAATCCGAGAACGTGCCGAAATGGAGCAAGACAAGACCAAAAACTATGCCGATCAATCTCGCCGCCCTGCATTAACTTACCAGGTGGGCGAGTTGGTACTACTCAAGTCTCACGTGCTCAGCAACGCTCCAAAGAACGTCACTGCTAAATTTGTGCCTAAGCGTGATGGTCCATACCAAATTACGGGCAAGGTTAGCCCAACAACATATATTTTGTCACACGTACATCGTCCAACCGAAGTAGTAGGCAGATATCACGTCCAGGACCTATCAAAGTACACAACTTTTGAAAATCGATCCACCCTAGGCCAGTTATGCCAAAGCGTAAGCGAGGTAGACCTGTAGCGAGTTAGGGAGCTAGTCCATGAGCGAGGGCGCTCCCATGAACTAGAGGGGGAGGATGTAGCAAACCGTAGCACATCCCTACCGCAACATGTAGAAAACGGTGGTAGGACATCACTACCTCGCCGGTCGACCCGCGGCTGTCTTCCCGCGCGCTATAAAAAACTAGAGTGTCAACGCACGCCTCTCGGCGCATACGCACGCGCGCCCGCCCTGTAACCCGCGAACATTTCGTCGTATTAAGTTGGTTCTGTGGATAACTTTACCAATAAATACCTGGTGAGAGTGTTTCTCGTGTTTCATTATATGACGGGACAGACCATCCTCCCTCATAGTATGTATTTAAAAATATATAAGTATTATATCAGCTATCTGGCTTCCATAGTACAAGCTTTGCTTAGTTTGAGGTCAGATGGTGTTGTGTGTGAAATGTCCACCAATATTTATTTATTTAAAGTCGGTTTTTGTTTTTCATAGAAAATTTAATTAGTGTCTAAAAGCGGTTCGTTTCAAATACTCAAAATATTACCAGTTCAAAAACTCGCCCAGGAAATGTGGAGTTTCGAACAAACTAATCCGGTAAGTATCCGCGATGCAGACACAAAAGGCTTTGCTTGCAATCTGCGACCGGCTTTGACACACACACGGGTCTAATTGGAGACGGCCTGGCAACACCGGTGCTCGAAATGGTCGAATATTTTCGAGGTGCTTGAAAATAGGTCATGTGTGCTCTTTGATCAATTGGTCTTTGTGCATGCATGCACATGTTTTTGAGTAATTGAATGTTTCTCAAAACGAAAACCGAATCTGAGGTTTCATTGAATGTTCATATGAAATTGAATATGAAGCTGAATGGAATATGTTTTTCTGTTGTGTAATAACTTTGATTTAAGTAGTTCATTCTGAAGTTATAATGAATTTTGAATTTTCAGAGGACTCGAGGTTAAAATTTATAGATCATAATCGTGTGGTCTATTTCTTAACCTTACTTATTATGGGTTTTCTTGATATATCACATGAAAGTGCTATCGTTTATTAATTTCATAGTTATATTTAAATGTACTGAGTAAGACAAAATAAAAAACCTTAAGCCATATTTACTGGGTACGAGGACCAGTTCAGATTGAACAGCCATGTGGCTGCTCTGAGTGTAACCCTGGAGTTCGGAGGAGGAGGAGTTCCCGCATCCCACATTGACGAAGCAGGTTGGTTGATGGTCGTGGCCACTTACGGTGAAGCTAGTACCGTCGCCGCCGCAGTGAAAACCGCCAGTACTACGAGCACAGTATAAAGAAATACCACCAGTAGTTCATCGCCTTTGATCTTAGGAGAAACGCTGATAATGTCAATATACGGGTAGGGTTGTCACAAACAAAAATGCTCATTACTAAAATAAAACTAAAACATACGGAAGACGTCAGCCCTGAGCCGCGCTCCTGCAATACTAACATTATAGTGTAGGCAATGCAGGAGCGCGCTTCCCGCGTCTCGCCTCGCACGTCCCGCACGATAGCTCCGTTTAGACGGCTTCGTCAAACGACTGTATGATTTAATAGGCTGTGGTACTACAGTATGCCGCTCTTTCGGCCTGCTGCGGAATTGGTTGGTCTCCAAGGTGGTCACGGCGTATCTTAGGTTGAGGCGCGCTGGTGCTAGGACTATTATCTATCAAGAGCTGCTTGCTGCTTGCTGAGCTACGCTTTTGCCACCATCAGCGCTACTGGCAACTCAGTCACTGAGACAACTGCAGTTCTGTACTATTAACTACATAATTCTTTATAGTCTATCAGAAATTAAGCCACTTCGATATGGAACTAAACAGCTTTTTAAATTAAAGTAAAAGTAATTTCAAATGACTTCATATACCTACAGAATGGCAATATATTCCGTAAACAACCCTCAACAACCCTATCTATTTCATAGGACAAATGAATAGTCATTAAGAAAGACACATTCCAAATAGGGTCTTTAAAGAATTGCAAGGTCTAGGGTCCGTCCTTTGGGACTAGGGTAGGACTTGGCGAACAAACAAGGGTGGAAAGAAAGCATTTCGCAAATGAACTTGGTAAGATAAAAAAATTTAAGTCAGTGGTTTAGATGCACAAACAGATAAGAAGGAATATCTAATGTTGTTGCTGTGGCAGTAGTTGTGTTGGTGAAAAATGTACAAAAAAATTGTATTAAAAATATTTTCTAGAAATTATGTTCCAGTACTAAATAGGTTAAAGTCTATTTCTAACGTATTCAGTTGTAGTCAAAAAAAATTCAACGTACAATACGTATGTCTGCATTTTATTGAAAAAAAAACTGTCACTGAAAATGGTGCGTGACTCTTTATTAAAATAATACTAGTGTCGTGAACAAACGCTGAAACTGTTAAACACTAGTAGAAGATGTAATTACCATAAAAGTCTTTTTATCACATTGTTTTAGCATTATTTATTTTATTAGCTATAATTTGTGATATAACAACATTGTACAGTTTGTAACTTCTATTACAAACTTACTACCACGTAAAAAAGGTATTGCTTTCGTATAGGTAATTAGTTTAATATTTTACAATTTAAAATTTTGCATGGTTTTGGCTGAAATCGTGAAGCACGATAGTAATGTAATTTTAAGGTTCTAATTGAAACCACATTTTTTGACGATTAAATTGCTTTAAATGTCTAATTCTATAAGTAAACATACTTGTCAAATGTATCTATCGATTTATTAACAAAACTAAAATACAATGAGAACTACACAACGTGGTGGTCAGGTGTGCTTAGTGTAAGCAATTATCCATAGACCAATGAAGGTCTACAGAAAATGAAGATGTTCAGACCCACTACCAATCGGAAGCGTACCCAATATGCTGGCGGCATTGACCACCACCACCCTGAATTGCTTATGCGTTGGGCCAAATAAACGCCGAATGTAACATAAAAATGTATCAAACAATCCATTTAAAGTAAACATATTAAAATTGTTTCAGATAAAACGAATAAATTAGTCAAATTTTATTTTTAGGCATCTTAAACGTGGAAAGCAAGATTAGATTTTCTTTTTTTAACTTAAAAATAAAAATGTTACGTGATTAGACATCACAAAATGTTTGTTTGATCAGGCACATGATCTGCTCGTCTCATCACTCTATTCCATATAAAAAACTACACCACAACGGTTTTATATTTTCATCAAAATATCATAAAAATCCAGTATTGTTTTTAAACGTTCGCGATTTGAACATGACATTATTTCGTGATTAAGCCCCGTACAATTAAATAAATATTCTAAAAATCCTGTGTCATAAAATTCTAAAAATCCAGTGTCATAATATTTTTTTCCAGTTAAAACTCTTCGCCAAGTTAATGGATATTCAGGAAAGTTGGCATTTACGTGTAGTTTGGTACAACTTGAGCTGTATGATAGTTTTTTATTTTGATTAATGATTTGTATATGACAATATCCGACCGTAACCGGAACGGGTCGCTACCGAAAGCCTAATTTTGCCAATTTTATGGTTCATTTAAATTTACCCTCAGTCTTAGTTCGTAATATACCCTGAACAAGATTACACCTACAAAATTAATTGACAACACAAACCTATAACTTGGAAGTACCCCAAACTTGGCCCATACAATATTCTATACTAGCTCCAACTACACTTTGAACAAGATTTCAAATATAACTGAATAGGGCCCTGATAAATTTGGATTTGGGCTTCATTTACACCGGAGAGTACAAACATTGTCTGAAATAATATTTGTATATTTATTTGTACAAATACAAAAAAAATAATTAATACATTTTTTTTATAAATAAGACACGAACATTAAAAAAGGCGCAGTTTATTTTCTAACTGACCGGTCACATCACTAATTTAAACTCACGTAATGGTAGGGGAGAGCCCACGATACTAAACGGGGATTTACTTGAGCGTCATAGAGACCTATTTATTAATTTGATATCGAGGTCGATATGGAGGGGAAGCGGAGGGCGCTGTCAGTACGGGCTAATATGATAGCCCGCAGGTTTGCTCGCTGTTCTCGGGAGGTGAAAATTATGCTCTTTAGAGTGTACTGCACCTCGCTGTACACGTGCAGCCTGTGGGCTGACTACACTCTGAGGGCTTACAGCGCGCTCCGCGTCCAATACAACAATGCATTCCGGGTAGTGCCGGGGCTGCCCCGCTTCTGTATCGCTTCAGGGATGTTCGCGGACGCGAGGACAGACTCCTTCGAAACTGCTATACGTAAGCGGTGCGCTTCCCTGGTGCGCAGGGTGCGGACCAGCTCCAACAATATTTTATCGATGATCGCCGACAGGCTTGACTGTCCATACATACGGCATAGTTGCGGCAGACATGTCCCTGTCCCAATGCCGGTTAGAAAATTTTGACATTGAACAAATAGATTTTATTTTTTATTTTTGGTGACATGTATATTCAATTTTTATTTTATATTCTTATTTTGTTTTCATTGTTATTAATCATATAAGTAGTACTTAATTGCTTGAAATTTTTACTAATACCATTGTAATAATATTATGACATTCTATTTATTTACCTGCTATGAGTCAATATGTAACTTGAAATAAATAATTTTGATTTTGATTTGATTTGATTTTTTGTTGCAAAGCTAAGATGATAAGAACTAAAAATATTTTACAATGTTACCTTTTTATCGGTGAGGGAACAACTACAGAGTTTCAAATATTATGTTAAATCAGCTTTAACATGTATATTTATTGATGAATTTTCGTTACTTCGGTTTGTGTAAATCGTGACATTATATAAATAAATAAATAAATATAATTATTATATTTTTCGTTACTCTTCAATTGCTTAATTCCCTTGAAAATTGAATTTTGTTACGCTCAAGAATAGTTGGAGTATTCAACTGGGTAGAAGGTTAACACAATATTTAAATAAGTAAATCCGAAAAGCCACAGTTGGGCTCCTCTACTATAACATGTCACCTTTACATTCTAACTAGTGATGTGTAGTCTCACATGTATTGCGTAGTTTTCAAATTCTGAGTGTTTACTAAGTACTTACTCTGCGTATCCGAGCCCGTTTGTCAGTGGCTTTTGTTTTAGTGCTAAAACGACCCTCGAAGAAAGTAGTCATGTCATGAGTTCGTTAACATCGATATAAATCATTGGATGTGCCTTCTCAAACTTCAATCGCAGGGAATTATGCCATTATTTGGAAGAATGAGCTTTCTTTCTATTCTAGTTGGTTACAGGACGCGTTTTTACCTATCACCATTTGAAAATAGGTAGAACCACAGCACAGCATACCTCACCGCTTTCGATTCTAGGGATCAAGTAAATTGGTGGGCTGTAAACCACTTATGCTATAGGCGCAGACGCAGTTTATTACCAAATTCAAGGTGCTCAGGGCACATCCAATGGTTTATATCGATGTTGGTTAACATGTAAGTTACAGTAGAAGTATACTTGATATTACCATTACCGATAGAAAATAACAGCGAAAGCTTAAAACGATACATGACCAGGGTCTAGCGCCGAACTAAAACTGTATTAGCTTTGATACTGTAGTGTCTTTTGTTTTCGCTTAATATTATTGAGACAACAATAGCAGAGCCAAAACAGATTTAGTCAGCCAATAGCCCCGCTGTTTACAAAGCTATAAGGTATTTATACTGAGTTCTTTTAATTTACCGAATCGTAACAGGGTTTATTACATAAAATTGTAACAGAATTCTCCATAATTCAAACCAACGTGTCCCTTTTCATTAGTCTAGTTCGGTTTACAGCTGCTATGAATAATACATACAAAGGGTTCAGCAATTATTAACGCGTTGTTTACGTAAAAGGCTGCAGGGCATGGGGCATCCAGTTAGGATGTGATTAGGCGATATAGGATAGAATATAGTACTTCAGTTTAGGCAAGCAGGAATTATTTTAGACGATTTTCGACTCTACCTCCATATTATAAAACTGACTTGCACTCAACTTTGACTCTATTCTTCTCTTTTCAATGTTTACCTTGAGCATTGTTTTTATAGTTTGGAGTGACGAAATTAACAGGGCATGTGCCTGGTTGTAGGCAACATGCCTACCTATAACAATACAGAGACACACAGTTTTCGGAACATGAAAAGTCCAAATCGTTACCTAGTACTGCAAGGCGCTCATCACCTAGAGATATAAGATGTTTTATCTCTATACATTTTAATTTCACCGAAAACATTGCCCTTTAAACCGTAATACAGTGATGTTTTCACATTACTCATTATCATCATGAGCCGCAAGACGTCCACTGCTGAACATAGCCCTGTCCTCTAGATTTTCACAAGGAACGGTCCCGCGCAACCTGCAACCAGCGGTTTCCAGTGACCTTTGTGAGGTAATCTGTCCATCTAGTGAGATGGCGTCCAACACTGGATCTTCCTGAGTCTCCCAGATGTGGCCTGCCCATTTCCACTTGAGCTTGCTTACTCTTTGAGCTATGTCGCCACTTTCGTTCTTTTGCGAATATCCTCATTACGGATTTTGTCGCGAAACTAGAGACTCCGAGCATAGCTCTCTCCATAGCTCGCTATGTAACTTTGAGTTTCACATAAGGTTCTGCTTGGATAGAATAACCGGCAAAGTTGAGATACTTCCCCAAGTGAACTCTGCAAAAAGCCCTACACAGTACACTACGTTTGGTTTATGCACATCATCTCTGTCCAAACAGATGATGTATTATTTATTTCTTACTTCTTAATCAACATAATTTAAAAGTAATTTTAATGAAGCTTCTGCCCAACTCAGAGCCTCTGACGTCGCCATATTGCGATGTTTAATCGTCATCTTGCAGATTTACTCCTAGATGGCACTCGGTAGCACAGTCAAGACTTGCAATACAAAACGACGTATCGCATTGTCTTCGATACCGTCGGTGTAATAAAAATGCCAATAAAAATAAGGTATATAATTTTATTTTATTTTGTTTTTATACATATGTACATATTGTAAATAATATATAAGTATTATATCAGCTATCTGGCCGCTATAGTACAAGCTATGCTTAGTTTGGGGTCAGATAGTGTTGTGTGTGAATTGTCCACCAATATTTATTTATTCATTATTATTTATTTAAATGATACAATCAATTTAGTCATAAATAAATAAGAGGTAAATATAAAGCTGAAAATATTTTTTTACAAAATATTTTCTCCAAAAAAACTAAATCCGATTTCATTTTATTAAATTAAATTCCACCTACTATTTGCATATGAATATTTGCACATAACTGTTTGGTGGTAAAATAACTGGCAAAGGTGTGGTACTTAACCAGACAGAATCTCCAAAGAGTCTGTCAGGGGAAGTAGCGTCTGTTTATATCTCGATCTAGGTAATCACAACATTTACACAGATAAGATACCTATCTTAGTCTGTATGAGAGACACAATTTTATGTAAAATATGTGGAAGAATAGCAATGCCGTTAACATTTTCAACACTCGTTTGCTAAAATAACATATAACATGATACTAGTAATTAATACTATAATAAGCGTGACGACAGGACCTGCAAGTATATTCAAATATTTTATATAGTGACAGTATTGAAATAGAATAAAATACCTATGTACATATTTTAATTTTGATAGTTTTTAGTTTAACTTACTTTATGATCATTCAAAGTTAGATAGGCAAGTCCATTTTAAAAGTACTAAATTATTACAAAAATTTATTTACCAATGAATAACTCATTCAATTTCAAGTTACTTTTGTTAAGAAACCAGTTTCCTAAACGCAATATTTAATATAGCTACCATACAAACTTTACGCGCGACGCATAAAAAATACCACAGTGTGACGTCACGCTTCCGTAGTGATTTGCATGAAACGGGAGAGTCCAAAATTGTGATTTTAAAATCGTGATATCTCGGGAAGTCTTTAAGATAACAAAGTATTTTTTTCACCTATGTTTCAGTTATTGAGTAGTCTTTTACGGCACATTAAATCAAAAATGAGTCGTAATGCCTATTCTAGTAGTATTTCTACACACAAACAACCGTCATTCGTAACTCCACCTTCATAGCCACATGCAAAAAACAATCAACATTTTAAATTTTCCTACTGCTCATTTGATCTGAAAATTGAAGCTAAACTACTTACGCTGTGGCAGGATTACCCAAATAAGGAGTAACAGTAATTCGTCAGAGAAGTCAGAACAAGCGGAAAATTTAATTTTCTTAATCGGGGAAATTTGTTTAGACGATTTACTCGAGTTCTGTGTTAAATTATTTTCAAAGGGATTATAAATTTTGTCTTTCGTAATTATGCCTCGGTGTTGCAAGTTTTGTTTCTGGTTCTGTACAAATTAATTTCAACTAGAGAAAGTGGAATTAAATTGGATAGGGTTGAGCCAACTTCTTTAAGAGACGGTTTCTCTATTTTGATTATTTTGACAAAATAATGTTTGGTGCATCGCAAAAATTCTAGGGGCTTGCTAAAATCGATATTTAACGAACGAATCAACATTTTCTCCAATATTATAAATTACAAATTCACCAAGTTACAACGTTTTCATAAACAATATACATTAAATAAATTTTAGAAAGGACCCATTCAATTGTTATTAATTTTACGGTACACGTATGCAAGTAAACATTATAATCATTATGCGCCTTATTTTTCTAGCACAGCAAGCTATTAAAAGATCTGAAACTTTTGGAGAGCTTAACCAATTTTGTAGATAATAAATGCTTTTTTTATAGTATAGCGTGACGAGACATGTGCCATGAGACAGCAGGACATGTGCCTGATGGTAAGCATCATGCCTTTCGCATAACAGTACAGTGACACGTAGCTGTTGGAACGAGAAGAGTCCAAATCATTACCTAGCACTGCACTGCGCTCGCCACCCAGAGATCTAAGATATTTTATCTCTAAGCTCTGCAATTTCTCTGGAATTATTGCCCGTCAAACCGGAACACAGTAATGTTTGAACTTTACTACTTGGCGATAGAATTACTGTTAAATGTGTGGTACTTCCCCAGGGGGACTCTGCTAAGAGTCCTACCACTACTACAAATCGTACACAAAACATCTTGTCGGGTAATGCCTACAGATATTACAAAAGCAAATTTTGTTTCACTGTTGTAGGTTCGCACTTGACCACCATCTCGCCTGATGTTAAGCGACGATGCGGTCTACAATAGAGCGTGCTTAACTAGAAGAAACCGATTTACTCTCGATTTGAAGACACCAATATTGTTAATATCTCGGCAAACCCACTCAGGCAATACATTCCACAATCTAGACATTCTTATCGCAAACGTACATGGAGTCAAATCTCTTCGTTCGTGTTTTTCGAACATCAACCATGAAACGATGCCGCCTTTTTGAGATACGAGAAGTGCAATAAAAGAAAAGGCAAGGCGGTATTAGATTATGCAGATCAGTTTTACATTCTCCGAAGTGTATCCAATAAAAAACTGATAAGCTAGCAATTTTGCGGCGATGTTCAAGACTTTGAAGTCTTTTACGCACAAGAGTGTCATTGCCTATGAGCCTTTTGGCACGTCTTCTAGAGTCCCCAGCTGATACTTAGCCGATCCGAAGATAGCCGAAGGTGCGAACAGTACTCCATACAGGAGCGAATCTGTGCTTGGTTAACGTGAGCAACTGCTCAGAATTGAAGTACCTTCGCACCTTTGAGAGGACTCCCAGTTTTTTGGCGGCTAATTTAGCCTGAGACTCAATGTACGTGCCAAAGTTTAGCGTCGATGACAAAGAAACACCCAAAAGCTCGAGATGGTCAGTGACCGGCACGGATACGCCTCGAAAAGTAGAAGTCAGTTTGAATGGACTCCTTTTAGCAGAGAACGAACACGCCTCTGTCATTTCTTCGTTAAACTTAGGCAAATTGGATGTTTTAATGTTTGTTGCTTAGTTACAACGGAACGTCTGAAAGGAAGCTTGAAATTTTAAGCATATAATTATTGAAATTTGAAGCATGCTTAAACCTCTATTCTAAGTTTATGTAATGACAATACGTATTTTTCTATTTATGATACCAATATAACTACACGAGTGACTATTAAAACCCTCCCATATATTTCGGTGCCCCACACATAACGTTCATAAATGGTCACTATTAAAACATAATTTTCCGCACTTATAACAACTTTCCCGCCGCGGGAAAAATACCTATAATCCATTTACCCTCCAGCCCTTCACAGCAGCTAAAGACCCTCCGAGATCATGGGCATACGTCACCTCTCCCCTCGTGACTTGTGTAAGAACCCTTCTAAGATAATGCATGTGCAGAAAGTTATTTCAAGGCGGAAGTAATGTTTATTGTTGTTTTTGTTTTTATATGCTTACCGCCGCCAAACATTTTAACCGACTTTAAAAAAGGAGGCGTTCTCAATTCATTTGTACGTTTTTAAAGTGAATACTTTTTTCCATACACAGTTTTTTCGTGGGCTGTGAATAAAGTTAAGCATCACGCTCTGAAATGAAAGAAATATTCAGGCAGGCATCAGTCACATATACTAGTCGTCAAACAAGAAGTTTTGTTTTTAATTCCTCGTACTAAGAAATACCTTCAACGCAGGAAGTTAATTACAATGGTTACTAAGATATTTATTAACTCATTCAATGAGCACACAAAACAGAATGTAATAAACACACATTAGAACATAAGAGTATACTATACAGAACTGTATTACATTCCAAACTATGGGGCCTAGAAACGTTTTTCTTAAAATACAGTGTGGTTTGATAATAAAATTATATTGACTTGGTAACTTCAAAGTGTTGGTTCTAAGTGACGGCGTGCACGGGTATCGTAAAAAAATACTCTCATCCATAGAATAATAATGCCTAGGAACCGGGTCCGCGCAAGAAAAGTGAGGCAAATCATAGTGAGCCATATTGGCTTAGTCCGTTTGAAACCACCGTTAGTTCTCAAGTCAAGCGCCAGTGCGTCTTTGATGTATGCAGTATGCAGGCTGAGTATGGAGAAGCGACAGTCAGGGCTGACGGCAGAGCTTCTGGCGGGAGCCTACCCGGAGTCAAATTTCAGTTACAGTTTCTATACAGCAGAAGAGTTGTGTTTTGGTATTCGTTTGCTTTATTTCAATAAAAATGGCATTTTTGTATGAAATAAACGTGTTTTATTATATGAATAGTAATGTAGTAAATATTAATAGTTTCTTTGTAGGCCTCGTTCTTTTAATTGTAGAACTAAGGTATCTGGAAACAGTGGTTTCTATGAACAAAGTTTACGGCGAAAAGTGCTATTTAAGGACAGTGATCTCTGTCAACAGTGCTCCCGTACCGAGATGTCTACGAATAGTGCTTTCTATTAACAGGGTTTTTGGCAAAACGTGCTGTCTAGAAATAGGGATTTCTATTAACTTATTTTAGTAACTTATCTAATTAACTATGTGTATAGTCATCGTACAAGCGTGTTTCTATCTTACGTTCCACACTCCATCAACTGCGTTTTGCTTCGCTTAAGATGAAGCATTTGTTTGAAGATATCGATCTAGGCGTTATTAATCTACGATCTAATATTTTGTGCATAACAAACGAAAAGACGTAGGTGCTTAAAACATCGAAATAAAATTACCTATTTACAGCGCCCCGCGTTTTTTTTGGCCGCGTAGTCCCCTTTGTAACAATGATAAAAAATATATCGCATTTGTATTTAATAATAATTATTTTAATACTTCTCTCGGTTCTTTTCGAGTGCCACTGTTCTTTTTACTCTACGATTTATTTGCTAACTTTTATACAATTGTATTTTATTAGCAAATTAGAACCAAATTCTATCCAGCTCATGCAAAAAGTTCCCGAAAACATTGTGAACTGTCAGTGGCACCGGCGAATGATTTACACGGTGTGTTTTGCACAACGTGCTACATAAATCAAGCAGAAACTTCGACGTGCAGTGTCGTAAATAAAGAAATCTGTCTTCGATTTGAAGAATTTCGGCATTTAAAAGAGACAGGATTTATGTTATTGAAAATTTCCGCTTGTGTGTTACACTCTGACTTAAAAAACTGGTGTATTTCTTTCTGAATATTTTTAATAAAGGTTTACATCAAATCACTGATTCTAATTTGGACTGGCGATGGTGGTGGAAGTGACAGCGTAGAGATATAGCGTCAGAGCGGCGTGGGACGTGCGTAACCATCGATATAAACCACTAGATGTGCCCCGAGCACCTTGAAATTGGTAATAAACTGCGTATCTGTATGTAGCGTAAGTGGTTTACACTTCATCAGTCAACTTGACCCCTAGAGGGAAGGCATGCTGTGGTTCTATTTATTTTGGTTGTTGACAACAAATAGTGTTAGGTAAAAACGTTCAGCGTTAACTGTTTCTTGCAACCGACTAGAACGGAAAGAGTGCATACTCTTCCCAACGATGACATAATTTCGTGCGTTTGAAGTTTGGGAGGGGCACATTCACATCTTATGGTTTATATCGATGCGCGTAAGACGGTTTTAGGATTTGATTTGCTTTGCTGACGCTTTATTCTGATTATAGATACAAAAATGGATGAACTTTTTTTGATTATGAATTTGATTGTGGTGAAGTTATGTATAGTTTTGTTACTAATGATTAATGTTAAAATAAATTTAAGGCACTATAAGCTATAATTACCACAACTGACAATAAGTATTTTACTTAATGAAACTTAAGATAGTTTTATTCGTCTGTGAAACTAGGTCATTACAAAAATGTGTTGTTGTGTCATAGTACAGAGAAACGTTGACTAGTTTTCACTATAGTTTGGTATACAGACATTTCATATTGTTTTGTGTTTTCCTAAACATAATATCGTCGGTTCAGGTTTTATAGAAACTATTCAAGTACGTGATATAGTGAGTCAAATATTAATATCTTATATTATATTTTATTAAAATACCGCATTTATTGCTTGTGATGAAGTTCGATCAAGTCAAAACTACCAAAAAATCAAATTGGCTAGTTTACTATTTTACCGATGATATGTGCACAATTAGTATTCAGATATGTGTTTGTTACCTTTTCGCGTTATCTTATAGAAAACTAAAAATATCAATCATACCGCATTCATAACAATATAACAGAGTAGATATTAAAAACTAATTGTAAATTAACACAGAATTCCATTCACGATCACAGAATACAAAATGATGTCAGATTCAGATTGTTAGATTATAAAGTTATGAAAATCTTTATTAATGTTAGATGTTACAGATATTCAATGTCAAAAACATTCAAACACGTTATTACAATTAAAGTTACAATAAGTATAACACAGTAAATGGAAAGTAAAATATTCAAATGACTATGTAATACCGCAATGCGCTATTTGCCCCACTATTTAGAGAGGTTTGTGGTAGAGCCTAGTTTAATAAATTAAGTATTATATCAGTTTCATCTGATGTTCTTACTAAATAAAATTATAATTTTTCCCATATTCATTTTATTTTCTTATTTTTTAAGTTTTTTTAACCCCCGACCAAAAAAAGGGGTGTTATAAGTTTGACGTCGATGTCTGTCTGTCTGTCTGTATGTCTGTCTGTCTGTCTGTGTGTGTGTCTGTCTGTGGCACCGTAGAGCTCAAACGGATGGGCCGATTTCGATGCGTTTTTTTCATTTGAAGGTTAATACTTGTGCGGATGTTCTTAGCTATGTTTGGTTAATATCGATTCAAGATGGCCGCCTCCACAAAATGGCGGACAAAATATTTCTTCACAACCTACCTCAATATGGGTATCAAATGAAAGGGCTTGACTAGTAAAATAATATACACTATAAAAATTTCAAATCCAAGATGGCGCCACCACAAAATGCTGAATTATATTATTTTATTCACTACTACCTCAATATGGGTATCAAATGAAAGGGCTTGACTAGTAGAATAGTTTGCACTATGACAAATTTGAATCCAAGATGGCCGCTACCACAAAATGGCGAAATACATTTCTTTTTCACAACTCCCTTAATATGGATATCAAATGAAAGGGCTTAGTAGAACGTTATAGAGATAATCAGAGATCCGGTAGTCGGGAGTTAGTCAAAATTTTTAATTTTGTTCTTGTTACATTCAATATTGAAAATAAACAAAGATCATAAAAATAGCGAGTTATTATTATTAGCAAAATACTGATGTTTTTTTTTTTAAACAGGAGAAAGTTTTCTATTTGTCTCTTTTTCTGTTTTTTTTTGTTTGTACCTAAGTATGTGGAGCAATAGCGTCGCGCCGCACATTGTAAGTTATTTAATGATTATTTTTTTGTGAATTGATTTTGATGTTTTTTTTATTTGTTTGAACGTAGTTTAGAGATTATCTCATATAAATTTTATTAAAAAAAACTGTGTCACTAGAGTCGGGCACATTTGCACGTATGCGTTGTCAGGTTGTCACCGATACGCACACATACACAATTAGCGCGTGTAATAGCCACTGATGTGTGCATGTCAGCTTGTATGTGACACCGCACACGTGCATATTATGTGGCCGACTCGATATAAATAAAAAAAATATAAATATTGGTGGACAATTCACACACAACATCATCTGACCCCAAACTAAGCAAAGCTTGTACAATGGCGGCCAGACAGCTGGCGGCCAGACAGCTAGCGGCCAGACAGCTAGCGGCCATCTTGGATGGATACAGTTTTTGTTTTAGCGAGACTACGTCCCACTTTTTATACGTCCATGTGACATTGATTGTTCCGATCTTCACTTTGCTGTAATAATCAGGTATTCAGGTAACTCAAAGACGTGACCGCCCAGAACAAAAATGAAAGCTAAAATAAATGGTAGGACTAAACTCCATCCATGCTTTTAAGTATCTTAACCAATTTCGCAATAGGTTACCGTTTTATAAGCGGTAGCAAACTAGCAAGTATCTACAGACTAGACGACTCTGCAAAAACATAGGAATCCTTTTTGCCCCACCACATACAGACACAAACACGTTTACAGAAAACAAAACAAACATTGGTGTAATGTAAGGTGTTATATCATCTCGCGAACAAAGTAATATTTCCCAGAAACGAAATGTCAGGCAGCCACGGGTGGTCAGCTCTCTCCATTTTTTGTACCTCAGACATGCTTTCATCACAGTTTTTCCTCCGCCAACCTGAAATCTAATAAATCATTGTCCCAGTCAGTCAATTTAACGCTAGCTCGGGAATCCCATAAAGCTATGGAGTCATTTCCTTAGGGCTTGTGCTGGTAATCCAAGATCAGATAAAATAGCATGAAGCAAGCAAGCTATTTTTTGTAGTATTATTTTTTCATGTGGATGATTTCTAGTGTGCTTATTAAAGCATTTCTGAATGTTTGTCTGCCTGTCATAATTGCTTGTTTTCGTAGCTTAGTTGATAGTGGGTCTTGGTACCCGTCTGCTAAGCCGGAGGTCGTGGGTTCAATTCCTACCCCGGACAAATACGAATAAGAGATGAATACAAACACTCGTTCTATGTTTGGATACATAATAAATATCTGTTAACAAAATAATTGTACTGTCGACTATTTTAACTCTATCTTAGAAGGTTCTGCCCATTTGGCCCCAAATTAAGCAAAGATTGTACTTCGGGAGCCAGATAGCTGATATTAATAATACTTATATAGTTGCAAATACATACATGGAAACATCTTGTCATGAAACAAGACAGTATCTGTATTCATCGGATAGATACTTGCAATGTGTAAACCTAGAGTAAAACTGTATCTTCTAGACAACCACGTTTCATCGTAGGCCGCATTTTCGCTTAACATCAGGCGAGATGACGATCAAATGAATTATCGTTAAAAAAGCTATAGTTTTGTCTTGCTATCCGCCGCCTAGCATAGATTGAGTGTGCACTCAGCCTAAGAATGTGGCAAAAGCAAGTGAAGTGCACGCTATGGCTCCGAGTGTCACTGTCATTTATCATTCCTCACACCCCATTCGGCGGTGAAGGGTGTGGATCTTGTGGAAATTGGAATCGTAACTACTGCATTTTGGGGGATAAAAAATGTGGTGATATTATTTTCGCATGAAAATATAAACAAAACAATGTATTTTAAGGGAAAATTTTAATATATTTTTTAACAAATTATGGGTTACCGAAATGCTTTTGTAAAGGCAAGTAGTGCAGCATCGAGATATACGCGTAAAAGTCTGCACCTAACAAATAAAATACACTCAAATATGAGCTTTATGTCATGCTGCTTAAGATATATATTACATTGGCAACATAAATTAGCAGACGTCAGCTGTCAGCTAGCGGTCTGTTAATTTGTGTTGCCAATGTAATTTTTATCTTAACGTGCTTGCATCACAAAAACTACTGAAAAAATTTGGATGAAGATACATACATAGATAGGTCTGAACAAATAAGCTATTTTATCCCGAAAAATAACGGGATCGGGTACTACGCAAATGAAACCGCGGGGTGCTATATAGTACCTACTTCATTTGTAGTGGAATTGTCACCGTAAAATTGTTTACACCGTCAGATTATAATCTTTCAGTAGGTTAGTTTGCAATCTGACGGAGCGGTGTTAGTTTATAATAATCTGACGGTTTTTGCAAATGACAAACATTTAGTGGGCTGCTTATGTTACTTCCTTTCTATGTAAACGGCTCGTCTGTCTCCAGTGCTCTGAATTTCATCCTTATCGGCTCATCTCTTTGTGAGAAAAGACCCTACTTAAATCAAATCAAAATCAAAAATATTTTATTTCAGTTAACATAATCAATTGAGTTAGTAGAAAGATACTTATTTAAACTATTGATAGTAAAAAAAAAAGAAGTGTGGCACTCGGATAAGATTCAAAGTCGAATGACCGAGTGGGGGAGGACGGCGTTACGGTCTTCCATCCCTCTTTCTTGTAAACATAAGACGATCACTAAAATTCGGTCCCCAGGCCCGCGATAAAAGCTACGCAATAGCTTAAAAGAGAACAATTTATTACAATAATTATAGTGCCCATTTGACCTCCTATTTTCACGAAGCAGTGGTAACAAACAATAAGCCGCTTACGCTAAGTTATGCTAAGCTGCTTAATGCTTATGCTAGGTTTTGCTAAGCTCCTTATACTAAGTTAATATGCTAAGCTGCTTATGTTAAAGTTATGTTATATCCCAAATCGAGCGAGACGTATTGATCTATCGACATAGAAGTTTCCATTTTAAATTTAGTGTTCCCAATTTGTCCTACCATTTTTCACACAGACTTTACGCCACAACTTTAGTCTTTCGACGAAGATGAAGAACTAAGCATTTGTGAACATTTTTTTTCAAGTAAAGGTAGTTAATACGACAGCATCGCCACGTGAAACAGGAAATGTCTCAAACGAACTAAGTCTCTAGACTGCCGGTTTCGAACAAACACAAAGCAATAGTGAACAAATTTGATGGAACTAGAATTGACTGCAACTGGGAGAGGCACTAGGAAAATAATCTGATATATATTTTCAATCACTGCTGTGATTCGTGAAACGTGTAATCGATAATAATTTAAAAAGAGAGTAAAATACCACTTTTATAATTCTAATTCGCTTGTCTTCACACCAAGGATGGATTCAGCTTTGGCACTACGGGGAAGGGGGGAGAACATAGTCTTAGTCGTAGAAGTGGGGTTTAACCGATGGTTACAATCTTGATGTCTTCAAATCGAAAGTGTATATCTTTTGGGGAAATACACTCCATTTAAGACCGCAATTTCACTCATCAGGCAATATGGCGGCCAAAGGTAAACCTATAAAAGTAAAAAAAATGGCATTCATAGGAACTGCCAATAGAAGTGAAAACTTATAACTCAGAATTTGATAGCTTACTTTGGAAACTACGCCGGTGAAACCGGAGGGCCATAAGCATGGTCATCTAGAAATTCTGACGTATCTCTAGATGGCCAATGGAAAATGCCAACCCACTAGATGGCCAATGGCCATGGTCCCGAGTTTACCCGAAGATTTCTTATCATTCCCGAGTGACGCTAGAATTCAATTCACAGCCCACGAAAAATCTGTTTGTGGCGCGACAAAAGAAGTTCTCACTTCAAAAAAAAAGTTACAAGATCGTGCGATGAATGCATGCGTGCGTTTCAATTAGTGATCCATCTTGGTTCTGGACCCAGCCCAGGGGGATTTCTCCATGAATCCCCTCTGAATCTGTCCTTGCTTCACACACCACTTCTATACTGATTAAGTCTGCCGATTTTGTGTCGGTTCATTTAGAAATTACAGAACATAGAAATAAATCATCTCCTTAGAGTAGCGAGCGCAGCGCAGAGGAGTTACCATGCTCCAATAGCTCTGTGACAATGTATGTTATGGAAAAGCATGCAGCTCACCATCAGGCACATATCTTGTTTCTCCCGTTACTCTAACTATACTATAATACAGATACTTTACCCATAAAAGTTTACATATGGTTTACATATCTCAAGATACATGCAGTTTATTTCACTTGAAAGTTAACAAAAAAGTTTGTATAAGACGTTTATTATCAAAATAATGATTATAATAGATTGATTAGAAAAATAGTAATGGTAATTTAAAAATTAATTTTCAGGTTTAAGTCTAACCCGACTGGGCTATTCACGCTTAAAATTAATTGAATCACACTAGTAAACTAGACAAACCAATTCAGAGCTGTGGCCGAAATGCCAGCAATCTCTGCGGGCCAGTATTTGGTGCATGAATATTCGATTCGGACGACAGTTTGACCTGCGCTGTTTACAACAACATTGTTGCTTAAACGGTGGGCTGTACTTCCGTTGGTGACTTCCGATTCGATATTGCACATTTTCCCAACTAAAGTACCTATTATTTTTATACAGCGTGGCGCTTTGGTGCCGACATTAAATGAAACCACATATCACACATCATATTTTTAGGCATTCTGTAAAATTAAATTTCGTGTATCGTTTTTATTTACTGAGTTATTTGCAATTTTCAAAAATTCAAAAACAAAGCAACCTGTATCTAAAAATGTAAGTCACGAGGTCATTAGGTCGCAGACCTCAGATCCATATTTGTATTTGTATGTTTATCAATGTAAATCAGGCGTAAGGCAAATACAATAGAAAGAGATAAGACAACACATGCGTTTGTGTGCGAGCTAATGAAATGAGAGGTTGTGCTCGTCTAATTTTTTGTCCTACTCTTCACTAGTTGACCGTTGACCGTTGTCCTTGACACATATCTCGCGCTAAAACTTTAATTGTAAATATCTAATTTACTGTTTTAAATCCTTAGCTAGGTAATTAAGTAATTTAATTATTCGCGAAAAAGACTTACGCATTATTTTTGTCGTTTATTTAGTGTAATTTATTGTACGAGTCAGTGTCAATTAGATTAGGTTAGATACCGCGATAAAGACGCCTTTTTGTTATGTACTTTTGTGTTGTGATTTTGTTTTGTGAGTAGTTATTTAATTGGTGTTGTGGAACTCCATAGTATGCAGACATGACTTTAGTTGACACAGAAACCCATCAAATAGCTGCCTTTGCGATAACGATTTGTCGCTCAAAGCAAGTCATCGACAAAGTGCAAGTTTCCTAGAGCATCACAGATTTCGGCTTCACTGGACACTTATTGGCAAGCATTCGTTTTCATTTTCATTTTTAATAAGGTTTAGTGTTCGCGAAAGTGGCGGTCACGTAGACCATTTTAAAAATGCAGATCAAAAAAGTTTCGCTCCGATGTTTGTACCTAAAATTTCAAAAGATTACCCGGCGCGGCGCCGCGCCGGAGTAGGCGCGGTGTTGCTGCTCCGTGCGAGTGCGTAGAGGCATGTAGATGTAGAGGTGTATAGGTACTACAACTTACAACTATCCCTACAACTAATAGGTACCTACCTAGTTACTGTTTTTAAGGCATTCTTAATTTTATTTACTTACGTAATCGTAATTAGATTTCAAACAAATTTATCTTTTATTTGAAAGGGTTTTGTTGGTTAAATTGTTTATGAAATTCAAATCTTCAAACCAAACCTATCGCGAGAAGTTGTTTTTATTTTATTTTTAAAGAATGTTGTAGGCTTACCAATTCAGCAGGTTTCAGGCTAAAACGCTAATGCTTTTGTTATTACCAAGTGTTCTTGAAGTGACGCTTGGTCTAGTAGGAAGAACGGCGACTGCTGATCCGTACCCCCGCACACTACTGACTTTTCAAAGCCATGTGCGTAAGACCGCTAAATTAAAAACGGTGAAGGAAACCATCTTGAGGAAATCGACATGTACTTTTCGTGGGTATGTGTCATCCACCGAGCTGCAGTAGGCCAGCGGGATGGATTATGGCCTTAACTGCCTATCTCCTTGCTAGAGAAGGTCCCTAGTCCCACCAGTGGAATAATGAAAATGCGAAGTGCCCTTGATATGAGTACTGACAATACGCATCTTATTATTTCAAATTCAACATTTTGGTATGTTTCGCCAAAATTACAATAGGTTAGGTACCTACGCATTTATTTACATTTTGTGTGCTTACCTTTGTTGTTTATTATTGGGTATTCGATTTATCAGTGGTGAACAGATGTTGAATCTGCTGTTTCATGATGTACCTACTCACGTTCCAAATTAATCAGAATTAAATAACTAAAAATTATGTAAACGTATCTGTAGATAGGTAGGTACCTACGACTCCGCTTGGCGCGGCGGCGGCTGATAGGTAGGTACTTGGGGGCTTACCGCACGAACGAATACTGTCATAGCTTTGTAGTTTCTCTCTCTTTTTTCGTTTGACATGATAAGAGATGGCAATAGCAAAGCCAAAGCCGATTTAGTTAGGCGGTAGAAGGCATGATAGATGCGGCGTTGCCAGCTTTACTCAAACGCAACTTACTCACACAACGGAAGTTATTGAATGAATCTAGTGCACAGCGTGATTTTCATTCGATAGCTTGATACAATTATTTAGTTTGTTAGAAACTATTTTTTTTTTAAATAAGCGAATTTTTATTTTTCACTCCTTTTGTATGATTACTGGTCAGTAACCCTACCCGTGTGTTCATTTAATGTCGGCACCATAGCGCCACGCTGTATAATTAGGCTTAGGATTCATCAGTCATCTCAAACCAGGTGGAGGATTTTTGTGCAATTTGTCCAATGACGATGTCATAGATGACATACCTATAAGTGAAATGTGTTAAATCTATACTAATACTAGCGGCCCGTTCCGGCTTTGCTCGGATATGGTCAGATAAAGCCCATTAATCGAAATAAAAACTATCCTATCTTTTAAGTTGGATCCGTCTACACACGGTGTCCAAATTTGATTAAAATCAGATAGGTGGTTTAGGAGTTCATTGAGGACAAACATTGTGACACGAGATTTATATATATTAAGATTATAAAGCTGAAGAATTTGTTTGTTTGAACGCTAGGATCTCGGGAAGTACTGGTTCGGATTGAAAGATTATTTTTATATTGAATAGTCCACTTGTCGAGGAAGGCTATAGGCTATAGAAAATAACGCTACTATTAACAGAAGCGGAGCATGAATCAAGAATGTAACCAAATCGGGAAAAAATATTCCTTATTGAGAGTTTTCGTACGCTTCGTGCTTTGACATGACACATGACAGCATGTGTCTAAGATTGCGTCATTGAATATAACAGATTACATACCTTTTGAATATAAAACCTTTGCTAATCAATTTTTTTTTCTAAATCTGAGTTGGTACAACCAATTTCCGACAGGTGGCGTAGCAAGTAGCTGAAGAGGTGTTTTGTTTGAAAGCGATATTCTCAGGAATGACTGAACCGATTTCAGTCATTCTTTCACCGTTGTATATGTACGGGATCCTGATGAGTACTATATAATGTACCACGGGCGAAGCCGGGGCGGACATCTAGTTCAATGATAAAATGTAAAATTGAATAATTTTTCATTTTAATGCAATGTGACGAAATTAACTTTATGAATGATTAAGTATATGAGTCTATGTAACTTGAAATAAATGAAAAAAAAATATTATTTTATTTAATATATAAAGCGAAGTGGAGAAGAAGCGAAGCAGAGGAAGAAGAGAGCAGGAAGGAGATTTTGATGAGACGCCCTAACATTTCCTTTACGAAACTTTCAATTGTGGTATCTAACAGAGGTAGCAAAGATAAAATAATGATGAGTCTGAAATTTTTTTATTTTATACTTTTATTTACTAACTTAATTTATATTTATTAGATCTCAATATAATCTGAATTATTCGAAAAAATATTTGTTCTTTAAAAATGGTCTACTTAACATTACATTTGTCTCTGTTTATTATTAAACTTATACTACTTAGCCTCCCTCCCACTAGATGGACAGATGACCTCACAAAGGTCGGTGGAAACCGCTGGTTGCAGGTTGCGCAGGACCGTTCGTTGTGGAAATCTAGGGGGGAGGCCTATGTTCAGCAGTGGACGTCTTGCAGCTGACGATGATGATGATTACTTATCCCGGGAACTAATGGGAACTATGCAGGTAGAACTGCGTAAAGCTGCTAGTAAAATAACACTTGAAGGCGTTAGGTAATTATTTATTAAATTGATTTGTAGTTACCATGCTCCAGATAAATTACAGGGCTTAGAGATGTAACACCTTAGATCTCTGGGTGACGAGCGCAGTGCAGTGCTAGGTAATTTGGAGTTTTCATGATCCAATAGCTGCGTGTCACTGTGCTGTTATGTGGCAGGCATGTTGCTTACCACCAAGTACATGTCATGCTCGTTTCGTCACACTTTATTTAAAAAAATAATACATAAACGCGAAATGTATAACAGTCACTTTACTGCTCTACTCCCCTCTTGTTTATGTCAAAAAATTAAAAAAGTAAAATACAATACAATAACACTTTATTAAAAAGCCATAACGCACAAAAAAATGCAAAATAGAAAAAAAAAATCTCTTAGCAATTTAATTGGCGGCCTTATCGCTTAGAGCGATCTCTACCAGGCAACCGTGCAAGGACAGGAGATGGCATACCAAAATGGCCCTTATAAACTATTCTAAATAGTAAAAGTAAAACAAACTTACAATAATAAAGAAAAAACATACTATACTACGAAACATAATATCGACATAAATATTTATGTATATCTTTACATAAAATATACGTACATATACATTATGCGTACAATAACTACTGCGAATAATCCATACTAATATTATAAATGCGAAAGTAACTCTGTCTGTCTGTCTGTCTGTCTGTCTGTCTGTCCGTCTTTACCGCCTAAACCAACCAACAGATTTTGATGAAATTTTATACATAGATAGAATAGATCCCGAGAAAGGACATAGGCTGCTTTTTGTTCCGAAAAAAGGGTTGAAAGGGTTAAAATAAGGGATGAAAGTTTATATGGAAAACTTCGTCATTGTTGAAGGACTATGAAACTTTACGTCTAGATATTTAACACGAAACCATAAAATGTATGTTTTAGCAGTTTTGTAGTTTCGAACTGTACCTACGGGGGTGGAATTAGGGGTGAAAGTCTGCAAGTTCAATATTATTGAAGATAAAACCATGAAACTTTGTATCTAGACACTTGAAATGGAGTCGATAAACGTTTGTTCCAGCAATTTTACAATTTCTAACTATACGGGGATACTTATATAACCGCTTGATACACTGGCCGCTTTTCGCGTTTTACAAATTTGGCGGGAAAACGGGTGTCAGGTTACATAAGTGCGGTGTTTATGTTTCGGCATATGAAGTGCCACCTTATTTTTACCCGTTTGAGCCGTTTACTCTCAAGAGCGTTTCAAGACGCTTCTAGCGGTATCATTTATTTATAAATTCAAGATGGCCGCCGCTACAAAATGGCGGATAACGTAGGTTTTATCAATCCCATCAACATGGGTATCAAATGAAAGGGCTCAACAAGCAGAATACAATATACCATAAAAAAATTAAATCCAAGATGGCGGCCTCTACAAAATGGCGGATAACGTAGGTTTTATCAATCCCATCAATATGGGTTTCAAATGAAAGTGCTCAACCAGTAGAATACAACGTACTATATAAAATTAAAATCTAAGATGGCGGCCTCTACACAATGGCGGATAACTTAGGTTTTATCAATCCCATCAACATGGGTATCAAATGAAAGGGCTCAACCAGCAGAATACAAAATACTATAAAATTGAAATCCAAGATGGCGGCTGCTACAAAATGGCGGATAACGTAGGTTTTATCAATCCCATCAATATGGGTATCAAATGAAAGTGCTCAACCAGTAGAATACAACGTACTATATAAAATTAAAATCCAAGATGGCGGCCTCTACACAATGGCGGATAACTTAGGTTTTATCAATCCCATCAACATGGGTATCAAATAAAAGAGCTTGACAAGAAGAATACAGTGCACTATACAACCTCAATATTTAAGATGGGCGCAGCCACTAAATGGCGTATCAGACAGAATTTTGATAGTCGACGAGATTTCCATGGTGTCTTATCAAATGTTATGCATGATGGACGCTCGATTAAGGCAAATTAAGAACTGCGAAAATGAGTTTTTTGGAGGAGTAAACGTATTACTTTTCGGTAATCTTTTACAACTGCCTCCTATAAAATGATCAGGAACACCTGTTTTCAATTCTAATACGAAATTATGTATATGAAAGTAACTCTCTCTGTCCGTTACTGCCTAACGCCTAAGCCACTTAAAGAGTTTGTTACAATTTGGTGCACAGATAGACTAGACTTAGGAAAGGACAACGGCGACTTTTTATCACAGAAAAAGAGTTGAAAAGAGTGGAAATGAGGAGTAAAAGTGTGCATGGAAGGATCTTTGCACTCTTTGTATGCTATTTTTAACCGACTTCAAAAAAGGAGAAGGTTATCAATCCAGTTGTATTTCCAATTGTGAATCAATTTAGATGGTTATTTTTTTGGTTGGTAGATTATAGTTCAGAGGTGGTCATATAAATTTTATCGAAACTAGTGGGGCGGTTTTTGAAATATGAGCAACAAACTAAAATTTGCGTTCATGTAATCAGACGATATATCTACTAATATCTACTAATAGACTCTAATAAAATTTGGTGGACCGTCCCAATATGATTTTAAATTAAAGTCTGTTTTTGATTAATTTTTTGAGAACATAGTTTTTTTTGTAATGTGCCGTGTAAATTGTACATTTATTAATAAATATAAAACTTTGACTTAGACCGATTTTGATTAGGAAACGTGAATTTGTATGGTAGTAGACATACGAGTAGGTACTGCCTCAATTACTTTAATAAATATGTGGCGCGGACGAAGTCGCGGGTAAAAGCTAGTTACTACATAAACGTACATAAACTAAATACCTAAATACCATAAACAAATACATTATTAAAACAATATTAATACTAATAAATACCATATTGTTGAATAACAATTGTATGAAATATACAGAAAAATAAAATAAAAGTGGTCAAGTGCGAGTCGGACTCGCCCATAAAGGCTTCCGTAGCAGTAACATTATTCTTGTAGTTTGTTGTTACTTAAATCAGTGTTTTAACAATAGTCAATTTATGACGTATTAAAATAAAACTACTAACTAGATCTCATTCAAACCAATTTTCGTTAATAGTTTACACGGGAATGGGCATCATACACCTTTTATTTTATTTTTGTCATTATTTTATTTTAGAAGTTACAGGGGGGCACAACTTTTTACACTTTGGAAGAGTCCCTCGCGCTATTCAGTTTAGAAAAAAAAAAAATGTTTGGAACCTTAGTATCATTTTTGATGACCTATTCATAGTACCCCACACGTAGGGTTTTAATCAAAAAAAAATTTTTGAGTTTCAGTTCTAAGGGACACCCCTATTTTTTTTTGTTTTTTACTATTTTTTGTATCAAAATCTTAATGCGGTTTACAGATTACATCTACTTACCAAGTTTCAATAGTATAGCTCCTATAGTTTCGGAGAAAAGTGGCTGTGACATACGGACAGACAGACAGACAGTCAGATAGACATGACGAAACTATAAGGGTCCCGTATTTTGCTACGGAACCCTAAAAACATACAGAGACAGCTTGAGTGTTGTACTATGAGTTCAGGTAATCAGGTATAAGGTGATCTTTTACCCTGAGCTTGAAGACTTCAAGCGACGTTTTATTTCCACAGGCAGTTAATTCCACAGCTTGACTGATTTCACATTGAAGGAGGAAGATTAGTAATATGTGCTGTATTGAGGAATGTCAAGTGTGAGATTGTCTGATGTTCCAAGGTTCCTAGTGAGGAAAGATTGGCGAATTGGAGCATCCCGGCGACGACGAATCGGCAGCCACTTGAGCTTAGTGCGGAATTCGGAAACGTGTTCATACTTGCGCAAGCCAAATATAAACCGTATACCTACAATAGTTTTGTAGCCGCTCAAGCTTAGTAAGTTGCTCTTCTGTGAGGTCAAGGTAACTAGCATCTGCATAATCTAAAAATAGGGAGGGAGTAAGAGTGATTGTGCTAGCGCAATTTTAGTGGCAGTTGGCAGAAAGTTACGCAACCTACGAAGTGAACCTGCGGCCGCAAAAAATCTTACGACTTAAAAGTATTTCCACTATAACCTTAAAAACATAGCCAGACAAAATTCGTTATATACCGTGCGATAAATTAGCGCCTTGCCTAAAATTTGAATTTTAGATGTCTTTCAATTTTCAATTACTATTCACTCACAAAACACCTAGGTGTTGCAATATGAATAGCAGAAGCCTGCAACATATCCCACTTTTGAAATAAAATATATGTTGACATACTAATGTTAAATGCTGAAACTCTTAGTTTTTCCTAACAAAAGTACATTATAGTATGTTATTAAAAAAAGTGTTTCAGTTCTAAGTATGGGACACTTCCATAATTTATTAATTTTTTTTTCTATTTTTGTATTAAAATCTTAATGCGGTTTTCAGAATACATCTACTTACCAAGTTTCAATAGTATAGTTCTTATAGTTTCGGAGGTAAGTGGCTGTGACATACAGACAGACATGTCGAATCTATAAGGGTCCCGTATTTCGCCATTTGGCTACGGAACCCTAAAACACGTATTTAAAACTGCCCATAAAACACTTTTTTTAATAACATACTGTAGTGTAGGTACTTTTGTTAGGAAACACTGCGAGTTTCAGCATTTAATATTACCTATAGTAGTCCGTATGCCACAGCCTCTTGTGACATACAGACAGACGGACAGTAAGACAGACAGACATGACGAATCTCTGAGGGTCCTGTATTTGGCCATATGGCTACGAAAACCTAAAAACAATTAAAGTTCTACTTATATAAGGAGGTATTTTGTTCTAATTGCTACAAAACAAATGCTAGTTTCAATAATTTATTCACAAAGCTATAGTGGAGGTGCTTTCACACACGTTTACTTTATTCAAAAAGGGCACCGCCCTTTGTGCACTCGATAGAAGAAAAAAACAATTCTCTGCCTTGATTTCACTTTGCGCTGGGTGAACGGGGTTCAAAGGTATTGGATTTGACAGGTTTTTAGAGGTTTTAGTTATTTGTTGAATTTTGCAGCTACGTTACCATTTTTTTAAATTTATGTAATTGATCCGTTTGTATTTCAACGTTTTTATATTTTGATTATATAATAAAGTGACGAGATGAACAGATGAGAGATTAAGTGCCTAATGGTAAGCAATACGACTGTTCATAACAACACAGTGTTACACTCCGCGAGGCATAAGCTGAGTTTTGCATTTGTGTGAGTGGACATGGATAGTGTAGGTGTGACAACCGGCCTTAGGCGCGGCGCCATTCTGTCTCGCCGCGCTCCTGCCTGATTGGTGATCACTCACACTAATGCAAAGCTCAGCCTATACCTCGCGGACAAAATTTCAAGCTCCTGCCTGATTGGTGATCACTCACACTAATGCAAAGCTCAGCTTATACCTCGCGGAGTGTACTACAGTCTCACAAAACGTACAGTCTACAGAGACAGTACGATACAGTCTACAGTAGACGTCTACAAGAGGCAACCATGCGGGGCGCGCGGGGTGAGACGTGAGACGCGGGAAGCGTGATCCAAGCTGCCAACACGACCATGTTAACAGTTTGGGAGCGTGGGTCAGGGCTGACGATTGTACTGATTTTATTTTATTCGCAACAACTTTTATTATTAAGATTTTTTTTGTAATCAATATGTTACTAATAATGTTGCTGATATTACTTAACGATGTTGATAATAATGAATAAAAAATAAATGAATGAGCATTTTTTTTCTGTTACAGGCCTACACGCGTCACTTCATTATCGGCATTTATTGCATGTGCAAAATCCTACTGGTATTTTTATTTAAACAATTGTGTCACGCGCTCACGCAGCGAATTAAATGAAACAAAAACGTGTTACAAAATCGATATCCCTGTCTCAAACTTCCTTGTTATTATTAATTTTTTTAAATAAGAAGTTACGAGACGACCAGAAGTGTGACCAGAAGTGACCATGTACCTGATGGTAAGCAACATGCCTGCCACATAACAGCACAGTGACACGCAGCTATTGGAACATGAAGAGTCTTTGGACTCTTTCTCTTTTTCTCTCATCACCTCTCTCTCATTCACTCTCATTACCTAGTACTGCACTGCGCTCATCACCCAGAGATCTAATATGTTATATCTCTAAGCCCTGTAATTTCTCTGGAAGCATTGCCCTTCAAACCGGAACACACTAATGTTGTCACATTACTGTTTGGCGGTAGAATAACTGGCAAAGGTGTGGTACTTCCCCAGGCGGACTCTTGTAGGAGTCCTACTACTACAAAGAGGTAAGTCACCTAGATACATAAGATGATCACATAAGGTGATTTTTATTGAAGTGACAAGATAGCCTTTTAATTTATAAGATAAATTATAAGGCTATCTTGTCACGTCAGTAAAAAACAAAATTAATTTGAAGACAAATAAATACTTATAATTCCTGACTATATTTGATAAACGAACACAACATTCGCATTTCGACTATTGTTAATTCAAAATAGTAAAACTCATCACAAAACTACAACATTTTTCACAAACCAATTTCATAAATCTGATTCTACAGACGATTCCGATTCGATATCGACTTTAATTCGTGTTATAAGTGCCCTACCCTACGAAATATCCGTGCGAACCAAGCCAGGTGCCAACCAGTACATTCGCAAGGCATAAATGGGCTGATACACAACCGAACTTGCTCTCGAAAAACAAGTGAAAAAGAAAGTCTAATTATATTCATAGGACCTCATTTTAAGTAGGCTCGGAAAAATTATTCTTAATTCAAAGGATGTACTTATGTAATAAAATAGTAGTCACTTATGCCTGTAAACAAACATTAAGCCAATACTTAACTTTACATGGGCATGGTCAGGTTTTAAAATTAACTTTTTCTTGATTTTTTTGTGAAATTAATGTTATCGTATATTTTATGTTCATTTAATTTTGAAATTGATTAATTGTAATGCTATTTTTGTGTTATGGGTCATAGCAACCTGAAATAAATTGATTTTATTTATTTGTAATTATTGGGCACTTGTTTTAATAAACAAAGCAAGTGCCAATTAGGCCAAAATCACACTTATATTAAAAAGGAAAAATTATATTGTTTTGCAATTGTGGATATACATTATTACAAAAATTATATTGTTTTGCAATTGTGGATATAATTGTGGATATATATTGGTCCCCATTTATCTATCTATATATTAATAAAATTAAACGTATATTCATGAAATTAAATAGGTACCTATGTAACAAATAAAACCAAAATTCCATTCAGGTTTTCCATTCGGGAGCTAAGATGGTACACACATACTTAGATATTCACCCACACAAAAACGATCACTTACACACACTCTCACATACTCAGCATATAAGCATGTCGTCAAACTTATAGCACCGTCTTTTTGCATTTTTATCCTCGATAAGTTATTATAGCAATAATAAAATAGCAATTTTTCATGCCAGCTCGGCATAATGTGTTGCTTTAAAACAAAACTATTTTAGTAAATGCATTACGATTATTCGAGTGCAAACCTCTAACAAGTATGTTGAATAAGTACGAGGACAAATACTTCAGTGTATCATCCACAGATCTATATACTTCAGCATCCCTTTTACTTTGAAGATTCTCTTTGAGAAGTATTACAAGTTTAGGAAGAAAAAGTATTTTATTTTTCTCCAGTAAAATATTTCAGTCGGAACTCCTTTTAAATTGTTAAAGAATGTTCCTTCGGGTAAGATAAAAAGTTGAGTTTCCAACAATTAAGTAAGTTTTAAATCTTTTTCTCAAACATACTAAAAAACTTGTTAATTATTTAGTGAAGATACTTGGTTCATCATAAGCACCTAATTTATTTTTGACGTGACAACGTCTTATAAATTGGTTTGCCGGGTGACACTTCAAGAAACTGCGTTACGCTCCGCTCACGTTATGCGCTCACAACGAGAGCGAGTGAGAGGCACGCGTCCTTTCCACTCGGGCATGGTTAGCCCGCCTAAGAGCGAGAGAGACAGACATAAAAAGTGAAAGGCACGCGTCCCTTCCGTAAAATTATTTTACCACTCAAAGTCGTTGTCACGTAAAACTTTCGCCCGTATAACGACTTTACAGGCAACCAATTTTTTTAAATACTATTTTTTAAAGACGTTTTGCAACAATTAGACGACCCGCAATTTCTTCAGTCTTCTCGTGACCACGGCGGTTGTAACGCTGCCGTAACGTCGAGGTATTTAAACAATGAATTATTCGTGATTAAGCCCCGTACAAACATTATGTGTTCAAATCATAAACAGCTGTTTTAGCTTCCCACCGCTGGGACTCGGCGAATTCTGTCACAAGTAATGTGGGTTGGTGGGTAACGCATATCTCTGGAAGATGTCTAGCTTGAAATACACCTTTTCACGCTGTTTTCTTTCACCGTTGAAGCCAGTGGAGATGAAAAACTGGTGTTCATATTCACTGAATAAATAAATATTTTTTAACCCCCGACCAAAAAAAAGGGATGTTATAAGTTTGACGTCGAGGTCTGTCTATCTGCCTGTCTGTCTGTCTGTCTGTATGTATGTCTGTCTGTCTGTCTGTCTGTCTGTCTGTGTGTGTGTCTGTCTGTGGCACCGTAGAGCTCAAACGGATGGGCCGATTTCAATGCGGTTTTTTAATATGAAGGTTAATATTTGTTCGGATGTTCTTAGCTATGTTTGGTTAATATCGATTCAGGATGGCCGCCACGTCAAAATGCCGAACTGTATTATTTTTTTCACTACTACCTCAATATCGGTATCAAATGAAAGGGGTTGACTAGTAGAACGACGTACAGATAATCCGAAATCCGAGGTCATCATCATCATCAGCCGCAAGACGTCCACTGCTGAACATAGGCCTCCTCCCCCTAGATTTCCGAGATCCGAGGTAGTCGGGGGTTAATCAAAATTTTTAATTTTGTACTTGTTTAATGTATGGATCCATTTCTGCCGCTACTTAGCAACCACGTATGTACCTCCGTGATGGGGTATAAGAGACCTCTGTGACAATTATTCAGCTTGCCTCAAATTCCTTAATAAAATTTGCTACCAGCTCTCGTAAATATTAATGAAGTCAAACCTTCTCATTTGAATCATTGACAAGTAAACCATGGAATGATGTTACTTTTTCGAACTACAAGCAGTCCGATTTAAAGGTTGAATAAAAAGTCTGATTAATGAAGTAAAGTTACATTAAAGTATGATTCACACAGAACACACAATGCACTTAATTAATATTCTGTAACGTAGATTTTCTTTCTACTTATTTCCTGCTGCTGCTCTCTCCTCAGCCTCTTGTTGTAGCTCTTCAAGTCGTTGGAGTACTTTCTGACGCTTCTTCTCGAGAGGCGTTTTGAACCACCATGCTTCTGCCGCTTGCTCCTTTTTTTGGATACCAAATATTATTATGAGTTACTACCAAATATTATTATAGTTACCTACTATCAGAAATGTGGGATGTGATACTTTTTAATTGGATAAGATCTTGTCAGTTCACCGACATATAGTACTTACATGTTTTTTTTTTATGATTTATTATTATATTTTTTTTTTTATAATTTAAGCCGAGCTGGGCATGTGCCTGATGGTAAGCAAAATGCCAGCCACAAACAACACAGTGACACGCAGCTATTGGAACATGAAGAGTCCAAATAATTACCTAGCACTGCACTGCGCTCGTCACCCAGAGATCTAAGATATTATATCTCTAAGCCCTGTAATTTCTCTGGTAACATTGCCCTTCAAACCGGAACACAGTAATGTTTGCACATTAATGCTTGGCGGTAGAATAACTGGAAAAGGTGTGGTACTTCCCCAGGCGGACTCTGCTAAGAGTCCTACCACTACAAAATGTGTGGCTATACAGATGCCGCTTTGTGCAATGTTAGTACCATTTCATACTAATATTCAAGTTGTAATTTTTTCACGTCTATCAGCATTACTTATATACTGCTATTTTTCATCAACATCTGCAGCTTGCAGACGTCCGATGTTGGACATAGACCTCCCCCACAATACCACAATAACCAGCCTTGTGACACCTCTATAACTAACGTTGCTGGTCTGCGTCTCGAATGTTTTGAAAGCGTGATGAATCCCTTGAGAACCATTTAGCAATAAAAATAATTTTACCAGTACGTTGTTCTAACGCCTGATTGGTGATGTTTGGTTAAATCCCCTAATGCAATACCTAGCATCAATCTGCTATCTTCGACAAAGAAACACACTCACATGTTCAGCGTAGACTGGCTCTCGAGATGCCAATTGGACAGCTACTTCTTGTGCAGTTAGAGCACGGATCTTCAACTGTAATCGTCTTTTTTGTTGTCAACACAGAATCCAAACACGCCAGCAGAGTACCTAAAAAGTTATGGCGATAAAATAAATTACGAATCATCTGTTCTTTGTCCAAACTTTGGTTTAAACTTGATCGCCATCTCGCTTGATGTTAAGTAACGATGCGGTCTACGATGGAGCGTGTTTACTTAGAAGAAATCAATTCACTCTCGATTTGAAACACCAAAATTGTAACTACAGGAAAAATCTACTCAGGCAACGCATTCCACAACCGCTACGTAATCACAAAAGTTTAGTCAAACCTCTTAGGTCGATTTTTAGGAACATCAACTATGAAACGATGTCGCTTTTTAGAGCTACGAGCAGTCTGGTAGAAAAAAGAGCAAGGTGGTATTAGATCATGCAGATTAGTCATAAACTCTTCAAAATGTATCCAATAAAAAACCGATAAGCTACTTTATTGCAATTGATCTTAAACCAAGTTATTTTACAGTTCTTATAGATTAAGTGTATCTAGCGTAGATAGATAATTACTAATTAGGTACATTTGATTGACGAAGTAACAGTAAACTTAAAAACCAATGCTGGTTTTTTCGAGAAATATGACGTCTTTCAGGCAACCTTTGAATTTTATTGTAATTAAGATAGAAAATATTGTTTGATTGGATAGAGACTGCAAACAAGAAAATCAATTATTTATTTGGCAAATAATAAATAGAATTATTCTACAATAACATATATTAATATTATATAACCTACCATGATACGCAATAGTAGTTGAACATCAAAATAGAAATATCTAAATATTACTTAAAATAAAATTACCAATTGTAAAAGAATCCGATACGCGAGAGAGACAAGATATTTCCAGCCTTGGCGACAAAGCGCCAGCCTTGTGCAGTTTACTTCTCCACATCAACGATATGCTTCCGTAGTCAGGTCTTGGTATTTGAATACATTTTTGGTAACATTGAAATAGTAGTTTTTGTTCTGCTTCCCATGGAGTACGGCAAGTACCGATGAAAATAACTCTGTCTTCGTTGCAAATACCTTAAAAATAATTTAATAGGTTGTTTTTTTAATTATACACACACGCATTTGATTGCAAGCACAGTGCCACGTAACTGAGTAGGAAGATACCAAACAAATACTCAGCACTTAAGTCGCAATCTGGAGATCTTTAATTTTCGGAAAAATCTCTTTGCCCAAAAATATCAGTGTCAAAAAAACCCATAAAAACGGAATAAAGTAATGAAATGGCATGATTGCTAGGCAGTAGAAGAACTGGCAAAGCAGTCTGCATAGAAATCTATTCTACAAGTGTTAACTGTTTTCAAATTCAAGTTTTAGAAACTTGAACGGTTATAAAAACATAAATTAAAATATCAGGAATGTTCTTCACAAAGCACAGGACATTTTATACTCGGTGATAAAATTGAAATCATAAGTAGTACCTTTAATTATTTTAACCAAATCTTTTTTCAGTCTCTTCGGATCAGTCTTGTCAGTCTTAGGAATCTTTTTCACAAATGGTTTATCTGCGTCATCCATCCAAATAACTGAAGGTTGCAGTAGCCTTGACACTTTCATCACTAAATGGATAAGCATGATCAACCCAGTCTTTCCAGGGTATTTCCCTACAATATTAGCTGGTGTTAGATCAAAAAGCATAGCACCCAACTCGGTGCAAACAGCATGAACCAGCATCTTTTTTCCGCTCCCAGGAGGGCCTAAGAAAAAAAAACAAAATTAAGTTAGATTAGCAAATAAAACAATACGAAAAAATATATTATTAAATCAAACTATAACCGTAATTTAAAAAACAATTGTTTGTGCGAGTACAACAAAAAAAAACGGAATTTAATGGACTGTATGAATTTTGATTTGAAATTTGAAATATGTTAAACGCGATGTGTTGGCCAATACGAAAGGAATGTTTAGAACTAAATAGGAAATGAGCGGCTAGATTAGTTCTTACTAGGAAATGGATGGATGCACAATAAATACCTTGTTTCATCTGTTGGAGTTCTTCAGTTTCAACTTTTCAACTCACAGTCGAGTTTAGGTCCGTTATCCAGTCCAAGCGAACAAACTAATTTGAGTTTGGTAATTTACACATCACAGTCTTCACACACGAACGTTTGATTGTAGAAAGCAATTGGCTATAATTGACGACACAAATTATAGTTTTAAAGCGAATATATCCGAAAAGGTGATTGGATATCTACAAGTTTTTCACAGCGAACAAAATCTATCGAGAGAACGCGCAGCCATCATTTTTTCTATTGTTCCAAACTGCCACGACGATATTGCTTTCCTTCTCACTCAGGTGTCTCATTCATTGTGCGGAAAAGGATGGAAGAATGGAAGCATCGAATTAGCCAACATGCAATTTATTTTGCCAAAGTGTTTTTTACTCCGAAACATTATTTTGGCGCGAACATTCTCCCCGGCTTGAAGGGTTTCCTTCAAAAAAGATAATAAAATACTATGTATGCAATGAATAATAAGCTACTGATAATAAAACTAATTACTAACCTAAATTATAGTTCTAACCTAAGCGCGAAATCTACCGAGTCTACTGATTAGGCAAGGGACAGAGACGTACAACCGGGCGAAGATACGATCCGGTAGCGGTCTTAACACGAACTATACGAGTTACGCCATCAGCACCAGGATACACCTCTTCCACAATTCCTAGAGGCCAATGAAGTGGTGGAGCATTTTCGGCAGTAAGTATCACTACCGTTCCGACAGTAACTGAGTTAACAGGGTGTTCCATTTTCACGAGACTGCAACGTGTGTAGATATTCTGTCCTCCAACGCTTCCAAAATGACTGAACGAGCTTGTCTAACAGGTCATGTCTTGGAAGTAAATGGAATCTATCCTCTCGAATCTCTTTCGAGGGAAAATATTTCAGAGAAGTTAGAGTAAGAAACTGCGCTGGAGTTAACGCGAGTGGTTCCGCTGGGTCGCTAAAAAGCGTACGACACAACGGACGAGTATTCATTACCGCTTCAATTTGGGCTAGAATAGTGCTCAATTCCTCAAATGATAACATTTGATCTCCTATAACGCGATTTAATTGAGAAACTTGTAAAGAATCTTTAGGCGAAAACCGACACAAAATGCGTTGAAATCTACAATCACAGTCGCGAATACCAATCCCCAAAAGCATTTGACGTATTTCAGCCCACAGTGCTACACGAAATAAGCGAAAATTAATCAAAATTTGGTACATGTTGCCTTGTACATTTTTGCCATTATAAAGAATGCCATTAAGCGAGACGTGCGTGCTAGTGCTGGCACTGCCATGTAGCACGACGCGCAACTTCGATATGATCTTCTTATCTTCTCGAATTATCCCGTGATGTGGGATAATATAAGATTGTAATTCTACGGTTTCGTCTGTTTCTGGTGGCGCGACCGATTTATAATCTTTATTTAAATATTCATCGTAAACTTGCTTTAAATTAGGCGAGTGCTGCATTTTCCGTTCCAGACAAATAATGCGCATCTCGACATTTCGACGAGAATTTCCGAGGGCTTGGACATCGCCTTTGAAAGGGAGCGCCACTGTGTAGCGCCCGTCTTTGTCGCGAGTGGTACTGCGAACATAAAACTCTTCGCAGTCGTTATTATCTGAGCTGAAAATAGTCGGAACGCTGACTTCTTTCGGCTTCCCGAACTTACGGACAACGGATTCTATAGGATCAACGACGCAACAGAAGGAAAATGTCGAATATGCATTATCAAATCGGGCGGGTACGGCACCAACGATAACATAACCGAGCACGGTTTCTAAAGCACATGGCGATGGCGACGCGGAGTTTGAGCTACCTTGCACTCTGCCAGGCAACAGAAGATGTGGAAATAATGAAGCTCCAATCAACATTTCAATATTTCCAGGAACAGCGTAAGTATTGTCTGCCAATGGCAAGTTATTAAAGCTACCGAGCGTGGATGTGTCAACCGAAATCGTAGGTAGACTTTCGGTGACCTTGTCTACAATCAATGACTCCATATCATAATATGTATTTCGATCGAAACGCGAGAAGAATCTAACATTTTTCGAACCTTGAATAGTCTTACTAGACCCTCCTATTCCTTTAACAACTGTACAAGAAGCCTTCTGAGTATTGAATTTGAGACGATTACAACACTCGCGAGTAATAAAATTACTTTGTGATGCACTATCTAAAAGCGCGCGAACACTGTGTTCCTTTCCGTGAGCGTCAATAATAATTACTTTTGCCGTAGCGAGTAAGACAGTAGTAGGCACATTTGATACCGAGCTATTGAATGTACAAAGCGAGACCTTTTCGGTAGGCAAAGTAGCGGGCGCGGGCGAAGCGAAAGAAGAAACCGAAAGATGTGCGGCGGCAAGAGAAGACGGCAACAACGGCGGAACAGTCACCGCGAGCGACGAAGGTTTGCTCACATTGGATGCGGCATTATTATTTTCAAAGTGAAGCATTGTATGATGCCTATTTTGGCATTTATGGCAACGACCATTTGAGCGACAGGCCGAGACACGATGCCATTTACCTAAACAATTAATGCAAAGATTGTTAATCTTCACAAAATCATAACGTTCATTGGAATTAAGCCTTTGAAATCCTTGACATTTAAACACATTATCATGTTCCGATTGACATAGTGAGCACGAGGATTGCAGATTCGATCTTTCCGATGAAGTCGCGATATTAACGTAAGTATGTGTTGATTTATCGAACTTCGATGCCACCTCCGGTCGACGGTAAGCAGCCTTCTTAGTAGCTTCTTGGCTTCCGAACGACGACGTACGCTGTAATATTTTAATGTGTTCGCGAACGAACGATTCTAAACTTTTGAAGGATGGAATATCAGTGCCACGATTATCCATTTCAAAAGCGCGTGCGGTTTCTGGATCTCATCTTTTTAGTGCGAGATACAAAAATAAAAAATCGTCTAGACTACTGAGCTTGAGATTTTTGAGCGCGGACACTGAAGTAGCGAATTTGTCGAGAAATAATTCCAAGTTGTGTGTGCTGGCACTAGTTAATGGTTTCAAATCGAATATTTGATCTAAATACGAAGTAGCCAGTAGCCGCTTGTCCTCAAATTTACTAATTAGTGTATCAAAAAAAGCATGTAATTGTCAGCGGTCGGATTAATACCAGCACAGACCGTTCTTGCCTTACCAGATAATTTACCGATCAAATAGTATAATCTTTCCGAGTCAGTAAGCGACGAGTTGTTATGCACCATGGTTTGAAAATTAGCATAAAATATCGGCCAGGCTTTAATGTCACCATCAAACTCTGGAATTTGGATGGGAGGCAACCGAGGGCGATCGCTCCTTTGTTGTTGGCCTCCTGGTTTTATGTCGGAAGCGGAGGTGAACAATGACCTTGACACACGCTTGATACGACCAAACAAATCATCAAAGGAATCGAGTGCCTGATAATTTACCACGAACTTGGGATTTAATTCTAATTCGAGTGAGTTTATTTTATCCAAAACATTTTCAAAATTAATGCGTAATTTATCAATAGTTTCGATTTCGTCCAGGAAAGTTTCTTTAGTAACCTCCCTTGAAAGATCATTTGTACGATCAGCAATCGCTTGGATGCGAGCGAACATCGCATCCCTCTTACCATAATGTAATTTTAATTGCGCCTCAGTCATTTTGAATTTCAATTAAACTAGCAGCAAGCAAGCGAAATTACCAAAATATTACTGTAAATGTATTGAGTTGGAGAACAGAACTACAGAATAATAAGGACGTACGTTATGTATACCTACTCACGCAGATGCAAGCGCAAAAACGAGATAAAGTTATTGACGAAACTAGTACCTATACAAATTATCTACCTAACCAATTAACTAGTTTTGCGGGTTTATGAAAGAAAGTACCTAGTTAGTGTTACGCCCACTAAGTATACTAAAATATCCACCGAATGAATTTAAGCGAGTAAGCGCGACTGTGCGAAACTATAACGAGAGATTATTTACTACCTACAACCAGGCGAGTAAATAATGTGCGATGCGAGAAATCAAAGAAACAAAATACCACGACAGCTATATAAGTACCTACCTGCAATAGGAGTTACATAAGCGAAATTAGGTACCTATTTGAGATTGTGCGAAATATGCTATTTAAGTATCCAACTACCATAGGCAAACTACTTATGCGGGGTTATACGAAATAGCACGATAGCTATATAAGCATTTACCTATAGCGGACAGTTTACTTATGTGAATTATGAACAACGAATACAACCTACAATGCACCTACATTGATGTAGGTGCCTATAACGGTACGCTTACGTTTTGATTTGACATTTATAAGTAAATACCTACCTAACCGTAAAACGTTTTGCAATTAGCGATTACCAGGTACTTATCCGGTTCGTTACGGACCAAATAATGTTTGTGCGAGTACAACAAAAAAAAACGGAATTTAATGGACTGTATGAATTTTGATTTGAAATTTGAAATATGTTAAACGCGATGTGTTGGCCAATACGAAAGGAATGTTTAGAACTAAATAGGAAATGAGCGGCTAGATTAGTTCTTACTAGGAAATGGATGGATGCACAATAAATACCTTGTTTCATCTGTTGGAGTTCTTCAGTTTCAACTTTTCAACTCACAGTCGAGTTTCGGTCCGTTATCCAGTCCAAGCGAACAAACTAATTTGAGTTTGGTAATTTACACATCACAGTCTTCACACACGAACGTTTGATTGTAGAAAGCAATTGGCTATAATTGACGACACAAATTATAGTTTTAAAGCGAATATATCCGAAAAGGTGATTGGATATCTACAAGTTTTCACAGCGAACAAAATCTATCGAGAGAACGCGCAGCCATCATTTTTTCTATTGTTCCAAACTGCCACGACGATATTGCTTTCCTTCTCACTCAGGTGTCTCATTCATTGTGCGGAAAAGGATGGAAGAATGGAAGCATCGAATTAGCCAACATGCAATTTATTTTGCCAAAGTGTTTTTTACTCCGAAACATTATTTTGGCGCGAACAACAATAATCATCAACAAAAATACATACCAGAAATAAGGACAGATCTAATTAAAGGAGCGCTAGTTCTCACATGCTCTGACCCCAAAGGGAGTATGCAGTACTCCTTCACAAGTTGTCGAACATCGCCTAAACAAGGTTCCGCATCTCGCCCTTCATTTCTCCATTCTGAACCAACATAACATTTTTCACCAATGAAATCATCAATTCTTACTAACGGATATGGTTTAATGATTCCATTAGACACTAGTTCTTCAAACAGTGATTCTGTTGTTCGATCTGGTGTCAGATCTTTTTCTTTCTTCTTTTTGTTCTTTTTACCTCCTCGTCTTGCCTAGATAACAAAAATAAATTTTAGATTAATTTCAGAATTTGTCGTGTTTAAGTACCTATCCGTTTCATAAATAAATACTTACTTTTTTCTGAGGTTTTTTTGCTTTTTTACCCTTGAAAGCTCTGTCTTTATCAAATGCTGCTTGTAGAAGTTCAAGTTCACTCCTCATCATTTCATCCACAACGTTTCTGATTTCATGCTCCAAATTTACCATTTTATCTCTTTCAATCATATCTTTGTAGTACCTTTCATGTGGGTTATCGGGATCATCCTTGAATTTCCAAATGTCTTCAAATCTACAATAATAATTATTGCATAATTAAAGTACATTACAATGAATACAATAGTCAATAGATTTTGTCGATTTCGCAACTTTAAGAGTGACGCACTTCAATTTTACTAAAAACATGTCGGAGTAATGGATATAGTAACTTTGTATCACATAAAATAACCAAAGAATCTTCTTACTCTTCATTGGAGTTCACTATATCGTCCAGAAAAGCTGATTGGTTGCATTTGTATGTTGTAAAATCTTCAGTTTCTTCTTTATCCTTTTTATTTTCTTCTGTCTTACTGCTCTTTTTATCTTTACTTTCTTTGCTTCGTTTTGATTCTTTTGAAGATCCCGTAGGAGATGATTTGCTCATTTCACTATCAGCTCCTGACCCTAAAATTAAATTATGTCGTCACAAAACAATGTGATAACTTTCTATACATTTTAAATTAAATCGGACAAAATAACTTGATAAAATAACAAAATGTGATAACTTTCTATACATTTTAAATTAAATCGGACAAAATAGATTTTTTCGGGTGAATTGTTTATACCATAAGCTTCCAAAGAGCTTAAGCTAAATAAACATTTTTTATGAGTTAGGTATAAAAAACATATTTAGGTATATAAAATGTTAGATTCCATAACTACTCGGAGTTACAAAAGAAAGAATTTACCTTGCCTGCTATACATTGCTCTGCTACCACCAGCTTCTTCTGAAGGAAAGTCAGGGAACTTTCCAGTCCTTTCGTAGTATTCACTGATCCAGCGTCTGAGCTCGTCCCCTATTTGCTCATTTAACCTCACTCCATGTTGAGCTTTTAATTGCGTTTCTAAAGTTACAAGAGCTTTTTGATACTCTTCTTCCCTTTCCTTTTGCAGCTTACGTCGATGTTCTTTCACCTAAAATAAGTTATACGAATACAAAAATGTTGATTTGTATACATATTATTTTTCTATTAACTTGGTTAAGTTTACTTTTTCAGCTTGTTTGATTTCTTCAGATTCTTTATACGGAGGAAGTTCCATGCCAATAAGAAGTTGTTCTTCTTTTTTTCTTTTCTTAGTAGCTCTTCTAGCGATGAAGCCTCTCCAGACTTTTTGAATGGCTGTGGCTGCTGCAGGTGACATTTCGCCTTTTTGATCACGACCTTTTTCTTTTAGTAATCGAATCTCCTTCATGAATTGTCCTCTAAAACAAAACAAAATCTAATATAATCAATTTAATTTTAATTTAAATCTTTACAATTTAATCAATTTATTGTACTGATTACCACTCAAAACAAGAATAACATGAGTTTGAGCAGCCCGCTTTATATATCGACTGCTTTGATTCTAAGTTTTCTCATATCAGGTGAGTCAAGAGCCACAATACACCGCGTTGGCTGAAATTGGCAGACAACGTACGTGTATGTCCTTAAAAGATGTGACCTTCACTGTCAAATGCAATGCCGATTACGAACTAGTACAACTTCATTTCCATAAATACTCAGATAGAAGTGTAGGTGTAATTCGAACGTCGTTCAACTCTACAATTGTAAAATTGAACGTTATGATCACTAGGATACCATGACTTTAGTGCTAGCGTAACAGAAAAATTGATAAAATAGAATAATAGAATTGAATAAATAGAAACAAAAAAGAAAAAAAACATATTAAAGAATAGGACAAACACGCAAATGTTTAAATTATTTAATTAAATAGAGAACTCCCACTTTTACTTACCTCAATCTGCCTTGACGAGCGCGTTCATGACTCTGTATGATCAGCACAGCTTGTTGCTCTGTCAACACCAGTGGCTTCGGTTTGATGGGCTCGTGACCCAGCTTGGTCAATGTCTCTATGATGAAATTTCGCCTGCTTTCGATTTCTTGCTCTCGCTCTCTTACGAAGTACTGAGGAACGCATGGTTCCACTTCGAATGGTGTTACTTGCAATTTCTTGAGAGCCTGTTATGATTTTATAACTTTATTGGTAACATTGTATCAGATTCAGTTTTGTTTTGTTATTGGTAAATGCTTTCCGCATCCATCCGGGATGTGGACAGCTGAGGACTGGATTTTGTGGCGCAACATTGGAAAGGATTATATACAGCAGTGGACGACCACGGGCTGAGGATGATTATGATGAATGATGAATTGGTAAATAGTTAAATTAAAAACGAGTTATTGTGGAAAAGAAAATTCACATTATCACATGTTTTTCATAATTTCGAAATACCTTGTATCAATATACCATGGCATTCTGTAACAGTAAGTTCAAAACGCAAAACTCATTGTTATTGAAAGTCGATGCGTTTTAGGAATGTTGATATACGCGGCATTGTACAGAATGGTAACGAATCCTTTGGTATAGTTAACTCATAATAGACTGTGAGTAATCAGTACTGCTTGATCACCAAGAAAACGTGAGCCTACCTTTATGTTCCTTATGCTGGGGCTTGAATTACGTAACGAATTTCTTGTAATGTCGCTAGTATATTTTATATATAAATGATATTTTTTCCAAGGTTAAAGCAAGTTATTTTGGTAAATTGGAACGAGTTCTAAATTTATCATAATCACTTGTTTTACTTGAAACATAATCGAACTTATTAAGAACTGAATAAGACTCGAATTTTCCAATATTATTCGCTTCAAAGTGTGATATTCTGACCACTGGGGCATAGAATAGATGACTGGGGTCTTAGACAAAACGGCTATATTCTCTAAAACTGAGGTACTACTTACACTATTACTGTCATTAATGAAGTGTTACGTCATCTTAATAATAAAATTTACCTCATCGTCATCGAAAGTGAAATCGGTGAGGAGCATCTCAACAAGTTCGTATTTGATTTCCACAAGTCTGCCCAAACACGCTTCTAGCAATCTGCGGACTATAATGCGTTTCTGAGGTTGCAGCATCTGGTCGTAAATAACGTCCAACCTACGATAGAACAGATATATGCACAAAATTAAAAAAAACATGCAAAAAATTAAGCATAAAATAAAAAAGGCATGGATCTTTTTTATAGCATAGAGTGACGAGCAGGACATGTGCCTGATGGTAAGAAACATACCTGCCACATAACAGAACAGTGACACGCAACAATTGGAACATGAAAAGTCCAAATCATTACCTGGCACTGCACTGCGCTCGTCACCCAGACATCTAAAATATAATACCGCACATGTGTTCACTTTCATTAAAAGTAGAATCTATGTATGTTCGTGGATAAAAGTATTTATTACACATATCAAAAACACCAACCAAACTATGAAAAGTTTATATACAATGGAAGCCAGTTACCAAATACATATAATGCGATAATAATTAATTACCTCATCCACCAACCCGCACTGGGCCAGCGTGGTGGCCATTACGGCCTTAACTCTCAACTTGCGAAAGAAGGCCCCGAGTCCCAGCAGTGGGAACATTTAGTGGGCTGTTGATGATGATGATGAATTAATTACCTTCCTAACAACACGGTGTATCTGACTCTTAGCTCAAACAGTAACGGCTGCAAGGCAGTTCTCTCAGTCAGAGCAGCTTCAAATATCGCCTCATCTTCTTGCGTAGCTTCACCAATGAGCTCCGAAGTCTCCGCGAGCAAATCATTATAAGTTTTATTTGCCATTCTTTGTGGAGAAAAAAGCTAAAAGGGAGGTGATATGGCAGTAAACATTAAATTCATGAAACAAAAGCAAGAACTCTCTTATTTATTTTATATTATATCTAAAACGCTAGTTTTCTACTGACTTTAACAAAGGTCGAACGAACGGTTTAACGAAGTTATCTTTTATTTGAAGAAGTGCAACTTCTTTTGGCAAGAAATTTAATGCAAGTTCCGGTGTTCCACTGCTCCGCCGCTCCAACGCTACGCTGCTTCATTAGCATTAACATGACGTGAACTCATAAAACTTTCCTCTACTTTAAAGTGCTCAGCACACCTAAAAAAGTTTTCACTTTATAATGTCAACGCAACACAGAAGCTATCACTGAAAATAAAAAAGAGTTTTAAAAGCTGTTTTACGTTCGACAGTTAAATCACAACAAACACTTCATTCCAGCATTGTATCCAACATCGAAAATATTTAGTTCGTAAAACAATCGTTGCAAAAAACAGCTTTGAATAAAATAATACGCACAAAAGCACAAAAAACAACACAGAAGCGAACGCACTTCGCACTCGTAGAATATCGCTTTAGCGTGTTTGGATTTATCGAACAAACATGGATGCGTAGCTACGGTTGCCGTTGCTCAATACCTTATGTGACAGAAGTACAACTTATGATAATAATATGGTAGTTTTGTAATTGCTATAGGTAAATATTTTAAATATTTTTGATGTTACAACGTCTAATGAATCGATGAACTCCGGCTGTAAAAGTGCCCCGTTACGATCATTGTCCCGTTACGTTCATTGTTGTTCATGTTCATCACTCTTATAGTTTCGGAGAAAAGTGGCTGTGACACACGGGCGGACAGATAAACAGACAGACATGACGAATTTACGGCTACGGAACCTTTTTCTTATGCATACCACTTTTATCGTAGGTTTAAGTTCTCAGTTAACAGTGTAGATCTATTATTCTTGAGAATGCCAATAATAATTAATCTTAATTACTATGTTCCATCTAAAATCTCAATATGTTGTTTCGAAAAAATCTTGCTTTTTTTCAAACGAACGGCTCGAACTCTAGAAGGCGTTTTCGTTCCAAATATTCAAATGACAACGTTTTTTTTTAATTTCTCAAGTGACAGTTTTTTTTCGTAATAAGAATATCTAAACTTAACAAATCATTGTCTGAGTGGGTTTTTCTTAATATATTGAATTTTAGTTTTTTCTAGGTTTGCGCTAGGCATGGCGCAGTTTGAATCTAGTATGATAAAAAAACGTGCACCTCATATTTTACTTTTTACAACAATTGAGAGAGAGAGAGAGAGCGTAGCGTAACGGTGTTGGGTGTGTGAGTGTTTCTCTGGTGCATGTTCTACTCTACGGTTGCTATCAACGTGGTCACGGTTCGCTTCACGTTTTTACTGAATTATCTATCCAAAACTTATTCGTCCGAAAACCCGTTAAAACGACATCGGTTTTGTGTTGCTTTATTTATTACTCGATAGTTTATTAATACGTGAATTGTGAATGTAAATTATGTTTTTGAAAAGATAATACTTTGTAAATTAAAACGCTACACAGTACAATTGAAAAAAGTTGATTTCTACACTATAAAACACTGATTCACGATTACAGAGTAAATCCTTAAGAAACATTCTTACTTGAAAATAGTAAATAATCATGAAAAAACTACTGTTTGAACTCCTAAAATAACCCGATAGGTCTGCATTTGATTGCAATTTCGCCTGATGTGAAACGACGATGCGGTCTACGATGAAGCGCGCTTACCTATGAAAAAAACGATTCAATTGAGTTTGAAGACCCCAAGACTGTACTCATAGGGAAAAATATACTCAGAGGCTTGTTAAAAGCAGTTAGAGAGAGATACCTAGATGTTTTTTGTTACAAAAATAAAGTCAATGTCGATATTGGAATGACTGAACCGATTTCAGTCATTCTTTCACCGTTGGATATGTACGGGATCCTAATGAGTGCTATATAATGTACCACGGGCGAAGCCGGGGGGGATATCTAGTATTGTAATATACATGGGAATTTATATGGAAGAAATTTGGTACACAGTTAGATATGCGGAGCATGGAATAACACACAAAGTAATTTTTTTCCAGATAAAAATAACGTAATGAGTAAACTGCAGAAAATTTAAATCAAATCGACTGCCTATGGATCAGTTCGATTTTTTTTAATAGTATAGAGTGACAACAACATCGGGGCATGTGCATGCCTGTCCAGCATAATAATATCAATGTATAATAGCACACCCCGGACACTCCACTAAAATTCCATACAAACGCCGCTGTGGAGCTACCTACTCTTCACACAACTACGCAGATGTCGTTCGTACACACGCGTGAATGTGTGCGTTAGAGCTAGGGCTACTGAATTGTTTTATTGAATAGTTGTGCCCCTTGAGTTCACCTGGTGACGTAAAGTAGTCTATAAACTTGCTATAATGTTGAGTTACATAAATAGAATGGAGCCAAATTATACTATTCTAATTAAAAGGGTGTTTGCACAGATTTCTAAATTGTTTCAGAAATCTGTGGGTGTTTGTAATGCCGCGTAAAATGAAACGAAACCGATAGCTTAGATCAGGTACCTAGATATCTATTTCTGTTTGTAGGTGCACATTCGCATTTTATTTTACACTTACCCATGAAGGAAACTTCATTATGTCACTATAGTTATTCCTCCAGGCATTATCAATCCGTGCTTGGGCACGTAAGTTACGAACTTTGAGTTAAAAATGACTTCGTTATTATAATATTTTTTTTTTTTTGTTTACACTTGACCGCCATCTCGCCTGATGTTAAGCGACGATGCAGTCTACGATGGAGCGTGTTTACCTAGAATAAACCGATTCACTCTCGATTTGAAGACACCAAGATTATACCACAGCCTAGACGTTCTTATCACAAACGTAGAGTCAAACCTCTTTGTCCGTGTCTTTGGAATATCCACCATGAAACGGTGCCGCTTCTTCGAGTTACGAGAAGTACGATAGTAAAAAGGGCAAGGTGGTATAAGATCATGCAGATCAGTTGCACACTCTCCGAAGTGTATCCGATAAAAACCGATAAGCTAGCAATTTTGCGGCGATGTTCAAGACTTTGAAGTCTTTTTCGCACTAGAATGTCTTTGCCTATGAGCCTTTTGGCACGCCTCTCGATTGATTCCAGAGCCTCAAGCTGATACTTAGCTGATCCATCCCAAAGGTGCGAACAGTACTCCATACAAGAGCGAATCTGTGCTTTGTATAACAAAAGCAATTGTTCAGATTTGAAGTACTTTCGCACCTTTGAGAGGACACCTAGTTTTTTGCAGCTAATTTTGCCTTGGACTCGATGTACGAGCCAAAGTTGAGCGTAGAAGTCAAGGAAACGCCCAAAAGCTCAAGATGATCAGTAACCGGTACGGATACACCTCGAAAAGTAGGAGTATGTTGAAATGGACTCCTTTTTGCAGAGAACAGACACGCCTGCGTCTTTCCCTCGTTAAACTTGGCCAGATTGGTTTCTCCCCATTCAGAGACTTCCTCAAGGGCCAAGTTCAAACGCTCAATCATACTCTCTCTCAGTACTTTAGTTTGCTGTCCACTGGCTCTCGCGCTAGATATGTAACTCTCTACAACGGTGCTATCATCTGCGTACCCAAAGATACCGGGCTTCAACAGATCGTTGATATGTAGCAGAAAAAGCGTCGCAGAGAGTACCGACCCTTGAGGGACTCCGGCATTGATAGCCATTCGATCCGACGAGCAGCCATCAATGACAACTCGTATGGATCGATCCCTCAAGAAGTCCGATATCCACGCAATAAACCCTGAAGACAATCCATAACTAGGTAGCTTGCTAATAAGGCCATCATGCCAAACCCTGTCGAAAGCCTTCGAGATATCCAGGAGACTGCAAGTGCTTCCCGTGTTTCTCGATGGCTTCACTCCAGATGTGGGTGACATACGCTAGAATATCTCCAGTGGACCGGTTTCGGCGAAACCCGTATTGCCGGTCACTGAGGAGATCGTTAGATTCTAGGTACATCAGGAGCCTGCGGTTTAAGACACGCTCCATAGTCTTGCAGAGTATGGACGTGACCGAGATGGGCCTGTAGTTGGCAGGGTCAGCATGACTACCTTTTTTGGGCACAGGTTGCACATTAGCAAGCTTCCATGATTTCGGTACTTGCCCAGTATGGAGAGAGAGTCTAAACAGGCGCGTCAGTACAGGAGACAACTCAGGCGCACAAGCCTTCAACACCAGAGCAGGAATTCCGTCCGGGCCACTGGCTTTGTTCACATCCAGATTGCGTAGCACTTTACGAACCTCCATTTGGCGAATATGTATTTCCGGCATCAAGGTCGGACTGCCCGGTGGAGTAGGAGGTGTCGCACTACCAGCATCTAGATGCGAAGATTCCGCAAACTGAGATGCAAACAAGTTTGCCTGCTCCATTACGGTGTGAGCCAGCGCCCCATCAGGTTTCAGCATTGGAGGCAGTGAGGGCGGCAGAAGTTCGATTCGACCGATTTAGCTAGGGACCAAAACGCTTTGCTGCCCGCAGGGTACGAAGCTAGTTTGTTCCCTATTCGACTAATGTGGTCAAAACGAGCCCTCTGAAGAACCCTTTGCAAGCCTTGGCAGCCCTGTTGAACGCCTTCTTCTTCCGGTGTGTGTCCCTTGCCTTACGCTGTCGAGCATCAACCCAGGCTAGGTAGGCCTCATGTTTAAATGCTTCAGCACTTTTACATTGAGAACCGAACCATGGGCGAGCTTTGCTGGATAATGGAACGTCAGAGTATGGAATGAAATATTCCATAGCCGTACGTATTGCATCAGTCACAGCATCCGCGCAGGCTGACGGATCATCAGAAGAGAAGCACAGTGACTGCCATGGGTAAGATGCAAAGAAAGAGCGCATCTCGTCCCAGTCTGCTGACTTGTATCGCCATAGCCGCCGGTTGCCCCTGGGGCTGAGATCGGGCGGATGGTAAACGGATACTGATTTCACCAGACAGTGATCGGAGCTGCCTAACGGCGAAGATACCACCACGGAGTATCGGTCTGGATCAGTTGTCAGCAGAAGGTCTAAGCAATAGGGGTATGCGACTCAACGTCTGGTACCCTTGTGGCTTCTCGGACCAGCTGGGTTAGGTCTAACGACAAAGCAAGCTTTCTCGTTTCCACTCCAGCGTGGTCAGTGTCCCGGTATGGGTACAGCCAATCCTTGTGGTGGCCATTGAAATCCCCAGTAACACTAATTGGGCAGTTGGGTACTTCTGCTGAGCCGCGTCCGCTGCCTCACTCAAATAATCAGTGAGCCGAGTCGTCTCCTGATCTCCACTGTGCGACGGATAGACACATGCATAGACAATTTTGTCGATGCCTGTATCTATCAGCACCCATAAAACAGAGAATCTGGTGTCCTCAAGATTACGGAGACGCCGACAGCAGATATCGTCACGTGCGTACAGGCACACTCCAGCACGAGGCTTGAAGTTGTGCTCAAGGTGTACCCTGGATAGGTTAGGTTAGGTACGCCACGTCCGACGGACATCTTATCTGCGTCTCCGTAAGAAACAAGAGTGACGGCTGCTCAGTCTCGAGGTGATGGTGGACTGGGGTGACATTTGAGTGCAGGCCTCGAATGTTAGTGAGGTGCACTTTGAGTGACAAGGAGTGCAGCCGCTGTTTAACTCTGTTTCTATTTCTTGTACTTTTCATGATGATTTTAAAGAGTGAGTTTCGGTGGGAAAACGGAAGTAGACCGAGGCCGCACACTGCCAACCAACGGCCACAACACACAAGACAAATACACCAATGGGAAACTAGTCTGGAGACTGCGGGGACGCCCGAGCCCCCCCGGGATGTCTATCTGGCCTTGTCATCCGGTCGCCAACCGGCAGGATAGCGCATCCCGGGATTTTTCGCTAGATGGCGGGGCAGCCTTTCATGAGTGGCTAGCTCACTACTTGGGCCCCCAACTATCTGCGGTCGGTCGCGGCAACCGTGCCTCGGATCCCGCTACCCTCCATGACTAGCTTCCCGATGTAATGTTTCAGTGTGTGACAATGCGGTCTTGCAGGTATGCAGCAACTGTTCTGACCCGTTTTCCCTAATGGCGTCACCAGACTACATGCCGGAACACGGCTAGGCCGCTTGGCGGCACGACTCAGTCTGGCGGGTGGTCACCAGCCACGGCCGAAGCCTACCACCGGTATTTTGTCACCTGATTTGCACCACCCAGGGACCACGTGTGGGGGGTTCTGTATAGAGGTGCTTCCCCACGGACGGAGGTGACACGGCCCCCAATAAATAAATATTGGTCGACAATTCACACACAACACCATCTGACCCCAAACTAAGCAAAGCTTATAAAATTATAAAGCAACGTTATTGAAAAGTTTCTAATCTTACGTTATTTTATCATTAGGAAATTAAATAAAGCTTTTAATCTTGTCCCGTTTAGTTGACGGACAGCCGTAAACAGCACAACACCCCACCATGATGATATTTCGTTAGTAATTAGATGTTCGATACCAGCCCTTCGTTGTGTGCTCCTAGCGTATCCGAAACGACCTGAGGGGTGAGGAAGCTTGAAATTGGTGGAGGGTGGGGAGTGTCCGTTCTATCTATATTATCTATTCTATGATAATAGCACAGTGACACGCAGCTATTAGAACATGAAGAGTCCAAAACAATACCCAGCACTGTAATGAGTTCATCACCCAGAGACATTAGGTGTTTCATCTCTTAGCCCAGTAATTTCTCTGGAAACATTGCCCTTCAAATCGGAACACAGAAATGTTTGTACACAACTGCTTGGCGGAAGAATAACTAGCAAAGGTGTGGCCATTCCCCAAGTGGACTCTGTAAAGACTACAAAACTAGATTTACGCAGTTTACTGCAAATACCAAGTTTTGCTCATGGGTTATTTATTTATTATGTTAGTACGAAAACCCTACCCAAAAATTGGATATGTAAAGATTAATCTGATTAAATTATACAGACCTTAAACCACTATGCTCAGTACAAATCGCGCTGCGCCTCGACGCTTCATAACGAGTATTACAGTAACGGGGCATCATCACAGTTCCTTAACAATATTATATTTACCAGCTCTACGGCTACTAAACGTTTAGACAGGGCACAGATATAATTCAATGCTTTCATAATTTTTGCGCCGATAAAATGAATATTAAATGAAGAAATATTGGTGGACATATTTTAGTATGAAAACTAACGTGGTTATTACACATTTTAAATAAATACACGGGTAACTCACGTTTGATATAGTCAGTCCAGTCCGACTCAAGTTTCGATCGCGTCCGGCGATCTTTTTCAAGGAGAGTGCGCGCTGCTAAACGAGATGCGAACACTCGCGAACACTGACTCAAACAATCCGTCCATTCGACAGCGCGCGCGTAACTAACTCCATCGAGCGCCACCAGGTGGCGCTTGCGTCCCGGACACTACTAGAATGCAACTCTATCGAGATTCGACTGAGACTCGATTACGATTCGATTACGACATACTTATTATACTAATTTCACAATTTGAGAGTAACGTAAAGAAAGGGGAAGACTACAAAGTTGAATTAACACTTTCAACCGTGACAAAGTGACGCAATTGCCGTGCGGCGTAACGTCATTAGCGGTTAGTTCGTTTAACTGGGTTTTTCCCGAACTAAGCTTCCTAATTAAGCGTTTAACTTGGCTTAGCTTAGCTTTCTAATTGGGCCATTGTACGTGCTTCAGTTTTTATATTTCTCTACTGCAACCATCCCTATTCTAGAAGGCTATTCTAGAAGGCTAGCAGCCTATTCATATTGTTAAAAGTCTCCGGGACAGATGCTCGACATTCATGTAAAAACTACAAAACGGATCGGGCTGAAATTTGAAACATAGATAATAGTATAGAAAAACACATAGACTACTTTTTATCCCAAAAAAATAAGAAGAAGAACATTGGGAACTACTTTTTATCCCAAAAAAATAAGAAGAAGAACATTGGGAACGGGAACTAGGCAGGTAAAACCGCGGGGCACTGCTTAAGTAGTATATTTTTATAGCTGTTTGACTTTGAGAATTAATAGAACTTTTAAAAATAGTTTAAATTTAGCTTCATTTTGTTTTTCGCTACAAAAATGTAACTTCTACCACTGAGCAACTCTACTTCACGATTAAGGTCTCACATATGCAAGTCTTATTTACTTAAGTGGAGGCTTTTCCTCGAGGAAATTGTTTGAAACGACGCCCGGGGCGCGTCGCGATAACTGCCACTTAACTCTCGACGACGTTCGTTGTACCTCCATAGCCCTTCTATGTTGTTTGCATTTATTTCGAACTACCCACAAACGATTTTAATTATTACAATACTATAGCCGCGTTTTAAGGCTTGCTCAAGTGAAAAATGTATTGCATTTTTAATCAAAGCCAAATCTGTATATTTTATGATAGTGGCGTCAAATTAATTAATAAAAACAACATTAAGTTTAAACGAAGAAAACCTTCATAAATTAACTAGCTTGTTGCAAGAAAAAAACCATGTTTGGAGATTATTGGGCAGTAGACTACGAAGTATAACAAAAGGTCATTGGCAGTAGACTTGTACCATCTCACACCAAACTGACATAGGTTCGTTTAAAAATGGTAGTCAAAGGAACAGCCGATATTGAGAATTTTAGTGTTAAATACTCGTATTGTATCTCTAATCCCTGTAATTTCTCTGGAAACATTGCCCTTAAAACCGGAACACAGTAATGTTTGCACGTTACTGCATGGCGGTACAATAACTGGCAAAGATGTGGTACTTCCCCAGGCGGATTCTGCTAGGAGTCCTACCACTACAATAATATCTAACCAGCTTCTGAATTCAATTGACTAACCTTGCTTCTCAATTTCCTTTTGAATTCAGATACTAAATTGCAATACTGATGCATGTAAGCACTATCTGTTCATTCAAAATAAAAATGTAATTCTAATCTGTGTATGGTACCGGAAAGGGTCAAATAATGTTCAATCTTTGTCAAATCATATGTCATCTGTGAGAGCTATGTAATATCGCTCTCTTGCCAGCGAACGGTCAACCGGGACTGTTGTGTCCCGATATCCGTGGTTGTGTCCCATATCTTAACCAATAAATCAGTTTCAAGTTCAATTTCAGTGGTTTTAATTCATCTCAAAAACCTTAGATCAGTCAGATCGACATAGCCCAGGCCTTTACATCCCCACATTATAATGTCGCAATCCCTGAACTGAGGGACTCAATCAACATAATCAGCCACCACACCGCATGGACCGGACCGTACACGCTGTCAACCGATTAGCATATCGCCGCTTCGAAGCCGCCGGTCATCGCACGGTCGTACACTATCTGGTACTATATTACATTAGTACCTTTACTACCTATAGAACAAGCGAAGCTATCATTATCTTGGCCACCAGTCTGTAATCAGAATGAAACGATTATTCGTTTTTTTTTCTCCTAGACATGATTGAGCCATAAACCTGATGGAGGTTGATGAGGCTGGCAAAATAGCGCGCATGTCTTATGATCAGGTGGCCGAGGTATAATAAGCCAATCTTAGCAGTGAACTGATTGAACCGTAGTTACGTAAAATATCTGAGAAGAAGCGATACTTATATTTAATTGATTTCTATTAATTTAAGGTTATCGATTTGATACATTGCTGAAACTGTTTTTATAGTGGTAAAACTCTTTTTAGAGTTGTTTCCTGTGTTCCAGGCATACACACAGCACAAAAGCAATTCCAGACATGCATTAGATCATGTAGTAAGTTACGGCTGGTCTAGTCGGGAGAACGGCGCCTGCGGATCCGGAGAACCCGAGTTCAAGCCCCACACGCACCACTGTCTTTTTGAAGTCATGTGCGTAATGCCGCTAACTTAAACCGGTGAAGGAAAACATCGCGAGGAAACTGATATGTACCTAGAACCTGTCAAAGTTATGTGTCATCCAGCAACCCGCACTGGGCCAGCGTGGTGGGTCATGGCCTTAACTCTCTCCTTGCGAGAGAAGCCCGAGTCCCAGCAGTGGGAACATTTAGTGGGCTGTTGATGATTAGATCATGGGATCATCTTTAGCAAAGTTGCTGAGAATGAGGTGAAGGAATGATTTGAATCTTTTGAGGTCATGTGTCATCTACCAAGTCACATTGCTCCAGTGTTGTTGATTATGGTATTGGCTCTCTCCTTGCGAGAGAAGGCCCCGAAAACCAGCAGTGGGAACATATTAGTGTAGTGTAGTGGGAATTAGTGGGTTGTTTATTATAGAGGTATATATAACGATTCTCTAGTAAGGCATAACAGGATGATGGGCCTTCATAATAAAGACATTACGGGAACAAATGCTAACGAGTCTATTCGCAGGGCTCTGTTCATCATTAGGGTTAACGTTTAGTACATGAAGAGTAGAAAAAAATGGACAAGTTATTTTTAGTACATTTTTATTTCTCCAAACTGATTCTGTACAACTAGATTACAATAAAACAATACTACATATATAACTAAATGAACATAATATATTGAAACTAGATGCCCGCCCCGGCGTTGCCCGTGGTATATAGTACTCATCAGGATCCCGTACATATACAACGCTGAAGGAATGACTGAAATCATCGCTTTCAAACAAAACACCTCTTCAGCTACCTGCCACGCCACCTGTCGGAAATTGGTTGTACCAACACAGATTTAGAAAAAAAAATAGACTGGCAAAGGTTTTATATTCAAGAGGTATGTAGTCTGTTAATTGTATTCAATGACGCAATCTTAGACACATGCTGTCATGTGTCATGTCAAAGCACGAATCGTTTTCGAATTCGAAATCGAATTCGAAATCGAAAACTCTCAAAATGGAATATTTTTTCCCGATTTTGTTACATTCTTGATTCATGCTCCGCTTCTATTAATAGAAGCGTTATTTTCTATAGCCTATATATATAGCCTACCTCGATGAATGGACTATCCAATAGAAAAAGATTTTTTTCAATCCGGACAAGTACGTCCCGAGATCCTAGCGTTCAAACAAACAAACAAACAAACTCTTCAGCTTTATAATATTAGTATAGAAGTATAGATAAAAGTGAATTCATAAAATTAAATGTCAAAATCCTAAATACTACAAACACAAGTTTGGAGTCGTCAATTTAGTCTGCGCAGTATAACTAATTAACATACGCGCAGTATAACTAAATGTAATATATACCTTACATTAAACATTGAATTATCGTTCTCAGTTAGGTTGTATCTTTTTTTATCATACGATAGCTCCGCCAATAGTGAATCGTTTTTGATAATTCTTTTTTATTTGATTAGTCGTAGTTCAGAGGTAGTCTCATATAAATTTTATCGGAATCTGTTTAGCAGTTTTTGAAATATGAATACAAAACTAAAATAGAAGTAAAATTATCAGCACGTCTTAGTGACGACTTATGAAATTTGGTAAAGTGTGTGAATTTAATTTATTTTTAAACTAAGTCGATTTTTTTTTCCGAAGAAAATAAATTATATTCCTTATAGTCTGTAAAATGTATACACGAAATATATTAATCTGCTCTTATTTTTAATCGACTTCAAAACAGGAGAATTTTTTTAAATGTATGTTACGCGATTGCGCCACCAGTTGTGAATTAATTATGTTGGTTCTTTTTTGGTTTTGTAGATCATAGTTCAGATACAGTCCTATATTTATTTTATCGAAATCAATGTGGCGGTTTATGATATATGAACATAAAACTAAAATTTGTTTTCATAGTGATAAATTTTTATGTAATTTGGCCGAATGTCCGAATTAGATTTTAAATTGAAATCTGTTTATATATATAAAAATAGATTATCTTATATTTTTTTATACACAGTGTGTTGAAATTCATTTAAATACTTAACACCGTATTCCGTGAAAATGCCGTATCCACTTTTTTTTAATCTCAATACGAGTATCTATCAGCTAGGTGGCGCAAGCGGCGCCTTTGTCTCAACATAACGAGGTCGGTCGACTTAATCGTAGACTTTTTTTCACTCATGTAAACCTAAACGAGCGTTTGATCGACAAAAAAGGTTTTACTTGTTTTTCACGAGATGAGAAAATAATTTCGCATGAGAATAGAGATCGTAGCTTCGGTAGCTACATTGAACTTTTTTTTTATAGTATATAGAGACGGTGCCAACGACGCGCTGGGCTACAACAACACAGTGTCACGCAGCTATTGGAATAAGTAGAGTTCAAATTATGTTGTATGTAGTAGAGTATGGCGTATGGCGTATGGCAATTTCTAGGTCTGCGATGGACAGGTTGAGGAAAATATGGAGGAATCGCAACATATATAGAGCCACAAAAATCCGGCTAGTTCGGGCACTAATATATTTACCCCATATTTCTGTACGCCGCAGAAACGTGGACCCTGCGTAAAACGGAGAAGAAGAAAATAGACGCCCTAGAGATGTGGTGCTGGAGGAAAATGCTAGGAGTCTCATGAACTGAGTTCCGTACCAATGAGTCTATACTTCGAGAACTCGGCATCAAGCAGCGTTTGTCATCCTTGGTGCAATGTCGTATCTTCACCTTTTTTGGGCATGTATGCCGCCGAGGCGAGGTAGCTATTGAGCGACTTGTGGTCCAGGGAAAGGTTGAGGGTACCAGACCACGAGGGAGATCGCCTATGAGGTGGACTGACCAGATAAAAGCGGTGGTGACTGGTTCGTCATCAGTACACGAATGCACGAGAAAGGCGGCCATCAGAGAGGAGTGGCGGCGTGTTGTGAAGCTTGCCACTAACACCTAAAGTGATGACCACGACCACTGTCAAGAGTGATAACGACGAAGAAGAAGAAGTAGTAGAGTATAAATTTTTGAGCGCAGTGCTAGGTCTGCGCTCCTAACCCAAAAATTTAAGATGATTTATCAATAAATAAAAAGTGGTACCTAGTTAAAATGTCGCCTCTACACACACAACGGCATAAATTGTTACCCGCTGTAAGCAGTGTAACGAAAATAATTATTATTTTGTTATTTTGAGATTTGGTTTTGCAGAGGCGACAACCGAGCATGTACCCCTCGCATACACAAACCACGATTTCTATAACATGTTTGTGTAAAAAACAGCTGCATGTTTATTTGTTTAGATGGGTGACACATCATTATAGTTTATACTACAGATCCCGTAACTAGGCAACGACGACGTGGGAACTAGCTATAGCTTCCATTTCGAGTTAAAACTCCTCTAAACACCACCAGTTAAAGAACAAACATATTAATTGATGCTTATTTTTGAAATGAGGTTACACAAAGTGACATAGGTACACATTGTAGATAAACCTCAAATTTGCCTGAGTTTTGCAATAACTTAAAAAAAATTTAATAACAAGTTCAAACACTAAAATAAACTGATTAATGATTATTTTCCTAACATATTTCGGCCAATTTTGAGATATGGGTCCAGAAGATACATTACTTCACATATTTTCTAGTAACTAATTTCCACGTATGTTATAGGCAATAAATATCTTTAAAAATAAGGCCCCAAACCTTCCAGACACTTTCCGTCGGAGGCCAGTCATCCCCTAAACTCATAATCTCGTACATATATGTTTTTTATGTATCTTCTGGACCCCATATCTTAAAATTTGCCATCTAAGCAAGTTAGCAGATAAGCAGGTGTTCTTAGTACGTACTAACTATACTCAATGGTACACATTTCGTTCATCAGAAACTACGTGACGTCTGGCGGCCCTGGGATCTTACTCTAACACAAATTTACATAAACGTCCGTGATAGACTTTTTGTTAATTATTTACGTATCTTATCATTAAAATGAAACCACATAATTATCCTTAAATATTTTCACATATTCTATTATATAATTCACACTAATTATATTTCAAACGTTAGTATAAGTGACAACATGCCGTTCTAACTAATAATTACATTAAATAAATTACGAGAATATTAAGTATTGCATGATATTATGTTTGTTTGCTTTAAAGTATTTCCTAATTTTATAGATACATAACTCTATATTGCATCCTTCCTGATGGGTTACCGTATTGTCAAGCCGAGTTGTTCGGTAGCCGTGGTTTGGTCACCAAAGTTGAAGCCAAGAAGAACCTATGCGGTCGTTCTTCTAAGCTCTTACCTCGAAGCCGTCGATGGAGCAGCGCTTGGGATGTGCAGTGTATCGGCACAGAAGCAAATAAAGTTGGCCGCGATATATCGGCACCGAAGCACATACAGTTAGTTGGCCGCGATGTTGTGAGGTGGGCATCGCGGTTGTGGGGTGAAGGTTTTGGGGGGAGAGGAGGTGGTATTACGGTACGCCGCACTCCCTGTCCACCACGACCTAGATGGAGTTCCCACTGTTAGATGGGCTTGTCGCGATATTCACCCCACAGCCGCGATACCTATCCCCTAACCTTACGGTCCACCTCAGTTGAACAGGCAGGTAGCTCATACACCGTGCAACCTACATAGCCGTATCGTTGTTGGCTTGCTGCAATGACTAGACAAGTTGCCCCACCTGGGGCTGGTTCCTCTTAGCTTCATCGAGAGTGACCAGCCACGGTTACATGGTACAATGCAAAAACCCCTCGAAGAGTAGCTGCACTACCCTAACAAGCAATACAACTATAGCTCACAAACAACAGACACAATGCAACACATAGCCAATTGCAAAAATGCACAGATAGCAAAGCATTTATGAATGGGTTTTGTATTTTTTTCTTTATTTTCACACAATACACACATTAACACTCGAGACTCGAAAGATTTTAAACTTAGATTTAAACAAATTTTCTGAACATTGTGATTGGTTACCTTTTGGTGACATTTTACTATTTGAAATCCAACAAAAGGAAAAATAAATAAAAAATTACCGTCGATTACCTTGGCCATAGTCCATAGATTATATATGTCACTAGCATCCATATTGAGGGAAGTTGTGAAAAAAAAAATTCTTTGCCATTTTTCGGAGACTTATGGCCTTAATCAATAGAGCAAAATCAAACATATAAACCACTGGAAGAAAAGTGTGAAACAACTACATCGAAATCTATATCTTTGAAAGCTACAACACAGAGACAAACAAACATCAAACTTACAACACTCCTCTTTTTGCATCGAGATTTAACAGATAAAATTAAAATATCAATACAGATGTGTGAATTGAATTATAACAATGAGGTAGTCAACGAAGAAACTTAACACCACCCCAAGAAGACTTGCGTCGAGCGGCATCAACTTGTAGAGCTTGAACTTAAGCGGACGAGCTTCAACGTAGCGAATGAAAATCTGAATTTGATAACGTTTTGTTGCATCTGTGAAGAAGAGTTATTACAGATTATTCGAAAGTTTACCTTTACCCTTAACCAAAAAAGTTTAAGGTTAAATGAATTGTTCAAAAAATCGTTTGCAGTGCTACTATTCGTGTTCACATAGCTGCATGTCGTTGTGTTCTTATAGGAAGGCTTGTTAATTTCTTTCACGTGCATGCCTTGCTCGTCTTGCCTGGTCGTAGAGTGAAGAATCTACACAGTAAAAAAAACTTTGTGTACATATGTACACAAATTAAAATTAAAACAAGTTTTACTTCAACCACATAATAGATACTTTGGCTAAATAACTTCAGGGTGCCGGTTTTCCGAGATGATGTGCGCGTGCAATTTGAAGTTTACTCCTATAACTTTCCGTAAAAGTACAAGCTGGCGCTGAGACCGCGACCGGAGACCGCGACAGGCATTGGACACTATAGAATTCTATGGGCGCCAATTCGCTCCGAGACCGACCAAGAGACCGAGACACGCACGTGTCGCGGTCTCGGCGCGAACTGCCGCCCATATAATTCCATAATGTCAAGTGCCTGTCGGGTCTCCTCTCGCAGACTCCTGTTGGGGTCTCGTGTCGCAGTTTCAGCGCGAACTTGTACCTTAACACGGCAAAAGACGTATATCTTAATTTTTTTTAAAGAATCTACAAACCATCTTCATGGTGCAGTTTTTCGTGTAGTATAACTTTGATCTTTTCAACTTCCGCGCCAAGCTGACTGGCCCAAAGAGCCGGTGTCAAGGTCAGACTTAATGCAACAAAATTTGCAACATTTTCCGGCATTAATAGCAACTCCCATATCTGAAAATTATGTTTGTTTTATAGTAAACTATAGTGTGTATTGTGCTTTTATTTAATTAAGTACAAGTGCTACTAATTATGACTAATTTATTAACATGCAATTAAGTCAACGGGTAACTATCCTATAGTCTTTCGAACGCCAAACGGGCAGCGATCACGTGCGCGCTTTCTCCATAATAAAAGCCGCCGGACGCGGCTGAAACTTCAATCTGATTGGACGAACCATTTCAGACATGAGTTACCCGTTGCCATCATTAAATATCCGCTCGCTTGCCCGTCGCTGCAAACCGCGCGACGCACTATGCCCCGCCCCCTGTAGCGTTGCTACCCAAAATGCCCGGCAAAAAATACTTGCGCACCTCGCTATGCCCCGCGGATTTTACGCTTGCGGCGCGCGAGTCGAGATTCACGCAATCGTTCCTTGTGGATCAATTTGTTTTGAAAGATTATAAAGTGTTATATTTTTTATATTTAATATGAAACTAGCTATACAATGTTGTCTTTTGTTTCTCCGTTTACGATTCTGGTGAAGAGTTATGGTATGTTGAAATTGAGATAGCGCGTTTTAAAGCTCGTCTTTTTAAAAGCTCATAAGTACCTCTAAAATTGAAGCGATGACATATGGGTTTTAATCTTTGATTACGTGTATTATCTGTCATTTGTTTGTTGAAACTAAATTTAATAGTAAAATCAGAAAAACTAACATACACAGCCCGCACTGAATCAACACTCAATGACAAGATTAACAAGGAACGTTTTTTTTTAGTTTTTTTTCTTTTTTCTATGGCTTAGATACTCTACTGGAATTAATATGACGGGAACTTTAACATAGAACGAGATAAATAATACAAACTAAACCCTAGAGGAATAAAGACGAGTAAATTAAACTTTTTCGACCGCGGGAGCCATGTTAACTACAGGTTGACACGGGCATTTTGGAGTGCGGCGCCATGTCAACTACTAGTTAACACGGGCATTTTAGACTGAATTGCGATGTTAACTACTAGTTGACACGGGCATTTTAGCATTTGAGATTTGTTAACTACTAGTTGACACGGGCAAGCAAGCGGTTATGAGTAACAACCGCGTTAATTTTCGTACTATAATTAATAACATTGATGTTCGTATTTACCGAATTATTCCTGAAACGCATGTACCACAACGTGTGATATACGGCGATCATAACCAGCGGGGTATTAAATACAACGGTTGTTAAATACTGAAAATAAAGGTTATTGGAATGATAACTTTACTTTAATTAGACTTATAATGAGAAAATCAAAAAAATTAAATGTCATACAAAATCCTACTAGTAATACTTGTATGATACTGCTTCTAAGGATGGTACCATGATAAGGAAACTAGGATCCGATGATGATATCCTAGAGAAATCAAGGAGAACTTTCGAAAATTGTAAATATGGCTTGAGCGTTCGTTAAGTCATTTCTTTTTTTGTTCAAATTAAGTAGTACTCTTAGCATAGTCCGCCTGAGAAAGCACACCTTTGTCAGATGTTTTAATACCTCTTCTAATCCATTATTTCGGATTCCGTACAAAAAATTTAAGACAAAGAAAATTCGAAATGATCGAGGGTTGCAACCCCCCTCTCTTGAGGGTTGCACTCAGTTGGACAGCTTACAAGTGACGGCATAGTGCTGAATCTTATTACTTTATACCCTTCTATCATCCTACATAGGTCTCCTGGTGGTTCATTTGACCCATAAATTTTGTTCACGGGCCTGCAGTCTATAAGGCCGATAACTTAATGGCGATATATATTATGTACTAGCTGTACCCTGCCACGCTTTGCTGTGGCACACTGTGATGCAAAAATTAGATAAAAACAATCCTTGATGCGGATTACATATCATTGTAAAATTTCAGCTCGATCGGAGCAAAACTTTTTGAGTTTTTGAAGCGTACACAAACAAACATAACAATTTTATATATAGAGATTACTAGATTTTACCCGCGACTTCGTCCGCGCCACATATTTATTAAAGTAATTGAGGCAGTACCTACTCGTATGTCTACTACCATACAAATTCACGTTTCCTAATCAAAATCGGTCTAAGTCAAAGTTTTATATTTATTAATAAATGTACAATTTACACGACAAATTCCAAAAAAAACTATGTTCGCAAAAAATTAATCAAAAACAGACTTTAATTTAAAATCATATTGGGACGGTCCACCAAATTTTATTAGAATCTATTAGTAGATATTAGTAGATATATCGTCTGATTACATGAACGCAAATTTTAGTTTGTTGTTCATATTTCAAAAACCGCCCCACTGATTTCGATAAAATTTATATGACCACCTCTGAACTATAATCTACCAACCAAAAAAATAACCATCTAAATTGATTCACAATTGGAAATACAACTGGATTGATAACCTCCTCCTTTTTTGAAGTCGGTTAAAAATAGCATACAAAGAGTGCAAAGATCCTTCCATGCACACTTTTACTCCTCATTTCCACTCTTTTCAACTCTTTTTCTGTGATAAAAAGTCGCCGTTGTCCTTTCCTAAGTCTAGTCTATCTGTGCACCAAATTGTAACAAACTCTTTAAGTGGCTTAGGCGTTAGACGGCAACGGACAGAGAGAGAGCTACTTTCATTTATATAATTTCGTATTAGAATTGAAAACAGGTGTTCCTGATCATTTTATAGGAGGCAGTTGTAAAAGATTACCGAAAAGTAATACGTTTACTCCTCCAAAAAACTCATTTTCGCAGTTCTTAATTTGCCTTAATCGAGCGTCCATCATGCATAACATATGATAAGACACCATGGAAATCTCGTCGACTATCAAAAATTCTGTCTGATACGCCATTTAGTGGCTGCGCCCATCTTAAATATTGAGGTTGTATAGTGCACTGTATTCTTCTTGTCAAGCCCTTTTATTTGATACCCATGTTGATGGGATTGATAAAACCTAAGTTATCCGCCATTGTGTAGAGGCCGCCATCTTGGATTTTAATTTTATATAGTACGTTGTATTCTACTGGTTGAGCACTTTCATTTGAGGGATTGATAAAACCTACGTTATCCGCCATTTTGTAGCGGCCGCCATCTTGGATTTAAATTTTTTATAGTATATTGTATTCTGCTTGTTGAGCCCTTTCATTTGATACCCATGTTGATGGGATTGATAAAACCTACGTTATCCGCCATTTTGTAGCGGCCGCCATCTTGGATTTCAATTTTTTATAGTATATTGTATTCTGCTGGTTGAGCCCTTTCATTTGATACCCATATTGATGGGATTAATAAAACATAAATTATCCGCCATCTTGAATTTATTTAAGTACATTAATTATAAATAAATGATACCGCTAGAAGCGTCTTGAAACGCTCTTGAGAGTAAATGGCTCAAACGGTTCATGGTTTATCTTCAATAATATTGAACTTCCAGACTTTCACCTCCAATTCCACCCCCGTAGGTACAGTTCGAAACTACAAAACTGCTTAAATATACATTTTATGGTTTCGTGTTAAATATCTAGACGTAAAGTTTCATAGTTCTTCAACAATGACAAAGTTTTCCATATAAACTTTCATCCCTTATTTTAACCCTTTTAACCCTTTTTTCGGAACAAAAAGTAGCCTATGTCCTTTCTCGGGATCTATTCTATCTATGTATCAAATTTCATCAAAATCTGTTGGTTGGTTTAGGCGGTAAAGACGGACAGACAGACAGACAGACAGACAGACAGACAGACAGACAGAGTTACTTTCGCATTTATAATATTAGTATGGATATCAGCTATCTGGCCGCCATATTACAAGCTTTGCTTAGTTTGGGGTCAGATGGTCTTGTGTGTGAATTGTCCACCAATATATTTATTTATTTATTTATATTTGTCGATTTGACGGAGCCATTCGAAATGTATGTAACGCCATTGTCTTTGTAACGTTCGACTAATGTCAGAGTCGTTACCACAAGACTGACAAAAATCTCCACGGGGATCCACCTTTCCCACATCCAGGCAAACACAAATACGCTCTCAAATTTAAAAGTAGGTGCCAGACTTTCCCCCGCCTGGACATCCTTGGTCTTCCACGATAAGACCGATGTTTGGTACACGTACTCCATCCGGCCGCAAAGAGACAGGGAGAGCAGCATAACTCAATACCGACACTTCTCCTGGTCTGCAATCCTCACCCGACCCGAGTGAAGAGTGGTGTACCAGTACACCACTCTTCACTCTTCTCCCGCCGTTATCTAGACACAATAGCTATCATACCCATCTCCTGATATCGGCGAACCTGTGTTACACCTGTGCCACTTTCATCATTATCCACCATAATGCACCTAGCCTATCGACAACTTTATTGTTGTCACGTGATCAAGTGGTGTTTCTTGACGTAGCGTTAATTTAATGCACTGTGCACAAAAAAAATGTTTACGAAAAACGCTACTGATGGTCTCATCGCCGTCGTCTACGAGCGCAAAATCTCGGCAAGCGGCCGCGGGTTCTCATCAGGGGACCGTTTTTCGGAAAGACTTAGAACCGTCACTTGGCTTGATGATAATGACAATGCGACATGGTGAAAATTTTGAGATACGAAGATAAAAATTGCACAAAATAAGAAGTAACGACTTACCACGGAGTCGTAAGCAAATTTATATTTTTCAACGAGATCAGCAAATGACTTGTACAGAAGTTGATAAGGTAATATATCGTCATTATTACAGTTATGTAAACTAAAGGAGAAAACTCGCAGTCGACAATAAAGAGCATAGTAAATAAAAAAAATCAAAATAACGATTGTGCCAGTACCTACACAAATTGCTGAATATACGATCCAAAACCATAAAGGCTTTAAACGCTCGTCACGCAAAATATAAATGAAACTCATTGCGCTAAAAAAAGCAAATCTATTATTATTAACAAAAATAAATGTTTTTCTATTTTGTTTCCTAATTTGTGAGCCTTAAGTTTTAAATCAAAATCTTGCATATCAATAAGAAACTGATACAATGTCCTATCTGATTGCTTTAACGACAATATAAGAACAAATATTTTGTATTTAGCAAACTCAAACTGAATCCAAACTACGTAGATAGGAATATTCGTTTCTTCGCTAATAAATTTTAATGTACAAAACGCCCACAATAATAAACGTACGGCTACTGAAATAAAGTTTATGACAAATTTAATTTTTGAGGTTCGATATTTCAAAAAACCAAGATCAAATCCAAAACAAAATTGAAATATTTGAAAAATACTCTCAAATATGGATTTACACGATTGTTGTAATTGTCAAAAAACGTGTTTTTTATGACATGTTTATAATATTGCAGCGTAAAAAAATCAATCAGATCTCGACAGTTATTCTACAAGGTATTACGATAATTATTTATATGGGGAATGACAATAAGTCACCACTGATAGTTCTAGAATTAAGTGCCTGAGACGCTTTAGGCCACGTATGTAGAGGTATTTCATTAATCAATTGCTATACATATTAATCGACTGCCCTAGTGGCTTAGTTGGTAGTAGCTCTGCCTGCGAAGCCGAGGGTCGTGGGTTCGATCCCCACCCAGTGCAAATATTTGTGTGATGAATTCAAATGTTTGCACTGTGTCTGGGTGTTTCTGTGTACCTATAATAAGTATGTATTTAAAACTATATAAGTATTATATCAGCTATCTGGCTGCCATCACACAAGCTTTGCTTAGTTTGGGGTCAGATGGTGTTGTGTGTGAATTGTCCACCAATATTTTTATTTTTTATATTTATAGAGTAATAACAAAAGCAGTCATTATGTTGCGTTGGAAACAACACAACAGAGTGATAAATTCATAACCGCTTGATACACTTTGGTAACTATATTACACCGAATGACGAAAATTTACAAAATCAACTTTGCGATCGGGCTTTTGGTGGGAAAAAAATATTTTTGGTATTTATGATATACCATGTTAAAATTAATGTTCGTTCATATATAAAAATCGTTAAATGGAAAAAAATACAAAAAAAATAAATGAACACGGGCAATGGTACTCAAGTTTTGATTTTTTTTAAATCCAATTTGTGGTATCTAGTGCAGTTTTGTTGTTTTTCCATGTTTGTTATATTGTATACAATTAATTTTAAATATAAAATCACTATGTCTTCCTTATAATTTAAGATGTAAAAGCTCAAGAAACACTTGAGAATTCAAAAAAAATCTGACACACGTGTCAAAATACATTCATTTAAACAAACAATAGCGCCAGAAGCGTCTTAAAATGCTCTTGAGAATAATGGGCTTACACAGGTAGAACTAACGTAGCACTTCGTATGCCGACGTGTAAACAAACGCACTTAGGTAACCTAACACCCGTTTCCCGCCAAAATTGTGAACGTGAGTCGCCGACAGTGAATCAAGTGGACAACCACAATTATAATCTTATGAAAATGATTCATTCTCCGGTAGCTACACTGGCGCTTGCGGATTACAAAATTGATGGAAAAATTGGTGTCAGGTTACGTAAGTGCGTTGTTTACGCTTCGACTTAAGAAGTGTCGTCTTACTTGTACTCATTTGAACCCATTACCTACTTTAAAGAAAGCTTCAAGACGCTTCTAACAGTGTTCATTTGTTTATAATTATTGTACTTGAAATGTTAACTAAGGGCTATATTTCACCGGGACACCATGGCGGCGCAACCAGTTGCGCCACCGTGGTGACCGTAAGCTACCAAACTAGACACCATATCACCATACAGACATCACGCCACACTGAAGACAGTATCAAAATGGACCTCGAAGAGATAGCACTACTGCTGTATGTATGTATGAAAAGAGAGTTCAAGAGAAAAAAAACAGTAGTGGGTTCATCCTTATTTAGCCGATCGCTGTAACAAAGGACAATTCGTCAACATATAGGTAAGACGATCTACGAAGATATCCGGATAAGTTCTTTAGCTATGTGAGGATGTCCGTGAAGTCCTTTGATGAGTTACTGTCTTAGTGTGAAAATGATTTGTTGAAGAAAGACACAATATTAAGAAAATCAATCAGGTCTGAAGAAAAGTTGCCGGACTGGCGGCCGAGTGAGTGAGACACCATACAACGCTATAGTAGTTAGTGGTGGCGCGACCAGCGTGGCGGCGCAACCAGTAACATTCTGTGCACGCGTCCGAGTTGGTGGCGCCCCCAAATTGGTTGCGCAACCAAATGGACACCAGGTGAGTAACTCTCTATAGAGCTGTATACATTTTGTTGGTAGCGGCGACTGGTTGCGCCGCCATGGTGTCCCGGTGAAATATAGCCCTAAGAAAAGCCTAAGGTGGCTACCAAATCATAAAAGATGAGGAAGGCACAGGGATTTAATATCTTAAACTACTTGTATAACCAATAATTTATTGCGTAACACAAAGCTGACATAGTAAGCTGAGCATATGCCATGGCATGGCAATATACGAATATACAATTATAATGTTACTACACAATACGAATACTATACGATATACTCGTAGCAAACAAGTAGAAACAAAAAAATATTGCGTTTGATACCATACCTTGAATTTTTCAAACCTATGAAAAAAAAATCCGACAATTTAATTTTAATTTATCAAAATTAATGAATTTTTTATTTAAATGTGATTTATGTCAAAATAAAGACCGGTTTAAGAAAAAAGCCATTAAATATAAATGTATGGACATACCTGTCCAAATAAAATATCTAAAAACAAATTTCCATTAAAAACCGAATGCAAAGTTAAGTTTGTTGGTTGTCGTCAATTCGTATAATATCGGCGTTTGTTCTGGCGTATAAATATTATACATACACCAGTGTAGCAAGCGGTTCAAATCCGAAATATTTTTTTTTTTGTTTTTCCCAAAATCCCAAAATATATATCAATATGGGAGAACAAATAAGAAAAGAAAAACATGATATGAATGTCCTACTAAGAGCCTTGATTTCTGAGAAATTAAATACATAAATAAATAATAAAATATTATTATTTAAGTAATGTGGTTTGTTGTTCTTACCACAGAGTCATAAGCACTTTTGTATTTTTCCACGAGGTCAGCAAATACTTTGTAAAGACGTTGATAAGGTAGCATGTCGTCATTACTACAGTTCTGTAAGCTCGAGGTTAAAACTCGTAGTCGACAATAAAGAGCATAGTAAATAAAAATAATGAAAACCGCAATCGTACCAGTAATCGCATTAATCGTTGAATATATGATCCAAACCCATAAAGGCCTTAAATACTTATCATGCCCCCAATAAATGTAATTTACTGTGATTATATACAGTAAATGCATTATAAGTGCGCAAAATAATTGTATTTCAGTTTTTTTTTCTAATTCATGAGCTTTTAGTTTTATATCAATATCTCGCATGTCAATAAAAAACTGGTATAATGTCCTGTCTGATTGCGTAAATGATAATATAAGAACAATTATTATGTAAAAAGCAAGCACTAAATTGATCCAAACCATATAAATGGGAATTATTTTTCCTTCATTAATAAGTCCGAAAGTACAAGACGCACACAATAATATACGTATAAGTACAGAAATAAAGTTAACGGTGATATTAATTTTTGATGTTCGATATTTCAAAAAACCCAGGTTAAATCCAGAAAAACACTGAAATACTTTGAAAAATGCTGTCAAGTATGGATTTACCCGATTGTCGTATTTGTTGAAAAACATATTTCCTAATACACGTCTATAATATTCTAAAGTGAAATATCAAATGGCACTCCGCATTAACTCGACAAGGTATTACGTAATATTTATATCTACAGAAAGTGTTCCGTGACTCCATGAGTCACCACTTATGTCTAAGGCAATCAAGCATTAAATTAATCAATTTCTCACTGAAAAGTCTATAACCAAACTAAACATTTGTACATTGCATTGTTTTTAAAATTACGCGATTTGAAAATATAATGTTTATATAGTATCTACGAGGCTTAATCACGAATTACGAATATCGCGGATTGAGTTTGGAGAAGCTTGGTGATACGGTTAGTGTCATATGTCGTGTTGGTAACCCTGCAATTTTTTGAAGACCAAATGAGGGCAGATCGATATCTCCTCATTTCGCAATGAGATGACCCGCAATTTCTTCAGCCTTCTCGTGACCACGGCGGTTGTAAGGCTGCCGTAACGTCGAGGTATTCAAACAATGAATTATTTGTGATTAAGCCCCGTAGGTACTATACCTATTATAAACATTATTTGTACATTGTATGCGCAGGCACATATTGTATGAAAACTCAATTATATCTATTATAATACGTTTAAAACTTATTATAATAAGTTTAAAACTCATAGCTTATGTAGGCCATTTAAATGCTTCACCATTACACACATATTATCACAATTTTACTAAAGTTAGATACACATACATGTCAATGTTTGGATATTTGGATGTTTGTTGCTCAATCACGTTGTAACGTAGGCGCCGATCGGGTTGAAATTTGGAACACAGTTCGATTATAATATAGAAAACACATTTTAACCCGAAAAAATAACCAGGACGGCGATTACGCGGTTAAAATTGCAGGGCGCTGCTAAACAGCATAATTAGGTATATTAGTCGTGTCAGAAAAAAAACCGCTGAATGCGGCTGAAACTTCGGGCTGCATTGACAATATCACACTAACTAACTCACATAGGTTACCTTTTTTTATTTTTTATTTTGTAATAATGATGACACGGAGAAGGTCTCGAAAACCCCGGCAAAGCTAGTGTTGCTAGACTAAATGGCCGGCGTCATAGAAACAAAATTAAAATACCAAAACAACTGAAAAGAGGGAGAATGGCCGTGTGTGAGAAATATATAATTGGGATTTTGTTTGGTTCATAGCTCAGATTTCTATCTCAACCCACTGCAGGGAACAAGAACAATAATAAAACAAATGATTTACCCCCGACTACCTTGGATTTGAAATTTGTAAAGTCCAGCCCTTTTATTTGATACCCATATTGAGGGAGTAGTGAAACAAAAATATTATTGGCCTTTAAGTGGTGGCGGCCATCTTGGATTTGAAATTTGTCATAGTGTTTAGTATTCTACTAGCCAAGTCCTTTCATTTGATACATATTGAGGGAGGTTGTGAAAAATATTTTACCGATATTTTAACTGAAATCGAAACAAAAATATAGATTTGTTGACGTGACAACGTCTAATAAATCGATGAATGCTGGCTGCATGCACGAAAAAACATGACTCATTGTCCCGTAACGGTCATTGTCCCGTTACGTTAGGGTAAATTATTTTTGCATTTCAAAAATCCGATAACTTGTATAATTTCAAGCATTTATCCTTTTATTACTAAAAAAGTAGCACCGGTCGGCGGGTGCAGTAATAATAATATTGGTTATGTTACGATCGACTAAAATATTATGGTGATTCATATAAATGATGATAGATATTTGATTACAGTTTATTTTTAACCCTGACCAAAAAAAGAGGTGTTATAAGTTTGACGTCGATGTATGTCTGTCTGTGTGTGTGTCTGTCTGTGGCACCGTATAGCTCAAACGGATGGACCGATCGATGCGGTTTTTTTTTTATTTGAAGGTTAATATCCGTGCGGATTTTCTTAGCTATGTTTGGTTAATATCGATTCGAAATGACCGCCTCCACAAAATGGCGGACAAAATATTTCTTCAAAATCTACTTCAATATGGGTATCAAATGAAAGGGCTTGACTAAGAGAATGTTGTATATATTACAAATCCGAGGTAGTCGGGGGTAAATCAAAATTTTAAATTTTGTTCTTGTTTTTCCACTCGATTCTATTGTATGCAATCATTTCATCAATGTTTTGTGATGACGTTGTCACTTTAAACTATCGTTCGTAAACCAACTTTACAGACAACCATTTTTTTTAGTACAATAACATATCCTTAAATGGCAGATCACAAAAATAAAATATAAGATAAAAGTAGGTTATTTACTTTAAAACTGTGAGCGCGGGAATATCGAATTTAATGACGATGACCAAAGCCAATGAAACCAGAAACCGTATTTATAAAAATAGCGACGCGAATGACACGCCGCCGCGTTAGTACAAATACAAATACAAACATATTTAGTTGTGTTCAGGCAAGATGAGATGATACAAAACATTTTAAAAGTTGACTCATACAAACTGGCCTCTTCGAGAGGCATGCAATATGTATGGCAAGACAGTGTAGTGCACATTTTATAGATTTTACTGTGAGTAGATGGAATTGGTCGTCACATGAATATTTCTAATATTTTAATTTTAATAGAAGACCTTCAAAGGAGCATGGCCTTCTATGGTACACCCGTACCCACACCCAACCAAATTTCAAGATTATACAACTAAATATTTCCAATTCAGATAGATAAGGATAGACTAAAAATTAACTAGTTGCGCTGTTAGATTAACCACCAACCACCAGCACAATGAACCACCAACTTTAGCAAGATACAAGTAGTCAATGTGTTATTTCACATACTTACTACTATGAGTACATGGAGTGTGTGGCTCGGGAACCTTCACGTGGGTGCACCCTAGGCATCACACAACATCTTGCCTCGGTGGCATCTGGTTGTGTGATGGCGATGGCGAATCCCGGCCGGGACTGGGAACTTCCACACGTGCTCCTCACACCCCCTTGATCAGTGCGTGTAGAGGTTGCAGAGATAGATTGTAAGACTTGGGAATGTGACTCGGCTGATGTATCGGCCGAGTAAAATTCCTAGGTCTTCCAGATGAGGGTCCTCCACGAGCACTCTGATTAGCAGAGTGCTCGGTGGTAGGATATGAGCCGGGGTGTGTCCATAGCGGTACCGTAGCTATCCTTAACCGCGTTGTTGACGGCAGAGCTCTCGCTGCTGACCATCTTTGCCGTGATGCTCCACAGTGAGAGGTCGTGTGAGTTAAATGAGCATTGCGCAAGCCAGAGCGCTCCTAACTAACACCACTGAAGTGGACACGAGGGCAAGCCTGGAGAAACTCGACTTTGGGCACGCAGCCCGTCTCCACAGGAGGGCCTAGGGCGTCGGACGTTTAAGGGCATCCAGCATCCCACCTAGAGAGAGAGTCTTCGAGGAGGTGAAGCGCCTCTGGTTTCGACAGCCAAATATGGATGTATTAACGCCCCCTAAGAGGCGGGTTCGCAAGGACGGTACCAAGTGGATCAGGGTTATTGACGAGAGGGCAAAAAGTGACCCAGAGACCCTGACCCCTGGTCGTATAGGATAGACCAGTGGGGGTTTTAATCGATAGGGGGGCAACATGCCTGTCGTCGTAATGGTGGCTAGCCCGACTCACCTGCCGTGTTCCTTCACGATAGACGGTGCGTTTTTATCGGATACACTTCTGAGAGTGTGCAACTGATTTGCATGATAATACCACCTTGCCCTTATTTCTATAGGAATGCTTGTAGCTCAAAAAAGTCCCCTATGGTTACAATCTTTGTGTTTTCAAATGGAGAGTGAATGGGTTTCTTCTAGATAAACACCGTGCCATCGTAGACCACATCGTCGCTTAACATTAGGCGAGATGGCGGTCAAACGGCGGATGGCGGAAAATAATAAACCTACACAAAAACAAAACCCAGTCTTTATAACGTTACAGTAGTTAAAATAATAGAGGTATTATTCATAATTATAATGCGCACATTAAATGTATCTTACCACGGGTTCATAAGCAATCTTGTATTTTTCCGCCAAGTCAGCAAATAATTTGTACAGACGTTGATAGGGTAACATAGCGTCATTATTGCAGTTCTGTAAACTAGAAGTCAAAACTCGCAGTCGGCAATAAAGAGCGAAATAAATAAAAATAGTTAACACTTCGACTATGGTAGTACCCGCGTAAATTGTTAATTGTATGATCCAAACCCATAAAGGTTTTAAACCACGCGAAATATAAATAAAACCTACAACGGTTAGTAACATTAAATTTATTGTTAGTAACAAAAATAAATGTCTATTCATTTGTTTGCCTAACATACGAGATTTTAGTTTTATGTCAATATCTTGCATATCATTTAGAAACCGATATAATGTCGTGTCGGTTTGCATTAAACCTAATAAAATAATAAATATTATGTGATACGTAAATTCGAAACTAATCGAAATAAAATGGGCCGGATTACTTGTTTCTTCTATTATAAGTCCTAAAATACAAAACGCACACAAAAGTATACATATAAGTATAGCGATAAAGTTTACGGCAAATTTAACTTTTGAGGTTCGATATTTAAAAAAACCCAGATTAAATCCAAAACAAAATTGAAATACTTTGAACACAACTATCAAATATGGGTGTGTTCGATTATTGTATTCGTTGAAAAACATATTTTCTGTCACACGTCTGTAATATTCCAACGTAATAAGTCACAAAGAGCTACGCGTCAAGTCAAAAATTATGATATTACATAATGTGTAACACCACCGATAGACCTTGCATTAATTATTTTGACATCTAAGGCCACGTAGTATTCAATTAATCAACTTATAAATAATAACTAATCCATTCTCTCCAATATAATGTACTGAATACCTAATTCATTCGATTAATCTGAACTCATCTTTAAATGTTTCATCATAATCATAACCAGCGTAACATAACTTTATTGTTTTTAATCTTTCGCGATTTAAAAAAAGAATCCGCCGTTTGATGTAAAAGAGTCTTATATTACATAAATATAATAAATAAATAAAGGTGAAAAAACTTGAAAAGTACGTATCTTATGAATTGAGCGCAGCAAACTGAAAAATGCGCATTGCGTTGTGTTTGTGCGAGTACAACAAAAAAAACGGAATTTAATGGACTGTATGAATTTTGATTTGAAATTTGAAATATGTTAAACGCGATGTGTTGGCCAATACGAAAGGAATGTTTAGAACTAAATAGGAAATGAGCGGCTAGATTAGTTCTCACTAGGAAATGGATGGATGCACAATAAATACCTTGTTTCATCTGTTGGAGTTCTTCAGTTTCAACTTTTCAACTCAAACCGATTTTAGGCCTGTTATCCAATCCAAGCGAACAAATTTGAGTTTGGTAATTTACACATCACAGTCTTCACACACGAACGTTTGATTGTAGAAAGCAATTGGCTATATAATCGACGACACAAATTATAGTTTTAAAGCGAATATATCCGAAAAGGTGATTGGATATCTACAAGTTTTTCACAGCGAACAAAGTCTATCGAGAGAACGCGCAGCCATCATTTTTTCTATTGTTACAAACTGCCACGACGATATTGCTTTCCTTCTCACTCAGGTGTCTCATTCATTGTGCGGAAAAGGATGGAAGAATGGAAGCATCAAATTAGCCAACATGCAATTTATTTTGCCAAAGTGTTTTTTACTCCGAAACATTATTTTGGCGCGAACATTCTCCCCGGCTTGAAGGGTTTCCTTCAAAAAAGATAATAAAATACTATGTATGCAATGAATAATAAGCTACTGATAATAAAACTAATTACTAACCTAAATTATAGTTCTAACCTAAGCGCGAAATCTACCGAGTCTACTGATTAGGCAAGGGACAGAGACGTACAACCGGGCGAAGATACGATCCGGTAGCGGTCTTAACACGAACTATACGAGTTACGCCATCAGCACCAGGAAACACCTCTTCCACAATTCCTAGAGGCCAATGAAGTGGTGGAGCATTTTCGGCAGTATGTATCACTACCGTTCCGACAGTAACTGGGTTAACAGGCGTGTTCCATTTTTCACGAGACTGCAACGTGTGTAGATATTCTGTCCTCCAACGCTTCCAAAATGACTGAACGAGCTTGTCTAACAGGTCATGCCTCGGAAGTAAATGGAGTCTATCCTCTCGAATCTCTTTCGAGGGAAAATATTTCAGAGGAGTTAGAGTAAGAAAATGCGCTGGAGTTAACGCGAGTCGTTCCGCTGGGTCGCTAGAAAGCGTACGACACAACGGACGAGTATTCATTACCGCTTCAATTTGGGCTAGAATAGTGCTCAATTCCTCAAATGATAAGATTTGATCTCCTATAACGCGATTTAATTGAGAAACTTGTAAAGAATCTTTAGGCGAAAACCGAAACAAAATGCGTTGAAATCTACGATCACAGTCGCGAATACCAATCCACAAAAGCATTTGACGTATTTCAGCCCACAGCTACACGAAATAAGCGAAAATTAATCAAAATTTGGTACATGTTGCCTTGTACATTTTTGCCATTATAAAGAATGCCATTAAGCGAGACGTGCGTGCTAGTGCTGGCACTGCCATGTAGCACGACGCGCAACTTCGATATGATCTTATCTTCTCGAATTATCCCGTGATGTGGGATAATATAAGATTGTAATTCTACGGTTTCGTCTGTTTCTGGTGGCGCGACCGATTTATAATCTTTATTTAAATATTCATCGTAAACTTGCTTTAAATTAGGTGAGTGCTGCATTTTCCGTTCCAGACAAATAATGCGCATCTCGACATTTCGACGAGAATTTCCGAGGGCTTGGACATCGCCTTTGAAAGGGCGCCACTGTGTAGCGCCCGTCTTTGTCGCGAGTGGTATTGCGAACATAAAACTCTTCGCAGTCGTTATTATCTGAGCTGAAAATAGTCGGAACGCTGACTTCTTTCGGCTTCCCGAACTTACGGACAACGGATTCTATAGGATCAACGACGCAACAGAAGGAAAATGTCGAATAGGCATTATCAAATCGGGCGGGTACGGCACCAACGATAACATAACCGAGCACGGTTTCTAAAGCACATGGCGATGGCGACGCGGAGTTTGAGCTACCTTGCACTCTGCCAGGCAACAGAAGATGTGGAAATAATGAAGCTCAATCAACATTTCAATATTTCCAGGAACAGCGTAAGTATTGTCTGCCAATGACAAGTTATTAAAGCTACCGAGCGTGGATGTGTCAACCGAAATCGTAGGTAGACTTTCGGTGACCTTGTCTACAATCAATGACTCCATATCATAATATGTATTTCGATCGAAACGCGAGAAGAATCTAACATTTTCGAACCTTGAATAGTCTTACTAGACCCTCCTATTCCTTTAACAACTGTACAAGAAGCCTTCTGAGTATTGAATTTGAGACGATTACAACACTCGCGAGTAATAAAATTACTTTGTGATGCACTATCTAAAAGCGCGAACACTGTGTTCCTTTCCGTGAGCGTCAATAATAATTACTTTTGCCGTAGCGAGTAAGACAGTAGTAGGCACATTTGTTACCGAGCTATTGAATGTACAAAGCGAGACCTTTTCGTTAGGCAAAGTAGCGGGCGCGGGCGAAGCGAAAGAAGAAACCGAAAGATGTGCGGCGGCAAGTGAAGACGGCAACAACGGCGGAACAGTCACCGCGAGCGACGAAGGTTTGCTCACATTGGATGCGGCATTATTATTTTCAAAGTGAAGCATTGTATGATGCCTATTTTGGCATTTATGGCAACGACCATTTGAGCGACAGGCCGAGACACGATGCCATTTACCTAAACAATTAATGCAAAGATTGTTAATCTTCACAAAATCATAACGTTCATTGGAATTAAGCCTTTGAAATCCTTGACATTTAAACACATTATCATGTTCCGATTGACATAGTGAGCACGCGGATTGCAGATTCGATCTTTCCGATGAAGTTGCGATTTTAACGTAAGTATGTGTTGATTTATCGAACTTCGATGCCACCTCCGGTCGACGGTAGGCAGCCTTCTTAGTAGCTTCTTGGCTTCCGAACGACGACGTACGCTGTAATATTTTAATGTGATCGCGAACAAACGATTCTAAACTTTTGAAGGATGGAATATTAGTGCCACGATTATCCATTTCAAAAGCGCGTGCGGTTTCTGGATCTAATCTTTTTAGTGCGAGATACAAAAATAAAAAATCGTCCAGACTACTGAGGCTGAGATTTTTGAGGGCGGACACTGAAGTAGCGAATTTGTCGAGAAATAATTCCAAGTTGTGTGTGCTGGCACTAGTTAATGGTTTCAAATCGAATATTTGATCTAAATACGAAGTAGCCAGTAGCCGCTTGTCCTCAAATTTACTAATTAGTGTATCAAAAGAAGCATGTAATTTTCAGCGGTTGGATTAATACCAGCACAGACCGTTCTTGCCTTACCAGATAATTTACCGATCAAATAATATAATCTTTCCGAGTCAGTAAGCGACGGGTTGTTATGCACCATGGTTTGAAAATTAGCATAAAATATCGGCCAGGCTTTAATGTCACCATCAAAGTCTGGAATTTGGATGGAGGCAACCGAGGGCGATCGCTCCTTTGTTGTTGGCCTCCTGGTTTTATGTCGGAAGCGGGGGACAATGACCTTGACACACGCTTGATACGACCAAACAAATCATCAAAGGAATCGAGTGCCTGATAATTTACCACGAACTTGGGATTTAATTCTAATTCGAGTGAGTTTATTTTATCCAAAACATTTTCAAAATTAATGCGTAATTTATCAATAGTTTCGATTTCGTCCAGGAAAGTTTCTTTAGTAACCTCCTTGAAAGATCATTTGTACGATCAGCAATCGCTTGGATGCGAGCGAACATCGCGTCCCTCTTACCATAATTTAATTTTAATTGCGCCTCAGTCATTTTGAATTTCAATTAAACTAGCAGCAAGCAAGCGAAATTACCAAAATATTACTGTAAATTGAGTTGGAGAACAGAACTACAGAATAATAAGAACGTACGTTATGTATACCTACTCACGCAGGTGCAAGCGCAACAACGAGATAAAGTTATTGACGAAACTAGTACCTATACAAATTATCTACCAATTAACTAGTTTTGCGGGCTTATGAAAGAAAGTACCTACCTAGTTAGTATTACGCCCACTAAGTGTACTAAAATATCCACCGAATGAATTTAAGCGAGTAAGCGCGACTGTGCGAAACTATAACGAGAGATTATTTATTTACTACCTACAACCAGGCGAGTAAATAATGTGCGATGCGAGAAATCAAGAAACAAAATACCACGATAGCTATATAAGTACCTACCTGCAATAAGAGTTACATAAGCGAAATTAGGTACCTATTTGAGATTGTGCGAAATATGCTATTTACGAGTAAGTATCCAACTACCATAGGCAAACTACTTATGCGGGGTTATACGAAATAGCACGATAGCTATATAAGCATTTACCTATAGCGGACAGTTTACTTATGTGAATTATGAACAACGAATACAACCTACAATGCACTTACATTGATGTAGGTGCCTATAACGGTACGCTTACGTTTTGATTTGACATTTATAAGTAAATACCTACCTAACCGTAATAACGTTTTGCAATTAGCGATTACCAGGTACTTATCCGGTTCGTTACGGACCAAATAATGTTTGTGCGAGTACAACAAAAAAAACGGAATTTAATGGACTGTATGAATTTTGATTTGAAATTTGAAATATGTTAAACGCGATGTGTTGGCCAATACGAAAGGAATGTTTAGAACTAAATAGGAAATGAGCGGCTAGATTAGTTCTCACTAGGAAATGGATGGATGCACAATAAATACCTTGTTTCATCTGTTGGAGTTCTTCAGTTTCAACCTTTCAACTCAAACCGATTTTAGGCCTGTTATCCAATCCAAGCGAACAAATTTGAGTTTGGTAATTTACACATCACAGTCTTCACACACGAACGTTTGATTGTAGAAAGCAATTGGCTATAATCGACGACACAAATTATAGTTTTAAAGCGAATATATCCGAAAAGGTGATTGGATATCTACAAGTTTTTCACAGCGAACAAAGTCTATCGAGAGAACGCGCAGCCATCATTTTTTTCTATTGTTACAAACTGCCACGACGATATTGCTTTCCTTCTCACTCAGGTGTCTCATTCATTGTGCGGAAAAGGATGGAAGAATGGAAGCATCAAATTAGCCAACATGCAATTTATTTTGCCAAAGTGTTTTTTTACTCCGAAACATTATTTTGGCGCGAACACGTTGACTATTGAGTTACTTTTCTCAACCGGTAGAATAATCGCTTGCTTCTATGGCGGTAACTTGCGTTTACAAATTTGGCGGGAAAACGGGTGTAATGTGCCGAAGCGTAAACAAACGCACATAATAATGTGCGTTTGTTTACGCTTCGGCATATGAAGTTCCGCCTTACTTGTACCTGTATAAGCCCATTATTCTCACGAGCGTTTCAAGACGCTTAGCATTTTAGTTTAGCAAATTTGATATTTGTGTCGTAGTTTTTTCGAGTAAGTACCTACTCAAGTGTTCTAGGAACTTGTTACATATTAAATTATAAGGAAGATATAGTGATTTTATGTTTTCAATTAATTATTTACGATATAACAAACATAAAAACCTGCACTCGATGGTACATTTTTCTATGAATTTTTCAATACTTTGGAAACATTTTACCATCCCTTCCCTTTTTTTATAAAATTTTTCTATGTAAACGACTTAAATTTTAACGTCGTTTATCTCAAACTAAAGAACGGTTGAAGCAGACGACATTTAAATCATATGAATGGTACAACTTCCCAAATAAAAAAACGAAACAAAAATTTCCGCATAAAACCCGACCGCATAGTTAAGTTTGTAATATAGTTCCCTCGATGTATCAAGCAACTAACGCAATCGTTTTCATATAATTGAACAAAACCAAATTAACGTGCATCATCATCGTTGTAGAAGGATTAGTCAGTCTGCACCGAAATGCTGACTGTCCAGTGTGGGCCGGGTGTAAACGCAATCACAGTTATCGATCAAAATAACACCGCTCGGGGAGGCTCCTTCTATCCACTCAGACCATGCAGCACTTGCTGTCATACCCGCGGTGTCCAACCAGCTGCACCAGAACCGACCTGATGGAGGCCTCGATACCAGGAGTCACAGTTGCACACAAAAAAAGACAACATCATCGACACGAAGAAGAAGAAGAACGTGCATCATCAATTGTTCCACGTTATATTGGTCAGTCTGAGTCAGAATCGACTGATCATATCTGCTGAAGACATGATAACTGTTAAGTAAACGGGATCTGAAGTAGAAATTGCGTAATAATAAACGTATTATAAATCTTTCTTGGACGCCCCGAGACCTGATAGAGTCACGATCTACAAAAGGCAAATGAAAAGTAAAGCCAAAGATATGTCGTCGTATGACACAGAAGTATTGATGTGGCGTATGATACACTATGTGGCGTATGACACAGACGTATTGATGTGGCGTATGATACACTATGTGGCGTATGACACAGAAGTATTTTTGTCCAGTGAGTGACAAGTAGACGTTTTTTGACTGATCATGCTGATGGCTGTATTTAATGAAGAAGCTGGCAAATTTTAAGATAGATTTCTTTCTGGGACAAGCGCTATTCACCAACCGGCACTGGACCACCTTATTGGATGGTCTTGAGATTCTCCGTGTGAGAGAAGCCCAAGCCCCAATTAAATGAGCTGCTTGTGAGCTAAGTTATATATTATGTATTAGAGCTGCTCTAATATAATTCATGCAGATTATGCGCTTACATGCGGAGAAACATGCACCTTCGCGAGTGTGTGCGGGCGAGATCGAAAGTATGGCCGAGTCCCACAGTGCAGTTCGTGATTTTGAAAAAACATGGCAAAGTGTGTTTGAATGAAATAAGTCACAGCTACCGTCTGCAAAACTCAACAACGCGCGTGAGTGCGTGAAAAGCCCGCACGATGACGTAGGGTAGGTCAGCCCAAAACGGGTAAGCTAAGGTAGGATGCATAAAAAACTAGTTTTTGTAATTGTATTGTAAATTGTAGGGCTAGGTCATTTTAGTTACATCTTATTTTTCTTTATTAAACTTTCACAAATCAGTCTCACACAGAAAGAAATGTGTTTTTTACTTGACAAAAAAACAAAATAACTAAACCTCTAAAAAAACCTGGGGGGGGGGGGGTTGCCTAAAGCGGGTAAGGCTTTTGGGCAAAACGGGTAGTGATTACAAAACTGATAAACATCTAAAATTGACTTAATGATTTATGTTTCTAGTCTTATACCCGGGCATATAACACTTTTAATCATTATATAATACAAAACTCAAATTTATTTAACGTAATCGGAATCAAATTGAAATTATTTGAAGTAAATCATTCCTGGCACATATCATAATAGTATGAACCTTTTCCAAACCATTTATGCTTGCATAATAAGTGCATATTTCATGGGCCCGTCACTCATGATCGTCACATTTTATCCAAGTAATATCATTTTATAATCTTGAATTATTTGCTCACTATCTTCAGTTGGATCTTGTGTTTCAGAGATCCAATTTTTTAAATACACAGAGACATAGTGCTTTGATAGTCCACTTTTCCTAAAGATCCAATGAAACAATATGGTATGGGCAAGACGGGTTCCCGTTTTACCCCTACCTGATTTGCCCCAAGACATACTTTTTCTTTGATCATTAATAGCCTCTAAACCAAAGGAACATATAACAAAACACTACTCTGAAACGAAAGTCAAAACATAAGAGAATAATATAATCTGACTAATAAAAACACTCAAGAAACTAGAATCGACTAACCAGCAAATAGTAAACTTCATACATTTTAGCAAAAACTGTTAAAACTCTTTGATGCAAAATTACCATGGGACCACTTGGTTCAAATTCGTGAGTAGACTGTCTGTGATTGGACGACACACGTTCGAACTAAATCCATAAACGTGAAATTTAAAGCAGTTTAAAATTCACCCGTTTTGAGCGGGCTACCCGTTTTGGGCATACCTCCCCTAGATCTGAACTCCTGCAAGTACGCTCGTAGATGCTTCGACATGCAACATGCAGCGTAGTGAGTGTCAGTGTGTGGTGAATCGCCTCATATTTATGTAGAAATAAGCACACGCTCTAATACGTACACCCAATACGTAACCTTTATAACATTAAGTTAGTTAAAATAATATTATCAAACTAAAATGTACATTAAATTTAGCTTACCACGGGTTCATAAGCAATCTTGTATTTTTCCACGAAGTCAGCAAATAATTTGTACAGACGTTGATAGGATAACATAGCGCCATTATTGCTGTTGTGTAAACTAGAGGTCAAAACTCGCAGTCGGCAATAAAGCGCGTAATAAATAAAAATAGTCAAAACCGTAACCACGCCAGTACCCGCACAAATTGTTAAGTTTGTGATCCAAACATATAAAGGCTTAAAACGAATATCGCGTGAAAAATAAATTAAACTTACAGCGATTATAAAAAATAAATTCATTGTTATTAACAAAAGTAAATGTATTTCAATTTTTTTACCTAATTTACGAGATTTTAGTTTTATGTCAATTTCTTGCATATCAATAAGAAACTGATAAAATGTCCTATCTGATTGCATTAAAGCCAATAAAGTAATAAATATTATGTGATAAGCAAATTCGAAAGGGATCCCATTTAAGTAGACCGGATCATTTGTTTCTTTGTTGGTATGTGCTAAAGTACAAAACACACATAATAGTATACAATTAAGTATAGCGATGAAGTTTACTGCAAATTTAACTTTTGAGGTTCGATATTTAAAAAAACCCAGATTAAACCCAAAACAAAATTGAAATACTTTGAAAACAACGACTAAATATGGATTTATTCGATAGTCATATTCGTTGAAAAACATATTATTTTCTATTTCAGATCTGTAGTATCCCAACGTAAAATGTCTAACAGAACTACGCATCAACTCAAAAAGATATTACATAATATGTAAGCCGCCACTGATAGACCTTGCATTAATTTATTTTGACGTCTAAGGACACGTATCCAATAATCAAATCCTCGCTTAGAAATAATAATTAATCTAATTTCCCCAACATAACATAATAAAAACTCAATTTGTTTGATTAGTCTTAACTTATCGATAGATGTATCATTACAATTATAACCAGCATAACATACATTCTTCTTTTGTTAGGTATTATAGACATCCACCATAATAGGCAATTCAGGCGGATTCACCGCTTAATATTTCCAACTGTCACTAGCTGTTCTCTATAAAAACTCACTGTTTCTAATCTTAGGACGTTCTATATTACATGTAAAGCGCTCCCGCTCGTTATCACTTCTGAGGCAGATATAACAAGCCCACTGCTACTATTATTTCGATGACATCAGTGCTAAAGATCACTCCCTGACTAAGGTGATAAGGAAATAGGACGCAATCGGAACAAACACCCTACATAAAAATATGGTTGCGGTCTGAAATGTTTGGACTGAATGTCCAAACAGATACTACTAAATCCGTAATGAACAAATCCTAAAATTACATTTTCCAAAAAAGTATTTACCAAGCATGTACGACGTCACCCCTAGACCCCCAGATTCTCAGACCCCTAGAGACTCATGATTTTAAAATTTATCGATCACAATCGGGGGGCAAGGCGCAAGGTGAGACCTTTCTAAGAAACCAACTGACATAGGTAACTACCTCGAAAGCGAGAATAGTTGCATCAATAACGGATAAAAGAAACCACCTGACATAGGTAACTGCCTCGAAATCGAGAATAGTTGCATCAATAACGGATAGAAGAAACCACCTGACATAGGTAACTGCCTCGAAAGCGAGAATAGTTGCATCAATAACGGATAGTAGAAACCACCTCACATAGGTAAACACCTCGAAAGCGAGAATAGTTGCATCAATAACAGACAGTAGTCAACTTGGAAGTAGAAAACTTTTACAGCCAGCTGCACGTACTGTATGCTTTCATTTTCCACAAATCTAGAATAAAAGAGCTATTCCAACTCATCACTAAACAACAAAACTACCTGTTTTAATTCAGGACAACATCATGACTGCTCCTAAGATACTCAGAAGTAGATGAGCCGCAGGTAAGGGAAAAATTACCGCAGAACTCAAGCTGATGGAGCTCCACTTTTAAATGCATTGCATGCATTCAAGAACTATTTAGGGTATTCTTTTAACCGGTAGAACTCCAAATGGCATGGCACAGAAGAAATTTAGCTTCAACATTTCAGAAGATACGTTTAAGGCATTGAATTGAGCTGGACGTAGCATTGGCATCAGGGGTGAACACGACTCTCATCTACGGCTTGCGATTTGCATTGCCATAATGGTTGAATCAGTGGTAGAGTAATAAGAGCTACTAGCTTGGTTAACGCAATAGTCTCCAGATGAACTTGGACAAAACCAAATTCACTTGCAACTAACTTATTAATTGGTGTTGGTGAATAAGTTTGGGCAGTTAGCTGTGAAAACTAACTCAAAACACCAACAAGTCGAATGTTGCACCTTGTACTCGTCAGTATCAAACGTTTACAATGACATAAAGATGGAGATGACGTAAAACCAAAAATTATCATCATGAGACAGATGGTTTTTATTTAGCAATTTTAGGAATAATTCTATGGTCTAAGTTACCTATATACCTATATACCTGAGTATTGGTATGGAATGATGTAACATTTATATAATAAGATTTATAAAAGTTAACATTTATACGAGTATAACATCAAAACGTGGCTGTTACACATTTTATTCAATTATCAACCCATTCGTTCCGACCATTTCCGACACAGGACTCTCGAACGCACTTTTCTATAAAAAAGATGCCGAGTGCAGTTGCAATGTAAGTTACTTTTCACTTTTTCAAATGTGAAAATAATGAATATGTTACGTGTTTGTTTAATAATGGTGATGGTAGGTAGAGTATGTTTCTGACCGAGTGGCAATTCCGTCGTAGCTTTTTTTCTAACAAAGATTGACGAGACGAGCAGGGCATGCTCCTGATGGAAAGCAACATGCCTGCCCCATAACAGCATTTTGACACACAGCTGTTTGACCATGAATAGTCCAAATCATTACCTAGCACTGCGCTCGTCACCCAAAGATCTAAGATGTTGCATTTCTAAGCCCTTTAATTTCCCTGAAAAGATTGTCCTTAACCGGAACACAGTACCTACATTACTGGTTGGCGGTAGAATAACTGGGAAAGGAGTGGTATTCCCCAGGCGAACTCTGTCAAGAGTCTTACCACTACAAAACTACTTTTTATCCCGATATAGTGAAAAGTTGTTACATCACTCAAAACAGCTGGTAAATGTTAATTATCAGCTGCGTTGATTGGGCTTATTAAAAAAAAACGCATAGGTAGATATGTAAAATAAACCCTAGTAATACTGGTAGTAAAAATTACAACGTTAATAATTCCATGCATGTTTGCATTCATTTGCAACAATGATACGTAAGAACACTATTAAACTACGAGTAACACAAACATTTTCGCCTATTTTAAATAAAGTGCGGACTAATAATACCGAAATAATGTGTACAAATGTACGTATCTTACCACAGAGTCAAAGGCAAATTTGTATTTTTTCCACGCCATCAGCAAATGCTTTGTACAGACGTTGATAGAGTAACATAGCATCATTATTACAGTTCTGTAAACTAGAAGTCAAAACTCGCAGTCGACAATAAAGAGCATAGTAAACAAAAATAATTAAAACCGCAACAGTACTATTACCCGCACAAATTATTGAATATATGATCCAAGACCATAAAGGCTTCAAACGTTCGCCTTTCAAATAAAAACTGAAAGTTACCACGGTCACATAAAATATATTTATGGTTATTAACAAAACTAAATGTTTTTTATTTTTATTTCCTAAATTAGGAGCTTTTAGTTTTATGTCAATATCTTGCATATCAATAAGATACTGATAAAATGTCTTATCTGACTGCTTTAACGATAATGTAAATACCAATACTATGTAATAAAGAAATGTGAAATTTATCCAAAGTATATAGATAGGATTATTTGATTTTTCGTTAAAAATTCCCAAATTGCAAGACGCACACAACAATACTCTTATAATTAGAGATATAAAGTTTACTGCATGTTTATTTAAGGTTTGATATTTAATGAAACCCAATTCAAATCCAAAACAAAATTGAAACACTTTAAAAAATACTATTAAATACGCATTTACACGATTGTCGTATCCGTTAAAAAACATGTTTTTTTTGTTACACGTCTTTAATATTCCAGCGTAAATAGATGATTAATAATAGAACTGGGCATCAACTCGACAAGTTATTACTTGACTGAATATTGATCTATGTATGTATATAGAGAATAGTCTAGAATAAAATTAATCATCTTCAACCATTGTGCCCACATATGTATTAATAATATATTAATAATTTTGTTAAGGGGTACGGTAGACTTGGTCGAAACCTTATATGAATAACAAAACATAAAAAATATTGATTTTGAGTAGACAACATATGTCCACAAAATTCGGATTATGGAGAATTTCGTTAAATTATGATGGCACTGACAAATAAACCGCTATCGACATCTTTGGTGTGAAGCACGTTTCGTTCCATCAATCAAAGCATTGCGTGCGTCCGTCGCGCCAAAAAGTATCCATTACAAAAAACTGTGACTATGTGATTACGTAAAACGAAACGTCTTGCCGCCGGACCGGAATTTTATTAGTAGGTACTTATATTTAGTATCAGCATTGCACCCGTGCGAAGCCGGGGCGGGTCGCTAGTTAATTTATAAACTTCTCACACAAAAGTAATAAACAATCCAACCTTTCCAACACAACACAATGAAAGCTTAATTAAATTAATTATCTAATAACTCACAGTTTGTTTTCTTCAACTTGCAGAACACAAACTGTGAGTTTTGACACGGTTTTGCCCGTATAATTCCCGTTCCCGTTATTCCTCTGGGATAAAAAGTAACCTATGTGTTTTTGCAGACTATGATCTAACCGTGTTCTAAATTTCAGCCCGATCCGTTCATGTGATTGAACAATAAACTTCCAAACATCCATCCTTACGTTGACATTTATGACATTAGTCGAATGGGATTAGATGCTTCATCAAAACCAAAAAAAATGTCTGTTTACTGCTATATACGTGTACTTGCCAATAGGGATGTTAACAATAATCACATATTAATGTTTAATGTTAATTTTATGATAGTTTGCATTAACCGAATATCGAAAATCATGTTATTGTAATGTTATATTACGTAGTAAATTAATTTAAATGCTATATATTTTCAATCTGTTGTCACGTGGCTTGAAACACCGATATGAATTATTACGTCACTAGTCGGAAAACAAACTGTTGAAACTGATTACACTGTTTACTTTTCTGAATTTGTATTATAGTTTGTGATCTTAGCGACGACGATTTTGATTGTTTGTATTCAAGTAATGATAAGAAAACACATAAACTGAACATACAGGCATGAATCGCAACCAATGTTTTGCGACTAGTGACGTCATGTCAGTCGTTAGTGTTTTAGCAGCAAAATTCTAAATTAGACTAATATTATATACCTTTTTTTTTTTAATAAATGGTGACGAGACGATCCGGACATGTGCCTGATGGTAAGCAACATGCCTGACACATAACAGCACAGTGACACGCAGCTATTGGAACATGAAGAGTCCAAATCATTACCTAGCACTGCACTGCGCTCGTCACCCAGAGATCTAAGATCTGATATCTCTAAGCCCTGTAATTTCTCTGGAAACATTGCCCTTCAAACCGGAACACAGTAATGTTTACACATTACTGCTTGGCGGTAGAATAACTGGCAAAGGTGTGGTACTTCCCCAGGCGGACTCTGCCAAGAATCCTACCACTACAAAATTTACACATCGAAAATACTAATATTTTGAAATAAAATGTTATTTTTTTACGGTAAACAAGGGTCACTCTTCAAATTAAAAGCAGTTCCGAAATATTGTTAACATCCCTATTTTGCCATCATTATAATACGCAATTCTCCGGATGAGGCTTTAAGTTTCCAGCAGCAATTTGTTAATAGGATAGCGTTATTTTATATTATGGAGTTTTACATTAAGTGTTTGATAGAGGTGGTTTAGCTTTACTGCGAGTGACAAGGCCACGGCTACTAAGCTCCTGCCTTGCCATATAAACATATAAATTTTATTTAAATAATATTTTTAGTAGTGACTCTTGGCAGAGTCCGTCTGGGGAAGTACCACACCTTTGCCAGTTATTCTACCGCCAAGCAGTGATGTGCAAATATTACTGTGTTCCGGTTTGAAGGGCAATGTTTCCAGAGAAATTAATAGGCTAAAAGATATAACATCTTAGATCTCAGGGTGACGAGCGCAGTGCAGTGATAGGTAATGATTTGGACTCTTCATGTTCCAATAGCTGCGTGTTACTGCGCTGTTATGTGGCAGGCATGTTGCTTACCATCAGGCACATGTCCTACTCGTCTCGTCTCTTTTCATTAAAAAAAAAATGGTATAAAAATAGTACGAAAAAACGACGACCAAAACTGAACAAAAATGAAGTTTTTGGAATGTGGCCCTTTTTAATTTAATGAGGGATATGTGTTCTTATGTATAAAATAGTGAAGAAATAAATAATCATCATTAATTAATTTAAATATATGGAGAACAAAAAATTGAACACCCAGGGACTAGGAAAAAAAAGAAGAAAAAACGTGCATAAACGCATGCAAGAAGTTTATACTTCTTGTACTTTAATTTCTTGTGCTAAGAAATCTACCTTCAACCATAAAATATATAGAGATTATCGTTATATTCAACGCATGAAGTATGAACCTAAATTTTAACTTAAATGTTGACTGGTAAATTTCAGGATTTCGATTTTTCGTGAGGCTTTGTAGAAAATTACACTCAATATGTTTCCCAACGCGCGAAAATAAATAGAATTTCCATGACTTCCAATGGGACAAGTATTGTGATAATGTTATATTTTGTTGTTAATTGATCTTGTAATAATGTGTATTTTTCTTACCACAGAGTCATAAGCATGTTTGTATTTTTCCACGATGTCAGCAAATAATCGGTATAAACGTTGATAAGGCAACATAGCTTCATTATTACACCTCTGTAAACTCGAAGTCAATACTCTCAATCTATACTAATAATAAAACTGTAACTGGTCGAATTCTGTACATTGAAGATATTTTGAAAAAAATTTTTTGGGGCACTCCATAGTGGATACTGATGGCGAAACTGCATTTTTTTTCTTTCATGTCTGTCTGTCTGTCTGTCTGTCTGTCTGTCTGTCTTTCTGTATAGGGATCACGCATCACGCCGAAACTACTGATTCAATTCAGCTGAAACTTGGCATGATTTTAGTTTATACTAAGGACATTGCTGTAGGCTACTTTTGATCCCCAAATTCTGATCGGTTTTCTTGCGGGAGGGGGTGAAAGTCAAAATGTGTATTTGGTTGTAACTCATGTTTGCGTTGTTTAATTTTATTAATTCTTTTTTTGTTAGAAAGAACACATGTTTTATATTGTCCCGTCAAAATTTGAACAATATCGGTCTGTTGGTTCGGAAATTACACAAACATTAAATAATAACGACACGCGCGGCGCGTTCGGTACAGACTAACTTCTAAGTATTCTGTGTATCACAGACGATCCACAGAATATCTAGATTCTAGATTCTAGAAAGTGCCCACGTGATCGCGTCGCGTCGTCTTGGATGACAAAATAATTGTCAAAAATATTTTTTTGTGTGGAAAAACAAACATCATTCGGTTATAATCGACTTCAAACAAGGAGGATATTCTCAATCGGGTTGCATGTTTTTTTATTTGGTTTTATTTTACGCGATAACTCCGCTAATTGTTAGTTGATTTTGATAATTCCTTTTTTGTTTGGTAGAAAATACTTCAGAGGTGATCTTAGATATCGAAAACAGGGAGGTAGTTTTTCAAATATCAACAAAAAACTAAAATCAGCTTAGATTTATCTGTACGACATAGTTATACCTTCTTATAAAATTTAGTCGAATGACAGAATTAAATTACCTGTCATTGAAGTAGATTTTTGTATTTTGGAGAAAACATATCAGCATAATAAGTAGCAGCATAAACAGTCCATTAAATGTTCCCACTGCTGGGCGTCGGGGCCTTCTCTCGCAGGGAGAGAGACAAAGCTATAATCCACCACGCTGGCCCAGTGTCGGTGACTTAGAACTTGGATTATAGGTAGATTTCGGTTTCTTCACGGTGTTTTCCTTCACCGTTTTAATTACCGGCATTACGAACATGACTCTGAAAAGATAGTGGTGCGCGTGGTTTTGAACCCTGGGTCTCCGGATCGACAGTCACCGTTCTCCCGACTAGGTCAGCTGTAACTTACTAGACCAGCCGTAACTTATAAGAAAACAAATTATTTCAATCCAAATACTGTTTAAAATTTAAAGGTAGTGTTCAACAAGCTTCGGTGACCGAAGCAGACCGTTGTTAGGGTTCCGTACACAAAGGGTAAAAACGGGACCCTATTACTGAGACTTCGCTATCCGTCCGTCTGTCACCAGGCTGTATCTCAAGAACGATGATAGCTAGACAGTTGAAATTTTCGCAGATGATGTATTTCTATTGCCGCTTTAATCATGGCGGAACGTATCAAGTGATCGGGTTGAAATTTGAAATAGAATTAGGTTACAGTCTGGAAGAACACATAGGCTAAACATTGCCTATGTATAAGTACTCTATGTATTACGTAACAAACATCCAAACAGTGACATTCATAATATTTACAGGACAACGTTGGAACGGCTGAACATAATTGGATGGAATTCGAAACACACGTAGTTTGAACTCAGAAATAGCAAATCGGTTACTTATAGATTACTGTGACGTAGGAAAGACTAAGCAAATTTGGTAGAAAATTGAAACAGAAATAACTCATAGCCTGAAATACCACATTTATGTATTTATTACCTATCAACCTGAAAAGAAGCATGGGCCCTAAGGAAACAAATATTAACTATCACGTCAAAACGGCACAACGATATGGGTTGACATACGAAACACATATAGTTTAGAGTCTAAAATTTCACATGGGCTAATAAGTCTACATTTTTATTTAACTCCATATTAATATAAGCATATATTTTCGTCAGGAACTTGATGTGATGGTAAGGTAAAAGCCAAAATGAAAATATATGCACCCGTTTTGGCGTAGATAATATAGGTGATTTGCGTTCACAATCAAAATAACAAGCAACATAATATTCTCATTAGACGGCGCTAATGCCACTTTAAATCTAAAAGCACTAAAGGCCATTTAAATCGATGTTTTGCTATTGTGGTATGTATTTTTCTTTCATCACTAGGTGGCGTTACTGGTATTCTAAATTGTACTAATAAGTTTTTGCTGCTAAAAGGATTATGATGCCAAATTTGGATTCTTTCGTTCTTGATTTTTTTTCAGTGTTACCTACAATTAAATTCATACATTAACATTTCACTAGGACTTGGCTCAGATTTACGGGTTCAACTTGCTTGAATATCATTAAAACTCAAAATTTTAATTATTTTGATTCCACACAGGCTTCGTTCAAAATTTTACGCCGGCGAAGTCGCGCGTAACAGCTAGAAAACAGCTTGCGGATAAAAAGAAATAGGTAAGTAGGTATCAGATCATGCACATTAGCTTCAGACTTTTCATAATGTATCCTATAAAAATCCTACAAACTTAACACTTGCGGCTATGTTCGATACTACGAAACCTAAGTATGTTTGATTTTTTGTTGTGTTTTTTTGTGTGGAAAAACAAATTCACTCAAACTCAAAGGTTTATAAATGACTACTTATCCAAATATTTGACGTACGATACTTCTAATTAATGTATAAGTCAGTAACGTATGTTGCGTAACGTAACATGTGCTTACGCGAACGAAGCAGCGGGTTCAGCTAGTCGACAATAAAATGCGTAATAAATAAAACTTATTAAAACCTGAATTGTATTTGTACCCGCAAATATTGTACTATATATGACGGAAACCCATATAGGAAGTAAGAAATTATCACGTATACAATAAATTATACTAAATACAATCATGTAAAATAAGTTAGTCATGATTAACAAAAACAAACGTTTTTCAACGTTTTTTCTTAAATTGTAATCTTTTAGTTTTAAATCAATGTTTAGCATATCGATAAAAAATTTATATAATGTTCTGTCTGATTGCATTAACGCAAACATAACAATAAATAATATATATTGAACAAATTCAAAGAGGACCCAAACAAATTGGATTGGGGTGTTAGATTCTTCGTTCATAAGTCCAAAATTACAAGACGCATACAATAATAAGCCTACAACTGCAGACATAAAGTTTGCGTAAAATTTAATTTTTGATGTTCGATATTTTAAAAAGCCCAAATCAAACCCGAAAATAAATTGGAATACATTGAAAAATACTGTCAAACATGAATTCACTCGATTTTCGTATTCTTTGAAAAACATATTTGTTGTAACAAGTCTGTAATATTTCAACATACAATGTGAAATATACCTCCGCATCAACTTGACTAAACATAAATCAATATTGGTCTGATACTACTACTGATATTCTTTTGATCGTTTATCATAGACGACTGTAACTATATTAAATTGAACAACTGAAAAGAAAAAATTAGAGCAACTTTTTTTACTCAACGTAATGAAAAATAAATTGAATGTATCAGTAGAACAAAGAATTATTGTTATAGGCTTGGTGTTATAAGGGAACCAAACTACGTACTTACATACTAAAAAAAGATAGGATAAGATAAGATAAGATATTTTTTATTGCATAATATGGGTACATAATATAGATGTTGGTACAGTAATCTTAGGTCGCCATATTTAGTCCTACGGTACGGTACGGTATGCAAATGTTAAAGTTATGTAGTGAACAATTCAACAATAACATTCATAATTTCACATAGTAGTATCTACGATTTTGAAAAACAATTGACAATTTATGACACGGAACAAGAACATGTCAAGCAGAAAAATCTTAAGTCGCAACGTCAAGTCAAATCCACATAAAATTATTTTTACATTACAATACAATGCCAAATATTGTTTTTAAGCTTTCGCGATTTGAACACATAATGTTTATAAAACGAAACGTCGAGGTATTTAAACAATGAATTAAATCGTGATTAAGTCATGTACATTATGAACATTAAATTCAATGCCAAGTGAAAATGTCAGAACTCAAAAAAATAAATAAATTGAAATGTACTTTTTGCCACATTCTAAATGTCCATGTCAAAATCTGTTATTTATGGCCTAAGAGTATTTAGGATATAATATTATCAAAAGCATAATGAATGCATTAGAAGTTATCACTTAAATAGTTCTTGACAGAGTTATATGCCTTTTCTAGAAGAAACACCTTTAATTTGCTTTAAACAAATGTTTCTCATCTATCTTTATTATTTCCTTTGGCAAGTGGTTATACACCATTAGAGCCATACATAACATAACACTATTGCTGAGTAATGTTGTTTTACGATCAGGTACCTTTAGTTTATATCTAAGTCTTTTTGATTTCAAATTAATAAACAAATTTAAGTTACAAACATTACACATTCATATATACAAACACGGCAACGTAAGAATTTGCAATTTTCTAAAGTATGGTTTGTAGCTGGTTCTTTTACGCAGCTTGCAAATGACCCTGAACTGAAAACTGAAAAGAATAAAACAAGCACTTAGATTTCTGGTGGTCTAGAATTTTATAATATGTTATTGAATTAAGTCTATTGCAGAAAATAAAATATATTCTAATAAAGGAACAAAACAACTGAACAGTCGGGATCCATTGAACAATTAGATTGGCTGTAGAATAATAATGTTCCTATCTCCAACTTCAAACGATTTAGTACTCAACTTTAGCCGAAAATCAATAATTATATAGGTACTTGCACAAACTATACAAATTACATGCAAAATAAAAAAATAAATGCAGTTATATATAAATAACATAAGTACATACAAGTATTACAGAATTGTAGACCACCAAAAACCTAAGTGCTTGTTTTATTCTTTTAAATTTTTTTAGTACGTAACTAGTCAGTACGTAGTTTGGTTTTCGACCGAAGTTGAGTACTAAATTGTTTGAAGTTGGAGATTGGCGATCGAGGCGGAGTAACCCGAGAGCGGTTCCGTGTTCCCACGTGTTATCAGCAGAGCTAAAACACCATAGAGTAGGTTTTAGTAGATAGAGACACCATATCCTTACATGGTATAAAGTGCAACATAACCCGGCCGTGTACCCTGGCACTCGGGCGGTAGGGTATGCGTAAATGCATTTCCTCTACGTTCAAAAAACGATAGTCCAATATACCTACTAGACACTTTAGTATATACGTATGTCCATCCACATTCACACGTACAGCTAATTACGTAATAATGTAATTACACGAAGTTTTCTGCTACCTAAAAATCTATGAATGTGAGAATGGTTGTTACGCAACTTTAAATCGATACACATCCTAAACGGTCAGCCAAATCGAAAAACGTTGAGAGAAAGCTCAACAATATTTTTAACTACCTATGCAACGATACTCCACGTTTGAATGTTTGAAGGGCAATGTTTCCAGAGAAATTACAGGTCTTAGAGATCTTAGATCTCTGGGTGACGAGCGCGGTGCAGTGCTATAAGTGCAGGTAATTATTTGGTCTTCTCATGTTCCAAAAGCTGTGTGTTACTGTGCTGTTATGTGGCAGGCATGTTGTTTACCATCAGGCACATGTCTTGCTCGTCTCGTCACTCTATGCTATAAAAAAACTCCACTTGGCATAGTTTGTTGACTTTCATTATTTTAATTTGGACAATATGGGGTCGGGGCCGCCATATTGAATTTACACTAATGTCATGGCTTTAGTGTCACTCGCCAGACTAAGAGGAATCGATTGACGTGTGAATCATAAAAATCGGCGCAAGCGTTTCGTCTGTATAGTGCTTCAAAAGATCAAATGCCGTTATCCAATATCAGCTCGATTTGGACATTTTAGTGTCACTATAATCAGAAAAAAATATCTATCGATCGGTTTAACCCTGGTTTTCCTAGTTATGTTGGTTTTTAAGATACAAAAACTAAAAATGCCGTTAAGTCATTTCATTTTGTATGGTTTCAACGCTAAAATACAGTTAAATAGCAATGCTCAACTAAAAAGCGGCTATGACATTTTAGGAGGATAGTGATATTTTTTCTCCCTCAATTTGGATATCTAATGAAAGGGCTTGAGAAGTAGAATACTGTACAAATATCAAATCCACGGTAGTCGGTAGATTTTCAATTTTGTTCTTGTTCTGAAGTCTATTTAACAAGATTACATCATGAAAAAAAAAGAAAATGTGTACAAACATAAAATATTCATTTGAAACGTTAATAAAGGTGAGTAAACTGAACAGTAACAATGAGGTAATCGACGAAGAAACTCAGCGACATCCCGAGAAGTCTCGCGTCCAGTGGAATCAGCTTGTACATCTTGAAACTGAGAGGGCGAGCTTCTACGTAGCTGATGAACCTCTTCAATTGTATTTGGTGTGTTACGTCTGTGGAAAGGTGTTGAATATATATTTTTGCAGTGAACATTTCCTTTGGCGAGCCACAGACAGATTTTTTGTAAGCCGTGAATTGAATTCTAGCGTCACGCCCGGAAATGATAAGAAATCGTCGGTAAACTCGGGATCATGATCATTGGCTACCTAGAAATGCGTCAGCATTCCCATTCCCCATGATTCATTGCCCATTCCATTGCCCAGAAATGCTGTCACATGTCTAGATGGCCATGCTCATGGCCATTGGCCACGCCCTCCGGTTTCACCCGCGTAGTTTCCGAAGTAAGCTGTCAAATTAAGTTTTCACTTCTATCGGCAGTTCCTATGACTGGCAATTTTTTTTATGGAAGGTAGAAATAGCACTATAAAATCAAGAAGAAGAAGATAAAATTAGCACATTAAAACAAAACCCTCTTCATTTTATAATATTAGTATAGATAAAGCAATATTAAGTTACCAGTACAGCTAAAAAATTAATATTTTTTGCCTAATAATTGGTCGTAGGTAGTAACTGAGAAACCTTTGGCTTATACGCAACAACTTTCCAAAAGATCACCACATGATCCAATGCATATTTTAAAATTCTATATAACATATAAACAAATATTATTTTTTATGTATAAAGAGTATTATTGAGAAAAATATGTGTTCACTAAAAGTAGCGCCCAATTTATTATTATATACTAAAATACAGTCATTTTTAATTTAACTCTAACTTTGTTTACTTACCTTGTTCAATGAGTAATTTATCGCACAACGCGACTTTCACTTTATCTACTTCAGTGGCAAGTAGACTGGCGCAAAATGCGGGTCCTAGTGTTAAACTCAGACCAAATACAGTAGTTATATGTTCTGGCGTAGACAACAAATCCCAAACCTAGATTGAAAGAAACAACTTATTTTTTTCATAGGTACTACTATCATCAACAGCCCACTAAATGTTCCCACAGCTGCGACTCGGGCATTCTTTCTCAAGGAGAGAGTTAACCATTATCCACTACGCCAAGACCATAATCCATTGGCCCAGTGCACATATCTTATTAATGTCTTCAATAAATAAAAATAAATCAATTATTATTTCACTAGGAGCGCCCCGTTGCACCCGCTTAGTTCCGATCCTGTTATTTACGGGATAAAATAGGACTTATGTGTTTTTCCAAATCATTATCTAACGTAGGAACCAAATTTCATCCAAAGCCTTTCAGTAGTTTTTGCGTGAAAGAATTTTGAAGAATTTTGTTCTTGTTGTTATTTGGTATATCATAGTTCAAATATAGTCCCATATACATAGGTACATTATATCGAAATCGGTGCGGTGGTTTTTGAAATATGAATGAAAAAATAAAAAAAATTTTCATTTATCAACATTCTAGATAACTAAGTGATCAAGATGGCTTCTTATATAAACTTACTCGTATATGGCTTTTTATAAGTATATGGCTTCTTATAAGTATATGGCTTTTTATGAAATTTGGTCAAGTTTCTGCATTTAATTTTAAATTGCAGTCGGTTTATGTTTTTGCCGAAGAATATAAATTATTATTTAAAAACTCTTTAAGTCTTCTTTTTATTTATCTAAAATCTCTAATCTAATCTAAAATTTAAAATCTCTTTAAGTACATAATTATTTACTACTTTATTTTTTTTACCTTCGTTCCATGTTACGTTTTAAGGTAAGACGTTTGTCTCAAACTCCAAAATGAACCAGATTTTTGAGGTGTGTTGTAGGAAGTACGAATTGTAATTAATCTATCTCATTCTCTTTATCTAGGATAGAATGTACCTATTATAATAAGGCGGATCTTGTAATACCATTAACGTTTTCCTTACCGATTGATTATTTTTCTGTACACGACATAAGGCACGATATATAGAAGTCATCAGTAGCGGAATATTAAATATGATAATCGTTAAATACTGAAAATTAAAGTTAAAGGTTAATTTTAACAATAATGCCATTATCAATTTGACTACCACCGTTTTGTAAAGTTATTCTGAGAGCCGGTAGCAAATTTTGGGTAGGTATGATAGTCCCTGGCTGGTGAATAGAGGGCAAAAATATGAAAATATTTTTTTTTATGTTTCAAGCAATAATGAAATTTTGGAGAGTTGTATTGTGGTTTGATGATTAAATAATAATAAGCCAAACAATTTAGTCGGTTTAACATTGTCAGATCCATGCAAAATATTTTACAAAAATTATGAAAATGTATTTGAGACCATTTGAAATTTTAATCGGGTAGCATAAGCAGCCCACTAAATGTTGCCACTGCTGGGACTCGGGGCCTTCTCTCGCAATGAGAGAGTTTAAGGCCATAATCCACCACGCTGGCCAAGTGCGGGCTGGTGGATGACACATGACCTCGAAAGATTCTAGGTACATGTCGGTTTCCTCGCGATGTTTTCCTTCAACGTTTTTAAGTTAGTGGCAATCGGGTAGCAGTTATTACTAAAATATAAGAATTTAAAAAATAATGGGTCGTTTTAAATTTCTACCTACCAGGTGATCCAAATTGAAAGATTCATTTTGCCCTACTACTACTCACCAGCTAAGTCTGCACTTCTGGGTTGAGGTATAATAAGATAGTTACGTTAGCTCAAATATCTACCCAAATTTGCTGCCAGCTCTTGGAATATTTGATCTTACGCTTCGCACACTAAAAATCTATTAAATATTCTCCGAAGTAGAATATAAGTAGGAAATTGAACTTTCGTTTGTGACGTTAACTCAAACTGTATTTAAAGTACTAATCATCCACTTAAAACGATGCAGGCTGTTTACCAATAAATAAATTTATTTATTAAAAATAAGTCTGTATATTGAGCCACCAATTAAAAATACTTGTAATATTTCATCAAACAGGGACATCAAACTTTACTACGTTTTCTTAAATAACAACATTAACATACATACAGGATTATTGATTATCAGCCTGCATCTTGTTAAGGGCATGTTATGTACATTAAATAAGACAACGTGTGTTCTACTGTTTAAAAAAATCGAATAATTAAGAAAAAAGTGTATTGGCCCGATCTAAAAGCAAAACTCTTCATAACCATTCGGAACAAGAGCACGTGTGCTCTTCAACGCTCTATATGTGCCGAAGTAAATAAACACTAAAAAGCTATTAACCAGTAACGCCGTAGTAAAGGCAATAAACACTTTTTTCGGGATATGTGTTTATGTGTGTGGTGTGTGTGTAAAACTCAATAGTTTTAATAAAAGTTATGGAACAAAAGTTGTTTGTTTGAAAATACAGAACATGCCCTTAAACGGATTCAGGTTGATTACCAGTAACCCTGTATACCGCAGTTATAGTTTGATAGAAATATTTTTCGAACATATAGGAAAAATATATACATTATAGAATAGAATTATAGAGAGATGGATAATTTTCTCGAAAATATTATTGTAATGAGTAACACTCGGAATACGAAGAGTCTTTCATGAATGAAGTAGTTAGTAGTAGCATTAACATTTAATTACCACAGCATCAAACGCACACTTGTATTTTTCCACAACATCAGCAAACGTTTTGTAAAACTGTTGGTGATATAGTAAAACTTCGTTATTAATTTTTTTTATATTTGAAATAAAATATTGAACGCGGTAGTAGCAACTGAGATATATAAAACTATTTAGAATTAAAACAGCGTCAAAAGTCAGGAAAGTTAAAAAATATATTACTGCAACCCACGCAGGTTTTAAGCATGAATTATAACTGATACAGAACATGGCATTCATTGATGCCCGAAAAGCATTTTCAAGAATTATTACAAAAAATAATTGTTTTTCAATAAATCTATGTTTTCGATAGCCGCCCAATTTAAAATCAATAATTTTGAAGTCAACAAAAAAATTATACAATGTCCTATCAGATGGTATGCACAAAAATATAATAACCAAAACAAAATATTGGATAAATATAAGATTAACCCAAACCAGCACTATAGGGCTATAGAAATGGTCAATATAAAGTCCACACAGACAGAAAAACCAAATAACTAAGCATGTCAGCAAGCATAGACATTTTGCACAAAATTTTTGTTTTTTGGTTTGAAATTCAAAAAATCCAAAATCATAGCCGAAACAAAAGTGCAATGTCTTAAAAAATAAAGTCAAACATAAATTCAATCGTATTGCATGTTTGTTAAAGTTAATTTTCATTATACGTCTGAAGTGTTGGAGTATAACTAATGAAATGTACCGTTACGCTCTTTTGTTTCATAGTGATTGCTTTGGTATAGGGTGAGTAATAAATTCATTACTTATACAATCAATTTCTACGAACACTATTTACAAAATTTGACTGGATCTATAGCTATCAAATTATAATTAAATATCACTACGTTGGGTTGAAATAAACATGCAACCATCGGAATTGTTCCATTGAAGCCATGATACATTTTCAAACCTATCAAGATGGTTTGCATTGCGCCAAAAGTGGTATTTGATTTTGGAGAAATCTGATAAGCAATCAGGTGTCAATATCAATAATTTGTTATATTTTCACTTATTTATTACTCATGATATTCCATATTTCGTAAAAATAGTTTATTCTTTGTTATTAATTTTTATGTATTGACATTATCGAACCCCTGGATGTCTACTTATTCACTTATTTATTACTTATTACATTTACATTTTCACTTATTTATTACTCATGATATTTCATATTTCGTTAAAATATGTAGTTTATTCTTTGTTTATCATTTTTTATTTATCGACATTACGAACCCTGTCTGTCTATCTGTCAGTCTGTCCGTCCGTCCGTCCGTCTGTCCGTCCGTCCGTCCGTCCGTCCATCCGTCCGTCCGTTTGGATGTCCACTCTCTTTCTACTAAAGGTACTCTAATTATTATTTCTCTGCTTACTCTAATTAGGATTAGAACAATTAAACGGACGAAACGAGTAGGAAAGTAGCGAGTTTATTTCGAAATTACGTTTTTCGTAGGAAAAGAGTAGACGTCACGTACACTACTGGATGTATGAGCTTCAATCACGAATTCTTATGTAGCATGATTCTTGATTTTTCGCTTTCAACTATCAACGGCTGTTAACAAAAAGCCTTAACATAATTCATAAAAATATCTCTCATTCATTCTCATTCTATTAAAATCAGAATCCTTTATTACACATTTATATTTATGTTTTCACCTATTGTTTATTTATCGGCTAAGTATCACCAGCTGGAGACTCTGGAATCGATTGAGAGACGCACCAAAAGACTCATAGGCAATGACACTCTTGTGCGTGAAAGACTTCAAAGTCTTGATCATCGCCGCAAAATTGCTGGCTTATCGGTATTTTATCGGATACACTTCGGAGAGTGTGCAACTGATCTGCATGATCTAATTCCACCTTGTCCTTTGTTCTATCGGACTTCTCGTTCCACAAAAGGGCAACATCGTTTCATGGTAGATGTTCCAAAAACACGAACGAAGCGATTTGACTCCACGTTTGTGATAAGAACGTCTAGTCTTGTCTCAGTTATGTTTGGTAAAGCTGCCAGTGTAACGATGGGCACCTTTGTGCCGGGTACCGTCAGGGGTGGGCTATGTGATTGAAATTATATTGCCGTTATTTTTAATTATGTAATAAATACATTTAAACTAGTTTGGTATTTAGTTAATTATTCTTTAAAAAGTGTTTTAATGATTCGAGACTTACAATATTTCAATTTAATCTGTTGGAGGTATAATTATTCACATTTTGTAGGTGAAGTGACGATACAAACACAACGTGCGCCTGATAGTGTTGCTTGTATAATTTAGACTCATTAAAGTTATAATTTGTGTGTTTTTTTTAATGTCATTTTTGTCCGTTTTTGTTACATTCTTCATTCGCACTCCGCTCCTATTGATGGTATCGTAATGTTGTATAAGCCTAAGAGCCTTCCTCGATAAATGAACTATCCAACAGAAAAATAATCTTTCAATTCGGACCAGTAGTAGTTCCCTAGATCCTAGCGTTCAAGCAAAACAAACCAACAAACTCTTCAGCTTTATAATATTAGTATAGATTGAAGTCGATTATTTGGAATTTGAGACAAAATGAATTGTTATTTAATAGCTATTTGATAGATTGATTGATAAAAATTATAATTTTTGATGTTGACTATATTACGGCAATTTCATACAAGTAAAATAAAGAAAACCAAAAATTATCGGTGGTATCGATTTCTGCCAATCAATTCTAGGATGCTTATTTATTAAATTGAAAACCTTATATAGGATTAAATAAAGGATTAAAAAACCTTATACAGTAGAGGTTTTTTGTTTAAAAGCGCTCATCTCAGGAACTACTTAACCGATTTCAAAAATTCTTTTCCGTTGGATATGTACATGATCCCTGAGTGCTATAGGTTATATTATTATGTATCACAGACAAAGCCGCGGGGGACCGCTAGTCCGCTGTTTTCAATATAAGTTCGAAAATTAACGTGGTTGCTACACATTATTCAGTCATTTAATCATCGTTCTTCAATTTAGGTTTTCACAATATCAAAAACAACATAAAAACATTAGAAAAACCTAAACCTAGATTGCCGCCAGCAGCGGGGCAGGGCCCAAGCTACGGTGGTTAGGGCTGCAGAGTGAGGAACCTCCTGACGATGCGCGCTGTGTCAAGGATGACCGCCTTCTGCATCTGACCCTTGATCCAACCGTCCAGCGAAAGTCTCTTGAGATGTTGGTCGAAACTTTTCGCTATAAGGCCGTTTGCCGACACGGCTATGGGGACTATGATCGTGGAATCAACATTCCACATGGCGGTAGCCTCGTTAGCCAAGTCAAGGTCTTGTCTTTCTGCTAAGCTTGTCCTTCTCAGCTTTCACGAGGTTCTCGTCATGTGGTATGGTGATATGTGGTATGGTGACAACCGGAAATAACATGACGAAGAGATTCGCCTGGACGGCGGCATGACCGTACCGTCCTTCATTATGTGTTTCCGGTAATTGTTAGTCTTGAAAACCTCGTCTGCAATTGCACAGGCAACACCCCTGGTTTCTCCGAAGAGGTCCCCGAAGCGCAGCCAGTTCACGGACGCGAGCAGATTCACATCGGGTCCCGCTAATGGCTCTTATACACTTCCTTGCGATCATCAGTGCTGAGCACCGATAGTTTGCGCCAGTTCTCGTTTGCCAATAAAAAAGGCGTGAAGCTCCTGTCAACTGCCACAACGTCGCGATGCATCCCGGACTCGCTGTTGCGAAAATAAACCCTAATACTGCATACCTCGCGGTTGTGTAGGTTCTTACATTATTATTATAAAAATCATACACACGTAAAAAATGCCCTATTGTATCCATACTAATATTATAAATGCGAAAGTAACTCTGTCTGTCTGTCAGTCTGTCTGTCTGTCTGTCTGTCTGTCTGTCTGTCTGTCTGTCTGTCTGTCTGTCTGTCTGTCTGTCTGTCTGTCTGTCTGTCTGTCTGTCTGTCTGTCTGTCTGTCCGTCTTTACCGCCTAAACCAACCAACAGATTTTGATGAAATTTGATACATAGATAGAATAGATCCGAGAAAGGACATAGGCTACTTTTGTTCCGAAAAAAGGTTAAAAGGGTTAAAATAAGGGATGAAAGTTTATATCAAAAACTTCGTCATTGTTGAAGAACTATGAAACTTTACGTCTAGATATTTAACACGAAACCATAAAATGTATATTTAAGCAGTTTTGTAGTTTCGAACTGTACCTACGGGGGTGGAATTGGGGGTGAAAGTCTGGAAGTTCAATATGACTACCATGAAACTTTGTATCTAGACACTTGAAATGGAGTCGATAAACGTTTGTTCCAGCAATTTTATAATTTCTAACTATACGGGGATACTTATATAACCGCTTGATACACTGGCCGCTTTTCGCGTTTTACAAATTTGGCGGGAAAACGGGTGTCAGGTTACATAAGTGCGGTGTTTATGTTTCGGCATATGAAGTGCCACCTTACTTTTACCCGTTTGAGCCATTTACTCTCAAGAGCGTTTCAAGACGCTTCTAGCGGTATCATTTATTTATAATTAATGTACTTAAATAAATTCAAGATGGCCGCCGCTACAAAATGGCAGATAATTTATGTTTTATTAATCCCATCAATATGGGTATCAAATGAAAGGGCACAACAAGCAGAATACAATATACTATTAAAAATTGAAATCCAAGATGGCGGCCGCTACAAAATGGCGGATAACGTAGGTTTTATCAATCCCATCAACATGGGTATCAAATGAAAGGGATCAACAAGCAGAATACAATATACCTACTATAAAAAATTGAAATCCAAGATGGCGGCCGCTACAAAATGGCGGATAACGTAGGTTTTATCAATCCCATCAATATGGGTATCAAATGAAATTGCTCAACCAGTAGAATACAACGTACTATATAAAATTAAAATCCAAGATGGCGGCCTCTACACAATGGCGGATAACTTAGGTTTTATCAATCCCATCAACATGGGTATCAAATAAAAGGGCTTGACAAGAAGAATACAGTGCACTATACAACCTCAATATTTAAGATGGGCGCAGCCACTAAATGGCGTATCAGGCAGAATTTTGATAGTCGACGAGATTTCCATGGTGTCTTATCAAATGTTATGCATGATGGACGCTCGATTAAGGCAAATTAAGAACTGCGAAAATTAGTTTTTTGGAGGAGTAAACGTATTACTTTTCGGTAATCTTTTACAACTGCCACCTATAAAATGATCAGGAACACCTGTTTTCAATTCTAATACGAAATTATACATATGAAAGTAGCTGTCTCTGTCCGTTGCCGTCTAACGCCTAAGCCACTTAAAGAGTTTGTTACAATTTGGTGCACAGATACACTAGACTTAGAAAAGGACAACGGCGACTTTTATCACAGAAAAGAGTTGAAAAGAGTGGAAATGAGGAGTAAATGTTTGTGTGTATGGAAGGATCTTTGCGCTCTTTGTATGCTATTTTTAACCGACTTCAAAAAAGGAGGAGGTTATCAATCCAGTTGTATTTCCAATTGTGAATCAATTTAGATGGTTATTTATTTGGTTGGTAGATTATAGTTCAGAGGTGGTCATATTAACTTTATCGAAATCAGTGGGGCGGTTTTTGAAATATGAACAACAAACTAAAATTTGCGTTCATGTAATCAGACGATATATCTACTAATATCTACTAAGACTCTAATAAAATTTGGTGGACCGTCCCAATATGATTTTAAATTAAAGTCTGTTTTTGATTAATTTTTTGAGAACATAGTTTTTTTTGTAATTTGTCGTGTAAATTGTACATTTATTAATAAATATAAAACTTTGACTTAGACCGATTTTGATTAGGAAACGTGAATTTGTATGGTAGTAGACATACGAGTAGGTACTGCCTCAATTACTTTAATAAATATGTGGCGCGGACGAAGTCGCGGGTATAAGCTAGTTAACATATATATTGATCGGTGACAAGCGCAGTGCGGTGCTAATTTAGTAATGTGCTAGGTAATGATTTGGACTCTTCATGTTCCAATAGCAGCGTCTCACTTTGCTGTTATGTGGCAGGCATGTTGCTTATCATCAGGAACGTGTCTTGTTCGTCTCGTCACTGCTTATTTACAAAAAAAAACAATACTAGCATCTTCCCGCGGTTATAACTTTTTTGCAATGAAAAGTAACCTATGTATGTAGTATTACAGGCCATAAACCTGATCAACAAAATTCTTATTTGCATTATTTTACTTCTTTCCAAAAAAATATCCTGTGAGATTTATGTTTTGTTTCTGTGGATATGTAGTTTGTATCACAATTTCTTTTGCAGCTCAAGTGGCCCCCATTCGCTTTCGTCCAAATACTCATATTCTTTCACTGCTTTCATCATCATCATCATCATCAACCGCAAGACGTCCACTGCTGAACATAGGCCTCCCCTCTAGATTTCCACAACGAACGGTCCTGCGCAACCTGCAACCAGCGGTTTCCACCGACCTTTATGAGGTCATCTGTCCATCTAGTGGGAGGCCGTCCAACACTGCGTCTTTCGGTTTGTGGTCGCCACTTGAGAACCTTTCTTTCCCATCGGTTGTCAGTTCTGCGAGCGATGTGGCCTGCCCATTGCCACTTCAGCTTGCTTACTCTTTGAGCTATGTCGGCCACTTTCGTTCTTTTGCGAATATCCTCATTACGGATTATGTCGCGCAAAGAGACTCCGAGCATAGTTCTCTGTATAGCTCGCTGTGTGACTTTGAGTTTCGTAATGAGGCCCACAATTAAGGACCACGTCTCAGTTCCATAAGCCATCACTGGCAACACGCACTGGTTAAAGACTTTCGTCTTTAGGCATTGGGGGTATTCTGGCCTCAAAGATGTGCCGAAGTTTCCCGAACGCTGCCCATCCGAGTTGGATCCTTCGCTAGACCTCTTTGTCGAAGTTGGATCTACCTAATTGGATCTTTTGATCCAGGTAGACGTATTCGTCAATCGTAAATCGTAATCGTAATCGTAATCGTAAATCGTAATCGTAATCGTAAATCGTAATCGTAAATCGTAATCGTAAATCGTAATCGTAAATCGTAATCGTAAATCGTAATCGTAAATCGTAATCGTAAATCGTAATCGTAAATCGTAATCGTAAATCGTAATCGTAAATCGTAATCGTAAATCGTAATCGTAAATCGTAATCGTAAATCGTAATCGTAAATCGTAAAAATCGTAATCGTAAATCGTAATCGTAAATCGTAATAAATCGTAATCGTAAATCGTAATCGTAAATCGTAATCGTAAATCGTAATCGTAAATCGTAATCGTAAATCGTAAATCGTAATCGTAAATCGTAATCGTAAATCGTAATCGTAAATCGTAATCGTAAATCGTAATCGTAAATCGTAATCGTAAATCGTAATCGTAAATCGTAATCGTAAATCGTAATCGTAAATCGTAATCGTAAATCGTAATCGTAAATCGTAATCGTAAATCGTAAATCGTAATCGTAATCGTAATCATCGTAATCGTAAATCGTAATCGTAAATCGTAATCGTAAATCGTAATCGTAATCGTAAATCGTAATCGTAAATCGTAATCGTAAATCGTAATCGTAAATCGTAATCGTAAATCGTAATCGTAATCGTAATCGTAAATCGTAATCGTAAATCGTAATCGTAAATCGTAATCGTAAATCGTAATCGTAAATCGTAATCGTAAATCGTAATCGTAAATCGTAATCGTAAATCGTAATCGTAAATCGTAATCGTAAATCGTAATCGTAAAATCGTAATCGTAAATCGTAATCGTAAATCGTAATCGTAAATCGTAATCGTAAATCGTAATCGTAAATCGTAATCGTAAATCAATAATCGTAAATCGTAATCGTAAATCGTAATCGTAAATCGTAATCGTAATCGTAAATCGTAATCGTAAATCGTAATCGTAAATCGTAATCGTAAATCGTAATCGTAAATCGTAATCGTAAATCGTAATCGTAAATCGTAATCGTAAATCGTAATCGTAATCGTAATCGTAAATCGTAATCGTAAATCGTAATCGTAAATCGTAATCGTAAATCGTAAAATCGTAATCGTAAAAATCGTAATCGTAAATCGTAATCGTAAATCGTAATCGTAAATCGTAATCGTAAATCGTAATCGTAAATCGTAATCAATCGTAATCGTAAATCGTAATCGTAAATCGTAATCGTAAATCGTAATCGTAAAATCGTAATAAATCGTAATCGTAAATCGTAATCGTAAATCGTAATCGTAAATCGTAATCGTAAATCGTAATCGTAAATCGTAATCGTAAATCGTAATCGTAATCGTAATCGTAATCGTAAATCGTAATCGTAATCGTAAATCAATCGTAATCGTAAATCGTAATCGTAAATCGTAATCGTAAATCGTAATCGTAAATCGTAATCGTAAATCGTAATCGTAAATCGTAATCGTAAATCGTAATCGTAAATCGTAATCGTAAATCGTAATCGTAATCGTAATCGTAATCGTAATCGTAAATCGTAATCGTAAATCGTAATCGTAAATCGTAATCGTAAATCAATCGTAATCGTAAATCGTAAATCGTAATCGTATCGTAAATCGTAAATCGTAAATCGTAATCGTAAATCGTAATCGTAAATCGTAAATCGTAAATCGTAAATCGTAAATCGTAATCGTAAATCGTAAATCGTAAAAATCGTAAATCGTAAATCGTAAATCGTAATCGTAAATCGTAAATCGTAAATCGTAATCGTAATCGTAAATCGTAATCGTAACAAAATTGTTTATTTTGGCTACTTTCACAATATTATGTCCTACGGGATCTTTTTCTGAGGTTCGGCTGCGTACAGAAACTCTGTTTTCATATTGCACAAGAGAGTAATCCGTGGTCTATATAATTTATCAGCTAGAGAATCAGTACGGGAGGTGTTCAAAACTATTAACATATTAACAGTCCCTTCATCGTATACTTTTGAATGTGTAATGTATGTAAGAAAGAATCGAAGTCGTCTGCAGAAATTAACTGATCTGAATCCAAAAGCGCGCCATAAACACAAAATTGTATTTCCTAGGTGCAGGCTTCAGAAAACAATTAACTCTTTCAAATGTAATGGTATTCGCTTCTATAATGCAATCCCTGTACAAGTGGAAGGTCTCAATGAAACCAAGTTTAATAAAAGTGGTAAAGTGCGAGTCGGGCTCGCCCATGAATTCTTTCGTAGCAGCAAGTAACATAATACAAAAGTTCTTGTACTTTGTTGTTACTTTAATCAGTGTTTTAACAATAGTCAATTTATGACGTACTAGCTTATACCCGCGACTTCGTCCGCGCCACATATTTATTAAAGTAATTGAGGCAGTACCTACTCGTATGTCTACTACCATACAAATTCACGTTTCCTAATCAAAATCGGTCTAAGTCAAAGTTTTATATTTATTAATAAATGTACAATTTACACGACAAATTACAAAAAAAACTATGTTCTCAAAAAATTAATCAAAAACAGACTTTAATCTAAAATCATATTGGGACGGTCCACCAAATTTTATTAGAGTCTTAGTAGATATTAGTAGATATATCGTCTGATTACATGAACGCAAATTTTAGTTTGTTGTTCATATTTCAAAAACCGCCCCACTGATTTCGATAAAGTTAATATGACCACCTCTGAACTATAATCTACCAACCAAATAAATAACCATCTAAATTGATTCACAATTGGAAATACAACTGGATTGATAACCTCCTCCTTTTTTGAAGTCGGTTAAAAATAGCATACAAAGAGCGCAAAGATCCTTCCATACACACAAACATTTACTCCTCATTTCCACTCTTTTCAACTCTTTTTCTGTGATAAAAAGTCGCCGTTGTCCTTTTCTAAGTCTAGTGTATCTGTGCACCAAATTGTAACAAACTCTTTAAGTGGCTTAGGCGTTAGACGGCAACGGACAGAGACAGCTACTTTCATATGTATAATTTCGTATTAGAATTGAAAACAGGTGTTCCTGATCATTTTATAGGTGGCAGTTGTAAAAGATTACCGAAAAGTAATACGTTTACTCCTCCAAAAAAACTAATTTTCGCAGTTCTTAATTTGCCTTAATCGAGCGTCCATCATGCATAACATTTGATAAGACACCATGGAAATCTCGTCGACTATCAAAAATTCTGCCTGATACGCCATTTAGTGGCTGCGCCCATCTTAAATATTGAGGTTGTATAGTGCACTGTATTCTTCTTGTCAAGCCCTTTTATTTGATACCCATGTTGATGGGATTGATAAAACCTAAGTTATCCGCCATTGTGTAGAGGCCGCCATCTTGGATTTTAATTTTATATAGTACGTTGTATTCTACTGGTTGAGCAATTTCATTTGATACCCATATTGATGGGATTGATAAAACCTACGTTATCCGCCATTTTGTAGCGGCCGCCATCTTGGATTTCAATTTTTTATAGTAGGTATATTGTATTCTGCTTGTTGAGCCCTTTCATTTGATACCTATGTTGATGGGATTGATAAAACATACGTTATCCGCCATTTTGTAGCGGCCGCCATCTTGGATTTAAATTTTTAATAGTATATTGTATTCTGCTTGTTGTGCCCTTTCATTTGATACCCATATTGATGGGATTAATAAAACATAAATTATCTGCCATTTTGTAGCGGCGGCCATCTTGAATTTATTTAAGTACATTAATTATAAATAAATGATACCGCTAGAAGCGTCTTGAAACGCTCTTGAGAGTAAATGGCTCAAACGGGTAAAAGTAAGGTGGCACTTCATATGCCGAAACATAAACACCGCACTTATGTAACCTGACACCCGTTTTCCCGCCAAATTTGTAAAACGCGAAAAGCGGCCAGTGTATCAAGCGGTTATATAAGTATCCCCGTATAGTTAGAAATTATAAAATTGCTGGAACAAACGTTTATCGACTCCATTTCAAGTGTCTAGATACAAAGTTTCATGGTAGTCATATTGAACTTCCAGACTTTCACCCCCAATTCCACCCCCGTAGGTACAGTTCGAAACTACAAAACTGCTTAAATATACATTTTATGGTTTCGTGTTAAATATCTAGACGTAAAGTTTCATAGTTCTTCAACAATGACGAAGTTTTTCATATAAACTTTCATCCCTTATTTTAACCCTTTTAACCCTTTTTTCGGAACAAAAAGTAGCCTATGTCCTTTCTCGGGATCTATTCTATCTATGTATCAAATTTCATCAAAATCTGTTGGTTGGTTTAGGCGGTAAAGACGGACAGACAGACAGACAGACAGACAGACAGACAGACAGACAGACAGACAGACAGACAGACAGACAGAGTTACTTTCGCATTTATAATATTAGTATGGATAGTATGGATTAAAATAAAATATCATTCAAACCAATTTTCGTTGATAGTTTACATGGTAATGTACATCATACACTTTTTTTATTTTTGTCATTCTCTTACTTTAGAAGTTACAAAAGGGGGGGGGGGGCTTACTTTTTACCACTATGGAAGAGTCCCTCGCGCAAACTATTCAGTTTAGAAAAAAAGTATGTTAGAAACCTCAATATCATTTTGATGACCTATCCATAGATACCCCACCCCACACGCATGGTATTTTTTGTTTTTTTTCTATTTTTTGTATCAAAATCTTAATGCGGTTTACGGATAACATCTCACTTACAAAGTTTCAATAGTATATAGCTTTTATAGTTTCGGAGAAAAGTGGCTGTGACATACGGACGGACAGACAGACAAACAGACAGACATGACGAATCTATAAGGGTTCCTTATTTTGGCATTTGGCTACGGGACCCTAAAAATGAAATAAAAAGCTACCTATTGAGCAAGGCATATTATAATATTGACGACTTTGTTAAAGATAGTAACGTATGGCTAAGCACACTAACGTACTAAGCTCAAGTGGCTGCCGATTCGTCGTCGCCGGGATGCTCACGTACTTTTCTTTCTTTACAATATCCTATTCTATCCTCCTTCCCCTCACCATCTTCGGGAGCGATTCCAGTTTCGCCACTCTCTTCTCACTAGAAACCTTAGGACATCAGATAATCTCACACTTGACATTCCTCAACACAGCACAGTTTTCTACTCCTCTTCGTTTTCTGTGAAATCTGTCAAGCAGTGGAATGAACTACCTGTGGAAATAAATGCGCCCAGTCGCTTGATGTCTTCAAGCTTAGGGTAAAAGCCCATTACCTGAACTCATAGCTACTTATAGTTTATAAAGATGTAAGTATCTAAATTTTATGTTACCTATATTTTTAAGCTATAAATATTACTATTATTATTTTATTTTAATTGGTATTAATGAACATTGTTTAGATACTCGTAGTATATTAGTTTATGGTATGTAATAATTTAGTTTATGTAAGTTAAGTTAATATATTCGTACAATGTATTTTTTATGATTTTTTTATCGGATATGCATAGATAAGTGTAAAAAAGTGTTTTTGCTATGATTGCTTTACTATTTAGGATTAGTTGTTTTGTTTCTCTCTTTTGTTTCATTGATGTTATTTAATTTCTGTGTATAAATTAAGGGCCATTTTGGTATGCCATCTCCTATCCGTGCACGGTTGCCTGGTAGAGATCGCTCTAAGCGATAAGGCCGCCAATTAAATCGCTAAATGTAATATGTATTATTATTTTTTAGTTTTGTATATTTATTTTGTTGTGGCTTTTTAATAAAGAGTTTTTGAATTGTATTGTATTCTATGGAAGAGAAATGTGTCTAAATTAGGATCTTGTAATAAGGTAATATAATAGATTTATAAGACTTTTGATGTTACATTGTTTGTACTAATGTAGTATCTATATACTATGTGTATTAATTATTTGTTACAAAGTCTTCGACAAAGCCTTTTTACAGCTGCATGTAATTTACTAGGTCCCTTTACAGCTGCTTTTTTTTTGTCATTGTTATTTTATCTTATTATGTACACAGATTCTTTGCCTTTTTGTAAATGACGTTACCAAGTGTTCTTATGAATTTATGGTTCGAATAAATGAATTGAATTGAATTGAAGTCCAAAATTTTTTCTTATTTGTATGAACCTATCTTTTTATTAGTGGTGTGTCCAATAAATAATTTTCATTATATAGTTCATTCAAAACTTTATTGGTTTACGAGCCATGGTTGTGCAAGCCATCATGTAGTATTTTGTTGTAAATTGATTAAAACATCAATGGACTGTTTAGAAGTGACCTTCTGATTAGTATGTAAGTCAGATTTAAATTACATTGTTCTTACCACATCGACTAGTAAGGATCTAACTTTGGATCATTGCATCTATAGTATTCATCTTAGGGAATATTTGCTACTGTCGCTTTCATTCATCTATTATTTCTATTACAAATTAAAAGAAAACTTTGACACAGCCCTTTTACAGCTGAATTTATTAATTATGTTATTATTGTTATTTTAAATTATTATTAACTATCAATGTAATTACCTACCTACAAATTTGTACCTATTTGATGAGCCTGCTGAGAAATACTCAGGATGTTTAGTTATAAATATTTTGTGAGTGTAACTAGTATTGATAATAAATTTATTATATTGTATTCTATTCTAATACATATTAAATACTTTTTAATGTTATGTGTGTATTAAAAATGAAGTGAAAACTTCTTTTGGCGCGCCACAGACTACACATGTCTTTTTTATTTATTTAAATATTCTTGGCACAGATGACACACCTCATTCTTAGCCATGTAACCCCACCCTTCAGCCGCATGTGTCATTGTCGTGTCGTAGTGTTAACTATATTCAATTTATAACATGTATTGTAATAGTTTTTATTTTATTTATTAAAATTATTCAATGGGTTTTCGTAGTTATTTCTAATTTTAGTTTTTACTTAAACTAGTGAATAATGAAAAATAATGCTGTCTTAAGCACACACGCATTTAATTCATAATGTAATAATTCAGTTTTTATCTCATTAAAGTAAATATTAATAATTGTTAAGTCGTTGTTTAGGTGCAGCTAGTTTATAAACTGTAACAAAAATGTAAATATACAAAACAAACAGTTTATTGTGTGTTTTTATGATATTATAAAATAAGGTTAAAATATACGCAACGTTTTTTTAGATTGTGGCGATCTTTTGGAAAAATAAATTAATTAATATTGGTGGACAATTCACACACAACACTATAATGACCCCAAACTAAGTAAAGCTTGTACTATGGCGGCCAAATAGCTGATGTAATACACAAATAGTTTTATATACATACTTATTACATAACTACAGAGAAACAACCAGACACAAGAAGACATAAGACAGGATAAGAAATATAATTATTAATATAGATGTGTCAATTGAATGGTAACAATGAGGTAGCCCACGAAGAAAGTCAGCAACATCCCGAGAAGGCTCGCGTTCAGTGGAATCAACTTGTAGATCTTGAACTTGAGCGGGCGAGCGTCTATGTAGTGGATGAACTGCAATATCTGATCCCGGGATGATCCATCTGTTGAAGTAATTTTTTTACTTAAATTTATCGATAGAATCTCTGTTTGTATATTCGAGTAGCATTGGTTGCTTTTGCCAAAATCCACTGGAAAAATTCCAAACCTTTTATAACTCCCGACCAAAAAAAGGGGTGTTATAAGTTTGACGTAGATGTCTGTCTGTCTGTCTGTGTGTGTGTGTCTGTCTGTGGCACCGTAGAGCTCAAATGGATGGGCTGATTTCAATGCGGTTTTTTTATTTGAAGTTTCATATCCGTGCGGATGTTTTTAGCTAGGTTTGGTTAATATCGATTCAAGATGGCCACCACTACAAAATGGCGGACAAAATATTTTTTCACAACCTACTTCAATATGGGTATCAAATGAAAGGGCTTAACTAGTAGAATACTATACATAACAAAAAATCTATGATATCTGATGATATAATCTATATATCCAAGATGGCCGCCACCACAAAATGGCGAATTATATAATTTTTTTCACTACTACGTCAATATGGGTATCAAACGAAAGGGATTGATTAGTAGAATACATTGCACTATGACAAATTTCAAATCCAAGATGGCAGCTTACACAAAATGGCGAAATACATTTCTTTTTTCACAACTCCCTTAATATGGGTATCAAATGAAAGGGCTTGACTAGTAGAATGTTGTACAGATAACAAATCTGAGGTAGTCAGGGGTTAGTCAACATTTTTGATTTTGGCATGTTGCTTGCCATCAGGCACATGTCCTGCTCGTCTTGTTTATTTTTTTAATCACGAGCCTTAAATTATACGGACCCTCTGTGTTAAGTAGTTTATTATGCAAAACGACTTTCAAGTTATCAGCTTCGACACCAAGTTGGCTGGCGCAAATGGCGGGTCCCAATGTTAGAGAAAGGTTAATGAGAATAGTTGTATTTTCTAGTGTAGCCATTAGATTCCAAAACTGAAAAATGAAAGAAATACAAATCAATATCTACTCGTACTAATATGGAGGCACAAGAACTGTCGCGTAAAATGTAAATTTAAAAAGATTGTAGTCTAAGCAAATTTTAAATGAGTATCTTCAAAAGAAATTTATATCGATAGCAGTTTAAAGATTTCTGCAATTTTCTAAAGTAAATAAACTTTCTCCTTGCTATACTGAGAGGCCAGAAACTAAGCAACGCTTGTCTCTATAATATGGAGTAACCAGTGTCCAGAATAAACGATTGGAGGAACAATTTTAATTAATTACAAAGCAAAGGGACTATATCTACGGATGATGAGAATATTGTTACAAAATATAACGCAATAAACAAGTGACCAAACGCGCAAAACACTAACGTAAAACTTGTTCAGTTGCTCTAATTTTCAATTAAAATTAATAAACAAAATTAAAACGTAAATTATTTTCTTACACAATTTACAAAACTAAAATTGTAAACTCGAGTTTTTGGCGCGACGTGTGCGTATTTACAAAATTGGCGGTAAAACGGCTATCGGGTACCGTAAGTGCGTTGTTTCGGCTTGGGCTTTTGAAATGTTAGCTTATTTATTACCCAGTATTATCCAGTGCAAATATTTGTATGATGAATTCAAATGTTTGTACTGTGTCTGGCTGTTTCAATGTATTATATTGGTGGACAATTCACACACAACACCATCTGATCCCAAACTAAGCAAAGCTTATGATATGGCAGCCAGATAGCTGATCTAATACTTATTTAGTTCTAAATAAAAACTATACTATTATAATACTATTATTAATAAAAACACCCAGACACAGTGCAAACATTTGAATTCATCACACAAATATTTGCACTGGGTGGGAATCGAACCTCGGCGTCGCAGGCAGAGTTACTACCCACTAAGCCACGAGGCCAGTCAAAATAGTTTTTATAATAAATACGAGTAGGTTTTTAAAAACTGTATAAATATTACATCAGCTATCTGGCCGCCATAGCACAAGCTTTGCTTAGTTTGAGGTCACATGGTGGTGTGTGTGAATTGTCCACCAATGTTTATGTTTACGTTTTATAGAATCGAGTATTTAGTTTTAGAGTAACATTAGTTCCACTTGGCGAAATCCGCTGGAAACGTTCCACACATTTGCTAGTTAGTCTGTCACCAAGCAATAAGGCACAAGCACCTATTACAGTTCTTCGGTTTGAAGCCCCAAGTTTCCTATTATCCGGTGCAGAGTCATTTACGGGCGAAACCTTGTTTTTTTTAAATAAAAAGTGACGAGACGAGCATGTCATGTGCCTAATGGTAAGTAAGTAAGCCAGTGACACGCAGCTATTGGAACATGAAGAGTCCAAATCATTACCTAGAACTGCACTGCGCTCGTCACCTAGAGATCTACGAGTAAGATGTTATATCTCTAAGCCCTGTTATTACTCTGGACATTGCCATTCAAACCGGAACACAGTAATGTTTGCAAATTTTAATGTTTACTGTGTTTGTTGCTAGGTAACAAGCGCAGTCCAGTGCCAATGATACTTTTTTTTACCTTTTATAGGCTCACACTTGACCGCCATCTCGCCCGATGTTAAAGACCATGCGGTCTACGATGGAGTGTGTTTATCTAGAAGAAACTGATTCACTCTCGATTTGAAAACATCAAGATCATAGCTATCGGAAAAAACCCACTCAGGCAACGTATTCCATAGCCTAGGATGTGGAATACGTTGCCTAAGTGAGAACGTCTAGACGTTTTTATCGAAAAAGTAGAGTCAAATCTCTTCATTCGTGTCTTTGGACCATGAAACGATGTCGCTTTTTTGAACTACGAGCATTTCGATATATAAAAGCCATATACTGTCCAGTGATTTAGACTGTTTAAATAGCTGCGTGGTACTTTGCTGTAATCGGTATTTAACCTACTCGCAAGCGCACTCTACGTAGAGATTTACTACGATAACATGACCCGCCCCCTCCAAAATTCAAAACGTTTGAAAGTATTTGTGAAAGTATGTACAACACACCAACACGCATGTGTGCGTACTGCTACTGCAGACGATTAATTACAACTACATACAAACTCTTTCGTAAGGATGTGACTACACACATTAAAACAGTAATTTGGAGGGGCGGGCATGTTATCGTAGTAAATTTCTATGAACAAAGCGCTCTTACGCGATTTGACTTTCAGTAGTAAACAAAATTTATACTTGTCCCTGAAATCTAAATTCTCATAAATACTTATGTTACTCTGAAAACAACTATGGTTGATACTCATTTATCATAACTTACTCGGTTCTTCTTTTTTTCACGCCTTTCACATTACGCCGTAATACTTAACAATACTTTTTCATAAACTACTCCATCATTGTGCAAAGATTCTCATAAAATTTAACTACAGCAAATAAAACCATGAGATAAAAATACCATGAGAAAAAAGTCGAAAAGTACAGCCTTCAACTTTACCCTTCAACATAGAAATATGTCTGATCTTTTCTGATATACTTAGACTATGACAGTACATAAACTTTGCTGGTAGACACTAAAAGGATTTTATATTACACTAAAAGGATTTTATATTGACTTGGTTTACAAAAAAATATATATACTGTCGAATTGAGAACCTCCTTTTTTAAAGTCGGTTATAAATAAATAGGTTTTTACCGTAATAGGTTCGCACTTGACCGCCATGTCGCCTGATGTTAAGCGATGATGCGATCTACGATGGAGCGTTCTTACTCGTACCTAGATGAAACCGATTCACTCTCGATTTGAAGACACCAAGATTGTAACTATTGGGGTTAACCCACTCAGGGAACGCATTCCACAACCTAGACGTTCTTATCACAAACGTGGAGTCAAATCTCTTTGTTCGTGTATTTGGATTATCAACCATGAAACGATGTCGGTTTATTTAGATACGAGAAGTCCGATAAATATATAATCCGATAAATAGGTGATCCTAGCGACCCGTCCCGACGGTTTTGATTTGTACAATCTATACTAATCTATACTAATATTATAAAGCTGAAGAGTTTGTTTGTTTGCTTGTTTGTTTGTTTCTTTGAACGCTAGGATCTCGGGAAGTACTGGTCCGAATTGAAAGATTGTTTTTCTATTGGATAGTCCATTTATCGAGGAAGGCTATAGGCTATAGAACATAACGATACTATTAATAGAAGCGGAGTATGAATCAAGAATGTAACAAAATCGGGGAAAAATATTCATTTTTTTTCGGACGTTTCGTGCTTTGACATGACACATGACAGCATGTGTCAAGATTGCGTCATTGAATATAAACCTTAGTGTGCCATAGATTACATACCTCACCTTTGTGCACAGATTAAACACCTCGCTTTGCCAATGTTTCTAAATCTGAATTAGTACGACAAATTTCCGACAGGTGGTGTTACAGAGCTGAAAAGGTTTTTTTTGTTTGAAAGCTATATTCTCAAGAATGACTGAACCGATTTTGGACATGTACGGGATCTCGATGAGTGCTAAATATTTACCACGGGCGAAGCCGGGGCGGACATCTAGTTCAATATAATATAATTTCATTGTTTGGGTGTTGGGTGCAATGACGTCATAACGTCTGAACGGATCGGGCTAAAATTTGAAACAGAAATTTTTTGAAGTGATAACTTCTTTTGGCACGCCATAGACACTTTTTCGTGGGCTGTGAATGGAATTCTAGCGTCATGCTCGTGAATGATAAAAAACCTTCGAGTACACTCGGGATCATGGCCGTAGGCCATCCAGAAATGCATTAGCATATCCTATTGCCTATCTAGCAATGCGTTAGCATTTCTAGATGGCCATGGTCATGGTCACGCCCTCCAATATCACCCGCGTAGCTTCCACAGCTCAGGACAGTGAGCTATCAAATTCTGAGTTAAAAGTTTTCTCTTCTATCGGCAGTCCCTATGACGGGCATTTTTTTATTCCGGTAAAATAATGGGAACGGAAACTACGCGGGCAAAACCGCCGAGCGCCGATAGTTAATCTATATAGCTTATTGAGACAATATCTATTTTTTTTTAAATAAAGAGTGACGAGACGATCAGGACATGTGCCTGATGGTAAGCAACATGCCTGACACATAACAGCACAGTGACACGCAGCTATTGGAACATGAGAGTCCAAATCATTACCTAGCACTGCACTGCGCTCGTCACCCTGAGATCTAAGATCTTATATCTCTAAGCCCTGTAATTTCTCTGGAAACATTGCCCTTCAAACCTGAACACATTAATGTTTGCACATTACTGCTTGGCGGTTGAATAATTGGCAAAGGCGTGGTACTTCCCCAGGCGGACTCTGCCAAGAGTCCTACCACTACTAAAATTTAAATTTTATTATTACAGACATAGATGAGTTCACTTACAAAAATAGATGAGTGGCTTCATGCTTCAGGCTTCATGTTACTGGCTAGAGTGGAGGCCAATATTAGCTTCCAGTCTGAAACATATTTAGCTTATCGGTTTCTTATCCGTTACTTTTCGAAAAGTATGCACATAATCTGCATGATCTTACACCACTTTAAAAAATCTATATAGAGGTATAACTGCCCCATTTTTATTAATAATAATAATATAATATTAATATTGGTGGACAATTCATTACAACACCATCTGACCCCAAACTAAGAAAAGCTTGTAATATGGCGGCCAGATAGCTGTTATAATACTTATATAGTTTTAAATACATACTTATTATACATAGAAACACCCAGACACAGTGCAAATATTTGAATTCATCACACAAATATTTGCACTCGGTGGGAATCGAACCCACGACCTTCGGCTTTCGCAGGCAGAGTTACTACTCACTAAGCCACGAGGCCAGTTATTATATTAGTAATTACCGGGAAGAGATCGCTCTCAGCAGTAAGACCGCCACTTGCGGCGCTAGCTCATAAGTGTTATCATTGCAGTATTTAAATTTATTTGTGTTACAATAATGAGTTCTCTATTGTCTATCTAGGGTACTGAATGGTTTGTACCGTTGCAAAAAGCTCACGTAGAAGCGCGCACGCCGCCGAGAGTGGATAATGTCTTCATTTGAGATAATTCGCTCGGGCCGCTGCGCCTGCGCCGGCTTTAGTCTGGCTACATTCCCGAATGAGCTGTGTGGGTGATCTGTACCGTTGGCAGAAAATATACGGACTTTTCTAATGTTTTGATTTGACCAGTTTGTTTTGTCAAATTTACACTATTTTATTTCATTACACTCGTTTGTAGTCTAATTTAACTCAATTCAATAAAAAATTGCTAAAAATTTTTTTTTTACATCATTTATTTTCCTCATTGTATTGCTCTAAGTGCTTTTCAGCTCATTATCGCCTATTTATTTAAACTTCATAAAAAGATTAAAATTTACGCAAACAGATTTTTTCAGAACATTTTTTATTCCAATTGATTGATTACATCAGCCAAAACCTAATTTTAGGTTTAAGTATACAAGTTTACATTTACATTAAGTCTTAAAATTATTTAATTATGATGGCATTAAAATAAGTAAGTAAATGACAAATAAAAAGTTTTTTAAATGATCGATAGAATTTTATTTGATCAAAATAATTTCTTGAATTGTGTTTGTCCAATATATACAAGACACGCTTTATATGACCTCATATTTTGACTTTTACTACCCATCTAGAGTAATTTAAATTTCTCTTTTTTCGAAAAATATCTGATTACTCTGACAGTACGCAAATCATTATGCACTCTTTCTTTTTGCAAAATGGAGAACAACTCTGTGAAATGAGTTGCCTGTAGTTGCTTACTGTTTATTTATTTAAAAATAAAATCCCCGTATGTGATCACGATTATTAAGTAAAACACGTTTGTAAAGGTTCTGTCAGCGGTGAAATAAGTGGTGATGGTAATTATACGTTATATGAGCTTCTTTACAACCAACTGTGAGAGTGCGGTGCAAACGACGCGACGACGTCATCGGTTGGAAAGTTAGTATCATCACCGAACACCATCCGAGAGTTTAACTCTCAAATACAGAAATGCGGTCGTGATGGAAGCTCTGAGTTTTCTCTTTGTTGCAGGATTTTTGTACGGCATTGCGGAATAATGGATTAGAAGGCGTATTGAAACTGTATCGAACCAATGCCGTAGATAACCAAATGACCAAATTTACCCTGAAATCCTCTGAAAACCATGCATTTTTCCAAAGAAAATAACAAAAAAAAAATTTACAATTTTGACGTGACAACGTCTATTAAATCAATAAACGCCGGCTGCATACACAAAAAGTGTCCCGTTATGTCCCGATACGCTCATTGTTCGCTTGCGTCGCATCTATCAATGTTTCACTACGACTTTGTCACGTTGAACTATCGTCCGTAAATCAACCGACTTTACAGCCAACCACTTTTTTATAGTTTCAATACCTCTTCTAATCCATTATTCTGCAACGCCGTACAAAAATCATGCGACAAGGAGAAATGACCGAGAGAGTTGCAACCCCCTATCTTCGCCTGCACTACACTCAGTTGGTCAGTTTTCAAGTGCTGAATATTATTATTTTATACCCTTCTATCCTTGAAAGGTCTCCTGGTGGTTCATATGACGCATACATTTTGTTCACGGGCCTGTAGTCTATAAGTTTGATGCCAAAGTCTGTTTGTGTGTCTGTAGCACCGTAGAGTTCTAATGGACTAACCAACTTCGATACAGTTTTTTTTATTTGCAGATTAATTTCCGTGCGGTGGTTTTTAGCTTTGTCGGGTTAATATCAATTCAATATGGCTGACAAAATATTTGTTTACAACCACCCGCAATATCAAATGAAATGACTTGACTAATAAATGCTTATATATACACTATGACAAATTTCAAATCCAAGATGGCCATCACCACAAAATGGCAAATTGCATTTTTTTTCACTAATATGGTTATCAAATGCATGATTAATAGAATGTTGTACAAATTACTAATCCAAGATAGTCGACGACAAGTCATTTCTTTTTATTTTGTTCGTGTTAATGGGTGTAGTTGTAATTTGCGTCACCTATGTATATATGTAATAGTAGAGCAGTTAACTGTTTGTTTTAAAAACAAACATGCGCGCTTTGCGTTGCCAATACAAATGAAAATTTATAACTCAGACTAATTTAATACTTAATGTATTAAACAACACTAATGTTGCAGAATAAATTGTCTGTATATCTACAGAAAACCTGTTAATGTTGTCTTTGACGCCAACTCACAAATTTAACCCCTCCAAAAAGCGTCTAACGCGTACGTTCCTCTCAACTAATTTGTCGCTGCTTCACATGTTGGTGACGTGAAGCCAAAAGTTATTTCCCTTCCATAATTTCTCGTTGCGCCTAAAGAAGTTCTGACTGCAAATACGTAAAATTACAGAGACCTCTGCAAATTACGCACCTTTATATTAACTTTTTCTAAAAACAACGTGTATAAATAAATAACAAAGAATTGAAACGGTTAGCGAGACCAGTGTCCTGGCAAGACGTGTATCCCCGAGGGAAATTCCATAGACGTCAAGCGAACTACGCAGGTAATGTAACATTACTAACCAGTATTTTAATTTTAATGTTACTATATACGAGTAAAGTCTAACATTATGTATATGTATCAAAGTTTCGAGTGCTATCGGCGCGAATGTGTTCATGCGTTCATCGATATAATTCAATGGATGTGCCCTGAGAACCTTGAAATCGGTAATAAACTGCGTCTCTGTGTGTAGCGTAAGTGGTTTACACGCAACCAATCTACTTGACCCCTGGAATCGCTAGCGACGGGATATGCTGTGGTTCTACTTTTTTTGTTGTTGATAACGAATAGTGATAGGGAAAAACGTCCACCGTTCACCGGATCCTGCAACCGACAAGAAAGAAGAGACAACTCTTATCATCGATAACATAATTCCGTGCGCCTGAAGTGTAGGAGGGCACATCTAGTAGTTTCTAGCAGCGCTCATGATATCATTGACTCCCAATGCTTTGACTGATACCTTTGATGATTGCTAATGCTGAATCTTTGCTAGGAAGTACCCGTATTCTTCTTATTCTGTATTCTAATTAGGAACCCTTTAATTCAGTTCTGTATATTCAGCATATCTAGATTACACCTTTGTTACTATGATATGCGTATATTACGATACAATTATCCAACCTTACTCCTCTATTTCTCTCCAGAAGATGACGGTAAAAGAAGAAAAGTAGAAAGAAAAAAAAGAAAGAAACTCTCGTAGAAAGAGACCACGACCTGCCACGACCTCTCACTGTCGAGCGTGTTAACTAAAATGATCGACATTTGAGAGGTCCGATCGCATACCAACCTAATCTGTCGACTCAAAACCATTGAATCATGCAATAACATACACATCTACAACTAAATCTTTCCTTATAAAACCCGAAAGTACAATGTATTAAATATTCTATATCTACTTAGTTTAATTAGCTCCACAAAACGCGAACAACGTCTACATTTTCTTTACAGTGCCGGCTTCATCCCCGTCTTAACACAATGTCGCTGTTATTTAAGGCAAAGAGACAGTAAAGGGAGAGCTTGAAAACCTTGAGTACTCACCCGAGTCTTGGTTGGTACTTACTTATTAAACATTTTAAAACCCACTGAAACGACCCTTGCAAAATTGTCAGACACAGACTAAAATGTTTTTTAGCAAATTGATGAAAATGTAGCAGAAACAAAATTTTATATGTGTATAGTTTTTATGCTGTGGTATCGTGGTTATGGAATTTTCTTCTTGCTGGGTGTAAATTGAATGTTAAAAGGAAGTCACATGTGAAGTGTAGATAAAAATATCAAATTTCAAAGAGTCTTTTAACGGTAAATTAAGATTTTCACTACATAATCTGTCAAGAATTGGTTTTAATTTTATAGTACAGAGTGAAGGAACATGCAAAACATGCCTAATGGTAAGTTGGAAGACGGTTTTTAGTCATGGGCAGGCATGGTGCTTATCCATAATAGCAACGTGATAGAATTAAAAAAATATCACTCATAATGAACTTTTTTTACTCAAAGCTGGACTGTATGTAGAATGTGAAATCTTAAATATTGTTTTTTTTAATAGTATAGAGTGACAAAAAGAGCAAGGCATGTGTCTGATGGTAAGCAACATGCCTGCTACATTACAGCACAGTGACAAGCAGCTATTTTAACATAAAGAGTCCAAATCCTAGCACTGCACTGCGCTCATCACCCAGAGGTATAAGATGTTTTGTCTCTAGCCCTGTAATTTCACTGGAAACATTGCCCTTCAAACCAGAACACATTAATATTGGCACATTACTGCTTGGCGAAAAAATAACTGGCAAAGGTGTAGTACTTTCCAGACGGACTCTGCAAAGAGTTCTACACAAAGGTTACGATGTTTGACGTTTATAAAAGCAGTTAGTATTTGTATGACACGAATGCTTAAACGAAAACAAACCGCTCAAGAACTGACCACAGTAAGCTTCATCAAAGCCGGCATTTTTTTTCCATTTCCTTTCTGGGCTTAAGGCCGTCTCAAAGGTATACTCATTTCTTAACACCTTGCATTGAATGCTTTGAAAAGGAGTGCCTTATTTCCTACAGGCGCGTCAAAGGATGAAAAAACCATGGACCTATATAGTACTGGATATGGAATGCCGATATATTGTTTCAATTATTATTACGCACTAGCAAACATTACTGTGCTTCGGTTTCGGTTGGTCTGGCAATGTTTTCAGAGGTATTAGTGTGATAAGAGATAAAACACCTTATATATTTGAAGGACGAGCGCAGTGCGGTGCTAGGTAATGATTTGGACTCTTCATTTAAAATAGCTCCATGTCACTGTGCTGTAATGCGGCAGGCATGTTGCTTACCATCAGGCACATGCCCTGCTCGTCGCGTCACTCTATACTATAAAAAACAATAATTAAGATTTCACATTCTGATTAATGTTTCTGTGAGTTTTTACAACCGGTCCGATTAGGCTCTACTAATCGAATTGACTGAAATTTGACTCCGGGTGAACTCCCGCATTTTTTATATATACAGGGGTAGAAGCGACAAGACTAAGTAGAGTCAGGATGATCTGAGTCGGATCTGGGCCCTAAGTCTTAACCTAACCGGTCCAATTTGGTAATATAGAAAATGTTGGTGTTTTCAAATTAAGAATCTGTTTTTCTGAAGAAGAGGCACGCTCCATCGTAGACCGCATTGCCGCTTAACACCAGGCACGATAACGGTCAATTGTAAGCTTATTAATGTAAAAAAAAAAAACTGTAAGTAAATCTTTTCAATCAACTCTTGGAAGATTACTCTGTTTCTCAGCGTATGTACGTGGTATATTATGTCCGCCGGATTTAGAAATTTAGAGATCCTAAGTGCCGTGCGCGACTTTTTCTTCTAACAATAAATTATTTAGTCTAGGGAAGGTCTTTTGTCACTAAATTGTAAAACTATATATATTTTTTTAAATCAAAGCTAAAAGAGTTCATGTTGTTCTATCTTGTTGTGTCTATCTTGTTTTTTCATTAATTGAATGCGTCTTTCAAATTGTTTTTGTTGTAAAATAAACTGCCAATATCGATTGACGTAAATCAATAAGTTGACTATCTGCAGGTTAAGCGGAACTAAGACTGCAACATTTTATGACATGTCCAGAAAATTATTAGTCCAAGTAAAAGAGCAATGTTTTATCTGTTTATTTAAGATGCAAGCGATATTTTTAATTAGAATTTTGTGGGGATGAGATTGTGATCTTTTAGAAACTCCAAAGTGTGAAAAGGTTTAGGCGTAATTAAAAACGGTTCTGTTTCTTGTTGAAACTGTAAGTTTGCACTCTGATGAATTTTAAAATTTCTCGAATAACATAGTGAGTAGCGGTTGAACTATTTACAAGGTACCTAGGAAAGTACCATATATTGGCTAGTTACTTTAACGCCAAGCAGTAATGTACAAACATTAAGTACTTCGTTTTGGCTCAACGAACAACATTTACCGAGCAATTGCAATGCAAAAAAGTAAATCACATGTTTATCTCTAGATGACGATCGCAGTGCAGTGCTAGAGAGTAATTTAGCTTTTTTGCTCGTCCTGTCTCTTATATTATACAATAAAGAACATTTTAAAACTGCACTTCAAACTCTCCGATACCGAAGTAAGGGCCGTGTAATTCTCCCCTCTACCCAGGTGTTGCCGTTATCGTAATTTCGTATTGTCCCATTTTATCGGTCCGTAAAGGCGATCTATGGAATTTATTGCTATAAAACAATAGGCGACACGTGTCCTTGCCAATATCGTGTTATTGGACGTGAGATATGGGATTTTCGGGTAAAATAGGGGGAAGAAAACGTTAAGAGAGATTGCTTGAAGATATCTTCACTACATGGTATAAAACAACTCTCTGTTCGTCCCTATATTATTGCTTAGATCTTTAAAACCACTTAACAGACTTTAATGCGGGTTTCAATGGATAGCGTAATTCAAGAGAAATATTTATACGTGTAATTTACGAATAAAATAGCAGAGAAACACGGGTAATTTTAAAGGTTTCTAATGTAATGTCATAAATAAACACATTTTTTGCGCTTACATTGCAAACGCTGACTTAACTCTATGCTAGCTAGATCAAAATAATGTAGAGCAGTATTGTACCTCTTCATAAAGTCTACAAAAAAGTCTGAAGTAGTATATGTCTATCTCATAAGAATAACTCACAATAACCATTTTTTATTAGTACTTTTATTTAGTATCAGCATTGCACCCGTGCGAAGCCGGGGCGGTCGCTAGTTTACTATAATATAGATGTTACCGACATTGTAAATGCACAAACTATTTACCTATATCAATATACGTATATTTGGATATTATGTTGCTCAATCACGTCGAAACGGCTGAACGGATTCGGTTCTTTAGAAATTTATATAGCAATTAGATTATAGTCTGGAATACCACATAGGCGAAAAAAACAACTAATGAATTTTACTATTCTACTTTCTACTTATATTAGATAGATAGATAGATAGATAACTCTTTATTGTGACACAAAACAGGAGAAAAAAAATACAGTAACACACAATTATGAACTAGCGCCACAAAAAATAAATAAACTAGAAACTAGATGTCCGCCCCGGCTTCACCCGTGTTACATTATATAGCAATCATCAGGATTCCGTACAAATTTAACGGTAAAAGAATGACTGAAATCGGTGGACTGAGAATATCGCTTTCAAACAAAAAACCTCTTCAGCTACCTGCTACGCCACCTGTCGGAAATTGGTCGCACCAATACAGATTTAGAAACAAAATTTATTAGCAAAGCTTTAAATTCAATGACGCTATCTTAGATACATGCTGTCATGTGTCTAAGAGTGCACGGTTTGAAAACTCTCAAAAAGAAATATTTTTTTCCCGTTTTTATTACATTCTTGATTCATGCTCCGCTCCTATTAATAGTAGCGTTATTTTCTATAGCCTATAACCTTCTTTGTTAAATGGACTATCTAATAGAAAAGAATCTTTCAATTCGGACCAGTACTTCCCGAGATCCTAGCGTTCAAACAAACAAACTCTTTAGCTTTATAATATTAATATAGATATGTCAATGTTTGGATGTTTGGATGTTTGTTGCTCAGTCACGTCGTAATGTCTAAAAAGATGGAACTGAGATTTGTAACACAGATAGATTATAGTCTGAAATAACACATGGCTATTTATCCCGGGAATGGGAACGGTAACTGCATAATATATAAAAAGCCGCGGAACGATGCTAGTTATAATATAATTTAGGCATGATAGAAGTTCGGAGATTTTTACGGCGTTTGCGGGGGTGCAGATGAAGAGGGGAGTGAGGGTTGTGAAGATGTATTATACTCGAACTCTTCATCAAAATTTACGGCTCGTCTAGTAGGGAGCCGCCAGGACCGCGGTAGAGTGCAAAAGTGTTCTCTTAAGCCCTCTACACACGAGCCCTAAAATCAGAGGAAGGGAAATTATTATAGGGTATTTCCTCTAATTTTGGGGCTCGTCTGTAGATGATTTTGAGCCTCGACACGACGGCACATGGATGTAACAGGGTCTTTAGTGGGTAGGCTACTATTGGTGTAAAGTCCTACATATATCAACTGTGCTCTTTCCGGGGCCGGTGCAAGTCAATAAGGATTTTCCCTGTGGGAAAAAAAGTTGTCTAGTAGGGAGAACGGCGACTGCCAAACCGAAGACAAGGTGCAAAACCACACGCACCACACGGACTCTTGGCCGAGTCCGCCTGGGGAAGTACCACACCGTTGCCAGTTATTCTACCGCCAAACAGTAATGTGCAAACATTACTTTGTTCCGGTTTGAAGGACAATGTTTCCAGAGAAACTACAGGGCTTAATATAACATCTTTGGGTCACGAGCGCAGTGCAGTGCTAGGTAATGATTTGGACTCTTCATGTTTCAATAGCTGCATGTCACTGTGTTATGTGGCAGGCATGTTGCTTACCATCAGGCACGTTTCCTGCTCGTATCGTCACTCTTTATTAAAAAAAACGTTATTCTGATCTGTTTGAAATAAAATATTTCCAGAGCAAAGAGATCATCGAGTGCAGTACGTTGCTAGGCAATTATTTTGAGCTCTACATGTTCAAATAGCTACGTGCTCAGCAATCTTGCTCATTATACAACGTGTAGCGGAAAGGTCCAACAATATTTATTGTAGTTCATCTAAACTAGGTATCGAATCACACATTATGTGAATATTAGACACTAAAGCACAACATTTTTTTTCGATACAAAGTTAAAAATTCGTTGTTTATTATTTTATTTGACAACCCTAATCACCGGCAGCGCGGCGCGGTTCCTAACCGCCAGCCGCCGCGCGCCGCTTCATCGTCGCATTAGGGTTGAAGCTGGTCAATTTTACATCAAACTTTGACTCGTATTATCTCGCGATCTAACGTACTGAGGGGAAAGAGACCTTCGGAGATGAAGTCCACATCAGTGTTGGAATTACCTATTCAAATATTGTTGGACCTTTCCGCCACAAGTTGTATATCCACATCTTAAAAAAAAAAGGAAAATATATTGACGGTATCAAATTAAATGAAATCGAGTATTCTAATTGCATTACAAAACAACTACTTACTATCGATATGACTGGTTTACATTATTCCAGTCCAGCGAACGAATCCAGCGCTGGATTGCTTACTGGAAAAATGTAAACCAGCATTGGAAAACAATAAATAAAATAAATAAATAAAAACTGGTGGACAATTCACACACAACACCATCTGACCCCAAACTAAGCAAAGCTTGTAATATGGCGGCCAGATAGCTGATATAATACTTATATAGTTCTAAATACATACTTATTATACATAGAAACACACAGACACAGTGCAAACATTTGAATTCATCACACAAATATTTGCACTGGGTGGGAATCGAATCCACGACCATCGGCTTCGCAGGCAGAGTTACTACCCACTAAGCCACGAGGCCAGTCAGTATTCTAATCCAACACCTTGATTGGCAGTCTACTTTTGAATCTAGTATGACCAATCCAGTGCAAATCGAATAATGTAGACAGCCAATACAGTGCCATTGCAGTGCTGATATTTTCTTGAAATCATCGTCACTACAGTGTTCACACTTCAAAGGCTTCTAAATTACTGGAATAATTTAGACGTTAATAGCACTGGACTGGATTCTCGCTGGATCACTGTACTGGAATAATGTAAACCGGGCTCGACATCCAAACCCAAACTTTGATAGTCCAGTCGTATTTGATTGCATCAACGTAAATTACCACTCTGGTTATGAAGTTGTTGATTACTTTTCCAATACTGTGAAGCTTATAAAAATACAACATTGAATTCAAGTCGCTGTCCCCCAATAGAAACATATCAAGAATGTACTTCAACAAATATAATAATCGAATTAATACTTATTTAATCATCTTTCTTAAATTGTTCATTATTTTTGGGTATGATTTTGGGTTCTATAAATTTCGAAACTCTCACCATAAATTTATTGGAAAAAGTCTACGCCTACTTCTATCTTTACCTATATGGTTGTATTTTTTGTTTGGGATCTTTAATGAATATTATAATAGTGGTTTATGTTTGGTTTGGCACAGCATGTTGTTTGTACAATATATTATTCTCACTCTTCTATTTTTCATTAAACCAGCAAATATGACATTGCATCAATTTTTCGTTGACATGGAAAATATTGATAGCAGATTGATACGACACAATGAACTAAAATTTGCTGGATTTCGTTTTATTGCGTTGATTTCTTTCGATTACTTTTTTAAGATTTGTCTAAATATAATATTTTGTGTCGTCTATAAAGTGTGCTTGAAATCCATTTGGATCACAGTCATCTATTTGATAATTTCCTTGAACATCGATACAATTCCCATTATAAATATTTATATATATCTCAGTCTTTACTATCGTCTTCAGTGTTTTACTGCAAATTTAAAAAAATGTGGTAATGAATCAGTGCTCTCTTACCAACTTCTTTATAAATTGTTTGCTGATCTTGTCGAGAAACACAAGAGGGCCTTTGATTCCACGGTATGATATACAAGTAACTCTACTTATATTATAAAACTCATACTTATATTGTAAAACTCAATGTTTGTTTGTTTGGATATTTATTGCTGAATCACGTCGTAACGTACTCGTATCAACGGATAGGGCTTATACAAGGTGCTTCAATATTTTAGTTCATCATTATTTTAATTATTATTCCACATCCAATCTAATTGTTCAGTGGATCCCGACTGCTTAGTTGTTATGTTCCTGTATGGAAATAAATTTTATATTGTGCAATTTAAATCAATAACACAGTATAGAATTCTAGACCACCAGATATCTAAGTGCTTGTTTGTGTAAAATGTAATGTAAATAAGTTTGGTTTTTATGCAGTTTTTTAATAATATTTTTTTTATTTTATACTTTTTAGTTATGAACAATTTTATTATGCTCAACCAAATATGCCACTTTTGGTTTTCGACCAAATGTCTTCGTTTCTACTGGTATGATAATAATGTAGATTTTTCTACTGCATGTAATTTGTATAGTTTTACCTATACAATTATAGATTGTCGACTGAAATTAAGTACTAAATCGTTTGAAGTTAGAGATATGGCGACCGAGGCGGAAGTAATCCGGGACGGTTCCGTGTCCTACCATCAGCGGCAGAGTTGAAACCCCATGGAGGTATTAGGTAGTAGATAGAGGCACCATACCCATACATGGTATAGAGTGCAACATAGCCTGGCCGTGTGCCCCGGGCGGTAGGGTATGCGTAAATCCAATTCCTCCACGTACTAAAACAGGTAGTCTAATACACCTAGATACTTTACTATATGTGCCCATCCACATACATACGCACAGATAGTTATACAAAGTTTTCTGCTACTTAAAAACCACAGAACATATATCAGGATCTGATATCTGTTTGTGATAAAAACCTATAAATATGAGAATGATTGTTATGCAAGCTTAAATTAATACACATCCTAAACGGTCGGACAGATCGAAAAACGTTGATAAAATGATAAAAAATATGTTTAAATACCTATTCAACGATATATTATCTCTTGACATAGTTTGTTGACTTTGACATTTTTTTAATTTGGTCAATATGGCGTCCAGTAGCCGTCATATTAAGTTTAAACTCATGTCATGCCTTTAATGTCACTTGCGAGACTAAGAGGAATCGATTGACGCATGAATCATAAAAATCGGATCAGCCGTTTGGTCTGTATAGATAGTGCTTCAAAGAATCATACATATTTTTTTTTTTTTTAATAAAGAGTGACGAGGAGATCAGGACATGTGCCTGATGGTAAGCAACATGCCTGACACATAACAGCACAGTGACACGCAGCTATTGGAACATGAAGAGTCCAAATCATTACCTAGCACTGCACTGCACTCGTCACCCAGAGATCTAAGATCTTATATCTCTAAGCCCTGTAATTTCTCTGGAAACATTGCCCTTCAAACCGGAACACAGTAATGTTTGCACATTACTGCTTGGCGGTAGAATAACTGGCAAAAGTGTGGTACTTTCCCAGGCGGACTCTGCCAAGAGTCCTACCATATTCGTAAATACCACTCCTTTACGTTGCGCAGTCGGGTAAACAAACACATTACCGCTCCTTTTAGTCGCGCAGTCGGATAAAAAAGAGCGAAATGGAAAACACTTTTCACCGGTTATTATCAAAAAATGTGATAAACCAAGTTGTTTCATCATTTATCATTTCAAGAATAAGAATCATCAAAATCGGTGTGCCTTTTTTCTCGTCAATAAACCTGATGTCAATTGATGATGCGGTCTACGATGGAGCGCAAGAGAGAAAAAATCTGATGAAACACATAAATATTATCAAAACTTCTACTTATTTGAAACTTCCCTTCTTGTCTGAAGTAAAATAAAAAAAAATCCTTTTTCAGTATTTAGTCATAGTCACATTTAACACCCCTCTACTGATGATGGCCATGTATCACGCTATATGGCACCTGCAAAACAACAATGAGTCAGTAAGTATTTTCCGTTTTTTCATACACCTTTTCAGATTTTTTTTAGTATGAAGACTAACGCAATTGTAATTCATTTATGATTAACTAGCTGTGCCTCACGGTTTTACTCTTAGTTCTGTTGTTTTTACTTGTTTTTATGCGTAGTACACTCCGCGAGGCATAAGCTGAGCTTTGCATTTGTGTGAGTGTACATGGATAGTGTAGGTGTGACAACCGGCCTTAGGCGCGGCGCCATTCTGTCTCGCCGCGCTCCTGCCTGATTAGTGATCACTCACACTAATGCAAAACTCAGCCTATACCTCGCGGACAAAATTTCAAGCTCCTGCCTGATTGGTGATCACTTACACTAATGCAAAGCTCAGCTTATACCTCGCGGAGTGTACGGAGGCAATCACGAGTATGGAACTTCCAGCCTATAAACCCGTATTCAAAATTTCAACCTGATCTGTTCAAACGTTTCAGCATAGTTGTGCAACAAACGCTTAAACTTTCATATTAAAACATAATTAACTAAATGTCCGCCCCGGCTTTGCCCGTGGTACATATATAGCACCCAGCGGAATCCCGTACATATCCAACGTAAAAGAATGACTGAAATCAGTTTAGTCATTCCTGAGAATATCGCTTTCAAACAAAACACCTCTTCAGCTACCTGCTACGCCACCGGTCGGAAATCGGACGTACCAAGTCAGATTTAGAAACAAATTTGATTAGCGAAGGTTTATATCCAATGACGCCATCTTAGGCATATATAGACGCATTGACAAAAAGAATAAATTCTGCATCTTATGCATTGTTTAAACTTTCATCAGAAATTAACAAAGATGCACTTGTAACTGCATATTATGGAATGGTAGAGTCAATTATACGTTATGGCATTATGTTCTGGGGTAACTCTACACATAAAGGGATTGCTTTCAAAGCTCAAAAGCGCTGTATCAGGGCAATGTTCCATCTACAGAAAACTGACAGTTGCAAACCCTATTTTTTGGATAAGGGAATTCTACCCTTACCGTCTCTGTATATTTTGGAAGTGTCAATATTCGTTAAGAACAACCTACAACTTTTTGGTGACTGGACTAATGACGGTATTCGAACTCGGAGACAAGAAGACATGCGACTTCGCCCACGCATAGCAAAATCAGCGCTAATGCGTAGAAGTATATTTTGTATGGCTCCCATCATATTTAGCAAAATACCTAAGGAAGTCAGAGACTTAAATGTTGAAAAGTTTAAATATACACTTAAAAAGTGGTTAAAAATTAAATGTTACTATGACATAGCCGACTTTCTTAGCGATAATATTCATAATTTTACAGAAAATCACAATGACAATATTTTATGTAGTTAAGTAAGTATTTGACATTTTTATGTATAATGACAATTTTAATTGCTACAATTTATTAATTGATTATTGGAAACATTCTACATCTTAATTTGACATTGCTTTTTATTTACTTTTTTATGCTTAATATGTAAATACTTACTGAAAAAATCCTGTATAATAAAAATTATACGCCGAAATAGGCAAGAACATGTGATACAAAACTCGAATTACATCTGTACACGGCAGTAAATGTATGTGCTACGACCATATTTCTAACAAATAAACGATTTGATTTGATTTGATTTAGACACATGCTGTCATGTCAAACTACTGTACGAAAACTCTCAAAAAGGAATATTTTTTCCCGTTTTTGTTACATTCTTGATTCATGCTCCGTTTGTATTGATAGTAGCTTTATATTCTATATATAGCCTTTCTCGATAAATGGACTATACAATAGAAAAAGAATCATTCAATTCGGATCAGTACTTTCCAGTTATTATAACGATCATATATTATGATTGTTTAGTTTTCATTTCATGTGATTTCCAAAATCGAATAGGACTAGTAACGCTGGCCGGTCTCTGACACTCGCGGACTGGACTTTCTCCTTTCCTTGTATTCACTATATTCTAGGCTTGGTTGGTTGCTTAAAGTTTACGTCACGCGCGGCAGAGCCAATCAGAACGAGTTACACGGGTTGGAGCTCGGGCAGACTTGAAATCGAAGAATTATAGCCAAATATAGTTCCACTCATAGAGTTTCAGTCCACGCGCATGCACTCTTCTTGAATAAAGCCGGTGAATCCAGCGAAACTTGAGTCGAACTGGAATGACCTTATCACACGTTATCAAATTTTAACGCTTTAGCAAATATTGCAAGAGCATAAAAGCTCACTTAATGCTCTCACTGCTAGGACTCTGGACTTTTCCTCAAATCGGAGATCGGATTGGTGGATGAATCATGACCTTAAAAATTATAACATGCTGTTCTCTGAACGCGCTGGTTCATAGTTTCCTCAGGATGATTTATTTGCGCTTAAAGCCAATTGTCAAGGCCATATTGCACGTTTTCGCTTGAAAAAATACTCAGAACTCCGACTGGGATTCGAATATTCACCGTTACGATAGTATATCGGAATTTTTGCACTCCTATGATGGTAGTAGCATCATAGGAGTGATGTCTTTTTTTACTACGATACGACATTCCTTAAGAGCAAACATCAGAATAAACTTACGTAGGTATTTATTTAGCGTAAATAGGTTACTGCAATAACAAACTAGTCAGGTTTTCCCTCGTAACTTATAGTCAATTTGGATATCTTGAAGTTTTACCTTTTCTAGACCTTCAAAGGTCTATGAATTTGGCAGATAAGTATCATAAGTTATTGGACTTATAGAGTCATTTTGTTTGTTAATAATGATTTATATTTCTACTACTTTACAGATATGGAATCTACTGACTACACGAGAAAACGTAACCACTCTCGTTGATCTTGCCTTAACATTGGGGCCCGCTATTTGCGCCAGCCAACTTGGTATCGAAACTGATAAAATTAAAGTCGTTTTGCATGATAAACTACTTAACGAAGTTGGTAAGTACAGTTTCAATCAATAGTAAAGTATATCTACATTTCATTACAAAGGGACAGATATAGTGGTTGGTCTTAAGTGCTTCTACTTCTTGCCAAACTTTGGGCTGGTGCAGAAGGCGTAGTGTCCTACTAACCTAATCTTTCGTCGCGCGACATCGCAAAATTAACCGTCGCATACTAATCTTTATGTAACAGTTTATCAATGTCTAAAAACGCGCTTAAAAACGGCGTTTTTTTAAATTAAACCAGGCTAGATCGCTTTATCGTCCCCGAAACCCCCTGTTTACAAAATTTCATGACAATCATTCTAGCCGTTTCCGAGATTCAGATTCTATTTATATAATATACCTACAAGAATTGCTCGTTTAAAGGTATAATAAGATAAAGGCACAACCTGACATCCCAAAAGTAGGTGCTCCACGATTCTAACAGGGAGGGTCTAGCACCTGCCGACTTGTAGCTAGTATGTTAACGTAATATACAAATTTTGATTATTCTCTGATTTTGCATGACTTATTATTCAGTTATCTGTATTGTACAAGGTGGATCTGAGTCGGTTGAGTTATTTTTATTTTCATAATGTATGTGTCGTGACCGGTTTCTGTTTTTCACTAATGACGACTGAATTTTTGTTGAGACAAATCTTGTGTCGGCTGATTGATTGGACCTTAAATTGCTGTCGGGAAATTTAAAAAGAAATTAAAATTTTCTTCTCTCTCTCTCTCTATGGTCGGTCCCTCATGTCTGAGGATCGTGGTCAGCATCGGGGCTATATCTGGAATTTTTATTAATTTTTATTTAATATTCTGAAAATTTCCTTCAAAGCCTTGAAAGAAAAGCCGATGAGATTGGCGGTGTTGCCGTTAATACTAGTGTTTCTATCAAAAGTGGATGTTTTATAATTACCGGAAGCTGAAGGCTAGTCTGACCTCATAAATGCTGATGTGGCTAAAGGGATGAAGTCGCCCGTTTCATAATGATCAGTTATCGTCGATGGCTATAAGATAGCTAGAAGCTGTCTATTTTGTTTACCTGTAAATTCTCCAGAATCATTACCCTTCAAACCGAAAAACAGTTATATTCGTATCTTACTGCTTAGCGGGAGAATAACTAGGAAAGTTGAGGTACTTAACCCGGTGGGTTTTGCGAAAATCCTATCACTACTACTAGACGTTGTATAACTGAAAATTGATAAAATAAGTACTCCTTCCACAGATGGATCAACCCGGGATCAGATAGTGAGGTTCATCCGCTACATAGAAGCTCGCCCGCTCAAGTTCAAGATCTACAAGTTGATTCCACTGAACGCGAGCCTTCTCGGGATGTTGCTGAGTTTCTTCGTGGACTACCTCATTGTTACCGTTCAAATTACACGTCTTTATTAAAGCATGTATTGTATAACTTATCGGAATGTATGAATATAACCTAAAAAAATCTAGTTGTATAATTTATTTTAATTAGCTGCAGTTTTCTATCTAGCCCATGGTTTAACGACTACTAACGTTAATACGATAAAAGTAACTTATTCGTTTATCCAAGTAATGTACCAAATAGTGTAAGTAATGTACTTATTGCGTATTAGAATCGCGCGGAGGTTTTGCCCGTGTAGTTTGAGCCCGTTTGAGTTAATTTCTCGGGATAAAACTAAGTAATATATTAGATTTCTAAACGAAATTTTTATTTATATTTAAATTTCATTCGAATTCCTTCAATACTTTTTCCGGGAAAGAGCAATATACATTCACACATTCTTACCAACTTACGCGTTAATAGAATTAGCAGGATTTAATTTCATAGAAATCCACAAACTAAATAAATAATATTACACCCAAAAATTTTTTTTAAATAAAGAGTGACGAGACGAGCATGTCATGTGCCTAATGGTAAACAGCATGCCTGCCACATAACAGCACAGTGACACGCACGAACATGAAGAGTCCAAATCATTACCTAGCACTGCACTGCGCTCGTCACCCATTTAAGATTTTATATCTCTAAGTCTTATAATTTCTCTGGTAACAACGTCCTTCACACCGGAACACAGTAATGTTTACAAATTACTGCTTGGCTGTCTTCCCCAGGCGGACTCTGCCAATTGTCCTCCTTGACGTATTCATCAACGAATCCAACAAGTCAGGGCTCGCAAAATCATTTTTTTTGTGCACAATGCATACGAAAACATGATTGTAGCAATAGTCATAGTAGTAATGCATTATTCAAAAGATTACATTTCTATCTAGTTACACCAAGATGGCATAAACAAGAACAAAATACGATTCAAATAAAAAACGCATCAAAATCGGCCTATCCGTTTGAGCTCTACGGTGCCACAGATAGACAAATAGAGAGACATCGACGTCAAACTTATAAAACCCCTTTTTTGGTCGGGTCTTAAAAACCCATTCAGACAAGACACAAACAAAGGCGTCCTTATCCCAAAAGTAGAATCAAACTTCTTCGATAGAGTCTAATTGCTTTAACGTTACAGCATCACAGCAACAAATGAGCCGAACGAGAGCCGACATGGGACAGGTTGAACCGCTCCGCTATGTCACGGCTTTGGAGCCGCGGAGCCATGCACGTAACGCCTTCATCGAATTCATAGCCACACTGAGCGCAACTCGACAAGTCAACCTCAAAACCTACGAAAACATCATGCAGTCCCATAGGCTAGGAAATGAAAGCCTTTTAAAGGCGAAACTCGGGGAGGCCGAAGCAGCCATTTACAATAATGTCACTTCCCGGGTCATCAAAGGAACCATGACAGGACAGTATATGGCAGCTTATAGTGCAGAAAATGGCTTCGTGACACTGAACGAGAGAGACACAAAACGCGCGGGAGTGCCTGTTTATGCAACACCACCAAACGACCCAATTGTAGTTACTGCCCGATGCACCAAGATCATGCTGGAAGATAAGATCCTAGAGATGGCCAAGACCATCGAAGGGAACTCAAACGTCAAAGCAAGTTGGGAAAATTGGGAGGTACCGAGAATACAGTGGGTCAACGGAGTTCCAGGATGTGGAAAAACAACATGGGTGATTAGACGTGGACAAGGACGCCATCATCACCATAACAACTGAGGCAGCTAAAGATCTAAGAGAAAAGCTATAGCACTGAATCGGAACCTGGTCAAAACCAGAGTGCGAACCATGGCTTTTGCTCTGGTAAATGGTTTCGGTAGAGAAAGTTTCAGTCGCCGCATGGTGGACGAAGCTCTCATGAACCAGTTTGGAGCCATTGTGATGGCTTCAAGGTTGTCTGGTGTTGGTGAAATTGTCCTCATTGGAGACGTCAATCAGTTGCCTGGTAACAAAGATCAGCCAGGAGTTGCTCTGCACACATCGAAACCCAATGAACGTCGCATACGCACTGAGGGAATTATACTCCGGCATGTACTCGTATAAAGTCCCTAGAGCAGAGAAGATATAAGGAGCGCAAATACTCAACACCTTACCAAACACCCTCTTTTTAGTTCACAGTCAAGAGGAGAAGGAGACCCTGACAAACCAGGGTTATAGGTCAGGCACCGGGTCACGCATCCTTACCATCCATGAAGCTCAAGGACTAACATACGAGTCGGTAATCGCAATCAAAACCAAGGCAAACATGAAGCTGCACGAGAGCGTGCCCCATGCGGTTGTTGCAATCTCACGGCACACGGGGACCTTCACATACTACGCTGACGACACCGACGACGTCATCGGCCGGTTCGTGCGGCGAGCGTTGGCTGCATCACCGAAGACCATCCGAGATTTAAACCTACAGATGGCCATCAGCGACAGAAATGTGGCCGTTGTGGAGGCTCTTGGCCAGGAGGAGGCAGTTTAGGCAAATGACAAAAGACAATCAGGCAAACACTCAATTTCGAGTCGATTACAAGCGGAATCCCAACCAGTAGTGATCCTTCTTTATTTAAATTAGCCACTCCACAGACTCTGGGGTCCGTGATCTTTGTCATTACAATTATATATTTCTTTTTTTACACATTTCTTGGATAAGGAGAAGAAGAGAAAAATAGGAGGGAGTTGGGTACATTTAAAATCTAATTCTAGTGCTCGTCTGTAGAGCCGATCACTACCGGTTGGGATTCCGCTAGTAATCGGTAGTGATCCGCATCAAAACCGGTAGCGATCGGCTCTACAGACGAGCACTAGAATTAGATTTCAAATGTACCCAACTCCCCCCTATTTTCTTCTTCTTCTCCTTATCCAAGAAATGTGTAAAAAAACGTCACAGTTTCTGACCATTTTAACTTAATTTTCCAACTTCTTTGATTTTAACACTTCAACATACATAATTATGTACCTCCACCTCAATTTCATCATATTGACAACCAAACTTTCATAGTCCAGTCGTAAGTAATATTAATATAATGATTGCATCAGCTTACTTACCATCCTACGCATAAAATAGTTGATTATTTTTCCAATACTGTGAAGCTTATATAAATACGACATTGGGTCCGTTAAGTGAATTCAAGTTTTTCTTTCCCAGTAGAAACGTGTTATCAAGAATGTATTTTAACAAATATACTAATCGAATCAATACTTACTTAGGAATTTTTCTTAAATGTTTTATTATTTTTGGGTATGATTTTGGGTTCTATAAATTTCGGAACTCGTATCATAAATTTGTTGGAAAAAGTCTGTGCCTACTTCTACCTTCGCTCATATGGTTCTGTTTCTTGTTTGGAATCTGTGATGGACATCATAATAATCCTTCATTTTTTATTTGGCACATCATGTTGTTTGTACAATATATTATTCTAGCTCTTCTATTTTCATTCAAACCAACAAATATGACATTGCATCAGTTTTTCGTTGACATGGAAAATGTTGATAGCAAATTGATACCACACAACGAATTGAAATTTGCTGGAACTCATTTTATTTTCTTGATTTCTTTCGATTACATTTTTAAGATTTGTCTAAGTACCATATTTTGTGCCATTTATAAAATATGCTTGAAACCTGTTTGGAGCACATGCATCTATTTGATAATTTCCTTGATCATCGATACTATACCTATTATAAATATTTATATATATCTCAGTCTTTACTATCGGCTTCAGTGTTTTACTGCAAATTTAAGAAAATGTGATAATGAATCAGTGTTCTCTTATCAACAATTTTATAAATTGTTTGCTGATCTCGTGGAAAAATACAAGATGGCCTTTGATTCGGCGGTATGACATATTTATAGTATAATATACATAGACTTGTTGACATGACAACATCAAATAAAACGACGTCTCGAACGAAAAATTGTCTCGTTGTACTCTTGCGCCGCATCTATCTTTCTTCCACTCGATTGCATTGTTTGCAGTAATTTCATCAATGTTTTGTTATGACGTGGTCATGTCAAACTATCGTCCGTGAAACTACTACCTATTTTTTAAGTGATCAGGGTTCCTTGTTACTTGCAACTTTGTTTTCATTTCATAAGGTACCTTACTACCTTCTATATTTATGTACATACCAGAGAAGCCATGTGCTAGCGGCGGAAAGTCCAGATTCAAAAGTTTGAGGTCCTAGTTTTGAATCTGCCTGTAATTCTGTCTATTTTCAATTGACTTGGAAAAGGAACAATTAAAATTTTTGACTAAGCCCCGACTACCTCAGATTTATTATATGTACAACATTCTACTAGTCAAGCCCTTTCATTTAATACCAAATAATATTAAAGGAGTTATAAAAAAAGAAATGTATTTCGCCATTTTGTGGAAGCGGCCATCTTTGATTTGAAATTTATCATAGTGCAATGTATTTTACTAGTCAAGCCCTTTCATTTGATACCCATATTGAGGTAGTAGTGAGAAAAATAATATAATTCGCCATTTTGTGGTGGCGGCCATCTTGGATTTGATTTTTTAATAGTGTATAGTATTCTACTAGTCAAGTTCTTTCATTTGATACCCATATTGAGGTAAGTTGTGAAGAAATATTTTGTCCGCCATTTTGTGGCGGCGGCCATCTTGAATTGATAATCATAATCATAATCACAATAATTTATTTATAACATTCGTTACACGTCAGCTTGTTTTTTACAATATAACAAAATTAAAAATTATCATACATTGTATGCTGGTATTAACAGTACCCAGTTTACCCAACAATCCAGTCAATCCAGTCAATGGAGTACTGTTCGCACCTTTGGGATGGATCGGCTAAGTATCAGCTTGAGGCTCCGGAATCGATCGAGAGGCGTGCCAAAAGGCTCATAGGCAAAGACATTCTAGTGCGAAAAAGACTTCAAAGTCTTGAACATCGCCGCAAAATTGCTAGCTTATCGGTTTTTTTATCGGATACACTTCGGAGAATGTGCAACTGATCTGCATGATCTTATACCACCTTGCCCTTTTTACTATCGTACTTCTCGTAACTCGAAAAAGCGGCACCGTTTCATGGTGGATATTCCACAGACACGGACAAAGAGGTTTGACTCTACGTTTGTGATAAGAACGTCTAGGCTGTGGAATGAGTTGCCTGAGTGGGTTTTTCCCGATAGTTATAATCTTGGTGTCTTCAAATCGAGAGTGAATCGGTTTCTTCTAGGTAAATACGCTCCATCGTAGACCGCATCGTCGCTTAACATCAGGCGAGATGGCGGTCAAGTGTAAACCTATTAAAGTTAAAAAAAAACAAAATAATGTAAATTTAATATCAATTTAAATAATGAAATTGCAATTTAAAGAATAATTGAAAATGTCAACTTAATGTATGTCATGATTTACAATATTCCATTTTTAATTTATTGAATTCGTCATAGGTGTAGATATTAACCAAATGTAGCTAAAAACATCCGCACGGATATTAACCTTCAAATAAAAAAACCGCATCGATCTCGGCCCATCCGTTTGAGCTCTACGGTGCCACAGACAGACACACACACAGCCAGACAGACATCGAGGTCAAACTTATAACACCCCTTTTTTTTGGTCGGGGGTTAAAAAAGAGAATTTTTCAAATTAGTTGTAAGTGTTTTTGTATGCATGTTACGCGATAATTCCACCTATTTAGTTTTTTTTGTTTGTGGGTCATAATTGAAGGGTGTCAAAAAACTATCAAAAAAAACTATCAAAATTTTATCGAAATGGGTGTACCGGTTTCTTAAATAATACAAAAATCTAATGTTTGCTTACTTCGATAATGCAAGTAAAGTGTCTTCGATAGCGTAAGTAATGTACTTACTCGTAGAAGCACCCCGACGTTTTGCCCGCGTATGTCTCATTCATGTTAATTTCCCGGGATAACAATAGCCTATATGTTCTGGACTATTATTTATCTGTTTCCTCCAAATTTCCAAATTTCATCCTAATCAGTAGTTTTTGCGTAAAAGAGCAACATACATATGGCGTCCGGTTGCCGCCATATTGAATTTACACTAACGTCATGTCTTTAGTGTCACTCGCGAGACTAAGTAGAATCTATTGACGTTTGAATCATAAAAATCGGCCCAGGCGTTTGCTCTGTGTACTGCTTCAAAGAATCATACATACATACATATATAGACTGATAAACTTGAAGGACTTGAACCATATAATGGGAACATAGAATGTTCTATTCTAAACATAAAAATTATTGGCCAAAACTTGACGAAATTTTTGTGGAGGAAACTACCTAACGATTATCTGGCCGCTGCCAAAACAACACAGTTTTTGTAATAACCTAGTGTCACAGACGAATAAAAGTATCAATGAAATTTGAAAGAAAGGGACCAGAAAGATGGAAAACATCTTTCACCGGTAATTAACAAAAAATGTTATGACCCAGGTTACATTATTTCATCATTTATCATTCAAACCTTTTTACATTAACAATATTTAAAAATTTTGATCAACCCCCGACTAGCTCGGATTTGTTATCCGTACAACATTCTACTAGTAAAGACCTTTCATTTGATACGCATATTACTTAAGTGAGTTGTGAAAAAGAAATGTATTTCGCCGTTTCGTGGTAGCGGCCATGTTGGGTTTGGTCATAGTGCAAAGTATTCTACTAGTCAAGCCCTTTCGTTTGATACCCATATGGAGGTAGTAATGAAAAAATAATATAATTCGCCATTTTGTGGTGGCGGCCATCTTGGGTTTGAATTATTTTTATAGTGTACAATATTTTACTAGTCAAGCCCTTTCATTTGATACCCATATTGAGGTAAATTGTGAAAAATATTTTGTCTGCCATTTTGTGGAGGCGACCATTTTGAATCGAAATTATCCAAACATATCTAAGAACATCCACACAGATATTAACCTTCAAATAAAAAAACCGCATCGAAATCGGACCATCCGTTTGAGCTCTACGGTGCCACAGATAGACACACAAACCAGACAGACAGACATCGACGTCTTTACTTGTCTGAAATCAAAATGTTTTTTCCTATTTCAGTACTTTGTCGTAGTCACATTTAACACCCCTCTACTTATGATGGCAATGTATCACGCGATATGGCACCTGCAAAGCAACAATGAGTCAGTAAGTACATTATTATGTTTTTTAAACGTTTTTATTTAGCTTTTTCCGTTTGGTTTATTTTTTGGGTCAAATTTAGTCATTTAAATTTCACCCTTTTCCTGACAACCGATTGATCTGAAATTTAGTATACGCTTTTGGTTTTAATGACAATTCAATAATAAATACTAAAATTTATTGTTAATATAAGATGCCTGATAACCTATTTTTTTCAATCCCATCTATATGGGTATTAGGTATATGAAAAAATAAACCTTACCAATAAGGAGTTAAGGAGGCACTAAACGAATTAAATGTAATCAAAAATAGAAACTAAGAACTTGAAGATGGAAAAAGACACCGAACTCGAATCACACCGAATCTTTGAATCAATCCACCAATTCACAAAAAATGTCGTTACCGTGTCTCAGAAACGTATCGTTTAGTTTACCAGCGCCATCTATGATTTTCTGAGTGAACTAGTAAAATTGATCCGAATATGATGATGAATATGAACTTAAAATGATTACAACAAAGATCATCGTATGTAATAGGACTTGTAGATTAATTTTCATTGTAATTTTATTTTGGTAATCATGGCTTTTATTTCTTTGCCTTTTCAGATATGGAATCTAGTAGCTACACGAGAAAACGCAACCACTCTCGTTGATCTTTCTCTAACATTGGGACCCGCTATTTGCGCCAGCCAGCTTGGTATCGAAGCTGATAAAATTAAAGTCGTTTTGCATAATAAACTACTTGATGAAGTTGGTAAGTACAGTTTCAGTCTAAATTAAAGTAAATCGACATTTGATTACAAAAGGACAGTTATAGTGGTTTGTCCTCTACTCTAAAGTGAAGTGGCCTCTACTTGCTACCAAACTTTGGGATAGTGCAGAAGCCAGGGTGCCCTACTAACCTTTTTTGTGAGGGAAACACATTTACGTACCCCCACATGGTGAGATAATATGTCGGACCCGACACTATGACAACGATAGACATGGTGCCATTACCGACTAAAATCCCCACAGATTTATCCTGCATAGTCAGGAGTTAGGGTCGCAGGGTCACTTTTAGCATACACGTCAATGATCCTGACTCTTGCCACCGCCCTTACGGATCGGCCTCGTGGAGGACGTTAGTACCCCTGCACTTGATTCTAGTGACGCGCCGCAAATCTCCTGGAAGGCTTAAGCGGAGTGCTTGACAGCCCTAAACATCCGACGCTCAGACTCTCCTATGCAGACGGGATGCGAGCCTAGTCACACGGCCTCTTATTGTCTAGCATCACGGCGAATATGGTCGGCAGCAAGAGGTCGGCTCTCACCATCGCGCCTATGGATAGCCGCGGTTCCGCCGCTATGGCTGCATCGCGACCCTCCAGTGAATACTCTGCTAATTAGAGTGCTCGTGGAGGACCCTCATCTGAAAGTCTTAGGAATTTTACTTGGACGATATGTCAGCTGAGTAACCTTCTTAAGTATTCCAGTGGTTCTCCACAACCTCTACACGCGCTGCTCAAGTGGGTGAAGAGTGCGTGTAGAAGTTCCTAGCCCCGGCCGGGATTAGCCATCACACAACAAGATCCCACCGAGGCAAGTCGTTGTGTGATGCCCAGGGACCACCACGTAGAGGTACTGGAGCTACGCACCTTTGCCACACTAACCTTATCTTACCGTACTCAACCAGTACATCCAATAAGACATCTTGTGCCAGGACGATCGGTCAAACGGTACGATCTCGGCTTGGACTGCCGCCAATAAGGATGATAAAGGAACGACCTACGACCTGGCTTCCCAAAAGAAGGTGGTCTACGGCCCTACCAGGAGCTCTAGTACCACCTGACTTGTAACTAGTATGTTAGGCTAATATTCTAATTTTGATTATTCTCTGATGTCGGCTGACTTATTATTCAGGGAATTGTGTAATGAAAGGTGGATCAAAGTCAGTGGTCTGAGTCTGGAAGTTGGTAATTGTTATTTTTATCATGTATAAGTGTCGGCTGACTGATTTTTGGTTCCTTACTGATGTCAACTGAATTATTATTTGGACGCAAATCTTGTGTCGGCTGACTGATTATACTAGTATATTGATAGAGGATACGTATTGTCGACTGACTGATTATCCATACTAATATTATAAATGCGAAAGTCACTCTGTCTGTCTGTCTGTCTGTCTGTCTGTCTGTCTGTCCGTCTTTACCGCCTAAACCAAGCAACAGATTTTGATGAAATTTGATACATAGATAGAATAGATTCCGAGAAAGGACATATGCTACTTTTTGTTCCGAAAAAAGGGTTGAAAGGGTTAAAATAAGGGATGAAAGTTTATATGGAAAACTTCGTCATTGTTGAAGAACTATGAAACTTTACGTCTAGATATTTAACACGAAACCATAAAATGTATGTTTTAGCAGTTTTGTAGTTTCGAACTGTACCTACGGGGTTGGAATTGGGGGTGAAAGTCTGGAAGTTCAATACTATTGAAGATAAAACCATGAAACTTTGTATCTAAACACTTGAAATGAAGTCGATAAACGTTTGTTCCAGCAATTTTATAATTCTTAACTATACGGGGATACTTATATAACCGCTTGATATACTGGCCGCTTTTCGCGTTTTACAAATTTGGCAGGAAAACGGGTGTCAGGTTACATAAGTGCGGTGTTTATGTTTCGGCATATGAAGTGCCGCCTTACTTTTACCCGTTTGAGCCATTTACTCTCAAGAGCGTTTCAAGACGCTTCTAGCGGTATCATTTATTTATAATTAATGTACTTAAATAAATTCAAGATGGCCGCCGCTACAAAATGGCGGATAATTTATGTTTTATTAATCCCATCAATATGGGTATCAAATGAAAGGGCTGAACAAGCAGAATACAATAGACTATTAAAAATTGAAATTCAAGATGGCGGCCGCTACAAAATGGCGGATAACGTAGGTTTTATCAATCTCATCAACATGGGTATCAAATGAAAGGGCTCAACAAGCAGAATACAATATACTATAAAAAATTGAAATCCAAGATGGCGGCCGCTACAAAATGGCGGATAACGTAGGTTTTATCAATCCCATCAATATGGGTATCAAATGAAAGTGCTCAACCAGTAGAATACAATGTATTATATAAAATTAAAATCCAAGATGGCGGCCTCTACACAATGGCGGATAACTTAGGTTTTATCAATCCCATCAACATGGGTATCAAATAAAAGGGCTTGACAAGAAGAATACAGTGCACTATACAACCTCAATACTTTAGATGGGCGCAGCCACTAAATGGCGTATCGGACAGAATTTTTGATAGTCGACGAGATTTCCATGGTGTCTTATCAAATGTTATGCATGATGGACGCTCGATTAAGGCAAATTAAGAACTGCGAAAATGAGTTTTTGGAGGAGTAAACGTATTACTTTTCGGTAATCTTTACAACTGCCTCCTATAAAATGATCAGGAACACCTGTTTTCAATTCTAATACGAAATTATATATATGAAAGTAACTCTCTCTGTCTGTTACCGTCTAACGCCTAAGCCACTTAAATAGTTTGTTACAATTTGGTGCACAGATAGACTAGACTTAGGAAAGGATATAGGCGACTTTTTATCACAGAAAAGAGTTGAAAAGAGTGGAAATGAGGAGTAAAAGTGTGCATGGAAGGATCTTTGCACTCTTTGTATGCTATTTTTAACCGACTTCAAAAAGGAGGAGGTTATCAATCCAGTTGTATTTCCAATTGTGAATCAATTTAGATGGTTATTTTTTTGGTTGGTAGATTATAGTTCAGAGGTGGTTATATAAATTTTATCGAAATCAGTGCGGCGGTTTTTGAAATATGAACAACAAACTAAAATTTGCGTTCATGTAATCAGACGATATATCTACTAATATCTACTAATAGACTCTAATAAAATTTGGTGGACCGTCCCAATATGATTTTAAATTAAAGTCTGTTTTTGATTAATTTTTTGAGAACATAGTTTTTCTGTAATTTGTCGTGTAAATTGTACATTTATTAATAAATATAAAACTTTGACTTAGACCGATTTTGATTAGGAAACGTGAATTTGTATGGTAGTAGACATACGAGTAGGTACTGCCTCAATTACTTTAATAAATATGTGGCGCGGACGAAGTCGCGGGTAAAAGCTAGTACATTTATAAAGGATACTTGTTGTCGACTGATTGATGGAAATTTTAAACTAATGTCGCTTAACTTCTTACTATCAAGAAATTTTGAGAGGGGTTGAACAGTGCATTGAGAAAAAATATCTTATACCTATCTCTGGATATCGAGCGTAATGCAGTTGGTAATAATTTAGTCTCTTTGTATTCCAATAGCTGCGTGACACTGTACTAATATGGACAGGCTTGCTGATCACCATCATACAATAAAAAAGACATGCCAACAAAACTTGAATGAATTAAAAATATTGCTTGAATAATACAGTGAACTCTTAAAAACGGAAGAAGCGGCACACGCTCCTCAACGATGACGATGTAAAATCAGGTGACGTCTCCTGATTGAGATCAGTCGCAACGTGAGCGACAAATGGAACGCATATGTGCTAATAATTCCACGAAATTCGATTTGAGCTGTTACAATGCCACTTTGTGTGTGTACAAGGTGCAAATATAGTTCCAGGACCAAGAAAAAGTTTCGTGGCATCACTTTTCATGTACACAAAATCTTTAATTATTTCAAATAGAATAATATTTTCTGTTGGAAACAATTAGTCATTCGTAAAAAGGGACAGATATAGTACATGACGTGAAAGAGTAGGACACGACCAGCGATAAGTTGATTGCAGTGATAACGGGTAAAACACTCCTTCTCTTTCACACCAGTGTCTTCGTATGTTATTATTCTTTTCGAAAAAAATATTTAAGCAAACGTGTAACTGTGGTATGTTTATCTGTCTCATTCCCATCTACTGTCAATTTCTTATGATGTCTTTGTCATTGATTAAAACGTATCTCACGATGGAAGTGTAGCTGTGTACACGTTGTGCATTTGTGTGAAATGTTCGCCACATTATGTTGTTTTCATATTAGAACGTACCTGATCTTCCTTTCCTTATTTTTATCAATGGAATGATATGAATAATTTTCAATAGCATTTTTTATCAGAAGTAAGTAATATTTAAAGATTTGTTGGCTAATTGATTTTTGAAATTTAGAAGACCAGAACACAGTGATGTTCTTACGAGTACATTACTTTTTGACGCTAAAATATCTAACTGGCAAAAGCGTATTTCTTCCCCAAGTAGACTCTGCAAAGAGTTCTACCACTACAGAAATGTGATATGGTGGATTGTCGTATTGCTTGGCGGGAGAATAACTAGGAAAGTTGAGGTAATTTTCTAGGTAGATTTTACAAAATATCCTACCACTCCTGCTCGACGTTGTATCATTGACAGTTAACTAAGTATTCTATTTACAGATGAATCATCCCGGGATCAGATACTGCAGTTCATCCGCTACATAGACGCTTGGCCGCTCAAGTTCAAGATCTACAAGTTGATTCCACTGAACGCGAGCCTTCTCGGGATGTTGCTGACTTTCTTCGTCGACTATCTCATTGTTTCCATTCAATTTACACGTCTATATTAATTATTATTTCTTATTCAAATATATAGCTTTAATCCACCTGTAATATAAAAAAATCTTTACTTAATAAACAACAGAGTGTATGATTATTTTTTTGTATTTTATTGTATTACTGCACTCCGTTGTGTAACAAAAGTAGTATAAGTATTAATACAGGTAAATTACTTGGTACGCATTTCATTTCATTAAAAGTCGTTACAGACAAGTGTGGGCACAAACATTTATTGGCAAATGGAAAAACATTTATTGTGACAAAAACTTAGAACATTAAAACTGTTGTTTTACCCCACTCCGAAGACAGGGTTCAAAATGTAGACCAAGCCAGTTACCGTATTTTTGTACTACATATGTTATAAGGATATACCTCTAGATAGAGAGACAAATAGGTTCATAGAAAAATAGATAGAAAACTCTTCATTGTGGTACAACAGATTAAAAAAAAATACAGTGAAACACTGATGAAATAGCACCACAAACCACAACTTCAATAACAGACCACCAGATATAAATGCTAATCTCAATCCTATTCAGATTATTATGTAGTACTTCTTGATTTATCGTATCATTGTGTTGTACGTGGCAACAAAAGCAAGTTAGTTACTGAGTGCGTAAGAGCTAACATATCACACATTAGCTACTTATTTACTGTCCCTACTAGCGTCAGTCCAAGCCAAAGTCGTACCATCTGAGGTGCCTTTGCGCTAGTCGTTGTAAGCGTTGTAGCTAGCGGTAGGCGATTATGAGATATACTAATGAAATCATTCGATTATGAGAATGTCTCGTTTCGATTATAATAGTTAGTAATTACTAATTAGTACTCAGACAGGCACACGCGGTCGCGAGTCGACTACATTCAATCACAGCACAGCCGCCTAGGGTGACAACGCGATGCGGTCTCGCGGAGTCTATAAAATTATCTCACTTACGAGGTAGGGCCATGCGCCTTCTGTGCTAGCACAAAGGTTGATAGGCAATTGACGCAACTTGAGGTCAACTGCCGTTTAATTTTAAACAAGAACAAAATTTAAAATGTTGACTAACCTCGACACTCTCGGATTAGTTATCTGTACAACATTCTGCTAGTCAAGCCCTTTCATTTGATATCCGTTTTAAGGGAGTTGTGAAAATAGAAATGTATTTCGCCATTTTGTTCGGCCATCTTGGATTTGAAATTTGTCACAGTGCAAAGTATTCAACTAGCCTTTCGTTTGATACCCATATTGGGGTAGAAGTGAAAAAATTATATAATTGGCGATTTTGTGGTGGCGGCCATCTTCACCAATCATAGCTAAGAACATCCGCACGGATGTCCAAATCGGACGGAGGACCTTCAAATAAAAAAAATGCAACGGCATCGGCCCATCCATTTGAGCTCTACGGTGCCATAGACAGACACACACACAGACACCCAGAAAGACACACAAATATCGACGTCAAACTAATAACATCCCTTTTTTTGGTCGAGGGTTAAAAATGACACTGTAAAAACAATTTATATGAATGTAAAAATGCAAATTGCAAAACAAATCGCTTAATAAAACGATGCTTCGATCTCATTAATCAGAGTGACGTCAAACAATTGAGCACAGTGTGAGCGTCACTGTCCCACACTGCACGGGATTTTGGGTAGATTAGGTTCACCGTACGCTTTTCACTGTTAGCAACATAATTTTACTTAAAAAAACCAACCGGCGATATTTTATAGTGTCTGCTATTTTGTGGATCAGGAATTTGTCTTCAACTAAAAACTCATGGAACGATTTTAACCCGCGCCCGCTGCGGTTTTATTTGAAAACTCACGAGACCGCTGATTTTCGCGGTGGCTGCGACACCGCGGGTGACATTATCGCCCCCGAACCGTGGCGGGTGACAGGCGGGCGGCAACTGCGCGGGAGCCGCGTTCCAGCCGCGCGCGTTGCGGTTGTGTAATGCCGTGAGTTGTACTTTCCATTTTTACGAATTTAATACAAATGCATTTTACATATTCTACAACTGCGGGCCCGTAACCGCAGTGGGTGCGGCTGACATGCGTTCCATGAGTTCTTAGCCTTAGCGGTATTCTACTAAGCCCTTTTATTTGATATCTAATATGACGGAATCATGTAATATTTTCGCCATTTTGTAACAGCGGCCATCTTGCACCGTTTTTCATCAAACATAGCTAGGAACATTTCCGACTATATTATCTTTTATGTTAGAAAGAAAAAAATACAAATTCAAAGCAGCTCATCCATCCGGAAGCTACACTATTCGCTAGTTGACACACAGACACGTCAAAATTATAGCTGGATAGCTTATAGCTTTAGAAAGCGACATGGTTTCATAATTGATGTTCCATAGACTGGTAAATAGAGGTTTGACTTTCGCAATGACAACATCGAAACCTTGCCTTGCCTGTGTTGGATTTTTTGCTTTACGATAAATATGATCTAGGTGTCTTCGAATCTAAAAATAATCGGTTTCATTTAGAATCACATGGATGAACTGCAAGACTTTAAACCTTGGATGGGCATACCGATCAAACTCAAAAAACACAAAACAACATCCTGATGAAACACCAGACGTTGGCGAAATTGTGCTCACCAAGCGTTTATCTCACACATATAGTATATATATCAAAACCAAATAAAAGCCCGAAATGAAGCGAAGATGAAGAATCAGATGACATAAATAAAAACCAGAAATGAATAGAAGATGAGGAAGAAGAAGACTTTAATCAGCTGACTATTATTAAATGTTTTTCATTTTATAAATTAAGACTACAACAAATTGTCTTGCCAGACATATTGCATGCCTCTCGCAGAGGCCAGTTTGTATGGGGCAACTTTTAAAAAGTTTTGTATCATCTTATCTTACCTACAAACAGCAATAAAGATTTTTGTATTTGTATTTTGTATAAACATAATATCGAAAAAAATAACAAAACATCTCCCACAAAAGAAAAATTGTGTAAAGCGTGCAGGAGCCGACATAGCGCAGCAAACATGCATCGTTCCGGACAAAAAATTCCCTCGAATTTTCCAGTTAAATGTAAAAACATTTATCGGAATTCACCGCAAGTCAATTACTATGGAATGGAAAACAATTACACGACTGTCCATTTTGTCGTGGTTGGATAAATAAAAGTGGGATAGTGGTGGCACGGTGTATTCATTAAAGATTGTTGAAATCTGCAGTTTTTGAAGGACTGCAAAAAACTAGGAGATAAAGACTATAATATTATGTATTTATAAAGTGATAACTAAAGTTAGGTATTTTTGAGATCGGAAACAGCAATTAACTAGTGTCATCGTAACCGTAACCAATGTCTATAATATTTCTTTATCTTTTTATACAATAGAGTGACAAGTTCCAAGATCCATAGTTAATATTCAAAGGGTAGGGGACAATTTTAATACATATAAACAGTAAATCAACTTTGGACAAGAAAAAAATCATGAAATAAATTGTTACCTATAAACTGCGTGACACTGTGCTGGATGACGAGCGCAGTGTAATGCTAATCAGATATGCTATCTCTATACCCTCTAATTTCTCTTACGTTATTTGCAAGGATTACGATACATTTTAAATGATATTTCGGTGTGGAACACCAGGTAGGAACGAAGTTCCTTCGAATTAAAGGCTTACGTATTATGCTTTGTTAAGTTTAGTGACTGAATTCAGAAGCAATTTAGTAGGATGCTAGATGCTAGATTACTGAATACAATGACACATCCTGAATTCAGTAACGACTAAATTCAATCAACTAAATGTAGCTAATTGTAATAAGTCTTTAATATAAAAGCAATACAATTTGCATAAAAAATGCTTAATTTTATTTTTTATTGTACGTCTTTTCCGTTATATGTTTTTCTTACGGTTTACAATCTTATCAAGTCGTACACTCTTTTCAGTTTAGTTGCGCAGAATAATCTGTATCTCCACCAAGCATGCCACAAGGAACTTCTTTCCTATAATATTAAGATCATTAATATTCTATTTCCCCATATAATGATTCCATAACTTAGCCAGGAGAAGCTATTCACAAGGTAGTGTAAAACATGAGCAACCATTCTCCAAACAGCAGTTACTGTTATTATGAACAACGACAATATTTTGGTTGCAAATAAGCGGTGCGTAGCAAATAAAGGGAATGCTCGATTCTGATTTCTGTCGTATGAATGTGGGGTGTGTTGTTAGAGAATGTTCGCCAAAACATACTAAACAATGTATTATTATAACCAAGGCGGGACAAATGTCATAAAATAAGGCTTGTTTTGATAATAGCTGATAAAAAGTCACTCGTCATTATTGAGCGACTAGTTTTTATCAATAAGGCGGCAGTTATTGGCTTCGGTATAAACCAACAGATTTGCCCTCAGTACCTTGAAATTGTTAACAAATTACGTCTCTGTGTGTAGCGTGAGTTGCTTACACTACCATTCTACTTGACCCCTAGAATCACTATCGGCGAGGTATGTTGCGGTTCTACTTATTTTAGTTGTTGTTAACGAACAGTGATAGGTAAAAACGAACAGCGTTCACCGCTTCCACAAACGACCAGGACGGAAAAATAGAGCTCACTCTTCCCAACGATAACATAATTCCGTGCGTTTGAAGTTTGAGAGGGCACATCCATTGATTTATAACGATGGTTGTAGGTACCGCCGATATAAGTGAAAACTTGTAACTTAGAATGTTATTATAAAAAAACACTAATTTTACACAATACGTATATAGCTACAGATATATTGGGCATGTAAGTGTCACGAACTCACATAATTTCACCTCTTTAAGAAGCGTCTATATGCGCATGTCTTATTCCGTTGCTCCGTCGTCACTCCAACGCTACGCCGCTGCCGTCCAACGTTAGAACAACCCATGAAATTTTCTCGTAACGAGGGAAAAGAGTTTACATCAAAATCAGTGTTGGAACTAAAGCGTCTTAATTTTCTCAGTAAAATTAATAGTATCATGACGTTCTTTTATTCTGATCATGGGTAGTACGTAGTACAAGTAACATCGATCGGATTTTCTCACCCTTAGATAAACTAATGGGGTGTCATGAAGGGTGTAATTTAGAAAATTTTCCCCTTTATTGTAAGATGATTTTGAAAGAGGGTCCGATTTCTTTGGCTTCCTTAGGGGTGCTTGAAAAAGCGTTGTCAGTGAATTTGTAAGTAATACGGCTTCTGAGGAAAACGCTCTGTCATAATTTTTGTTATGATGTGAAATAATAGATTCCGGATTCCAAGGTACCTAATACTTTTGTGGAAAAATATAATTCTACGCTGATTACGATCTGATTGACATATATTATCTTGGAAAATTATCAATCTATTAAAATATATTGGAAAAGGAGAAAGTTGTACTTACGAACGAGTATTTTGATTTATCAAACTATTCTTTTTTTTTATAGGAAGTGACGAGACGAGCATGACATGTACCTGATGGTAAGCAACATGCCTGCCACATAACAACACAGTGACACGCAGCTATTGGAACATGAATAGTCCAAATCATTACCTAGCACTGCACTGCGCTCATCACCCAGAGATCTAAGATGGTATATCTGTAAGTCTCTGTAATTTGTCTGGAAACATTGCCCTTCTTTAAACCGGAACACAGTAATGTTTCACATTACTGTTTGGCGATAGAATAACTGGCAAAGGTGTGTTACTTCCCCAGGCGGTCTCAATTCAACCAAAACAAACAAAACAAAAAATGTTTCGTTTTTTTTTATATATTGTACTATACATAAAAATGTTACGTTGGTTTGTGTACGCTTCAAAAACTAAAAAGTTCTGCACCGATCGAGCTGAAATTTGAAATCTATCTATGAATCTATACTAATATTATAAAGCTGAAGAGTTTGTTTGTTTGAACGCTAGGATCTCGGGAAGTACGAGTACCTATTGGTCCGAATTGAAAGATTCTTTTTCTACTGGATAGTCCATTTATCGAGGAAGGCTATAGGCTATAGAACATAACGCTACTATTAACAGAAGGGGAGCATGAATCAAGAATGTAACAAAATCGGGGAAAAATATTCCTTTTTGAGAGTTTTCGTACGTTTCGTGCTTTGACATGACACATGACAGCATGTGTCTAAGATTGCGTCATTGAATATAAACCTTTGCCACAGATTACATACCTCACCTTTGCCCACAGATTAAACACCTCCCTTTGCTAATCAAATTTGTTCCTAAATCTGAGTTGGTACGACCAATTTTCGACAGGTGGCGTAGCAGGTAGCTGAAGAGGTGTTTTGTTTGAAAGCGATATTCTCAGGAATGAATGAACCGATTTCAGTCATTCTTTCACCGTTGGATATGTACGGGATCCTGATGAGTGCTATATAATGTACCATGGGCGAAGCCGGGACGGACATCTAGTGAAATACAATCCGCATCAAGGATTGCTTTTATCTAATTTTTGAATCACAATGTGCCACTGCGAAGCGTGGCAGGATACAGCTAGTATTGTATGTATTTTTTTTTATTGATGGACGATAGTTCGTGAACCCCAAACCTTCGTTATTTCACCAAAACTGAAATTTTGTCAGCGCATGCTCGCAACACAGGTAAGAGCGATGGACCATTATGTATGTTTGTACTGTGTCTGGGTGTTTCTATGTATAGTAAGTATGTATTTACAATTATATAAGTATTATCTCAGCTATCTGGCCGCCATATTACAAGATTTGCTTAGTTTGGGGTCAGATGATGCTGTGTGTGAATTGTCCACCAATATATATTTATTTATATTTATTATGAAGTTTGGGTTATCCTGGTTTTGAATTTTTTAACGGGTTTTTTATTGATTTAACCCCTACAATTCATTACCATCATCGTCAGCCTACCCTAGTCCACTGCTGGACTGCCGTCTCTCCCATGATTCGCAACGCAGCCTCACTTGTTGAAGTGAAACTTTTTTTAACGTGCCACAAGCATTTTTTTGTGATCTAGGTATAGAATTCTAGCGTCACGCTCGGGAATGATAAGAAATCTTCGGGTAAATTCGGGATCATGGCCATTGGCTATCTAGAAATGCGTCAGCATTTTCCATTGGCCCATTCATTGCTGTAGCATTTCTAGATGGCCATGCTCATGGCCTTCCTGTTTTACTAGCATAGTTTCCAAAGCAACAAAGTAATTTCACTTATTTTGGCAGTTCCTATGACTGCCAATTTTTCTTTTCTACCTGCGGCCTTACGTATGTTTGCGCTGTTTCAATAAAATTCAAGAAGTACACATAAAATTAGGCAACCAAAAGAGAAGGGAGGAGAGACTTACGTGCTGATGGAGCTCCTATACCTGCCGGCCGGCAGTGATACGATGACACTTTACACTAGATTCTTGTTAACTGTGTTAATGGCCAGCATCACTGGATGACACCACCTTTTATCTTAGTATTTTTGAATGAGGGAGGACGATTGATATTAGAGGGTAGGAAAAGGAACGGAAATGTTGTCTGACTAATTTCTCCAATTAATAATGACCAAAACAACGTGTATCGTCACTGCATCGAGCTCCTAGGAGCTCGAGGGAAATTAGTCAGGCAACATTTCCGTTCCCTTTTCCTACCCTGTTCTTTACTACGTTTGTCTATTCGCATAAACCTGTATACTTAATATACGAGTACATAAGTAAACTCCGAAACAGTGCGTAATGAAATCGACGCAGTGATTTGATTCTAGTTACCGATGTATTCAGAACCAAACACATGTATTAATGCAAAATTCCCCTAATTCGATTTTCTCTACAGGTTACCTTTCCCCTCGCGTGTACCCAATGAGGGACCGTTTACACTCATGTGAGATGTAAATACATTTTGCTTACTTAATTTTATAGACTTAAGCAAGGCATATAAGAGTATATTATAGCAGCCATTTTTAGCAGTCATATTGTCCTACAAATTGTGTAGTACATTATTCCGGTCCTACGCTCAGAAATATTTTATGCTGTCTCTGTTAGCAACCACAATCGAGAGTTTCTTACAGGAAATTGTTAGGCATCTCATCAAAAAGACATTCACGCAAATTAGCTTGATAGTAATCAATTGCAAAAAAATTACCAGGAATCCAGGACTATATATGGGATCTCTAAAGTATGTACTTAAGAAAAAAACGTTTAAAGCGATTCACAAAATCGGCGGGCTTATTGCGTAACAAACATTTAAAAAATACAAATCGAGAGAGAATCAATTTCTTCTAGGTAAACACGCTCCATAGTAGACCGTAATGGCGATCAAGTGTCAGCCTGCAAAAGGTATTAATAAAATTGGTCTAACATTATTAAGAGAACTTAATTAACTTGAATATTAAATTTGTGCCTCCATCACATCGGAATGCCTGACCCAATCGGGTTGAAACTAGAAATACATTTTTAGGTTATAATCTCAAAAATAGATACTCGTTTATAGTATAGTCACACAGCTATTGCAGGGATCATTATGGAACTCCTGACCGTAACCAAAATTATCGGATATCCGAAATAAAAATATATCCGTAAGTGTATCTGTTTCACAAGCTATGTGTAGTTTCATCGCATGTATTTAATTAAATGTATTTATGTATGTACTAGCTGAACCCGCTACTTCGTTCGCGTAAGCAGATGTTACTGACTTATACATTAATTGGAAGTATCGTACGTCAAACATTTGGATAAGTAGTCATTGAAAAACCTTTGAGTTTGAGTGAATTTGTTTTTGCCACACAAAAATTTATTTAATTTTATCAACTTTATTTTTCTTTTGACGTGACAACGTCTTATAAATTGGTTTGCCGGGTGACACTTCAAGAAACTGCGTTACGCTCCGCTCACGTTATGCGCTCACAACGAGAGCGAGTGAGAGGCACGCGTCCCTTCCACTCGGGCATGGTTAGCCCGCCTAAGAGCGAGAGAGACAGACATAAAAGTGAAAGGCACGCGTCCCTTCCGTAAAATTATTTTACCACTCAAAGTCGTTGTCACGTAAAACTTTCGCTCGTATACCGACTTTACAGGCAACCAATTTTTTTTTTAAACAAAATCAAACATACTTAGTAAGGTTTCGTAGTATCGAACATAGCCGCAAGTGTTAAGTTTGTAGGATTTTTATAGGATACATTATGAAAAGTCTGAAGCTAATGTGCATGATCTGATACCTACTTACCTATTTCTTTTTATCCGCAAGCTGTTTTCTAGCTGTTACCCGCGACTTCGCCGGCGTAAAATTTTGAACGAAGCCTGTGTGGAATCAAAATAATAAAAATTTTGAGTTTTAATGATATTCAAGCATGTTGAACCCGTAAATCTAAGCCAAGTCCTTAGTTAGTGAAATGTTAATGTATGAATTTAATTGTAGGTAACACAGAAAAAAATCAAGAACGAAAGAATCCAAATTTGGCATCACAATCCCTTTAGCAGCAAAAACTTATTAGTACAATTTAGAATACCAGTAACGCCACCTAGTGATGAAAGAAAAAATACATACCACAATAGCAAAACATCGATTTAAATGGCCTTTAGTGCTTTTAGATTTAAACTGGCATTAGTGCCGTCTAATGAGAATATTATGTTGCTTGTTATTTTGGTTGTGAACGCAAATCACCTATATTAACTACGCCAAAACGGGTGCATATATTTTTCATTTTTGGCTTTTACCTTACCATCACATCAAGTTCCTTACGAAAATATATGCTTATATTAATATGGAGTTAAATGAAAATGTAGACTTATTAGCCCATGTGAAATTTTAGACTCTAAACTATATGTGTTTCGTATGTCAACCCATATCGTTGTGCCGTTTTGACGTGATAGTTAATATTTGTTTCCTTAGGGCCCATGCTTCTTTTCAGGTTGATAGGTAATAAATACATAAGTGTGGTATTTCAGACTATGAGTTATTTCTGTTTCAATTTTCTACCAAATTTGCTTAGTCTTTCCTACGCCACAGTAACGTGTGTTTCGAATTCCATCCAAATATGTTCAGCCGTTCCAACGTTGTCCTGCAAATATTATGAATGTCACTGTTTGGATGTTTGTTACGTAATACGTAGAGTACTTATACATAGGCAATGTTTAGCCTATGTGTTCTTCCAGACTGTAATCAAATTCTATTTCAAATTTCAACCCGATCACTTAATACGTTCCGCCATGATTAAAGCGGCAATAGAAATACATCATCTGCGAAAATTTCAACTGTCTAGCTATCACCGTTCTTGAGATACAGCCTGGTGACAGACGGACGGACGGACGAACGGATAGCGAAGTCTCAGTAATAGGGTCCCGTTTTTACCCTTTGTGTACGGAACCCTAACAACGGCCTGCTTCGGCCACCGAAGCTTGTTGAACACTACCTTTAAATTTTAAACAGTATTTGGATTGAAATAATACGTTTTCTAATAAATTACGTTTGGTCTAGTAAGTTACAGCTGACCTAGTCGAGAGAACGGCGACTGTCGATCCAGAGACCCAGGGTTCAAAACCACGCGCACCACTATCTTTTCAGAGTCATGTTCGTAATGCCGGTAATTAAAACGGTGAAGGAAAACACCGTGAAGAAACCGAAATCTACCTATAATCTAAGTTCTAAGTCATATATCATCCACCAACCGACACTGGGCCAGCGTGGTGGATAATAGCCTTGTCTCTCTCCTTGGCTCCGACGCCCAGCAGTGGGAACATTTAATGGATTGTTTATGCTGCTACTTATTATGCTGATATGTTTTCTCCAAAATACAAAAATCTACTTCAATGACAGGTAATTTATTTCTATCATTCGACTACATTTTATAAGAAGGTATAACTATGTCGTACAGATAAATCTAAGCTGATTTTAGTTTTTTGTTGATATTTGAAAAACTACCTCCCTGTTTTTGATATCTAAGATCACCTCTGAAGTATTTTCTACCAAACAAAAAAGGAATTATCAAAATCAACTAACAATTAGCAGAGTTATCGCGTAAAATAAAAGCAAATAAAAAAACATGCAACCCGATTGAGAACATCCTCCTTGTTTGAAGTCGATTATAACCGAATGATGTTTGTTTTTCCACACAAAAATATATTTTTGACAATTATTTTGTCATCCAAGACGACGCGACGCGATCACGTGGACACTTTCTAGAATCTAGATATTCTGTGGATCGTCTGTGATACACAGAATACTTAGAAGTTAGTATGTACCGAACGCGCCGCGCGTGTCGTTATTATTTAATGTTTGTGTAATTTCCGAACCAACAGACCGATATTGTTCAAATTTTGACGGGACAATATAAAAAATGTGTACTTGCTAACAAAAAAAGGATTAATGAAATTAAACAACGCAAACATGAGTTACAACCAAATACACATTCTGACTTTCACCCCCTCCCGCAAGAAAACCGATCAGAATTTGGGGATCAAAAGTAGCCTACAGCAATGTCCTTAGCATAAACTAAAATCATGCCAAGTTTTAGCTGAATGGAATCAGTAGTTTCGGCGTGATGCGTGATCCCTATACAGAAAGACAGACAGACAGACATGAAAGAAAAAAAATGCAGTTTCGCCATCAGTATCGACTATGGAGTGCACCAAAAAAAAAATTTCTAAATATCTTTAATGTACAGAATTCGACCCGTTATAGTTTTATTATAAGTATAGATATATATATATATATATGATATATAAGTTATATATACTCCGGGTGCCCAAGATACAGGCCTAGCCTAGTTTGGGACCCACCGGACAAACTGCCGAGCTACAATTGGGTTAAAAATGTGAAAAAAAAATGTACCATATCTTATCCGTATTATATTATATTATCTTATACGTATAATATCTTATATTATTTATTTGTAAATGGTAATATTCTCTTTGTGCAAATATTTATGTAAATGTTTCAAGAATGCCACACCACTGCCCTTATCCGTTACCTTTTCCAAATAACGAAAAGGTTATTTGGAAGAGATCGCTATTAGCGATAAGATCGTCTTTTGTTTATTTTGTGGTATAATAAAGTGTTTTTGTGTTGTATTGTATAGTTTCGGATAAGGGCGGAGTATGAATAAAACGATTTGTGTTTTAACCGCTCACGCGCCATTGAAGCTTACCGTTTGTTTGTTGGTGTTTTAGTCAAAATTTTGATATCCGTAACCGAAACTATCCGTAACAAACGGATAATCCGAAATAATTACATATTCGTATCCACATCCGAAATAGCATATCCATAACATCCCTAGTAGACTGCAGGCCCGTGAACAAAATTTACGGGTCATATGATACAGCAGGAGACCTATGTAGGACGATAGAAGGGTATAAAGTAATAAGATTGAGCACTATGCCGTCACTTGTAAGCTGTCCAACTGAGTGCAATTGAAGAGGGGGGGTTCTAAACCTCGATCATTTCTCCTTGTCACATGATTTTTGTATGGCGTTGCGGAATAATAGATTAGAAGAAGTATTGAAACTATAAAAAACATAAATTTAAAAATTTTAATTATTAGTTTGTGAAAAAAATTCATGATTTTCCGACGAGTCACAGAGCAATTTTGGTTATTTGATTATGTTCGGCTTTGGTTTCATACAGTTTCAATACCTCTTCTTATACATTATTTCGCAATGCCGTACAAAAATCATGCGACAAGGAGAAACGATCGAGGTTTAGAACCCCCCCTCTTCAATTGCACTCAGTTGGACAGCTTACATGTGACGGCATAGTGCTGAATCTTAGTACTTTATACCCTTCTATCATCCTACATAGGTCTCCTGGTGTATCATATGACCCATAAATTTTGTTTACGGGCCTGCAGTCTATAGACAATGTGAACGTACCGCAAAACTAGTCTTTCCCCTCAAGAGAGGTAAAAGGGGTAAGGCGAGAATAATGTGACGTAATCGAGTTAAGCTTACGTCGCCATCAATGGTGCCTGATTGAGTTCCGTAATGACGTTACAGTGCAGTTCTGATGAACTTTACCGTTTGAGATCGGTTCCGTAATAGGGTAAAGCGTCTCGCGAATTTGGGATGGAAACTGTATAATGTTAAAACTGTATAATGTTGCACTCTTTTGGTTATGCAGTTGAATACATTTTCAATCAATTGGTCAGCTAAGCATGCCGTAATCTGAAAACATAGATACAATAATTAGAACATCTTGGTATGCAGTCATTTTACGTATGACATCATGGGTTTTATAAATAAATTGACTATATATCCTTTCAGTATTATTGTTTTTGTCTCTTTATTTAACCGACTTCCAAAAAGGAGAAGGTTATCAATTCGACCCCTATGTTTTTTTATGTTTGATACCTGATTTCTCGCGAAGATTTCCAATATTTTCGAAAATTTTCGACGATTTCGCATACCCCGTACCGATTTTAAAATTTCTTTTTATGTTTGGATGGGTATGCAAATGGTGCCATATAAATCTTATCGAAATCGGTCAAGTGGTTTTTGACATTTATGAACAATTTTTTTTTTGTGTGTGTCAAGTGTCAAGTGCTACTCACTCATCAATTTGAAGTCGGTGCCAGTCAAGCCAAAAATACCAAGTAGGCACGTGGTAGGTAGGCATATCCACTAACTGTTAGACTTGGCTAGCACCGATTTCAAATAAGTAGATGAGTGAGTAGCACTTGTAACAATGATATTAATTTATTTTTCGTTTTTGAGTTTTGACAAAAAAATTTAACCGACTTCAAAACCATAAATAGGCTGTGGTTTTGAAGTCGGTTTAATTTTTTGTACGAAAATAATTTATTTGGTATTCTTTTTTTTTTCATATTTTGAGTACTTTGTGCTATAACAAATATAATATAAAAATGAATGTGTAGGAGCACGTATGTGTACGTGACAGATATAGTATATAAGCGGATGGCAGCGGAGAGCGAGCAGTCTCTCGCCCTGCGTCACTTGTACAGTTAAGATCAATATAATCGGCAGTTTATACAGTGACGTGGTTTCATTTCCGTCTCCAGTACCAGTAGGTACCTGACACCTACAAATGTCTGTACGTCCTTTATAGAATTGTTAACTATGCATTTGATCACAGGGTGATTTTTATCGAAGTTGGTGTGCATGAGACAAAGAAAGTTTCTGAGTTGATACGATCAATTTTCGACAGGTGGCGTAGCAACGCGCGCAGAATACGAAAAAACTCAAACTTCAAACTTTAGCTTAAATTGTTGAATTGCCCATCGATTTCCTTCACACTTATAACAATCACTCGAGAAACATATAACAAGGCTTTTACACTGTGACTACACTATTCCCCAAACATCTCTAACGATAAAAATACAATGGCTGTTAGAAAATAAAAATATACACGGCTCGTACAACATGGGAGGCGTCAAGCCAGGCTTTCGACGCAGGAGAGACGCAGTATACTCGGACACAGTGAATAAGCATACTCCACTTTCGTAAAAATAATAAATAAAGTAACCGTCATGAGAAGCTATAAAATATGTAAACAAACATCTTTTACTAAGTAAACATTTTATACTGCGAGAGAATAATAAATTGACCATATTCAATCGACATGAAATATAGACGGGTTATATGAAAATAACAACCTATTTAATTTAGTCGGATCATATTTTAACGACGCAAAGCGCTATCGTTTGTGTTTCTTGGTACCGGAACGCGTCCGTTGCAGGGATTGTAAACTATCGGGACGACAATTTTAAAACATGTAGTGGACGAGCTCGCAAAAAAATATAAGGTGGAAGTGTTGAGACTCAATATATCATATATCATTGTGAGCTTAATCCAATTGAGCTAATTTGGGCCAACGTAAAAGGATATGTTGCTCGCAAAAATACAAATTTTAAATTTGACGAGGTAAAACAATTATTACAAGAGGGACTGCAGCAGATTACTTCGGAAAATTGGAAGCGTTGTGTGGAGCATGTTATCAAGAAAGAAGATAATTTTTATTCTAAAATCGATGAGATGATTGATAAAACTGTAGACAGCTTCGTGATACATGTCACTGATTCTGACACAGAAATGAAAACATCTGAATCTGACGAATAATTATTCATAGATAATATATGAGAATTAATATTTGTTACTTAATCATTTATTAAATCTTAAACAAATTAATTTTTTTTGTTGGTCCAAATGTTGTGAACTCCTGAACACTTGTTTATAAAATTTATAGCTTCTCATGACGTTTACTTTATGTACTTCTATTAACCCTTAACCACCTGCCAGCGGTCATGGTGACCGCAGCGAGTTTTTGAATTTGAATTTTAGCGAAATCCGTTGTCGCGTGTTAGTGATCGTCTGTGTACCTTTTCTGTGGGTGGTTTAGTGTCGCGTGTGCGCTCGGCAACGATACACGTGCACGCGTTTGGCTTTGGTGAGTAAAAATATTTCGTCAGCGGTCATGGTGACCGCGTGCAGGTAGTTGTGTGATTATTGTGTATTACATTCATGTTTATTGTTTTAGCGTAAAAATGGATGGAAACGACGAAAGAATTGTGAGATGGTTAGAGCAGGAGTTGTCGGATGTGGAGGATAACCTTGACGAGAGTTGCAGTGATGTAGAACCAGAGGATTTGGAAGTTCCTGTGATTTTAGAAGACTGTGACATTGCCTACTGTTTCTGGAGCTGATCATCTTGAAACACGTAAAACGTGTTCAACTTGTGATCCCAAGAAAAAACGAAAAACATTCCATCTGTGTTTTACCTGTAAAAACCCAATCTGTGTGGAATGCTCTAACAAGATGTGCAAAAATTGTCGGGAAAAAAATTGTGAGACTTTACCCCCTGCAATTTTCTCGAAGTTTTGATTTTTTTAATACTTTAATTTTTTTGTTTCATTAGAATATTATTAGATTCTTCAAAGAAAGTCCAAATTTGATTTAATTTTTTGTTTCTATGCCGATAGATCTCATTATGTAAGCATAGTTCTATTTTTAGTTAAAATGTGCCAGCAATTTTATTGTTCACATTTATGAGAAGAAAATGTTTTGTTATTATTTCTTTTTTCGCTCAAATAAATAGTTTAATATATATTAAAGAGTTTTAATAATTAATTCTCACAATGAAACCTTAATATCCTAAGAAAACTGATGTGTGTCCGAAGCGGTCACTGTGACCGCGCGCAGGTGGTTACGTTATTGAAATAGGAGTCAGGTGGTTAAGGGTTAAGTCTGCCTGCGAAGCCGAGGGTCGTGGGTTCGATTCCCACCCAGTGCAACTATGTGTGTGATGAATTCAAATATTTGTACTGTATCTGGGTGTTTCTATGTATAATAAGTATGTATTTACAACTATATAAGTATTATATCAGCTATCTGGTTTATTTTTTCTGGTTTCTGTATTACAAGCTTTGCTTAGTTTAGGGTCAGATGGTGTTGTGTGTGAATTGTCCACTAATATATATTTTATAAATTAATGATCTATGGGACCTAAATCTGGGTGTCTTCAACTGTAAGATAAGTCGGTTATGTTAGTTATATTTCATTATAGATCGCATTATGTTAGTTATATTTCATTATAGATCGCAATGTTGCATAATTTCAAGCAACGTCGTCTGGTCATCTCGCTTGAAATTAAGCAACAATGCCATCAATAATGAAATGTGAGAGGAAAAACTCAAGCGTAAATTTATAACAAATAACTAGGAAAAAAAAACATTGTTCTGATGGATAATTTTTAATACACGACTCGAATAATTGCGATGAAATTTTAGCTAGGACTTATAAGCATTTTCCTTTGAAATAAAAAATAATAATTTTCTAAATCTGTTCAGGTAATTTCAAATAATCGGTGATACATTAAACAATGAGACTAATTGAGATAATCCTTTTTATGATAACAAATTGTGTATACTGTATAGTTAAAAAATACAATTCCATAGTTAATGTTCATGTTTTATTTGTTATTCTCTAGTATAATAATCTGTTTCGTTGACAGGATTGACCAATTACTATTCTAACTTAATTCAACTAAACATACATGTTTCGCAATTTATTTTTGATTTTTCGCAACTTTTGCGATTTTGATGTCTTCTACAAAATTACGTATTTAATAATAATCATTATTTAGAAGTTTTTTGTTTTAAATGAAGAATGACGAGACGAGCAGGACATGTGCCTGATGGTAAGCGACATGCCTGCCACATTACACGCAGCTATTGGAATATGAAGCATCCAAATCATTACCTAGCACTGCACTGCGTTCGTCACCCAGAGATCTGAGATGATATATATATCTTAGCCCTGTAATTTCTCTGGAAACATTTCCCTTCAAACTAGACCACAGTCATGTTTGCACATTACTGCATTGCAATTAACTGGCAGAGGTATGGTACTTCCCCAGGCGGACTCTGCCAAGAGTCCTACCTACACAACACAGTTATTTGTGCCTATTATATTATTTTCAGTAAACAATTACATACAGTTATATTATTTGTGACTATGGCATTATTTTAGTTAAAAAAATCTACAAAATAATCAGTTTTACAGCTTCTTCTTGAAACAAATCAACCCTAATAAATGAAAACAATCCTTCTTCGTTAATTATAATAAATAATAATAAATTCCCCCAAATTAACGGTGGTCTGACATTATACTCTGTTCATACCTATACGAACGCCCGAGAAGATTTCGTGTAATAAAATAAAATAAAATGTCCCCCAGCATATTGCATTAGCTGTTTTAGCGACACGCAGTTGGTTTGCGTTTTGTTGAGCATCTGAATTGACCTGTTTTTAGTGAGATGGGTTTGCAGAAACTCTTTTGGGATTCGTTGTCTTAATTTATCTACACTAATATTATAAAGAGGAAAGATTTGGTTGTTTGTTTGCATCGAATAGGCTCCAAGACTACTGAACCGAATCAAAAAAATATTTCACTGTTCTAATTCCACATAATCTGGGATGAACATAGGCTATATATTTTATTCAAAAAAGTTAGGGATCCGAATGACAACTTTTTTTTAAAACATTTATAGGTTAACACTTGACCGCCATCTCGCCTGATGTTAAGCGACGATGCGGTCTACGATGGAGCGTGTTTACCTAGAAGAAACCGATTCACTCTCGATTTGAAGACACAAAGATTTGTAACCAACAGGGAAAACCCACTCCGGCAACGTATTCCACAGCCTAGACGTTCTTATCACAAAAGTAGAGTCAAATCTCTTCGTTCGTGTCTTTGGAACATCAACCATGAAACGATAACTATATCGCTTACGCTGCGGAAACTATTGACAGCAGAGCAAAGTAATGTACAGTTTTACAGAACACATTAATATGAGAAAATAAACAAATGTTCAAACTCGTGGCGCCGAATTTTAAGACAAATTCTATAAAAAAATTTTTTTTTTGTTTTTTCATTTATTGCACTGGCTGATAGTGTTTTTTCTGCAGCCGCGAACATTTTTTTTTAAACCCTTTGCTAATGATTTATTTTCTTATTCCAGACTGTAATAATCTATCCACGTTTCATATTTTAACCCGATTCGTTCAAGCATTTCAACGTGATTGAGTAACAAACGTTAAACTTTTGCATTTTGAATATTAATTACTTAATTTCGAAATTTCAACCAAAACCCAAAGAGTTTATCTATGCATACTACATATAGAGTTAGATTTTCCGCACGGTTACTTTGTCTCGATCGTAAGCAGATGACGTGCGTACTTTCTATGGCAACAGAGTGATGTGCTGAGACAAAAATATGACACTTCTACAAGAGCGACAAGGCAAGAAAGATGCTACCCGTGCTTTCGGCGTTTGTGCCAACTCTATACGTAGTAAATGTAAACTCTTGGGTTCAACCTTCCTGGCGTAATTAAACAACACATTTTCAAACTTCGAATATTAGTAAAAAAATTGATAATTTAACGAAATTTACACAAATTTTTGAAATCCAAGCGTTCATTTTTAGCAACTTTCCCCCTTAAATTCGTACAAAAATATGGTTCATAAAAACGTAATACAATTTTTGAAATGACAACTGGAAATATTCAAAATAGCAGTGGAAATAAACACAATAAAATCCTGAATAAAATTGGCTATGAACGATATTTTGAATCGGATAAAGCGTTGTGTTGGCTGAACCATATTTCGCTTTTGTGATTTATTTATTTTAAACAAGCATATAAAAATAAACAAGCACAGATTCGCTCCTGTATGGAGTACTGTTCGTACCTTTGGGATGGATCAGCTAAGTATCAGCTGGAGGCACTGGAATCGATCGAGAGACGTGCCAAAAGGCTCATAGGCAATGATACTCTTGTCCGAAAAAGACTTCAAAGTCTTGAACATCGCCGAAAAATTGCTAGCCTATCGGTTTTTTTTCGGATACATTCGAGAGTGTGCGACTGATTTGCATGATCTGATACCACCTTGCCCTTTTTTTATCAGAATGCTCGTAGCTCGAAAAAGCGACATCGTTTCATGGTTGATGTTCCAAAGACACGAACGAAGAGATTTGACTCTAATTTTGTGATAAGAACGTCTAGGCTGTGGAATACGTTGCCTGAGTGGAGTTTCCCCGATGATTACAATCTTTGTGTCTTCAAATCGAGAGTGAATCGGTTATTTCTAGGTAAACACGCTCCATCGTAGACCGCATTGTCGTTTAACATCAGGCGAGATGGCGGTCAAGTGTAAATCTATAAAAGTTAAAAAAAAAAACTCGAGAATGTATGATAGAGTATTATTATAAACACCAATCAATCAATAATTTATTGCATAACACAAAACTGGCAAATTACAAGTAAGTAAGCTAAGCATTTACCTTGTAAGGGCAGGGCAATATTATACAACAATTGTTTTCTTATCATAACTAAAAGTGCAGAATTTAAATAATTACAAAAATACTTTTTTTCTTCTAATATTATTGCCGTGAGAGTGGGATATATCTACTAATATTAAACAAATACGTCAGTTTTTGAGAACTGATTGGACAGCAGTCAGAGAATGGAGACATTAAGTTGAGGATAAGGCTGAGTGATGAGCCATGGGAAAGACTTGGGTTTAGCAATGGATTAAAATAATGGACGGATAAAAAAGTCAGACGTAGTTTCGCTAAAACAAAAACTGTGTCACTAGAGTCGGCCACATTTGCACGGTAGCGTTGTCAGGTTGTCACTGATAGGCTGATACGCACACATATACACAAGTAGCGCATGTAATATTGTACGTGTCATCCTGTATGTGATATTATGTGGCCGACTCGATGGACACAGTTTTTGTTTTAGCGAGACTACGTCCGACTTTTTTTATAAGTCCATGATTAAGATATGCTGATGATGTTGAGAATGGATTAATGTATGTTTCGCTTAGAGGCAATGCAAGAAATTTGCGAGCATGGAGAGCGGCGTATCGTAGGACTGACGGTCCTCTCCCAGCGCTTTTTCCATCCTACAGACCCCATGGCCAACTCAGTTGTGCTGGTGCTCATACACCGCTCAACATGGCCGTGTCATCGTCGTCTTGGTGGTAGAGCCTAGACGAGCGACCCAGCAGCGCCTGGTGAAACGAAAACATAAAATTATCCCATACCTATACACCCATAAAATGCTTATCGTAGCCAAAATGCCACTTCAAAAATTGAACCGATTTGACTTAACTCAAAGAAAACTGGTTTTTGGCTCAGGTTCAAATCTATTTGTTAATAGTTGTTCTTATATAATAATTGTTTTTATAATAACATAGGTCTTTTACGTACGAGTACTCGTAACAAACATGCTTCCCCATAACTGCATAGAGTCACGCAGCCCTTGGAACATGAGGAGCCCAAGTTATTGCCTAGCACTGCACTGTATTCGTCACCAAGACATATTAAACGGTTAATCTCAAACCGGAAAACAGTGATATTTGCAAGTTACTTCTTCACGGTAGAATAACTGGCAAAGGTTGGTATATCCCTGGCAGACTCTGCAAAGAGTCTACCACTACCTACCACTATAAATAGACGCTTTAAAAGCTTTACAATTTAGAGGTTATACACCAAGAAAGGGCTTGAATTGCGTTTAGAAAACGTGGGCGCGAACACTCTATATTTCACAAAATGCCTACCAGGAACCCAATTCACTCAATTCAAGAGGTTTTGCTGCCATTAATTCTTCAGGAACAATGGTAGCGATACCTTATCCATTCACAAATTAAATTATTACAGCAATACATTATTAGACAAAGGAAGTGTTTCGTGCGTACGGCACACTAACGCGGATTACTTTGACGCAGATGTGAAATATTTTAGCGTACAAATTATAACATATATATATAAATATAATATAATCATTTTTTTGCTGATCAAAACATCCTACTGAAATTAAAAATGTATTTTTTGTGTATGACGAATGACAAAATATTTACTGAGACAAAACTTAATCTAGTATAAAAATATTGTTGATGGTTGTCTTCAGAGTGGGGTCACTCTGAAGACACGGCCCAAAACTAATACCTATGCAGTCGCTGTCTCTTCTGACTACTGGTATAACAACAAATTATAATATTATATATATCTGCCAGTCTCAATCCCGAACGCTGGCCTCAGAGTTGGGTCACATTACATATAATCTATATTTACACATTATGTATGAATGCATGTTATTATACCTATACATGCATATTAATGTAGGTCATTAACAAAAACGGTGTAAGTATAAGCAGCCCACTTGTCATTCCCACAGCTGGGATCTAGGGCTTATTTCATAAGGTCAAAGTTATAATCCATATTGCTGGTCTGGTGTAGCTTAGCAGAACCATTTCTTGTCGTTATACTCGTATTGGGTTCCAATTTGGTTTACTTACGTAGGCTTCGTTGAAAATGCAATAATATGGTACCATGAAGCTGATCTCAAGATGGCGTCTGAAGGTAGTCATAGGAACTCCTAAACTAAAGTATTGATTTTTTTGTTATTTTTATTTATTTATTATTTATTTATTAATTCAATGAGCACACAAAACAGAATGTAATAAATATAAACTATAACATAAGAGTATACTGTACAGAACTGTATTACATTCCAACCTATGTGGGTCTAGAAACAACAATTATTTAAATTCAGTGGTTTGATCATAATAACATTACATTAGTGATAATACATAAAGAAACTTAGGCCAACATATCTGAACTTAAAACTAAAAACTAACATGCCTTAAAACAGTAGATAAATAAGATATAAACATAGAATATTATAACACAACAGATAAGTATATTAACAGTGTGAAACAATTAATGTATAAACAAATAATATAAAAAAAAAACTCATAATAGTATTTACAGTGAGCACAACAGGGTTATTCTTTTAGATTAAAGTGTAAAATTTTGTTTTCTAAATAAGTGCAATAAAGAGATTATCTATCTATCTATCTATCTAAATGTGATAATAGAACCGTCGATTTTGGACTCGTTTGAATAGTCATGATAAACACTCCTTAAAAGCTTGTTTAAAAAATATTTATTCTTTCTTTACCGCTAACCTTAACCCAATAGTCATGATAAACTGGTACATCTGCACTTGGAAAAGTACTTAGTAGTGCTGAAAGGATTCACACCATAAGTCTTAGCTCTTGAGGTAGTCGTCACACTAGAAACTGCTGTACTCATGTAGTACCTACGTTAAGTGGGTACAGCAAGCATTTAGACTACTTTTGGCAGGTATGCTTCATATTTATATGTGTTATGCCTTACGTACGCACGGAATTATCTAAATATAGATAGTATATTTAGATTAGTGGTTAGTTAAACCCTGTGTGAAATACCATGGCGATTTGGCATTGAGGCCAAATGAAGCTTCATAAAAAAATTACCTTAAAAAAATTAGAGATACTGTTTGAATTGTCTGATCATCACCATCAAGAGCCCAATTTTCTGATAGGTGTGTTCAATTATTCACACTAAAATATCATTTAAGAATTCATTTCATCCTGATAATATTTCTCAGCTTATCTAATATTTCAACTAACATGGAAAATGTTGTGTATCTGTCAGTATTTATTCCCGCTGGGACTGTACGGAACCAATTCTATTTTATAATTGATTGCCGCGGTCGATTCGCCATTTGTATTGGAGGTACACATTTGTGTCTCCTGTGCTACTGGTATGTTCCATTTAGCTCTGATCTACTTCTTTCATTCGGTTTTTCATACTAACTATTGAGTGTGAGTAATTTGGTAAGAATATATATATATTCTTACTAAATATTATTATGTATTATTATTTATTACTATTAATTATGGAAGATTAATATAAAACACTGATAGTGTAGGCGAAACATAACTCACTATTAACTTAAGAGTGAATTTCACCGTTCAGAACAGTTCATCAAGTTTAATCGAAACGAAAACTTGGAATCATAAATGTTGATTGTAAACGAATTAAGACTGAAAACTAGTTTAAGAAAATTCAATTTTATTTATGATGTCAATAAGATCGAAATCTGCGTTTATTGCACTTAGTATCTGTGTACATTTTCTGCAATAGTATTAATTCAATAATATATTATAAAATTCTAGACCACCAGAAATCTTAGTGCTTGTTTTATTCTTTTCAGTTTTTATAGTATGTAAGTACGTAGCTTAGTTCACTTTTATGCAGTCGGGTTTTTGAGTTTTTGACGTGACAACGTCTTATAAATTGGTTTGCCGGGTGACACTTCAAGAAACTGCGTTACGCTCCGCTCACGTTATGCGCTCACAACGAGAGCGAGTGAGAGGCACGCGTCCCTTCCACTCGGGCATGGTTAGCCTGCCTAAGAGCGAGAGAGACAGACATAAAAAGTGAAAGGCACGCGTCCCTTCTGTAAAATTATTTTACCACTCAAAGTCGTTGTCACGTAAAACTTTCGCCCGTATACCGACTTTACAGGCAACCAATTTTTAAATTGTATTTGTTTATTATTTATTATTAATTGATGTGTAAATTGTACATTAACGAATAAAATACTTTGAATTTGCGTTCAAAATAGATTTACATTTCAGTGCATTTCTTTAAATGCTTCTGCTTGTTTCTAAAGCCAAGTGGAACACGTTTTCGGCGCCGCGCCTGAAGTCGACCGCAACGCGGGTCCAAATTAATTGCAAAACCCAACCACCCGTGCAAGATATTGTCAGACGAATTAGGATCTAACGAGATTAGTTTATAAGTGCCAATAAAGAAAAAACTAACTTTCTTACAAGGAAATATGTTCTTCTAATAATGTGTTCATTCAATGTATTACTATTATACAAATTTCCAAATTTCAACCTGATCCGTTATACGTTACGCAGCAAATTTAGCAACAAACACCCAAATACCCAAACACTGACACGATAAATAAATTATGTAAGATAAAAAAGTATAAAAATAAGTTTAATAAGTAGTGTAGATTTAACTGAATAATTCGACCCTCAAAATATTAAAATAAAAACTTTCATTTCTGCTTACAAAGAATTCCCCTTTACAACACATAAAAGTCTTACCCCTAATTCTTATTCTAAATACTCTACATAAAGCCTTTGAGTTCGTTCTAATGATTTTATCTTAAAGTAATATACACCGCAGATCCACCCAGAAGTAAAACCAAGCACCGAAAACTCTCAAAGTAATCTGCTTAAGTTCTCGTTAATGAAACAGGTTTAATTGAATTCATTTAATAAATTGAACCGAGGACAGGTGTAGCGTTTAGTCGTGTTCCCAAGAGTCTTAGGCTTGGAATATTTGAAATTTGTGGAGTGCGTATGTATGTTACACTTATAGAGCTGACTTGTATGAGCAGAGTATGAGCGCATTAGATGTAAATGTAGACATGAGAAGTCAAAGTCAAAGTACTTTATTCATAAATGTACAATTTACACGTCAATTAATAAAACTAAAACAAAAAAAAGAGCATACAAAGTGGATACATTTTCAAAGTTTGAAATGACTACTTTACTGTATTATAATAATTATTGTATAGAAAACTATCAAGCATTATACGAGTATAATGTCTTTATTACAATAGGGAATTTGAATGCATTTTTTTTATATTTTTAATTTACTTTTTACATTATTATAACACAATAAAAAATTTAAATACTCTTGTAAATGTACAAATTGATTTTTAAAATAATATTAAAAATATCTATACAATTTGCCCAGTTTCAACGCCGCCATCTTTCCCGCGCCTGCATTACGTTACAGGCCACGACCTGTGTTTGTTTACTATAAGTGTTGCAGTTACTTTGTACCGATTTTTGAGTTGTACTAGCTAATCAAACGATGGAGTTTGAGAGAACACGATTTTTCTCTCCAACACTACTAGCTCAGTACGAGTATCGACACCGTTACAGCAGAAAACATACCATGTGACGTCACATTTGGTTTCCACAGATAGTGATGCGTTTCGCAAACTTGAATTTCCCGCGCCTATTTTGCATTTTTTAAATAATATTTTTTATAATTAATAACTAACTAACTAAATAATAAAATAATTGTTTTGGCATAATGGCGGGACATTAAGGATTCTACGAAAAAAAAAATCAAGCCAATTTAAACTACATGCATATTCCCTATTGTACTGACCTGTGTCAAATTTATTTCTATACATTTTATGGGAACTTTGCCACCACTCTCTAAAAATTCGCTGTAACTGAAAAGACAATTAGAACAAGACTAGAAAAGACAACTATACTTAGAAATAGATCAGATAATACTTAGTTAGATTTTATTGTTGAAAAGAATAAGTTAATTCATGTCATGATGTTACCGTTTAAAACCTTGAATGATGGTTGAATTACTTGAGTGAAAGTTTAAATATTTTAATTGTCACATAAAACAAAAAGCTATTTACAAAATCATAGTTGAAGTAACAGTTTCATTACACAAAGAAACATAAACTTTTTTTGTGTGTCAATAAAGTGTATCTATCTATCTATTTATCTTATTCTTATTCTTAACCGACTTCAAATAATTTAACCGACTTCAAAAACCGACTATCTGCTACTATTTATTCTATTTACATGAGATATACACATTTTGGAGAGACGATTTTCTTAGCATTCCATGGATTCACCGTGCGAGTGCCGGGTTCATCGTGTGGCAGAGAGAGAAAACCCGAGTAGACCCCGAGACTTGTGACTCGGGCGTAGGTTTAAGGGGCCCCTTTCTGACGTACATCAACACTCACCTTCACCACTCGTTTTTCATTTATTAATATCTCAAAATCGTAACACCAATATCGAGAAAATTTACAAAGGGGACCACCCATGAACTATGATTTACCAAAAAAAAAATAACCATCAAAATCGATTCAAAATATTGCAGGGGGCGGCATAACATACAAAAAAAATCATACAACCGAACTGAGAACTTCCTCCGTTTTTGAAGTCCTTTAAAAAAGACGAGGTTGTAGATATTAATTTTTAATTCAATTTGTTTATTCGTTTTTAGAAAGTGAAAACTTCTGTGCGCGGCACAAATAGATGTTTCGTGGGTTCTGAATTAAATTATAGCGTTACGGGTGATGATAAGAAATCTTCGGGGAAACTCGGGATCATGGCCATTGGCCATCTAGAAATGCGACAGCATTTCTCGTTGGCCATCTTGAAATGCGTCAGTGTTTCTAGATGGCCATGGCCACGTCCTCCAGTAGTGAGCTATCAAATTCTGGCTTATAACTTTTCACTTCTATCGACAGTTCCTATGACTGCCAATTTCTGTTATTTCATAGAGTAATTTCAAATGTTAAAGATGGCACTTCTGAAAATTTCATATATTTCGCGACGTAAGTGATCTTCAACTTGAGTGAAACTTACAATTTGCAAGTCTTAAATGGAGTAACATGATTTGGAATCGTCTACGTGGAAAGTATTTAGTTTAAAAGGTAATCTGTATAACTGAAATGTCGTTTGATAATGATGTGAAACATACAAAACTTGGAATCAATAAACCACACGAACGATCAAAGGCGCTTTTACTACTGCTATAATATTTACGTTTATTATTTTATATTACGTAGAAATACTAATATAACTTTTAATTAATACATGTCAATTAAAAAAAATGTCATAAACCTAAATACTACAAACACAAGTTTGGAGTCATCAATTTAGTCTCCACACTCGTCAAATCGCCGACCAAAAGTGCCCATCAGACTGGCGGCATTTCCCCGCTGTATGGGCAAAGAAATGTTTTGGGTCAGATAGAGACCCGAGCGGGGATCACGTCCTCTGTCCCTAAGAAGACGACCCAAGTCGGCAACAAAAGCCCTCGCCTCAGAGCCCCAGGGTCCACCCGTTTCCACGGCGAACGGAACGAACTCGTAAGATGATTCCAGGGCAGAGATTATAATATAAACAATAAGTACTGTTGTCGTTTTTTATTTTAAGATAGAATGACAAGACAATGCGGTAGCTTCAATGCCACATGCACACACACATGCATATAGCAGATACGTCCAATTTCTAACACCCCATAATTTTTGCATCAGTGATCAAAGAATCCTTTGAGTGTGTAAGACACATTTTTGAATTGATCTTCTTTGTTTGTTCTAATTACAATGTGCAATAAGAACTATTTTTATAGGGAACTAGCTATACCCTGCCACGCCTTGCTGTGGCACATTGTGATGCAAAAATTAGATAAAAACAATCCTTGATGCCGATTATATATCGATCAAAAATTTCAGCTCGATCGGTGCAGAACTTTTTGAGTTTTTGAAGCGTACACAAACCAACATAATATTCTTATGTATAGAGATAAAAAATTGTTATTAAAGAAAAAAAGCAAAATATTTTCGACGACTTCAAACGAAACACCTAAGAAAAGGTCGTCTCCAATTTCAAAAAGTTATTGCTAATACAAAATCGATGTATCTAAAGTTAGAGTAGAAACTGCATAAATGTTTACAACAGACTCCATTCCGAACTCGCTTCCAATATTGATCCCTAACGACACCTGGTGGCTAGAAAATGGCAAAAGTTTTTACTATTTATTTTAAAACGCTTTCTGAAGTGGCTGTGCTAAAAACTTTCTTCATATCCAAAGTTCATATGCCAAAGAATATTTACGATTTAACTGCACGTAATGAAAACACGAGGCGGATCTATTCTGTTTTTAATTTAAGTCAATTTATGTTCCCACTGCTGGGACTGGGGTATTTCTTTCATAAGGAGAGAGTCAAAGTCAAAGTCACATTAATTGAGTAGTAGATAAATATTCTAGAAAAATGCCTGTCATTAAATGTTTTTTTATATAGTATAGAGTGACAAGACGGTCAGGATATGTGCCTGATGGTAAGCAACATGCCTGTCCATAACAACACAGTGACACGCAGTTATTGAAACATGAAGAGTCCAAATCATTACCTAGCACCGCACTGCGCTCATCACCTAGAGACGTAAGATGTTTTATCTCTATACTTACCCAATAATTTCACAGCAAACATTGCCCTTCAAACCGGAATACAGTAATGTTTCCACATAACCGCTAGACGGTCGAATAACTGGCAATGGTGAAGTACTTTACCAGACGGATCCTGTAAACACGTTAACATATTAGACGTTCCATCTTTTGGTAAGAGCCAGTTTACGTATTTTAGTGGCCAATAACCTAAATGCAATAGTTTTTTTAATGTTTTTATTTTGTCACTTATATAACCGCTATCTTCTTAATATATATAAATCTCCTGTCACGATGTTTGTCCGCGATGGACTCCTAACCTACTTAGTCGATTTTAATTAAATTTGGACACCGTGTGTAGATTGTTCCAACTTAAAAGATAGGATAGTTTTCATTTCGATTAATGGGCTTTATGTGACAATATCCGAGCGAAGCCAGAACGGGCCGCTAGTAATCCTATATAAAACACCATTCCATAATAATTACGGTTTCTGAATTTGTGACATATTTACGGAACGTATATAGCACGAATAAAAAGTTTTTACTGTAATGTGTAATGGTTTAGAAAGAAGTTGTAATCACGAAAGTTTTGAGACTTTAATTATCTGCATTAATTTGCGGTGCAAAATTACGTTCAGTGGCATTAATTAAGACAGGTATTTTATCCAGCAGTGGGCAATGAATATCTAACGGTGACACTTACTTGATCGGCCCATTTTCTCTGTTCCTGTGTCTTGCAGTTTCAGAACAAGCGACGTAAATTGATTCCGTCAAACAAAATGGTCCACAAGCTTCCACGAACCTTAAAGGGTCACAAAGTGAGTTTGACTTAAAACTTGGCAGTGCCTTCATAATTTCAGTAAAAGCCTCGTCAAGGCGAACCGATAAATCCTTACTGACGTTTGGTGAAGAACAGGGAAGGAAACGGTTTGGATGTGGTTGTTTATGTGATCATACTCAGTTTTTTTTAAATCTCTAGAGCATATTTATGTGAAAATACCAGAAAGTATTACTATTGTATAATACAACTGTAATGACGATTGGCGAAAGTGAATCTTAGGCAGTTTGATCTAGGGTTTGGCTGCCTCTGGTAGTTTATTTCACACGTCATAATGGTGACCTTGTCATTGTCTATCGTATATCATTCAAGTATTTAATTCAAGATTTTTAATTTTGAAGTGAAAACTTCTTTTGGCGCGCCACAGACATATTTTTCGTGGGCTGTGAATTGAATTCTAGCGTCTCGCTCGGAAATGGTAAGAAATCTTCGGGTTAACTCGGGACCATAGACATTGGCCATTTAGATTAGTCAGCATTTTCCATTGGCTGACACATTTCTAGATGACCATGCTCATGGCCACGCTCTCCGGTTTCGCCCGCGTAGTTTCCAAAGTAAGCTATCAAATTCTGAGCTATAAGTTTTCACTTCTAGCGGCAATTCCTAAGACTGCCAATTTTTTTTTATCGATCATTAATAGACTTGCGTTTTACCGCCTTATTGCCTGATGCTAAGTGACGATACGGTCTATAGTATATCTATAAGGCGCACTAATCTAGAAAGAACGGATTCCCTCTAGATTTGTAGAGACTATATACATCAGGAAATCACTCGCTCAGGCAACGATTTTCCTAAATTCAGACGTTCTTATTACAAAAGTGGAGTCATACCTCTCGATTAGTCTTTGGCATATTAAACATGAAACGACATTGCTTTTAGAAACTACGAGCAGTGCGATAAAAAAGAAGGATAAAACATATACTCGTACTTATACCACCTCTCCAATTTCGTTAATCTTTGTAGAGCGTTCGAGAGACAATCAAGATTTTAGCCCGCTGTCCTGCCGATGCCGCCATTATGGGACGTTAATTTGTCACTCCAACGTTTATTTACAGAGTTTTAAAATAATGTCACTTTTGGTTTAATGGCCTACGTATTACTCTTTTATTGGGAACTAGCAACGCTCAGAGGTTTCACCCGAGTAGATCCTGATCCCATTATTTCTCTGGGATAAAAAATAGCCTATGTGTTATTTTAGACTACTATCTGTCTATGTACTAAATTTCATCTAAATCCCTTCAGTAGTTTTAGCGTGAAGGAGTAACAAACATACATCCATAAATTCTTACGAGCTTTTGAATAATTAAATAAATAAATATTGGTGGACAATTCACACACAAGACCATCTGACCCCAAACTAAGCAAAGCTTGTAACATGGCGGCCACATACGAGGGTCAAACTGAAAGTTCTTAGAACTGGCCACTTATAAACAATATAATAAAAAAATAATTCTATAATTTGAAAATAGAACTCTGCCAATATTACTGAGTATATACTTCATTCATTTGTCATTTGTTTTACGATTTGGCGGCAAATTGAAAATTGTCTCTGTCACGTCAACATGAATTTAACACGAGAAAATTTTCGTGCAATGATTTTTTATGACTTTCGATGTCATTTAAGTCAACAAGAAAGTTATGATAGACTACGATTGGCCTTTCACGATGAAGCCCCATCTCGTGCGACTGTTTACAACTGGTTTAATGAGTTTAAACGTGGTCGCACTAATCTCACTGATGATTTACGTGAGGGACGGCCTTCTACGGCGACGACTGAAGATAACATCTGTGTTGTGCGGCGTATGATAGAGACTGACAAAGAGTGACCTATCAGCAGATTCGGACAAGCTTAGGCATCGGTATGAGTCAAGTGCACAAAATCCTACACGAACATTTAGCGGTCAGGAAGCTTTGCGCCCGGTGGATACCTCATAATTTGACTGAGGCTCAAAAACTCCATCGTGTGGATTGGTGCCGTAAAATGATTGAAAGATTTAACGGAGGTGACTCAAATGCTGTGTTCGACATACTAACAGGTGACGAAAGCTGGATTTACTGTTATGATCCTGAAACCAAAAGACAATCTGCTCAGTGGGTGTTTCCTTTCGAGGAGTTGCCAACTAAAGTGAAGAGAGATCAAGTGCGGGGAAAAAATGGTGGCCTCGTTCTTTGGAAGGATAGGTCATTTCGCAACAATTGTGTTAGAGGATCAAAAACAGTTTCTGCAGAATGGTACACTACCAATTGTTTGCCACTTGTCTTGGAAAAGTTCGAGAGAAACGACCTCGCAGTAGGATCCTCCTTCACCACGACAACGCCTCATCGCACACCGCCAAGCGAACGATCGACTATTTGGCGACATCAAACGTTGAATTACTGGGTCACCCGCCGTATAGCCCCGACCTCGCGCCTTGTGATTTTTATTTATTTTCAAAAATTAAAGAAAAACTTAAAGGAAAGCGGTTTATGAATGCTGAAGAAGCGGTGGCTGCGTATCGCGATGCCATTGAAGAGACCCCTAAGGACGAGTGGGCAAAGTGCTTTTCCCAGTGGTTCCATCGCATGCAGCGGTGTATTGACGTGAATGGACAATATTTTGAAAAGATATAATAAAACTAATAACTGGCTAATGTAATCAGTTTTTGATTTTCTAAGAACTTTCAGTTTGACCTTGATATAATAATTATATAATTTTAAATACATGCTTATGATACATAGAAACACCGAGACACAGTGCAAATATTTGAATTTATCGCACAAATATTTGCACTGGGTGGAAATCGAACCCACGACCCTCGGCTTCGCAGGCAGAGTTACTGTTAATTATAACTACTTGGTATTTTTTAACAAAATTAAAACTATAACTGTATTATAAAGATGCTTTACTGTAACAAAGTTTCAATTGATATTACATACCTATTAACATTCCCCATTGTTTTATTAACTGTCTACACTCCGCTGCTTCACAAATACTACTTTTAACGGGATATGACTGGCCTCGTGGCTTAGTGGGTAGTAGTAACACTGCCTGCGAAACCGAGGGTCGTGGGTTCGATTCCCACCCAGTGCAAATATTTGTGTGATGAATTCAAATGTTTGCACTGTTTCTGGGTGTTTCTATTTATAATAAGTATGTATTAAAACTATATATATCAGCTATCTGGCTCCCATCACACAAGCTTTGCCTAGTTTGGGGTCAGATGGTGTTGTGTGTGAATTGTCCACTAATATTTATTTTATATTTATTTAAAGTCTATAATAGGCACTAATGGTTACAGTATTTCAAGATTCTGAAATATATCACAATTAAAACCTCTGCTCGGTTATTGCCCTAGAAGACACCACTTAGCTCAGCTTGATGTGTGTAGTGATTAAGTAAAGTAACTGGCAGTAACTTAATCCTACATCAAAACTAAATTAAGTGAAGGGGAGACGCCCTCTAAGTATTTCTATACAAACACTGCACGGATGCCTAATTTAGATAAAGCTTATTTCGTACCTTATGCTAAACTGCTATTATTACTGATTTACAAGTATGTATTTATTACGTGAGAATGAATGAATGAATAAAAATTCTTTGTGCAACTCCTTACAATAGTACATACATAGTTTAGTAGTGGTAAGACTCTTAGAGGTAGTGTTCGCCGGGGGAAGTACCACGCCTTTGCCAGTTATTTTATTTTCTATCGCCAAGCAGTAATGTGCAAACAGAGTGTTAGAGAAATTCAAGTAAATTTTAATTATAAAGCTCCCGGCCCCCAGGGGCCCAATGTCTCAACCCCAAAGGGCTCAAATATGTAACCACTTCCGAGGGTTGCATATTTGCGCCGTTTAAGTCGCTCAGCTGAATTAGCCGCTGCACCGGCCCTACTATGTGTCTCTGGAAGATGTGCCAGAGTATCGACGCAAGTTGCGTCCCACACTAGGGGCCGACCCAACTTTCAAGGCACAACAGTCATGCCATCAAATTGGTACTTGGTACGGAGCCCTTGAAAACGTAATTACATACAAATACATAAAATATATGCAACAGTCAAATATGCGCCGTATAAAATATAAACCAAACACACTTTGAATTCAGCATTTGAACGACAAAGGGGCGAAAATTGGTCTCGTCTTTCGCAAAGAATAGCGTATAAGTTATTTGTCTTTTGCATTCGAAAATACGACGAGGGAATGTGTTTGTCATTGTTTTGTGAAAGGAATCTTTGAATTTGTTTTTGGATATTTCGTCACAATGTAGAATGTATTTTGATTTCGTATTATGCGAATCAGTTTTGCATTGTAGAGTTAACTTTAGCTTTTTGAAAACAATATTGTTTTGATTAAAGTTTTGTAACTATTTTGAAGAAGCTAAGCCAAGTCGCTGAGCAATATTAACGAAAATTACGCGGACAGCGGAGTATAAAATTCCGCAATCTTATACTTAGTTTGTTTACGTAGAAAAAGTTTAGAATGCTTAAATTGTCATAAAATACATTTGTATTATGTATTTGAATATCCACGTATCTAAAAACTCTTTGTAATACTACACATGTATATCTCAAAATATCTACAAATAAATTAAGAACATATTATTACAATATTGTTTATATTACAACAATCTTCTTAATCTTAATATATATAAATCTCCTGTCACGACGTTTGTCCGGAATGGACTCCTAAACTACTAAGCCGATTTTAATCAAATTTGGACACCGTGTGTAGATTGATCTAACTTAAAAGATAGGATAGTTTTTATTTCGATTAATGGGCTTTATGTGACAATATTCGAGCGAAGCCGGAACGTGCCGCTTGTAGAATTATAAGAATATATTAATTGATGAAGTTATCGCGTAACATACCTAGGGAAAAAAATGACATTCATAGGAACTGCCGATAGAAGTGAAAACTTATAAAAGTAACTCAGAATGTGATAGCTCACTTTGAAAACTACGCGGGAGACACCGGAGGTCGTGGCCATGACCATCTAGAAATATTGGCCCACTTCTAGATGGCCAATGGCCATGGTCCCAAGTTCACCCAAAAATATCTTATCATTCCCGAGCGTGACGCTAAAATTCAAAGCACTCGAAAAAATTGTCTGTGGCTAGCTAAAATAAGTTTTTACTTCAAAAATCATAGTCTATTTTTATACTGTGTTTCTACCAAATAAAGAACCTCATCTATTTTTTAAAGTTGATTGGAAAAAAAATATTGACTATTATTGCACCCAACAATAAACACAAATAAATAAATTTAAAGCGTGGTGCATTGTTCAAAAATAAAATGCGAGTATAGATCCTTAAATAATAGACTATAAGCAGCTTATAGCGACAAAAGCGCCCAGGTGCAGTGAGTGAGAAATTGCTGGAATAAACCCACGGACGCTCCACAGATGTACTTGAGCATTGTTATACATATTGGAAAAGTAATCGAATTTAGCAACAGAAACAAAATGTTATTAGTTTCAATGCATTCAAGTATTATTTTAATAGCATAAGGACTAGTATACCTGCGGTTTTTATACTCTATTTATATAATCAGAGCCTCTATAAACAAGAGTGGCATGGAAACTACACTACGCTACATACATACGTCATGCCTTACAATAAGCTTATCTGAATTATCGACAGAGCTTTGATTTTCTGAATGATCTATTAAGGATAAGAACTCATGGATCGGTTTCCAACCGCGCCCGCGTTTCGGCGCGGGCCCGCAACTTCTGTAGAATGCAAATGTATATGTAAAAAATTGAAATCAAAACTCACGAGGCGGCTTACGCTTGCGGTGCGCGCAGCCGCCACGCGGCACCCGCGCGGTCGCCGCCCGCCCGTCACCCGCCACGTTCGCGGGCGAAAATCTCACCCGCGGCGGCTGCGAAACCGCGAAAATTAGCGGTCTCGTGAGTTTTTAAATAAAACCGTCGCCACCGTTGGGTCACGTACATACCAGCTAGTACAACGTGCTCGCTAAAAATCTTACAGACAATGACTTGTTCCACGTCAAAGTCTTGAATATCGCCGAAATGTAGTATTTTTTTATCTCATTCGTTTCGGAGAGTAAGTAGAGAGCTAACTGGCTGCCAGAGCTGTATGGTCCAATATCACCGTACACTTTTTTCTATAGGAGTGCTAATTTTTTACTCAATCCGAATAGTTATGAAATTATTGGATCACAAGTTGGTAGAAGTCAAATTGTTACAGTCATTATAATTTACTCGTATTTAAGGCCAGGTAGTTCTGTCAAATTAGGCATTTAACGCTGTCTTGTTCTCGCGACCGTCACCGACCGCGGAATCGGTGCCACAGTACAGAAATAACATTAAAATATTGGACTATTTTTGTTTGATTTTTTGTTCAAGATTTGTTTATACTAGTGATAACAATTTTGTGAACTGTGAAGTGAAACGAAGAAATACTAAATTTATCTATACTCGTAGATATACAAAACTCAACCTTTTCTTTTTGGTCACACTATAAGTTGAGAACGGTTTTTCCAATTTCATGCATCTTTTAAAATGTTTCCTAATAATTCACAAGTTCGTCAAAATTAAAAAAAATGTACTGAAACGTAATGAAAGGCCAGTAAAAATAGATGGTTTTTTTGGTCAACTTTGCACTAAATTTCTAATCCAATTTTTTTCTATGAGGTAAAGATCACTTACTGAGCATAAAATTACAAAATGCTCACAGATCCAGGTAGAGCTTCAAACGCCAATTGAAAAAAAACTGTTTTAGCCGATATTTTGGAAACTATATATTTTGACAATAATTGTAGAAAATAAAATTTTGCATCTTTTGTTGCTAGTAAACTTTTTTTGTAAAACTTACCGTTTACGATTTATAACCCATTTAATAATACGATTGCCATGATGCCGATAATAGTGGATGTAAATGATGTGGTCTTCTCTAATTGAAACAAGCACAGTGTACCTCGTAACCCCAAGGTTCGAACCTTCGACAAAAACCCACTCTGGCAATGCGTTTCACAGTCAACTTAGTTGTTCTTATTGCAAAAGTGGAGACCAAACTTTTCGTTCAACTCTTCAATCATGATGATGAACGGTGCTGTTTATTCGAGCAACGAGCAATATGATAGAATAACTTTAATTTAAAACCCCCGACTACAAAAAAAAAAATCTACACGTAAAAAATATACCTACTATCTAAGGACACTTTATGAATGAGACTAGTCTTACAATATCTTAGTTACCAAAATCCATCCAGCCGTTTGGAAGATATGTGAAATAAAAGATTTACAAACATAAAAGACACGCGCGAAAAACATAACCCATTTCCATTCCGGTAAAAAGGGGCATGTTTATGCTACCGGGAACAGAATTCACATCTTATTATTTTTACATTGTTATCATCAAATTTGACATAACAAATCGTAATCGGTAAGTTCGAAAAAAAAGTTTACTGGCAACAAAAAATGGGAAATTTTATTTTCTACAATAATAATAGGGTTTATAACTTTTTCAGAATATCAGCCACAAACGTTTTTTCGAGCTGGCGCTTGAAGCTCCACCTGGATTTGTTATTATTTTGTGATTTTATGCTCAGGAAATGATTCTAAACCTTATATAAAAAATACGAATCGGAAATTTAGTGCAGAGTTAAATTCTACGAGTAATTTTACTGCCTAAAAGGCTTCTTATCAAATTTGGTCGAGTGTCTAAATGTCTATGAACAATATTAACATTTTCATACAAAAAAAAGAAAAAACAATAAATTTTGGTGGTGTCACAAACTTGGAAAAGAAATAAAAATTCTAACAAAACCATACGTGTATCTATAGAAAGTGTTCAAATTTGTATTGAAGTTCCTAACATTTTTTTCTAAACTGAATAGTTTGCGCGAAAGTCTCTTCCAAAGTGGTAAAATCTGTATGCGAGGACTTTTCTTCCAAGTGCTAAGTACCTTACTACCAAAGAATTTACCTAAATGGCATATAAATGCAAGTTAGGTATCATTTATGATACCTAACTTGCATTTATATTAGGGGATTAACGCAGGGGATTTCTCCCCTCTCATTATTTCCTTATCCCGATCTCTGATTTAACGGACGTATATTTTACCGATACTTATCATTTTCCATTGCATCCGCATTGAATTTTTTACTGATGTGGTATCGACGTCAGTTTTTTGATACTCCCCTTTTGGTCTACAACATAAAGTAAACAGCGTACTAATTAGTATCAGCGTCTATTTGCAATTCCAATGAAAACGGTATCAAAAATCAAGATCATAGCGTGCTTCACTAGTGATACCTACTGATATTGTTATACTGTGGCACTATGATCGTAATATTTAAAATTTATCGGTTGTCAAAATTGCAAAATCAAGCACAGGCCCGTCGTCCGTGAGCGCCGAAACGCGACTGATCAGGCTTGCCGAACGGCGCTATATATATATATGGTAGATATTAAAACATAGTGAATAACTGATACTTTTTATCAAGTCAAGCTCTGCGAATGCATCTATAACTTTTTAGTGGCTTTCGTTGAGTATAAAAATTTAGTAAAATTATTAATTAGTTTAGTCATAAACTTGAAAAACCTTTTTGAAAAGGGGTAACTTTGGGATTTTTTTCTATCAAGTAAAATTCATTAAACCGTGTTACTGACTGCGAATTGCACTAGATTAGATCCTTAACTATTACATATATTTTTTTCAGAGTTTAATACACTATTTTAAAGGTCTTAAAGTTGTTTTAAAAATTCAAAATTACGGCCCACACGCCCTTAATACATCGAAGATGATTGTGAAATAACAAAAATAAATATTGTGTTTTGGTTATTCATATTTATTATATTTCAGCCTATGTATTGTGTCATTGCAGAGCAAAGGCCTTTCCCCTCTCTCTCTACTTTTTCTTCTCTCCGTCTACACTGTCAGATCTAGAGTTACAGTCTTCCAATCTCCCCTAAAAGTGTCGAGGTGTGGTCGAGGGTTTATTAAGATATGTTTTTGTTATTCATATTAATAATATTTCAGTCTAATTATTGTTTCATTGCAGGACCTGAAGGGTATTTCTCCTCTCTCATCACTTTTCAGTTCACACTGTCAAACCAGACCTAAATATAGTCTTCCAAGTTTGCCGAAAGTTTTTTAAACTTTTATAGTGTTACACTAAATAATTAATATTGTTGGATACCTTTAAACGAGCAATAAAATTCTTGTAGGTATATAGGTATATATATACAGAATCTGAATCTCGGAAACGGCTCGAACGATTTTCATGAAATTATGTATAGATTCGGGGACGATAAATCGATCTAGCTAGGTTTTATTTTTTATATACATCATGTTTTGCCCGTTTTTAGACAATGAAAAACTCCTACAATGTCATTAGAATACGATTACTTATTTCGCCGCTATTCTTTAAGTCTAAATGGCTCAGACGGAATATGCTTGCCCTCAGAGTCACAGGCCCCGGTTCGAATCCTGATGGTTACACTCGGGTCTTTTCTTTTTGTTTTTTTTTTCCGAGAAAATCTTTTACTTGGAGCCCTTTATAAACGTACTTAAACCGAACAAAGCACGGTCAACCAGGTACTTTGATGGTAAATGGCAATGCGGTCTCCGATGGAGTGTGCTTTCCTATAAAAGACACTGCACTCTCGATTTGACGACTCCAAGATTGAAAACATCGTGAAAAACCTACACAGGCGACGCATTCCACAGCCTAGACGTTTTTATCACAAAAGTATAGTCGAATCTCTTCGTTTGTGTGTTTGGAACATCATCCATGAAACGATGTAGCTTTTTCGAGGTATTTAAACCTCTATTTTATATTTTCAGATCTCTATAAACATAATATTTTATGGTAATCAGTAAATCTAATTCTTTTCCATTTTCGTCAATACGTCGATGACAGTTTTTTTTGCTTATCTCACTTAAGGTGCATCTTCCAGCGAAACGAGTTATTTGTCCAGTTTTCAGAGCTATCTACTCATTAGCCTAAACAAATATCAACTGCTGAAAAATACATTAAATTTCTACAATTTCTTGGCTTCAAAATGGTGACTTTTTTAAATGAATTTATTGTTTAAATAATCTCTTCACAACGAAACCATAAAAAATGTAAATAATTGGAATTATCATGCACCTACTCGAAAATCCGCCATTATTTGTATTTTGTACTTACACCAACGGATAGGCAATTCTATAACGAACATTTTGGTAGAAATTTTTTTTTCAAAAGACCAAAATCTGATTTTATGAAGAGCCTTAAATTTGAGCGTCTTTCTTGCGGTGTGCTGTACCGCCCCCCCCCCCCTTATTTAAAAATTTAAAAAAATATCCTAGTCATCCGGTCTATATGAATAATGAAATACAAACAAACAAACATCCGAAGCCTAAAGGTACTATGAAGTATTGTGTAACGTATGAAGGTCTAGTGTGAAAATATCAAGTCGTAAGAAGTTGTAGGTTTGAATTATTGTAGTAGTTAGTTGTATTATCGAAGATTTGAAGATTGAATTGAATTAAGAAATGTATTGGCCATGTGATCGTCTAACAGAATAGGACTCTACGTTGTGTTTGAAAGTAACCCAGACAAGTTTCTGTCAATCCTCAGTAAATCTAAATCCTAACTCTCTACGTCATTTTCCTAACAGAAGTAATTCCATAATGTTAGATAGATTCCATAATGTTAGATAAATTCTACACTGCTAAGTCTCCTAAAAGCTTTACAATAAACATCAGGCATTATTCTGAATGTCATTAAAGTCACTTGTTGTTTTAAAACCTTTCACCAGTTTATTTAGAGAATTATTAAGTTTTTGTTAATCTAAATACCAAATCAACCCCCTCTATTGATAAGTTTCCAAACCAAATTAAAGCATATAAGTTATGGATTTAAACATTAGTAAAATCAAGTTAGTTCAGAAGTAATAATATAGGTGGCGCTAAATTAAAATTTAATCCTTTTAGTTCTTTCTCTGTCTAAACGTTGAATATCTAATATTGCCAGTGTAAGGAATTTATCACCTAACTTTGAGAAAAGTATTTTCCTATATAAATTAATTTTGAAGTTTATTAAATATACTTGAGAAAGTAACTTGCTTGCATATTAGTTATAATTTATAAGTTCTCCAGTTCTATTAAGATCAGAATAATAGTTATATCTAACAGCTTAAAAAAATATGAAATATAATTCTCTACATTCAGTGTTGTTTCTGTCTAAAGGAGATTATGAGCATAGTTCTGAATGTAATTGGCTGTTAAATAGAACTTTTGCCTATCTGTGTTTTTATGATAGTGAAGAAAAGAATATATGTGATTTAAAGTCATTTATTTTTTTGACTATATTAGTTTAAAGAAGGACCTCGAGAGAGTGCTCACTTCTGATTTCAATGACTCTACACCCATTCACAAGCCCTAGACAGTCAGAAAGAACGGGCAAGAAAACTGACCGCCATCTTATACATAAATATACATAACTATACACAATTATACAAATCAAGAATACAACTCAACTTCAATTCTTTAAACACTTAGAAGTATAATTTTAGTGATAATCTTTAGGGTTTAAGGTATAAATCAATAATGTTAAAATGTGTAATTGTGCTGTAAGTTTCAGAAGAATACCTTTATGTCAGCATCATCCTCCATTTCAGCTAAGGACTTACTAACGGACACGGCTTTGCTTGGTCCGGCCTCCCCAAATCTTACATAACAGAAATCTCTCTATCTTGGAGATAAAAGTCTGATTGTTATTATAAACCCAAAAGAGTTACCCAATGGAAAAATCTCAATTCTGTCTTTTTGTTAGTAAGAATTGGTATTAAGCTGATTATGACAACAATCTCCTTCAGCTTATAGTATACAATAGATACAAAAGATCTCGTGACCATAGTTAAACAACATTTGTATTAACTTACTATCCTTCAGATAGTCATTGGAATCATAAAATACATATTGATCAACATATTCATCAATGGGAATCTAGAGTAAAATTACATGAGTATCAGGTAACACGCAATCAGGCAATATAGTAGGTATTATCATCGACGTTTAACATCATAATGTATCATGTAATATCTACACGATATAATTTCAAACAGTTCCTATCGTAATATAACTTCTGATCAGATATACAATTCAAAAGTATATTATATTATACTTTAGAGAATAAAATGTCAAATTAAAAGCTGTAATGAAATCATGAAACACAGTGGACAATTTACACACATTTAAAATACACAGAGCTATATGAAAATAAAACATACTGTACACATTGGTAAAAGATTCATACATGAGTTAGCGTTACGCTAGATAAATAATTCCACATCTCATCTTCCCATCAGTGAAGAATAACATATTAGACAGTACACTTTGAAGTTATTTGCGTACTCTCATTAAACGATAAAACTCTAACAGTAGTTGGCGTTACGCAGCTATATCAGGTATATGCTGTTATGTTATATTAAGCTAAATCTTTATCAGTAGTTGGCGTTACGCTGTTATATCAGGTATATGCGGTTATGTTATATTAGGCTAAATCTCTATCAGTAGTTGGCGTTACGCTGTTATATTAGGTATATGCGGTTATGTTATATTAGGCTAAATCTCTATCAGTAGTTGGCGTTACGCTGTTATATCAGGCATATGCTGTTATGTTATTTTAGGCGCTCAACATCAGGTAAATGTGGAAATATAAGATACAAATTCAACAAAAGTTCTAACACCAGTTAGCGTTACGCTGTTATATTAGGTATGGCAGTTATGTTATATTAGGTAAGTATAAATTTTACATCAGGCATATGTTGAAACATAAGATACCAAACTCAACACCAATTTGCGCTACAAAGTAAAATTTAAGTTTCACCGTTTTACATCAGTCAAATGTGGAGGTATTAATTACAAATTTATCAAGATATTCCTAGTCAAGCAAAGTAGACACAAAGTATTAATTATGCAACTCACCGAAGACTGCATCTCCAAATAGTTATGACATTACTTGGATTTTACATTTAATCACTTAAATTTACTATAATAGGCAATACATTTACAGATGTTATGTTTAATTTCTTAAACTGCCCGTACTAAGTCACAAAATCAAAAAAGCCTACCAGTCCGGTCTAGGTGAAAACGTCGAAAAGCCATCTCTATCGTGCGTGATCCCTTATATACCCCAGGAAACGTATTCAGCGATCACCGCGTCCTCGCCGACTCAAGGAGTTCAGGGTGTTCAAAGAATATCTCGATTTCAGCGATTCCAGCGATCTTAGCGTATTCAGCGAATGTTCTGAACTGGTTATTCTCTTTCTCCCTCGCTCTCATGCTCTCAGTATATCTCCGTCCCTTTCCAGCTAGCAAGCCGCCGTGACTCGTGACGTCATCTCATCATTTCTAACTATTTCTCATACTGGAAGGATCTTTTACAAAAATCATATTGTACTAGAGTAAAGCTTATAATTCATTCATTAAGGTAATTAATTTTACTCCAAATTTCGCTAATTAACTCATCATATTCAAGATTTGTGTAGTATCATTCTATTTAATTTTATTTCTTCTTTTTTTTTTTTTTTTCAAGCTTGGCAATTTCATTCTGCCGTTATCTGTCATTCAAATTCGCGCTATTTTCATGTAAACAAATCAAAGTTGTTTCGTTTTCTTTCCCAGATATCAAATCGAATATGAGAAGTCTCCAATTTGTGAAAAATGAATTATTTCCTGCATTTCAGACATTCATATAGTGTGGTGATCAGTGTTTATCAACTCGCAAGGAAGATCTCATGTGACCAAATTCCTGATGTTTGTGAAATGTAAATACGCCGCCTAAGTTTCATAATCCAAGAAATATCGACGTCCCCAGCATACAAAGTATCCTCCAGCCCGAACCACCCTGGGCGAAGCCACACTCTGGACCTCTCAAGAGTCTCCGGATACTTAGCCAGCCACTGGCCCCAGACAAGTCTTCGTGCTAATGTAACATTTAATATTACTATCTCCTGAGGAAAACATTATCATTAATTTCACATTATAATAAAATATTTATTTATTCTTAAATTAAAGTAGTTATTTATTATCAGTATTCCTTAAAGGACAGTCCCTGTCTGATGTTATCCCGCTATTCCACTACTCCTGCTAACGAGGTCATGCCTGGCCCGTTACAGTCAACCCCCAAAAAATTACGTAGATTTTAAAATTTACACGGAGTAATTTTTTCCCAAGAAAAATAATCTAACAAAGGACAATTATTGCACAAAAACATAATCTAATAAAGTGAATAGATTTGTCAAAATTCAAGTAACAGCAACAGAATTATGTGTAAATAGTGAAAGTGTATCCCTACAACAATATGATTGTGTTTTTAAACCACCCAAGAACTATTGTCATGTCATCCCAAACTCGTTTGATGGTAAGCAGCTATAAAAACATTCTTAACCTCGTCGTTACTTGACTTCTCCACTGTACAAAAAAGGTTTGTGAGGCCTCTTTACCCTAGTGATATAAATCAGCAGCTTCCACGTAAAGCTCTTGTTTACATTAGAATCCACCAATCCATTGTCGCGGATAACCAAAGTAACTCTTGCGAACAGCTAAAACGATTTTTAATAACTGCTCTCCTACCAAGACTTTAAGACTCCAATCCAATAGTCCAAAGTTGGAACATGTAAAGTGTGCGTAATAGTATCAGCTGCATGTAAGTTTCAAATTGAGGAAACTGCAGACTGCAGTGACTGCCATCTGGCCTAACCTAGCACCAAACTCCATCCTCGAACTCTCTTTGAAAAGTGTAGTTACCGCCCTTAAATCTTGACAAATTGTCTCATAAACCAAATGTAAACAATCTGATCCCCTTGCTTACAAGTCATAAAATAGTCCAATTTGAGTCAGTAATCAAGTAAAAATTAGTAATCGCCAAAACTTTCAATCTCAGGCATTCCACCCCAACCCCCATCTTCCATATTTTCACGCTGAACCAAAATGTCTACACTATCTCAAGAATATGAGACTGTGTTGAAATTTCGCGTCCCCACTAAATTCTGTATTCTAATATACTGAACATCCCATTACCTCCAATTTAATAAATGTGGCAAATGAATACCTTTTATTGCAATTTAATAAATGATTGTTTCCTGTTGAAACCCTTTGTTAACTGTTACGGGTACCAGTAATCAAAATAAAAATGTCATTTTAAATTCTTTTTAAAATTTTACAAGTAATCAGTCAAATAAAATGTATCTCTCTCTTTTTTTAACACATATCCTTATCTTTTAAGAAACACCAACAACCAATATTTAAAAAAAAACTTCAAGATAAATGTGATTGTTCTAAATTATTAAGTTAATATAAAATATGAAATGTAAACCACCATCATCTATAAAATAAATGTGATTATTCCGAATATCTAAAATGTAAAAGTTCAAATGCAAAACCAAAGTTAGTAAAGTTATGTAAATATAGAATTAATTATTTCCTGTTTTGGACACAAATGTTTTTCTGCTTGATTTAGATAACTCCAACCATATCTAGTTTCTCGTATCCAATCCTTCTCACCATGGTTTTTATTCCTTTAGCCATACCTATATTTCAAATATCTGAAACCTTAAGATTTGCTATTAAACACTTTTAAAATAATAATATATCTTAAGCTGAAAAGAAGAATTAAAAAAAAAATTAATTATTATAAATCATATTACAACGGACTATCATAACACACTACATCTATTATTATGATCCATAGAACTCAAAGAATACCATTTTCAATTATGAAATATTAAAACACTTCTATTTATTTTTCTTCGATTAGGGTGATTTATTTTTCCCAACTTGGCAGCCCCCAAACTCATATGACCGGATCCATTTTGAACGAACCTTTCCCGGTAATAGTTCCTACTACCTGTAAGATGTCGCTTTCATCAACCTAATGTCATCATACATTTAATAACATTCAAATAGATTTTTTTTTTTCGTAATATTATGGTGATAATAAAACTAACCATTCATTATTTTTCCCGGAAATAATAACTAACACTGTAAGTTTTTAGTAAATAGTAGTCTGAATTTAAATAAGTTTGTATATTAGTTTTTTATTCGCGTTCCGATTTGCTTATGGACATTAACTAACTTGGATACAATGTCAAATAATCTACATTATTTGAGTATTTATTATATCGATTTTTAGATTTCAAAATTCTTATACACTAATGAGCTAAAACTTATCAACCCCCAATCTTTTATAAGATTTTGAGCCTCTAAATAATGAATTTTGTGCAATTTATCATAATTACGTTAAATCGTTTTGTTGAAAATAGTTTTCAAATAACGTTAATATTATTTGAGTAATTAAAAAATATATATATAGCGAGAATCGTGTTGTCTCAATTAGCTTTTGGTCGAACTGTCAAAGTCAATTATGCCGCGCAAAGAAACCAAGTCCAAACCAAATACCGATTAATTTAATTTGAAATTGAAATTTGAATTGCTCAAAATAAAAGTTCAAGAATAACCTAAGTGCTACGAATTTACGAATCTAAAATATAGCATACGTGATTGTAAATTAACTAAAAGGTAATACTCCCTTATCAAACGTCATTGAACATTGATAAATGCAATTGTGTTTAACGTATTACAGTAACGTGTTTACATAAAGTGTTGTGAATTGTTACTACATGTAAACCTAATTGATATTTCAGGACATCATGAAAACAACAAAGAAGGAAATTGATACTATGCTATTATTATAAACCGAGGCTTTGTTTGAACGCGCTAACTTTTCGTTCGAACCACTGTACTGTCTGAACTGAACAACCGATTTCAAAATTCTTCCACCGCTGGATATGAACGTAATCCCTAAGTACTAGGAGCAAAGTCGAGGCAAACCGCTAATAGATTATGAATGCTATCGTATTGCATATCCTCATAGCAAACGGAATTCCAAGTAAGTACTAATTGTTTATCTAAAGTTATAAAGTAAGGTCAAATGTAAAACAGAGAGTTTAAACTAAATATACCTATATAAATATATACCTGTATACTAAATGTATGTGTACTAAATGTAAGGTAAACATACATGTATTGTAGTGTGTATTTATGTTTATATAAATATGTCAGTGTCTAGTTCAGTTTGAAGTAACCCAGAGTGTGAGTTAACTTTGTCTGCTCTATCCTATTAGATACCTTCCCATGTATGACAAGTGTATGTTCACTATTACATATATAAAATACATATCAACCCTCATAATTGTAATAACAGTTTGTTTACATATCATATGTAGGTATAACTAGTTGTCCATTGTGACTCCTCTCTGATCTTGGCATAATATATAATGATTACTAACAGAAATATAAGCAATCCTATAATATATCCAACTTAAAATCTATTAAGTTGTCTACCACAGACAAACAATGTGACAAGTAACTTATATGTATTAAGTTTTATTTGGTTCCTACAATAAGTTACATTGCATAACATCAATCAAAACTATAAAATTCTGTATTTAAATATATTCTACATTTTGTATACTGAATGTTGATGCCACTATATTTTTGAAAAATTGTATTGAGTAATATGTAGTAATTCAAGATTTTCAAAATGCACTTGTTTTTTTTAGAAAATCTAAGCAAGACCTATAATTTAGAAAAATAAAAAAATAATATTTAGTACTATTAAGAAACATTTACCCAGTTAACAAAGATAATGTACTAAACTATTGATTTTAAAAACATTGATTCTTATTGGTTTAGTAAAATTTCCTAATAAACAAAATATTTTATGAAGTTCTTACAAGTTCATATCTCTTTAGGTCTCCTCACATTACTTTCCCCTCATTATCATAGATAGTAGGAACATTTCCCCAATTTTAGATCATTGTACTTATATCATATTATTATGATTTTCAGTTCTACAATCTGACCAAGCAAAAGACAAAACAACGACTTCGTGCATTTCCATGAACCAGAAGAGTCAAAACAACAAGAAAAAATATAATTTAGAAATAAACAAACCTAATTTTGTAGATTATAAATATTTAATTACTTAATGACCTATGCATAGAGTCATGCTCAAGGATTATTATATTAACTGAATGTTGTTGTGAAGCAAGTTTCAAGTAATATTCAAGGAAATCTAACTATTTTAAACTAAGTTTATTTTGTATTAGAAAGTTTCTAGTAACTTGTTATTTTTTTTTAAGTTTTTGGAGTTTCGTTGAAGCTAGTAATATTATTTTAATTTTTATATGTATAATTTACCAGGCTGTTAAAATTGCGCAGATCAATTATTATAATTGAAATCCATGTTATGTAACAAGCAAAGCTGTTTAGTTAGTAATGTAAATTTTGCTGTATGGTCTCTGAAGAGTGTAAGCAATGTTCTATATAAAGGGTAATGTCACCAGATAAATTACAAGCATAAAATATTATTACGTTCTACCCTGACAGATGTCTAGCTCAGTAGTATGGGATGTAATGAATTCGTCTTCTGTATTTACCTTCTACCAAGTGTTCTGAATTCCTGTCTCTACTTTCTACTATAACATCTAGAATAAAATGTTAGTTGTGTTATGCTCAATATGTATTATGTGAATTCAACTATCTGTTAAAGGAATCATTTACTAATTACATGTAATGATGGTTATGTTTACATGTAATATAGTATGTATTTTATCTCTAATAGAAAGTTATGTGAAAGTATGTTTGTGTGTGTGTTTTTTTTCTGAATGTGGAATTTATCAATTATTAAGGAAAATTAAGTGACTGTCGAACTAGTTTACTAAATTAGATATTAAGGTTTTATAACAAAGTGTCCTATCCAAAGAGTTTATACAATTTTTTTTTTTACTACAACTTGTTTGAAATTTACCGAATTTCAGAATAGAAGTCAAGTAATTAGCTATTGATTTATGTTTATTAATTTTTGAATTTAAGTGCCTTAGCAGATACCAATCTATACAACCCCCAGTGTTTTAAGATTTTACATTTTTTTAGATAACAAATGTAATAAAATATTACTACTATAGTTTTCCAATAAATCTAATTGTGATGGCTATGTTAATATTTACATATAATTTTCAACCCCCCAATGTTTTCAAGTTATAAGTTTATAGATAAGTACAGTAAATAAGGCCCTACGACAAAATAACATAATGCTAGACCTAATGAAATCGAATTGACAGAAACTTTCCGCATCCGTATTCACGAACAACAATTTGTCTTGAATTCTGAATTCAAGACTACCTAAGTATTTAAAAATGACTAAAGTTAAATCTAAAATAAAAGTTCTCGTAATCCTGGTCACTCGCACACTATTTTGTAACTAACCTGAGTGACTGAGACTGAGATTTATATAAATATTTTCCATCCTGGTCACGGCACCAATTTTGTACCCCCCCCCCCTCTTAATTAAAAAAAAAAAAAATATCCTAGTCATCCAATGAATATAAATAATGAAATACAAACAAACAAACATCCGAAGCCTAAAGGTACTATGAAGTATTGTGTAACGTATGAAGGTCTAGTGTGAAAATATCAAGTCGTAAGAAGTTGTAGGTTTGAATTATTGTAGTAGTTAGTTGTATTATCGAAGATTTGAAGATTGAATTGAATTAAGAAATGTATTGGCCATGTGATCGTCTAACAGAATAGGACTCTACGTTGTGTTTGAAAGTAACCCATACAAGTTTCTGTCAATCCTCAGTAAATCTAAATCCTAACTCTCTACGTCATTTTCCTAACAGAAGTAATTCCATAATGTTAGATAGATCTTAAATTCTACACTGCTAAGTCTCCTAAAAGCTTTACAATAAACATCAGGCATTATTCTGAATGTCATTAAAGTCACTTGTTGTTTTAAAACCTTTCACCAGTTTATTTAGAGAATTATTAAGTTTTTGTTAATCTAAATACCAAATCAACCCCATCTATTGATAAGTTTCCAAACCAAATTAAAGCATATAAGTTATGGATTTAAACATTAGTAAAATCAAGTTAGTTCAGAAGTAATAATATAGGTGGCTAAATTAAAATTTAATCCTTTTAGTTCTTTCTCTGTCTAAACGTTGAATATCTAATATTGCCAGTGTAAGGAATTTATCACCTAACTTTGAGAAAAGTATTTCCTATATAAATTAATTTTGAAGTTTATTAAATATACTTGAGAAAGTAACTTGCATGAATATTAGTTATAATTTATAAGTTCTCCAGTTCTATTAAGATCAGAATAATAGTTATATCTAACAGCTTAAAAAATATGAAATATAATTCTCACATTCAGTGTTGTTTCTGTCTAAAGGAGATTATGAGCATAGTTCTGAATGTAATTGGCTGTTAAATAGAACTTTTGCCTATCTGTGTTTTTATGATAGTGAAGAAAAGAATATATGTGATTTAAAGTCATTTATTTTTTGACTATATTAGTTTAAAGAAGGACCTCGAGAGAGTGCTCACTTCTGATTTCAATGACTCTACACCCATTCACAAGCCCTAGACAGTCAGAAAGAACGGGCAAGAAAACTGACCGCCATCTTATACATAAATATACATAACTATACACAATTATACAAATCAAGAATACAACTCAACTTCAATTCTTTAAACACTTAGAAGTATAATTTTAGTGATAATCTTTAGGGTTTAAGGTATAAATCAATAATGTTAAAATGTGTAATTGTGCTGTAAGTTTCAGAAGAATACCTTTATGTCAGCATCATCCTCCATTTCAGCTAAGGACTTACTAACGGACACGGCTTAGCTTGGTCCGGCCTCCCAAATCTTACATAACAGAAATCTCTCTATCTTGGAGATAAAAGTCTGATTGTTATTATAAACCCAAAAGAGTTACCCAATGGAAAAATCTCAATTCTGTCTTTTTTATTAGTAAGAATTGGTATTAAGCTGATTATGACAACAATCTCCTTCAGCTATAGTATACAATTTATACAAAAGATCTCGTGACCATAGTTAAACAACATTTGTATTAACTTACTATCCTTCAGATAGTCATTGGAATCATAAAATACATATTGATCAACATATTCATCAATGGGAATCTAGAGTAAAATTACATGAGTATCAGGTAACACGCAATCAGGCAATATAGTAGGTATTATCATCGACGTTTAACATCATAATGTATCATGTAATATCTACACGATATAATTTCAAACAGTTCCTATCGTAATATAACTTCTGATCAGATATACAATTCAAAAGTATATTATATTATACTTTAGAGAATAAAATGTCAAATTAAAAGCTGTAATGAAATCATGAAACACAGTGGACAATTTACACACATTTAAAATACACAGAGCTATATGAAAATAAAACATACTGTACACATTGGTAAAAGATTCATACATGAGTTAGCGTTACGCTAGATAAATAATTCCACATCTCATCTTCCCATCAGTGAAGAATAACATATTAGACAGTACACTTTGAAGTTATTTGCGTACTCTCATTAAACGATAAAACTCTAACAGTAGTTGGCGTTACGCAGCTATATCAGGTATATGCTGTTATGTTATATTAAGCTAAATCTTTATCAGTAGTTGGCGTTACGCTGTTATATCAGGTATATGCGGTTATGTTATATTAGGCTAAATCTCTATCAGTAGTTGGCGTTACGCTGTTATATTAGGTATATGCGGTTATGTTATATTAGGCTAAATCTCTATCAGTAGTTGGCGTTACGCTGTTATATCAGGCATATGCTGTTATGTTATTTTAGGCGCTCAACATCAGGTAAATGTGGAAATATAAGATACAAATTCAACAAAAGTTCTAACACCAGTTAGCGTTACGCTGTTATATTAGGTATGGCAGTTATGTTATATTAGGTAAGTATAGAATTTTTACATCAGGCATATGTTGAAACATAAGATACCAAACTCAACACCAATTTGCGCTACAAAGTAAAATTTAAGTTTCACCGTTTTACATCAGTCAAATGTGGAGGTATTAATTACAAATTTATCAAGATATTCCTAGTCAAGCAAAGTAGACACAAAGTATTAATTATGCAACTCACCGAAGACTGCATCTCCAAATAGTTATGACATTACTTGGATTTTACATTTAATCACTTAAATTTACTATAATAGGCAATGCATTTACAGAAGTTATGTTTAATTTCTTAAACTGCCCGTACTAAGTCACAAAATCAAAAAGCCAACCAGTCCGTTCTAGGTGAAAACGTCGAAAAGCCATCTCTATCGTGCGTGATCCCTTATATACCCCCAGGAAACGTATTCAGCGATCACCGCGTCCTCGCCGACTCCAAGGAGTTCAGGGTGTTCAAAGAATATCTCGATTTCAGCGATTCCAGCGATCTTAGCGTATTCAGCGAATGTTCTGAACTGGTTATTCTCTTTCTCCCTCGCTCTCATGCTCTCAGTATATCTCCGTCCCTTTCCAGCTAGCAAGCCGCCGTGACTCGTGACGTCATCTCATCATTTCTAACTATTTCTCATACTGGAAGGATCTTTTACAAAAATCATATTGTACTAGAGTAAAGCTTATAATTCATTCATTAAGGTAATTAATTTTACTCCAAATTTCGCTAATTAACTCATTATATTCAAGATTTGTGTAGTATCATTCTATTCATTCTATTTAATTTTATTTCTTCTCCTTTTTTTTTTCAAGCTTGGCAATTTCATTCTGCCGTTATCTGTCATTCAAATTCGCGCTATTTTCATGTAAACAAATCAAAGTTGTTTAGTTTTCTTTCCCAGATATCAAATCGAATATGAGAAGTCTCCAATTTGTGAAAAATGAATTATTTCCTGCATTTCAGACATTCATATAGTGTGGTGATCAGTGTTTATCAACTCGCAAGGAAGATCTCATGTGACCAAATTCCTGATGTTTGTGAAATGTAAATACGCCGCCTAAGTTTCATAATCCAAGAAATATCGACGTCCCCAGCATACAAAGTAACCTCCAGCCCGAACCACCCTGGGCGAAGCCACACTCTGGACCTCTCAAGAGTCTCCGGATACTTAGCCAGCCACTGGCCCCAGACAAGTCTTCGTGCTAATGTAACATTTAATATTACTATCTCCTGAGGAAAAACATTATCATTAATTTCACATTATAATAAAATATTTATCTATTCTTAAATTAAAGTAGTTATTTATTATCAGTATTCCTTAAAGGACAGTCCCTGTCTGATGTCATCCCGCTATTCCACTACTCCTGCTAACGAGGTCATGCCTGGCCCGTTACAGTGCGACGAGGTAAGAAATACTCAAGGTCAGTTGCTCTGGGTACGGCCTTAATCTTAATTACACAACATTTTTTCCTAACAATATTTAATCATGCATATGTTTCAACCATACCAAAACTGCCATTTGCAATTAAACCCCCAGAATAGAAGAACATAACATACCATATTCCACTTCTAAAGCAAAAGTAAACATCGAACAATTCCCCGGGGAGATATAACGTGCGGTATCTGTGTTAGCACAGACACAATAGCACAAATTATTATGTATTTAGAACAATATAAGCATTGTGCAGGCAAACGTTAGTAATTTTGTTTGATGATTTATTCGCAAATAATTCTGCGTTTAGAATCAGATGATTTATTCGGTAACCCAGTTTTAACGAATTCAAATTGTGGAGTATTATTTAGTGTCAATTACAAAGAGTTTACATATACCACGTATAGAGTTGGCACAAACGCTTTACACCGAATGCACATGTAGCATCTTTCTTGCCTCGTCGCTCTTGTCAAAGTGTCTTTCTTTTGTCGGGGGTCATCACTTTTTTGCTATAGAAAGTATGCATGTCATCTGCTTACGATTGGCACATAGGAACCGTGCGGAAAATCTAACTCTATACGTGGTATATGTAAACTCTTTGGTCAATTGGGTTTGGTTTTGCAATCGGTATAAGTTTCGAGTAATGTGGCATTTATCTGTATTACAAGCAGCGGCCCGCGGTGGCACTCGCATAGTTCCCGCTTCCGTGATTTTGCTGGGATAACAAATAGCCTATGTGTTATTCTAGACTTTAATCTATCTGTATTCCTAATTTTAGCCCGATCCGTTTATGCGTTACGTCGTGATTGAGCAACAAACATCCACAAGAATATTAGTTAATATTAATAATAATATATATATATATATATAATATTAGTAGGATAGGATACGTACTAGCATTGTAATATATTAATTAAGGGACTGGAAGGGAAGGGAAATATTTTAAAATTTTATTATAGAGCATTCCGCAAAAGAGTGAAATGATTCCCCGGTGTCGATGTTTCTTGACAAATAATACAATCCGACTTTCTACAAAACTAGAGTGAATACATTTTTCATTGGTAAGCGTGCATCTGAGAATACATTGTCATTTTCCATCAGGAGAGGTCAAACGCTGACCTATTTTGACAAAAATAAAGAACTCAAAGCGACCACAAAATCTGTGAGAAAAAAAGGTTCAAAACGAGCAGCGGCTACGCGCGTGCACTCTTCTTGAAAAAACCTGCCAGATGCGGCTAAAATTAAGCCGGACGAAACCAACCATACCACAAATAAATAAATAAAAAATATACCATACATACAGTACGTAGGTACTTCGTAACTTCTCAAATTTGCATACCGAAAGGTTGACTATGGAGTGTTTTAATTCTTGTTTTAAGATCATTTTGTACCTATTTTCGCAAATAAAGATATTATGATTAAAATATGTATGCAGCAACCACGTCAGTTTTCTCACTAAAATTGGTTAAGAAAGTGATTGTATTCAAAAGTTTTGTGTTCGATTTTCCTCTAGAAAGTGGTGTTGGACTGAATTCAGCTGGAAAGCATCGTCCGCACGTATCAAACGTTATTTCCTAAAAGCGGTATACCACACTGTGACATATCGCAGAGGTACACATATCTGGCCATGAGTATCGAAGGGGCATAGGAATGAGAATATTATGCAAAACGGTGCAAACCTTCCGTTTTCGCTTAACTTTGATGCAGGAAGGGCAAACCATTGATGGGAGAAAAAAGATGGACGGAACAACGAATAGAATACAGTGATTTATTTCGCAATAAAAAGAAAAACCTGGAAATACCTCGAAGGGGCATATACTGTAATTGAGGGATTGTTTGTTTTGTTGACACCAGAAAACAAAAACATACAATTTAAGATTCTTGGAAATCATCAATTATTTTCTCTGAAAAAACTAAAACTGATTCAATTTGAAATTCAGTTCAGACACTCGAATAAATTACATAAGAAGCAAACACTATGAGGTTTATGAGAGTAAATATTAGTTTATGTTCATATTTGAAAAACCACTACATCAATTTCAAAAAAACACATTTTTTTAAATAAGAAATTAAAGTCACTCAGAGATCTAAGATGTTATATCTCTAAGCCCTGTAATTTCTCTGGAAACATTGCCCTTCAAATCAGAACACAGTAATGTGAAAGTAATGTTTGGCGGTAGAATAACTAGCAAAGGTGTCGTACTTCCCCTTCCCCTTCTTGGGTTCGAAACTAACTTTGAATTATTTTTCCAATTTCAATGTACATACTCGTACAAGTCCAATAACAGAAGCCTTCAAAATATGAATACCAACATTTTAAACCAGTATGAATTCAAGCATCTTGATACCAGTGTTTATTGGATTTATTAATTGAACTTTATTTGATTCTTATTAATATAATTTATTTGTGTTAAGTTCGAATTGTCTATCAAGTTATTGTTAGTTTGATTCTAAATGCAAACATTGAGAAAATGCTTAGTTTCTAAATTGTTGCTTTTTTCAAGTTGGAATTAATTTCTAGACTAAAGTTTATTCAAGAATAGAGCAATCTGGGGTTCAAGAAAGCTGGCTTAAGTTTGTCAAATAACTCGTCAAAATAGACCAATCAAGATTCAATTTCAGAACAACAATAATACGATTACATTTTTTTTATTTTAAATTTCACTTATGATTTTTGTTATAAACGTGACTGCTCTGTAATGAAGTGGACTTATTAAAATATTAAATTATAGGTGTTTTTAAATAAATTAGAATTAGAATTTGTAAAAAAAAAAATCTTTTAACCATGTAACATTTTTGAACATGTTGGTTGCTGTCAACGGTGAATTCATTTACGGTCGTGTCGAGTTTTTGGATTATACTGAAATTATTTTTCTAAATTTTTTGGCTTTGTATTCTTTGTGTACTTTGTATGTAACTCGACATTTTATGAGTCTTTATGCTAAGTATTGAAATACATTACAAGATAAAATATATACGTACTGTATTCTATCAAATTATTTTATTTTTTACTAATTGTACCCCGCAGCTTGACAAATATTAACTTTAACTGGATGAAAAGTAATTTATGTATTAATCCAATAATTTAAGTAATTTGAATCCGTTAAGAAAGCCGCTACAGAGACACGAGGGAACAAACGAACACATACCAAACGTGCACCTTTTTAATAATAGTTTCATTACTTAAATTTTATTTTATAGAATTGGTCGTGACGTATTTCATAGGATAATTATATATTTTAATGTTATAGTAAATCAATTTTACTGACCATCATAAGTCTTCATATATGTATGGGTACGATGTAGGTGCAGATGTACACCTCTATATCGCTGCTTTGGAAGAATACTGTCGCAACTAAAATTGAGTAAAATTTTCAGCAGAGCACTTTAAAGTTTTTTCAAATCTTGAAATTCTGTATTTTTTAAATTCTTGAAAATATATTCAATTCAATTTATTTATTCGAACCATTATTTCAAAAGAACACTTGGTAACGTCACTTCCAATAAAATAATCTTTGTACATAATACAATAATACTAAAGAATAATGTCAAATAGAAAATAATCAGCTGTAAAGGGGCCTTGTCATTTAGGTGCAGCTGTAAAAAGGCTTTGTCATGGTGAAAAAACAAATTATCTAAATAATGAATACATACAGTACTTAAACAAATTTACATTAATGTCTAGTATTATTCCACCTTACTCGATAGTTCTAATTTTGACAAATTCCTTTTCCAAACTTTGCTGTCCTTTACAAAATCATCTACAGTGTAATATGCTTTGCTCATTAGGTAGGTTTTTATTTCGGTTTTAACCCTAGTTTCATTGAGACCTTTCACTTGTGCAGGTATTACATTATAGAAGCGAATACCATTACGTTTGAAAGAGTTAATGGTTTTCTGTAGTCTGCATTTAGGAAATACAATTGTATGTTTATGATGTGCTTTTGGATTCAAATCAGACATTTTCTTCAGTCGAGTACGGTTTTTTTATCACATACATTATACTTGCATAAATGTATAACGACGGGACTGTTAGTATATTTATAGTTTTAAACATCTTCCGTAATGATTTTCTAGCAAACAGATTGTACAAGGCACGGATTGCTCTCTTTTGTAATATAAAAATGGAATTTCTATCCGCGGCCGATCCCTATAATAAAATCCCGTAGGACATAATACTATAAAAGTATCCAAAATAAACAAGTCTAGCTGTTATTATATTTTAAATCGTTTAATTTTAAAATTTCACAATGCTTCGTCCATCTTTATTTATCCTTCTATTATTGCAGAGGAGAGGGTATGATTCTGGGGAGATTACGTTTTAAGTTAAAGTAGGTGGACACAGGGGTCTGAAATTATTACCAGGGTGCAAAAAAAGGTTAAATTTAGTTATAAAGTTTAGAAGAGGTGTAATTTTAGTAGGTTAGGAAAAGTCTGTTGTTTCGTAAGTAACATTAATTTTATACACAATAGTACCTTTCTGTAGGTAAATTTATAATTTTGATGGCACATCTTTATTTATTCTTTAGCAACGCCCCATGGTTTCACTGGTTTAGTTCGCAATCCCGTTATTTTTTTGGGATAAAAAATAATTGATATATTATTCCAGACCATTATCTTATCTTTGTACCAAATTTTATTCAAGTGTTTTGAGTGGGGTTTCCGTGAAAAGTAACAAACATATACATATCTATACATCTATACGTTCTTACAAACTTTCGCATTTATAATATTAGTAAAAAAAATGACAGTCATAAAAACTGCCGGTAGAAATGAAAACTTATAACTCAGGATTTCATAGACTACTTTGGAAACTACGCGGGTGAAACCAGAGGGCGTGGCCATGAGCATAACCATCTAGAAATTCGTCAGCAAAACACCTGCCAACAACAACGAGTATTATTTTATGAAGGGAAAACTTCTTTTGTCGCGCCACAGACAGATTTTTCGTGGTCTGTGAATTGAATTCTAGCGTCACGCTCGAGAATGATAAAAAATCTTCGGGTAAACTCGGGACCTTGGTCATAGGCCATTTATCAAATTCTGAGTTATAAGCTTAGCTTTCACTTCTATCGGCAGTTCCGATGGCTGGCAACTTTTTTAAACGTAGTTTTATATCATTTACTCGTATGTGTATTTAAAACCATCAATCGAACGAGTAAATTCAAAGCTATCTCAAACTAAAAAAAAAACTTGAATTATCTTTATTCTTTCAAAGTCGTTATTCCTCATGTTCATTAGAAGACAATTTGATGGAATAAATTGTCTGCATACTCCGTTTTCCTTGCCCTAAACATGCAACCCTTGATGGCAGGGCCGGATTAGGTGCGAGGGGTGGCTTCAAAAGAAGATCGTTAAGGGCACGCTAACGCGCTTTTTGAACACCTTGTAGTGTAATGGCAGTTGGCTACTAATATTTTGGAGTTCATATTAATTTTAGTATTTTAGTATTATAGTATTTTATAAGGTAACTTTTCATAACCTATCTTAAGGTAGCGGTTCGCGCGGAGAACGCGACACGAGACCGCGACCGGAGACCGCGACCGAAGACCGCGACCGAAGACCGCGACCGAAGACCGCGACCGGAGACCGCGACAGGCACTTGACACTATAAAATTGTATGGGCGGCAATACGCGCCGGTCTCCGGTCGCGGTCTCTTGTCGCGGTCTCGTGTCGCGGTCTCAGAGCGAACTTGTACCTTCAGGTTTATAATCTCATACATATTTTTTTGCATAACATAGATACGTAAGCAACCCATTAAATATGCTCCCACAGCTGGCACTCTTTCTCTGGGAGCTTTCTCTAGTAATCAGAGAGTCTAGGTTATAACCCATCACGCTGGCCCAGTGCAATCCACACATAGATGTCTCATGACCTCGAAAAATTCTAGGTAAATGTCGGTTTCCTCACGATGTCTTTCTTCACCGTTTCTGAGTTAGCGGCATTACACACATGACTTCGAAAAGACTGGTGAATGAAAAATATGGTGCGCGTGGGATATGAACCCGAATCGGCAGTCGCCGTTCTAGGCTAGACCAGCCGTCACTTAAGTGTTATATAAACTGGTGGTCCACCCTGACTTCGCCCATAGTACATAATATACAGCCTATTGCTCTCAAGGATCACGTAGGTCGTATTGCTCGTAGCTCGAAAAGTGACATCGTATCATGGTGGATGTTTCAAACGAACAAGGAGGTATGACTTAACTTCTGTGATAATAATGCCTGAGTGGATTTTCCCCGTTGGTTACAATCTTGGCGTCTTCAAATCGAGAGTGAATCGTTTTCTTCTAGGTAAACACGCTCCATCGTAGACCGCATCGTCGCTTAACATCAGGCGAGATGGCGGTCAAGTGTAAACCTATAAAAGTTAAAAAATTGGTCCTGTAGTTCCTGAGATTAGAGCGTTCAAACCAAAACATCTTCAGCTTTTTAATATTTGTTAGTATGGATTGACGGTACATCCAATTTTACGGTGACATAGCTAAATAACGGATTAGGTTCACACTCACTGTGGTTAAGTAAAGGCTATGTGGCATCACAAAGGCCGGCCGGATTGATTCGCCTCAAAGATGGAAAGGAGCGGCGGAGAGGGCGTCGCTCGAACCTATTATGTAGGTGCTTTTGATATCTGACACGATTTTACCCCACTTTAAATGGGTTAATAGTCGATTGTGTAAGTTATTTCAGTTAAGGATAGCCATGTGTTTATTTTAAAGTTACGGCTGGCCTAGTCAGGAGAACGGCGACTGCGGATCCTGAGCCCCTGATTCGAATCCCACGCGCACCACTGGCTTTTCGAAGTTATGTGCGTAATCCCGCTAACTTAAAAACGGGGAAAAAAACATCGTGAAGAACCCGTCATTTTGCAATAATATTTTGATGGTCTTTTAGAATATTAGCTACACGCAGTTAGTTCACATTTCCGAAATTTTCTCGTGATGAAAAGTAGCCTATGTTACTCCAGACTAATAACAGTGTTTAAAATTTCAACCCGGATTTGTTCGGACGTGCCGTCGTAAAGGAACAACAAACATCCAAGCAGAACTTTCTACTCGTTGAAACGATTTAGATGATTCTTCGTTTTATTAACTCTCAACCAAAAAAGGAGTATCATAAGTTTGACGTCGATGTCTGTCTGTCTATCTGTCTGTCGGTCTGTCTGTATGTGTGTCTATCTGTGTGTCTGTATGTCTGTGTGTGTGCCTGTCTGTCGAACCGTAGAGCTCAAACGGATGAGCCAATTTCGATTCGGTTTTTTATTCTAAGGTTAATTTTTGTGCAAATGTTCTTAGCTATGTTTGGTTAGTACCGATTTAAGATGGCCGCCTCCACAAAAAAATGGACAAAATATTTCTTCACAACCTACCTCAATATGGCTATCAAATGAAAGGGCTTAACTAGTGAAAAACTATATCAAATTTCAAATCCAAGGTGGACGCCACCACAAAATGGCGAACTACATTTTTTACTACTATCTCAACATGGGTATCAAATGAAAGGGCTTGACTAGTAGAATACTATGCATTATGAAAAAATTCAAATCCAAGATGGCCGCCACCACAAAATGGTGAAATACATTTCTTTTTTCACAGCTCCCTCAATACGGGTATCAAATGAAAGGGCCGGACTAGTAGAATGTTGTACAAATTACAAATCCGAGGTAATCGGGGGTGAATCAAAATTTTTAATTTTGTTCTTGTGTGAAAACTGATGGTTCTTGTGCACTCCTATATAATTATAAGTAGTATTAATTTTATCAAAATCGGTGAAGCGGGTTGTGTTACATCAACAGAAATTGACGAGAACAAAATTAAAAATTTTGATTTATTCTTGACTACCTCGGATTTGTAATCTGATCTGATATGATCAGACAGATTTCTATGTGAAACTTATAACACCCCTTTTTTGGTCGGGGGTTAAAAATGTGTATACAATCAAGCAATCATACTCGTTCGTAAGTAGATGATATTTTACATATTTTTTTTAGATCTATTCTACTAAAATTGTAGAACTTGTAGAATGTTTGCTTAGTTTTGAAATTGAAGTCGGTGGCTTTGTTTTTCAAAGTACCTTTATTATTTAAGTAAACGTTTATCAGTAAGTTCATCAATCTTTATGATGTTAAAAATCATTAAGTGGTTAATTAAATAATTTTTTTCATCGACAATATTTTCACGTTACCTCCCGTAATATTCGTCGTAATTATATTGATCTTACACTGTTGCATAAAATCGTCCATTCTTCGATTGACTCCCCAACCCTTCTTTCTCTTTTAAATTTTAATACACGTTTCCGGTCTCGTAATCGTAATTATATTCAGTTTGCAAGTTTTTACCAATAAAACATCTTATTATAATCCCATAGTCAGAATGAGTCGCCAATACAACGAAGTCCTTGTCTCCAATAGGGACATTGACATTTTTCACTTAGAGTTATGCCAATTTCAAAGGAAAATCAAAGAAATTTTACACTTTAATCTAAAAGAATAACCCTGTTGTGCTTACGTTAAATACTATTATGAGTTTGTTTTATATTATTTGTTAATACATTTTATCTTAAAGGAACCTTTATTGTGTTTTGCAAAGTTTTCTTTCTTATTTTGTTTCTATGTATAATAAGTATGTATTTAAAACTATATAAGTATTACATCAGCTATCTGGCTGCCATCACTCAAGCTTTGCTTAGTTTGGGGTCAGATGGTGTTGTGTATGAATTGTCGATTAATATTTATTTATTTATTTAAATTGAATAAGTATATATTTAATTTGAAATTTGGCCAGTTAGTTGTTTCACAATTTTTATGTACTTATCTGTTGTGTTATAATGTTCTATGTTTATATCTTATTTATCAACTGTTTTAAAGCATATTAGTTTTAAGTTCAGATCTGTTGGCCTAATTTTCTTAATGTATTATCTCTAATTTAATATTATTATCAAACCACTGTATTTTAACAAATGTTGTTTCTAGGCCCACATAGTTTGGGATGTAATACAGTTCTGTACAGTATACCCTTATGTTATAGTTTGTGTTTATTACATTATGTTTTGTGTGTTCATTGAATAAATAAATAAATGTTCATAGAACTCAAATACACAGGAGTATATAGATCTATACTAGTCTATATCTATACTAATATTATAAAGCTGAAGAGTTTGTTTGTTTGTTTGAACGCTAGGATCTCGGGAAGTACTGGTCTGAATTGAAAGATTCTTTTTCTATTGGATAGTCCATTTATCGAGATAGGTTATAGAAAATAACGCTACTATTAACAGAAACGGAGCATGAATCAAGAATGTAACAAAATCGGAAAAAAATATTCCTTTTAGAGAGTTTTCGTACGTTTCGTGCTTTGACATGACACATGACAGCATGTGTCTAAGATTGCGTCATTGAATATCACAGATTACATACCTCTTGGATATAAAACCTGTACAATCAATATTTTTTTCTAAATCTGAGTTGGTACAACCAATTTCCGACAATTACCGTAGCAGGTAGCTGAAGAGGTGTTTTGTTTGAAAGCGATATTCTCAGGAATGACTGAACCGATTTCAGTCATTCTTTCACCGTTGTTTCACCGCCATTTTGTGGTGACACCCATCTATCCAATCAATCAATCCAATATATCCATATAATAGTCGTATCTTCATCAAGTGACTAAGAGAACTAATCCACTAATTACACAAAATAAAAAATAAAAAATCTTCTACATTTATTATACATTACAATCATATAAATTTATAAATATACATACGAGGGTCAAACTGAAAGTTCTTAGAACTGGCCACTTCTAAACAATATAATAAAAAAATAATTCTATAATTTGAAAATAGAACTCTTTGCCAATATTACTGAGTATATACTTCATTCATTTGTCATTTGTTTTACGATTTGGCGGCAAATTGAAAATTGTCTGTGTCACGTCAACATGAATTTAACACGAGAAAATTTTCGTGCAATGATTTTTTATGACTTTCGATGTCATTTAAGTCAACAAGAAAGTTATGATAGACTACGATTGGCCTTTCACGATGAAGCCCCATCTCGTGCGACTGTTTACAACTGGTTTAATGAGTTTAAACGTGGTCGCACTAATCTCACTGATGATTTACGTGAGGGACGGCCTTCTACGGCGACGACTGAAGATAACATCTGTGTTGTGCGGCGTATGATAGAGACTGACAAAAGAGTGACCTATCAGCAGATTCGGACAAGCTTAGGCATCGGTATGAGTCAAGTGCACAAAATCCTACACGAACATTTAGCGGTCAGGAAGCTTTGCGCCCGGTGGATACCTCATAATTTGACTGAGGCTCAAAAACTCCATCGTGTGGATTGGTGCCGTAAAATGATTGAAAAGATTTAACGGAGGTGACTCAAATGCTGTGTTCGACATACTAACAGGTGACGAAAGCTGGATTTACTGTTATGATCCTGAAACCAAAAGACAATCTGCTCAGTGGGTGTTTCCTTTCGAGGTGTGCCAACTAAAGTGAAGAGAGATCGAAGTGCGGTGAAAAAAAATGGTGGCCTCGTTCTTTGGAAGGATAGGTCATTTCGCAACAATTGTGTTAGAGGATCAAAAACAGTTTCTGCAGAATGGTACACTACCAATTGTTTGCCACTTGTCTTGGAAAAGTTCGAGAGAAACGACCTCGCAGTAGGATCCTCCTTCACCACGACAACGCCTCATCGCACACCGCCAAGCGAACGATCGACTATTTGGCGACATCAAACGTTGAATTACTGGGTCACCCGCCGTATAGCCCCGACCTCGCGTCTTGTGATTTTTATTTATTTTCAAAAATTAAAGAAAAACTTAAAGGAAAGCGGTTTATGAATGCTGAAGAAGCGGTGGCTACGTATCGCGATGCCATTGAAGAGACCCCTAAGGACGAGTGGGCAAAGTGCTTTTCCCAGTGGTTCCATCGCATGCAGCGGTGTATTGACGTGAATGGACAATATTTTGAAAAGATATAATAAAACTAATAACTGGCTAATGTAATCAGTTTTTGATTTTCTAAGAACTTTCAGTTTGACCCTCGTACATATTTAACATGTATACATACAATAGATAGTATAACAAAATGAAATAATAGTACCTAATATACTTATACACACACACAATTGCATAAATTTCTAAATACACAAGTAAATTTATGTAATAAAATTGTTATTAACTTTTTTTATTAAATTATAAATATCATTTATGCATACGAATATACAATATATTAAAAAAAATGTAGTGAGCAAATAACACAAAACTAACTGATCGCTATTGCTATGCCGCACGATACGTAATAGACGCCAAGAATGCAAAATTGTGTGATGCTTTGAGTCGGGTGCGGCCGCTACCCGCTATTAAGAAAATCAGAGAACATAATGTAAAACTACCTGATTGTACATTTCTAAACTTTATCACTTTTGATTTGTATATTTTTGCTTCGTTTAGAAATTATCCTTGTTTACGAATGTTGTGTTTGTAACAATAGCATTCCGACGCCTGCGAATTAATTAATTTATGTTTGTACACGTATTTTCTCGTAAGTGAATATTATATTTTTAGAGAAAATAAATATCTTAAACCATAAACCATTGTATATGTACGGGATCCTGATGAGTACTATATAATGTACCACGGGCAACGCCGAGGCGGGCATCTAGTAATATTATAAAATAAGTATATAAATAACATTATGTATAATAATTGAACTCAAATATACACATATAAGCTTGAGATTCAGTAATGTTCACTGTTTAATTTTATGATCAACTTTAATTCTAGTTAGAGATGTAACGCGTCGCTCGTAAGTGCTGTGTTGTTTGCCCGAAGCAGTTGGGAGTGTTGTAATTTCTGAGGACAACACTGTCAGACTGCGGACAGAACAGAGCGTTTTTAAGGTTCCGTAGCCAAATGGCAAAATACGGGACCCTTATACATTCATCATGTCTGCCTGTCTGTCCGTCCGTATGTCACAGCCACTTTTCTCCGAAACTATAAGAACTATACTATTGAAGCTTAGTAAGTAGATGTATTCTGTGAACTGCATTAAGATTTTCATACAAAAAATAGAAAAAAAAATTTTAGGTGTACCATACTTAGAAGTGAAACTCAAAAAAAAAATCCTTCGAAACCATACGTGTGGGTTAACTATGGATAGGTCTTAAAAAATAAGGTTGAGGTTTTTACAATTTTTTTTTTCTAATCTGAATAGTTTGCGCGAAAGTCTCTTCCAAATTGGTAAAATGTGTGTCCCTGTAACTTCTAAAATAAAAGCATGACAAAACTAAAAAAAATATCTGATGTATGTACCATGAAAACTGTCAACGAAAATTGGTTTGAATGAGATCTTATAAGTAGTTTTATGTTAATCTTCTATATATAAAATGTTGTGTTGGTTTGTGTACGCTTCAAAAACTCAAAAAGTTCTGCATCGATCGAGCTGAAATTTTAAAATGATATATAATCCGCATCACCGCTTGACACACCTGTGTGTAATATAGTACCCAAAAACTTGTAGTTTTTTACACATACACCGCATATGTACACCGCACTTATGTAACCTGACACCCGTTTTCCCGCCAAATTTGTAAACGCGAAGAGCGGGCGGTGTATCAAGCGGTTAAACGATTGTTTTTAGCTAATTTTTGCATCACAATGTTCCACAGCGAAGCGTGGCAGGGTACAGGTAATACGTCATAAATTCACTATTGTTAAAACACCGATTAAAGTAGGAACGAACTATAACTATAAGGTATTTATGACTCTCTGCCCTATCATACGCGTTCTGGAGTAAGTCAGGGATCGATACTTGGACCCCTGTTTTTTACGGTTATGGTTAACGATATTCCAAGTATATTTCAAGACTCTAAGTGCCTACTATATGCTGATGATCTAAAACTGTATAAAGTTATAAAAACGGAAGATGATTGTTTGAAACTGCAGAAAGACATCCATAGCATGTTTAAATGGAGCTTGGAAAATGGCATGGATGTTAATTGGAGTAAATGCTACGTGATGACCTTTGGACGAGTGCGACGGCCAATCGACTTTCAATATAATCTGGGACAGAGCGTGATTTCACGTGTTATGTCGATGAAAGATTTGGGCGTCACATTCGATCACAGGCTCACATTTCACGAGCATATAGCCATGGTCGCGAAAGAATCATACCAACGCCTGGGGTTCGTGCTCCAGCACTCTGGAGAATTCCAAAACATCGAAGTTATTAGACTCATATTCAGTGCCTTGGTCCGGAGTAAACTAGAGGCTAGTGCATGTGTCTGGCACCCGCACGAAGATAAGTATACCCTTATGTTGGAAAGGGTTCAGAAGGCTTTTCTCAGATATCTGTACAAGCGCAGGTTTGGGTATTATCCTTACATGTACCCTACAGAGTACTTACATGGTTCATTGGGATACAATTCCTTGGAAGTGAGGAGGGCACACGATCAGATAGGGACAATGTGTAAGATCCTTCGAGGTAAGATTGATGCACCTGGTGTCAGTGAGCATCTATGCCGTCTTTATTTGCCCAACAACTACCTTCGGGCCAGGAAACATATACTGTTTGCTGAGCCGAAGTGTAGGACCGTCGCACGCCAGGTCTCCCCGATACTGCGGTCCCTCGCTGCATTAAATTCACTGCTCGATGCGGCTCCTGGCTTGGATGTATTGGCGGGTCAATGGAGAGACATTATGACAGAATGCATATTGTACTGTGAAAAGATGTTATTTAGGCAGTCTAGTATTTTTAAGTAATGACATGTAAATTTGTAATTGGCGACATGACATTGTATAGCTTATAATTGACATGACATGACATTTGGAATATGAATAATTTTAAAAATTCAATTTAAATATGGATAATTTTTAGCGTTAATTTTACTTTCTTTTATTATTATTTTTCATTATTAATATTGTAAAAGGGACGAGGAATGATTCTGATGGCAATTATTATTAACATAATTTTGTATGGTTCTAGCTATTGACAGTTGATTTTTTATATCATGTAAGAATAATATCACTATCTTAAAATAATCAATTAAAATGTTCACTGTACAAGTACCAAGCTAGACCAAGGTCTAGTTTAACTCTCATTAGTGTAAGTCGTTGTCTATAACGGTGCTGATTGATATACTCGTAAATAAATAAGAACTTTTATATTATGTTACTTGCTGCTACGGAAGCCTTCATGGGCGAGTACGACTCACACTTGACCACTTTCTTTGTTTAAAAATTTGTGGAAGTTCTAATCTTCCTTTGGTTTATCGCGAGATAAGACCATGTCCAGCAGTGACCAAGAGTGGTCTGATGATGATAAATCTTGATTTAGCAAAATTTAATGTTCTTACTAATGATTCATTATACCATCGATATTTTTATTAATAATACAATTTTTACCCTTACAGACTTCTAAGCCCATACTTTTTATAGTAAGTTTACATTACTATTCTTGTTGACACGTTTATTACCTATATTTAATTGAATAACGGGACACTCACGTATATACGGTCGGTCAATCCGACTCGAGTTTCGGCCGCGTCCGGCGGCCTTTTTCAATGCGAACGGTTAACGTTCAAGGAGACGTTTATTACCATTTACCCTCCTTCCTACATTACTTACTATCAAGCATACGACCTACTTGACCCGGTCACTTCATACTATAAAAATCATGATAGCTGAAAACAGTATCCGACCTCGTTTTGCTAGAAAATTCGACATATTTTCAGCTATCGTAAGCTTCGAATAAATGTTTGTATACGGCTTTTATAATTTACACAATGGCGTACTCGTTCAACTTTACCACAGTCTAATAAATTATACAGTCGTTCGACGAAGCCGTCTAGACGGGGCAAGCGTGCGGGGCGTGAGGGGTGAGACGCGGGAAGCACGCTGTTGCATAAAAGTCAAAGTCAAAGTTCTTTATTGATAAATGTACAATTTACACGTCAATTTTATAAAAAAAAAAACAAAATAAGAGCATACAAAGAGTATACGTTTTTAAAGTTTAAATTGAACTTTATGTTGTACGATAATAGGTATCGTACAAATAAGTGTCAAAAATTAAAATATATGTATGTACTTATTACAATTGTAATGAGCAATGTCAATTTTTTACAATTTTATTGCGAGTTTGCCATCACTATATAAAAACTCGCTGTAACTATAAAAAAATAATTGCCTACATTACAATGTTTGTTAGTTTGAAACACATAAAACAGTTCTCCATGCTGTCAAATCTAAATATCATACCTTATTCACTGATTGGTTGTCCAATTTCATAATCTTTTGCCTAAGATATGATAGTTCACGTGAAAAGTACGTTGCGGCGTACTGTACCTTCACTGTAACTTCGCTCTATTAACAGTGTTATTAAAGTTTGTCCAAGGTTTTTCATGAATATTAGACGATCCACATAATTATAGTTTGACATTATAAAATAATTGGCTGCAGCAATATCCAGAATCGTATAGAATATGACCAATGCCTATCGCCTATACCTTCTTGCGCAGCTTTATTTGACATACTTTTCATCTGAAATCGACATCTTTCGACGAATTATAAAATTATTTTGTTTCAGGAACCTCTTCTTTGTTGTATGTTTGTTTTTTTCGGGTCATAGGACAATAGGATAAGTTTTTTCGTAAAACCGCATAAAGATGCACTTGACGGTTTTTGGAAAGAAACTCCGTTGTAATTTTCGTTTTATTTATTTTTAGGATTCTGACGTATACTAACTCATTTTTTTTAGTTTTTTGCTTACTTCAATAGATGAAAAATAGTAAGTCACACTAACACTGACGCTACGTACCTTATACGTCGGGTAATCAAACTCATCCGCTAAGATACAAGTCAGGCGTCCAATTTTCACCGATACACACGCGTCGCTGGCGACTAGGAAACTACCAAAAAGTTATCTCATGAATTCCAATACACACTAAAGTTTTGAACGGAAATCCGTTTGGGTGACGTACCATATACGTACGTCTGTGGTTGACGGTTAATTTTATTTTGGATATAAAAATGTTTTCTTGCGACAGCCCTACCTTGTCTAGACATTATCGGCGTTTCTCGCAGAATCAAAAGCTATGAACTACTAGCAGTATTTCTCTATACTGTGACTTTACGTTGTAACTGTTTCAAGCAGCTTAACGAAAACAAACACAGCCATGCGATGTCCCTACGGAGTATACGAACGTTGCCCGCCATAAACAGCTCGGCCAAACTTGTTGCCCCCAGGGCAACAATGCAGCCTGTATTGCCCCAATGAAGTCTTTTTGGAACTTTGATAGTTTGATGGCTGCTACATTTAAAATGAGGAACACGTTGGATGCGGCTGCTAACTTGTTAGTTAGCAAATGTTAGTTGAAGTGCTTATCCATTTTTTATGTGTTTTTAATCCATCACTTTATCGTCGCCATAATAATTCCTCCGCCCACATCCATCCACTGTTAGTCATTGCAAAGAGTTCGCATATATTATCTGTACAGTGGGAACAAACGCTTAACACCAAACAAAGCACGGGTCTGATCGCTCTTTCCTTGTCGCTCTTGTGGAAGTGTCATACTTTTGTCGCGGTCAAGTCGCGGCATATCACTCTGTTGCCATAGCAAGTTATCTGTTGCCGTTATCGGCTTACGATTGATACAAAAGAACCGTGCGGAAAAACCTGATATATTTACTTATTCTCTATTTAAGGTCATAGACATCTCCAATAATACGCCATTCATGATGTGACATTGGTTCACCTTTGATGAAATTATCGACACAAATCACAATTATGTGTGAACCATGTTTTTTCAGGGTTCCGTGTCCATATGTACCACAGGATCCTATGTCGAAGACTCCGCTGTCCGTCTGTGTCCTTGTTCTATTAATGTGCAAACAGTATTGTGTTCACTTCGAAGGGGTATTAATTAAGTAATTGTTTATTTTTGTTATTTGGCATAATTTTTATGTTTTTTTTAAAGAACATATAGAGTTACGAGGTGAGCTCGACATGTGCCTGGTGGTAAGCAACACGCTTGCCACATAACAGCACATTGACACGCTGCTATTGTAACACATAAGAGTCCAAATCATTACCTAGCACTGCATTGCGCTCGTCACCCAGATATATAAAATACTAGCTGTTCTCTGCCACGTTTCGCTGTGGCACATTGTGATGCAAAAATTAGATAAAAACAATCCTCGATGCGGATTATATATCATTGTAAAATTTCAGCTCGATCGGTGCAGAACTTCTTGAGTTATTGAAGTGTACAAAGGCCAGTAATTTCTCTGTAAACATTGCCCTTCAAACCGGAACACAGTCATGTTTGCACAATAACTGGCAAAGGTGTGGTACTTCCCCAGGCGGACTCTGCCAAGAGTCCTACCTTTGTTAGTTTTTTCTTTCCTATGTAACTTTTTTTAATATTATCGTCATAAAATAACAAACCATAAACGAGCGCTGAAATTTGGGTTATGCCAAACTCGATTCCATGTGATTCCATCCCCTGGTTTGTAGATGTTCGCTAAAAGTGATTCCTCGTCATAAGTTTGAACACGGCGTGAAGTGATAAGTGCTATTTGAGATATTCTCAAGTTTGGTGCTCGTGCCATTGTGCGAGTTGACGGAACTCCGGGACTTGGATGTTTCTAAACTTTTGATTTACAAGTCCGCATATAGTTAGAGTGAGTATTAATAATTTATCCGTAATATATTAGTAGTAATCTTGCTTTTCTGAGTCCACACCTTCCCAGTTATGCTACCGCCAAGCAGTATTGTGAAAACATCACTATGTTCCGGTTTGAAGGGCAATGTTTCCAATGAACACCAATTCAAATTTTCAATTTCTAGCGAGACGGAAACCGAAGCGTTGGGAAAGGACATGGTCGAGCGGATGGATAAGATTCTCACCGATGTAGTAAAATGGGGTGATGAGAATTCAACGCTAATAAAACTCAGGCATGTCTTTTCTCCACAAAAAAGTGTTCTTTCACACTATTTCCAACTTTTCGAAACGTGCTAGTACAATTGGCAGACCACTTGGACCTTCTAGGACTGACTCTTATCCCGACTCTAAATTACGGTGGCTACCTGGAGTCAAAAGCCAAATTAGCTGGAAAAAAGCTTGGTGTTCTCAATTAGGTACAGCAGTATTTCACACCGAATCAACTACTAGCTCTATATCAAGCTCAAGTTTATTCTTGTGTGGAATACTGCTGCCACCTATGGGATGGATCGGCAAAGTATCAGCTCGAGGCTCTTGACTCGGTTAAACGGCGCGCTATTAGGCTAATCGGCGATAGACACTTAGTAGCTAAAAAACTGCTAAGCCTAGAACATCGTCGAAAAGTGGCTAGTCTAACAGTGTTTTACAGGATACATTTTGGAGAATGTGCAGCGGAGTTGCACGACCTGATATTGCCTTCTCCTTTCCACTACAGGACAAGTCGTAAGTCGGCTCACTACCACCCATACACAGTGGATATTCCCAAAATCTGTACTAAACGGTTTGAATCCACTTTTCTCGTACGTACAGTTTTGGAGTGGAATAAGTTGCCGGCCTCCTTGTTCCCTGAGAGATACAACAATCTAGAACTTTTCAAGGTCAGAATGAATAGGTACCTTCTAGGTCAACCTGCGTCATCTTCGACCACACCGTCGCTTACCATCAGGCAAGTTGGTGGTCAAACGCAAACCTATAGGCGATAAAAAAAACATACAGGACATAGAGATAAAACATCCAATATCAGTGCAGTGCATATCAGTAGTGCAGTGCTGGGTCATGATTTGGATTCTTCATATTTCATAGCTTCATATTCATATTACAATAGCTGCATTTCACTGCGCTGCGCTGGGGAAGCAAGTTGCTTACTATCAGGCACATGTCATGCTCGTTTCGTCACTCTATAAAGACCAACTTACAGTAGAACCAGTCCAAACACAAAAACGGATAGAAATTAGTTTACATCTTACGAAATTATCAATCACAGGGAATTATTAACGACATTTCAAAAACCGATTGTAAGATCTGCAATCAGCCCAAAGACATTTAAATTAAACACATGCGTAACTCACGTTCTATATAGTCAGTCCAGTCCGACTCAAGTTTCGATCGCGTCTGGCGATCTTTTTCAAAGAGAGTGCGCGCGCGTGTTCGCAACTCATTTAGGGTGTATATAAATAAAAATGTGTAATAAATAACCGCGTTAGTTTTCGTATTAAAACAGCTCAAAGACAAACACAAACGGATGAGCTGTGGGTGGTTAACTTTGCGAGTGTGCCCTCCAGTGAGGACGTTCCTCTTATTCCAGTGAGGCTATTATTCTCGGTCCTGTAACCTCAAGACGTCGATGGTAAAATTTAAATGACACAAATTCAAAACGGTTTTAAGCGTCTTTGAGTGATCAGTCAAAATATATTGACTGACCTAGTAGCTTAGTTGGTAGTAGCTCTGCCTGCGAAGCCGAGGGTCGTGGGTTCGATCCCCACCCAATGCAAATATTTGTGTGATGAATTCAAATGTTTGCACTGTGTCTGTGTGTTTCTATGTATAATAAGATACGATTTTCTTAGCATTCCATGGATTCACCGTGCGGGTGCCGAGTCCATCGTGTGGCAGAGAGAGAAAAACTCGAGTAGTTCCCGAGACTTGTGACTCGGGCGTAGGTTTAAGGGGCCCCTTTCTGACGTACATCAACACTCACCTTCACCACTCGCCTTTCTCTCATGTATTTCAAAACTATACACGTATTATATCAGCTATCTGGCTGCCATCACACAAGCTTTGCTTAGTTTGGGCATAGAATAGATAATATAGATAGAACGGATACTCCCCACCCCCCCGCCAATTTCAAGCTTCCTCACCCCTCAGGCCGTTTCGGATACGTTAGGAGCACTCAACGAAGAGCTGGTATCGAACATCTAACTCCTAACGAAATATCATCATGGTGGGCTGCTGTACTGTTTACGGCTGTCCGTCAAATAAACGGGACAAGAATAAAAGCTTTATTTAATTTCCTAAGGATAAAATAACGTAAGATTAGAAACTTTTAAATAACGTTGCTTTATAATAACGTAGTAATGTTTAACTCAAAGTTCGTAACTTAACACATTGAGATAATAATTATTTACGTAGTAATAATTTCTCAAAGCTTACACAGCCAGTTTTGGGCACGGACTGATGATGCCTGGAGGAATAATTATAGTGACAGAATAAAGTTTCCTTCTTGGGTAAGTCTAAAATAATATGCGAATGTGTACCTACTAACAAAAATAGATATTTAGGTACCTATCGATCATCGGTTTCGTTTGATTTTACGCGGCAATACATACACACTTTTAATTAGAATATTATAATTTGGCACCATTCTATTTATGTAACTCAACATTACAGCAAGTTTATAAACTACTTTACGTCACCAGGTGAACTCAAGGAGTACAACTATTCAATAAAATAATTCAGTAGCCCTAGCGCTAACGCACACATTCACGCGTGTGTACGTACAACATCTGTGTAGTTGTGTGAAGAGTAGGTAGCTCCACAGCGGCGCTTGTATGGAGTTTTAGTGGAGTGTCCGGGGTGTGGTTTGGGGTCAGATGGTGTTCTGTGTGAATTGTCCACCAATATTTATATATTTATTTATTTATATAAATAAAGTAACATCACGTAGTTTTACTTGCGTATTTCTCATTTCCGATATTTGCCCGGGATAAAAGTAGCCTATGATTCCAGACTATATTGTTCCAAATATCAACTCGGTTCGCTTAACTTTTCCGGCGTGATCGATCAATTGTTATACAAACTTTCATATTTCTAATATTTGTGGGATACCGACAAATTTTAAATGAATTGAGAAATCCCTCTTTTGTCGTGACAATGTCTTATAAATCGATTAACGCCGGCTGCTTGCACGAAAAATATCCCGTTACGCTCATTGTCTCGTTACGCTCATGATAGGTTTGCGCCACATCTATATCTCTTCCACTCGATTGCACTGAAATTTTGTTTTTAAATAAATGTTCTGTTATGACGTTGTCATGTTAAACTATCGTCCGTAATCCGACTTCACAGACAACCATTTTTTTTTTACTCAGTTTTAAATAGCATTATTAAAGAAATCGTATTACAAGCACTTTTGAAAGTACATCTTCAAGTTGTTAAGTATGTCTTTCACAAGATACATGTACGAGAGTTTCCTTTCTCGAAACTTGGCGTATTCGGCATTGTTCTAATTTACAAGACATCACTTTACGAACTTGCGCGTGTGCTCATTTGCATTTCAACTTAAAGGTAGTCTACATTTAAGACAATACACTGAAGTAATGTATGATAAGAAAGCCATGGAATACTGGGGCTTAGAAACCTATTTTAAAATTTCAATTAAAGTAAAAGATAAATAAGATAAGATGATTAATTATAAATAATAATATAAAAGATAAGTAAAAAAAAATGATTTCCAATGATTTTTAAGTAATTACCCAGAAGAGAATAATGGATTTAGTAAAAAAAAATGATTCAGTAAAAACTGATAGATTTTGTAAAAAAGAATGTATTACTTTGTAAAAAAATAATTGATTATTTTGAAAAAAAATATTGATTATTTTGAAAAAAAAATTGATTATGTTGTAAAAATAATTGTTGTTTTTTTTTTTGTAAAACCGACCAAAATGAGGGCTAAAATAATGTGCTGTAAAATAGGACTCGTCTTTTTTGGAAAAAAGTCTTCAAAATCAAACGTCCATTTTATGTCAAAATGTAGGTTTGGATTAAAGCTTAGCGTAGTGGCTGCAAGGTTCAATTTTGCAATTACGATGTTGTAAGTTCAAATCCTACCCGCATCCGTTTGAGTCCACTTTGCACATATAATCTGAAAGTAGAATAAGTTCGAAGAACAAGAAGCCGCATTGTTTTCTGAGATGTTCAATCTAGAACTTTTCAAGGTCAGATTGAACAGGTATTCTCTAGGATAGCGTTCGTCCTCTTCCACCAAACCGTCGTCGCTTACTGACAGGCGTAAACAAAAGCGGACATAAGCGAAATAAAAAAAAAATGTGTTAAAAAAATTGACCGCACTGTAGAAAATTAAAACAAATGAATAAAAACAAGAAATAAATATTAAGAACTTTTTAATTATTTTAATAATTAAAAATAAAAATGATTACATATAAATTAAAAATTGTAAACACAGCGACATACTCGTAGCAGAGAAAGTTGCGGCTGAGAGACTAGTATCCATGGCCAAGAATATTTAAAAAAAAATACTGTGAAAGCAGTCAGAAAGCATCAGCAGTAGTTTAGTCATAACGTTTCTTTCTTGCTCTAACACGCTCGGTGGGCGATAAAATCTTTCACTTACAAGCATGACGATGAGCTTCATTCATAGCCTACAAAAATCTCTGTGTGTGGTGCGCAAAAATAAGTTATCTCTTAAAAAAACTCTATTTATAGTCAAATAGCAACATGACCAGTTACGTCACGATGATACATGACAAAACGGATATTTTTTCTTGACTGTTCCACGTGTGTAACTTTAAATGAGGCGTTTTCCAGACGCAAAAAGACTTGTCAAAGATAGTTCTAAATATTGCCAAGTGTAGCACCACCGTTGGTTTTTGTGAAATTTATCTAACAAAATAAAACATTAGCGCTACCTACGGCGAAATTGGGAACTGTCTTTGACACGTCTTTTTGCATCTTAAAAACTCCCCATTGTAGAAAGAATTCCGTCCGAACCACCTACGAAACGTAACCATTTTCGTAGCTCCCCACGTAGCAAATAAAACAAAGTACTGTGTACACGGACCCCAAAACAGAAGGAATGTTACTCGAGAGTAATGTGGAGTTGCAAAGTAGTTTTTAAGTATATCGCTTATTGTGAGCGCGCTTTGTTCCCAAGTTCTCAATTATCGCCCTTGTTGCTCTTGTTCTTCCATTCCTGTTTGAATTATTGTAGATGGTTGGTTGTTGCGGTCTTTTTATTTTGTTTTTATGATCGCTGTTTAAATGTAGGGTAGTATTTTGTAGTAGTGTTAGGTAGCGAAAGAAAGCGTTGAGCACTTTTTGGGTGTCGATAACGTCAACGGCATGCTTGTATGACAGTATAAAGAAATACTACTGGTAGAGTCTGGCTAACGAAAGTTGCTACTGACAAAGAGCGGCAAATTTAAAATATAATCAGCATGGCATCCCTAAACTAAAAATCTCGACAAAAATAAACACGAGCCAGCTACTACAAAAAATCGAAAAAACGCCATTTTGTTGCGTCAGAGATAGGGATACCATACATTGATTCTGATTCTCCAAATATTTGTGATAATCGTTGAAAACTAATTTCTTAAAAATGAAATTGTTTAGTTTTTTCCCATTAAATAGCGTAATTAATTAATCTATTTACTAGGCCAACTTAAGGCTTAGTGTTGCTCTTGAAATGATTGCCAACACGTACATACGTCGTACTTATTTTTGATGAATACAATTTTGGAACACGTACGAATTTTTAAACTTATTTCATATAATGTTTAAATCAGTTTGTTTTAAAAATGCCTTTTTGGAATCAAGTGTCTCTAAGTACTTTTTGTTTAAAATATCCCAATTCGTAGGGTAAATACCCGATGGTAGGAACACTTAAGTGTTGTCATGTAAAAAGTTTGTGAAAAAATCCAGTATCTACTTTCGTTAGCCAGGCTCTAGTTCATCGCTTCTGATCTGATCTTCTGATCTTGGGCGAAACGAAAATTTGAAGATTTTATAAGTGGTAAGACTCTCTGCAGGGTCCGTCTGGGGAAGTACCACACCTTTTCCAGTTAGTATAGCGCAAAGCAAAAAAAGTTTAAAGGGTAATGTTATCAGTGAAATTACAGGTCATCTTATTTCTCTGGGTGACGTGCGCAGTACAGTGCTAGTTAATTTGGAATCTTCATGTTCCAACAGCTACGTGTCACTATGCTGTTATGTGGCAGGCATGTTGCTTACCATTAGGCCCATGCCCTGCCGGTTTCGTCTCGTCGTCAAAAAAAGATAAAATAGTATCATCTGTTGGGCAAGCTATCTACTTTTTTAACACCCACCTTTAAATAAAATGCAAGCGAATAATGTAACACTGTCAGGAAGTTTCTAAACTGGTTATATCACAGGAAAGTGCTCGGAAATTTAATTTTGTGCTAATTTAAAAAGTCTGGCTGCAGTAACCTACTTATTCCTCTACTGGGTGTGTGTTAAATTATCAACATCATCATCAACAGCCCACTAAATGTTCCCACTGCTGGGACTCGGGCCTTCTCTTCCAAGGAGAGAGTTAAGGTCATAATCCACCACGCTGGCTTAGTGCGGGTTGGTGGATATGGTATGGTTGGGTATGTGTTATATGATTATGAGTTACTAGTAGTGCCTTGCTGTTTTACCCGCGTAGTTCCTATTATTTTCCCGAGATAAAAAGTAGCCTATGTGTTATTCCAGAGTAATCTAATTGTGTTAAAAATTCCAACCCAATCCGTTCATATGTCACGACCTGATTGAGCAACAAACATCTCAATATCCAAACATTGACATTTATAATAATAGGATATTTTGACTGGCCCCTTGGCTTAGCGGGTAGCAACTCTGCCTGCGCAGCCAAGGGTCGTGTGTTCGATTCCCACCCAGTGCAAATATTTGTGGGACGAATTCAAATATTTGTGCTGTGTCTGGGTGTTTCTGTGGGTGATAAATATGTATTTACAACTATATAAGTATTATATCAGCTATCTGGCTTCCATAGTACAGACTTTGCTTAGTTTGGGGTCAGATGGTGTTGTATGTGGATTGTCCCACCAATGTTTATTTATTTATAAGAACTACGCGCCACCTGCGATTTCGTTTCAAATATATTACTGACCATGTTTTCTACACCCCTTTCCGTTAGCTAAGCTTAATAAATAAATATTTTTAAACTACTTGTATTTTTTTTGTCTAGTTACCCAACCCACATTGAAACCTGAATGGTCAAACGGCCAAAAATGTTTTATACTCTAAAGCAATTATTTTAAACGTTTGTAGTACGTAACAAAATAATTTTGCAGCTACGTCGTAGCCCCGTAGACTTATCGCCTGAGGCGTGGCAATTCAGAAGCTTCGAAAATCGAAAAATCATCGGCTGGTCTATATTAAAATAGTATTTCTGCCTAAGAGTCAAAGAGAACAGTTAGATTTGCATATTTATTGGCCACCCGAGCCTCCCCAGGTATTGGTGTTGCCATACACTGCCTGAGAAAAGTGATCTCAAAGAGCCAGTTAAAAAAATCGATCAGGTATTGTATGGTGGTATATCAGGTATAGGATGATTTGACACTTTATGTGTTATTGTCGTCTTTATTTGTAGTGTGACGTTCTAAGTCGCGTAATATAGGGTACTTAACTGGTATATAGGATGTCAAATACAAATAGGTATAGTACGCGTTTATCATACAAAAAAATATATTTTAAATCTACCTATTTCTCTTCTAGCTTTGCTTGGTGATTCCAGAGCGTCACGCGTCATTGGATTAGCCAAATGACCCCGCATTTTTCAGTGCAGTGTTTACATGTCACAGCCAAATACGATGGGGCGGTGCACCTCTTGCGTATTGTGGTCATGAGTAAATGTACTGATGCAGCATTTTCAGATTATGCCCCGCCTAAAAAATATTGAAGATCCGGGGCTTGTCGCTGCCTAGTGATGTTATGTTAGGTTCCAATATACATATTCCTATCAACGAATACATCGCTTTGAGAATAATATATAGGCTGTCGTACCTATTACTGGATAAAAGTCAAATAGTAGGCAACATTTATGTTCCTGGATACACAATATTCAGCCGTCACTGGAATAATATCTGTTAATAGAATAATATAAGGTGCTTGTTTGAATAACAGCTTACAATTTGAATAATATATCATTCAATTTAAGACGTGTATCAATAAAATTTGCTTTAATTCTGTTACAGGCTTAGGACTGTCAATGAAATCGCTTATTTATCTTATTATTTGACTATCGCTGAATATAATACCTGCTATGAAATTTTACCCGTGTATCTATTATAAATATTTTAGTCACACCACTATCGCTGCCCGTATGCTATAATTAAAGTTTGAATTTATTTCTACTTTTCTTCACCAAATTTAGCTCGGAGTCAAACAGTTTCTTCATAGTGGCAACACTGGAGTTAACATCGCCAGGTGACAGGCGGGAGGTGGCATAATGGGGGGCGGCATAATGCGATTCCAAGTAGAGTCGGTTATTAACAGGCCAATTTGCCGCGGAGTTGTTTGTGAACGTTCCCCGGAATTTTAGCGTTCTTCTAATCGGTTGCGGACAAATGGTTTAGGAGATTGGTTTGTGTTCAGAGATATTACAAGAGTGGATAAATTTCAAATATTATTTAAACTTACATTAACACGTACACTAAGTATTATATAGGAAGACATACACGGACCAAACATATTCGTTAGATTGATGTGACCCTGGATTATTTAAAAAAATAATAAATGCATACATTCACATTACAAACTATCTATCTCATCATACATTTCATGAACTCATTTTTTTTTAAGTTTTACAACCCGCTCTAATTGAGACTGATTAAGTAATAAATGTATCATTTGAAAGATAAAGTGTCATCTATTTGCAGTTGTTTATTTATGTTAAAGGAACCTATAGCAATTGGCCTCAGATGTCCCTAAAGCCTTGAAAAAGTGCAGGGCTCAGTGAATCTAACATTTAGAAAACGAAAGTAGTCACTTTTAGGAATCGGTGCTTTCTCTCAGACGGAGCGAATCATGTTCATAATCCACCATTCTTTACAGAATCCAAATGATATCGCCAAAATTTAATAGCATGTGCTTGGAATTTTTGGTAGTCATGTTAACATAAAACATTTTTTTTTCAAATTCACTTTTATAAGTTTACACTTGACCGCCATCTCGCCTGATGTTAAGCAGCGATGTGGTCTACGATGAAGCGTGTTTACCTAGAAAAATCCTATACCTTCTCGATTTGAAGACACAAAGATTGGAACCATCGGGAAAACCAACTCAGGCAACTTACTCCACAGCCTAGACGTTCTTATCACAAAATTAAGTCAAATCTCTTCGTCCGCTTCTTTAGAACATCAACCATGAAAGAAAGTCGCTTTTTCGAGCTACGAGCATTCCGATAGAAAAAAGAGCAAGGTGGTATTAGAGGTATTATTAGATCATGAAGATCAGTTGTCCTCCGATATCCGAATTGTATCCGATAAAAAACCGATGAGCTAGCAATTTTACGGTCTAATTATGAAACCTCCTTGTTTTTTTGCAGTTGGTTAAAATTCTTAGCATAAAAGTTTGGATGTTTTTTTTGTTAAATTGCTTTAAATAAAACTAATATTTATAACTCAAAAGCAGCAACTCAAGAAGTCTCACATTTTAGTCACATGCTGTTCTTATACCAGAAAATACAGTTTCTTTATTTTTGAAATCATAAAAATACAAAGAGTATAAAGTGTTTGACTGCCCTCGTGGCTTAGTGGGTAGTA